>OX387660.1:21373194-22573194 GCA_947568875.1 Fissipunctia ypsillon
CTCCTGAGCGTGTTCTCAGATAGGTGGGACTCCCCTCTGTTGCGCCACTGGGTGAGGATCCATACCAATATTCTATTCTATTATCTCCTCTTTATTACTAACACTAGTCATTAAGTTATTATGTTGCTACTAACACTATGGACTTACGTCTGAAATAAAGAATTTGAATTTGAATTACACTCATTCATGCGGAAGGCAGGCTCAACTAAGGCCTCTACAGACAAAATACATAGTGACCTGCCTGTGTATCGTGGCTGGTCGCTATAGTACCTTCATTTATTCCCTCAAGCCCTAGGAATTTAATTGAACCCAAGGACCTTGCCATAGTAAGCATAGCTACTGTCTGCACTATAATGCCCGGCAGTCTTCAAAAGATAAACATAAAAGATCAAGCTCATGCATTTACGTATCCGCCGGCGATAACAATTACAATAAGTTACGCGAGTCAGCTCCATTCATCGCGACATGTCACCCGATATTATCGTCGTTCAAACAATTAATATTACAAAAACATATATTTTTAACCTCAATATTTTCAAATACTTTCATTGTTTGTTTGAACGGGAATAATTTTTACAAACACTCTCAGACACGCATTGTTGGCTTGTTGCTCAAACCGTGAAGTGCCCTAGTAAGTGTTTAAAAGTCCTAAAATAACCATTTTATTCTTTAGAAATTACTAAAATACTCAATCGATATCAAAAATATTAAAGAGAGAAAAATATAAATAGACTTTATGGAGTGTGGACATTGGAATCAATTTAAAATTCTGACAACGTTTCTGTTTAAAGCCATTCTAATTTCAAGCATCGGCTAACGTTCAAACTATTCGCAGCTCCGGAAAAGTGCAAACTCATTTTTATCCAATAATTCCAGAACGGTTAACATTTTCTGGTTGTTGAGGATTCCAAACAGAAGATGAGACTTTACTTGTTGGTTTTTATAATAGTGAGTATTGAAGCGATAGACCATCCCAACAAGTACTGTGACATTATTTCCACGGACCCAACGAGGCAATGTTACGTGAAGGAGACTTTGACGACCGTCGCTCACAGCCCTAACCAACTATCAGTGGACAAAACGACCAACACACTGTACTTCAGTTTCGACTTCGGCCAAGGGGAGTACGTACCGGCGATCCTGCACATTGACACCAGAAACCTCAATGTACTAAAAGGAGTGAAAGACGCATTTGCCATCTCTAATGATCCTGCAACAGGAGATATGTACTTCGGAGGCAGTCACGGGATCTACAGATACAGCTCAAATAACAAAACGTTGCAGAGACTGAACATTCAGAACCTGGACATCTGGTGGCTGTACGTCAAGAAGTACATTTATTTTATCAAGTTTCCGAGTCTTAACGCCTACTATTATGCAAACAGAACTGTGAGAGTCGTACCAGAATTAAAAGGTGATATAGTCCATCAGTTTGTTTTGGATAAGGATGATAATATTTTTTTTATTAACGGAACAGGTCTGTTTGGTATAAAATATGGTGAAGACAGGCCGATCTTGTTGAGGGATCATCCGAGATTTCTGGGGATTGCAACGGATAACAATGGCTACGTCCATGTATGCAGTGAAGATGGAATATTTGTGGTTACCAAAATGGTCCAAAAAGTGAAGAAAGTCATCAACGTGCAAGGAGTGTTAGGTATTACTTTCGATAAAGGAAATCATATTATTTATTCAGATTCTCACGAGATTATTAGATTAGTTCCGATGGCTAGAGATAATTATTATGATAAAGTTCGAGGACTATAAACTACTTATTGTTTACTTAATACATTATCGTATATATGTTGCAGCCAGCTAGCTTAATTAGCCGTTTAGTTAACAGCCCCGGCCTTTGGAAGTAGTACGCTCCCTTCGCTCGTTCGGCTCGCGCGTGGTTGGTCACAGTTCCAACCTAACCTATAATAGAATATCATTCAGGCCGTTAGTTGAACGGCTAAAAGGCTAGGCTGTTAACTAAACGGCTAATTAAGCCAGTTGGCTGTGACTCATACACCGAATCTCGCATCATCTCTCAATTAAGCGAAAAATACACGACTTGAACAAGATAGAGTTTTATTTTATGCCATTATATTACTTAAGCTTCTTCTAAGTTGCGTCACGACACCCGCTTCTCCGCCTTTTACATCCAGTCTGTCGCAGTACTTCGTGCCGTCTACCTGGGAGAGGTCTATGTCCACCCGTGGACTGTGATAGACGAAGTTCATTCACAGACTCAACTGAAGAGTTCGTTATGTCATTTCAAATAACAGCCGCACGGGTCGATCGATCAGGTTAAGCTACACTTGCCGCGATTGGCCCGTGGATGGGTGATCTTTACATCGGAAAGAACGTTAAGCCGTTGGTCCCGACTGTCATTCGTGTATCTTTCACAGTCGTTACGGGTCGTCAGAAGGCTTCTGACGACCCGTAACGACTCCGAGACTCCTCCGTGCCTCGGAAAGTACGTTAAGCCGTTGGTCCCGGCTGTCATTCGTAGATCTTTGACAGTTGTTACGGATAGTTAGAAGCCTAAAAGTTCGAAAGTCTGACAACCAGTCTTACCAAGGGGTATCGTATTACCCAGTAACTGGATTGTGGAGGTCAGATAGGCAACCGCCTATGCCTATTTTACATGGAGCAACTGCTCCATGTAAAATACTGGTATTCAGCTGCATCCGGTTAGACTGGAAGCCGATCCCAACATAGTTGGGTAAAGGCTAGGCAGATGATGATGAGTTAGAATTTTGTCAATGGGAAAGTATATATTTATTTATTTTCCAATGTATTTATTTATTTATTGCATTCATGTTGTTTACAAGATGTTATATGGTATAAGTTTCAAACTTGAACCCTGCTAGGGCACAGCGACATATTTGTATTCAGGTACAACTATATTTATAGATAACTATTGCATGCATAAACATAACATTAAACATTAAATTAAATAATATTTTTAATTACATAATTAACACCTTAAATTATTATGAAATGGAAATTTTACATAGACTCAATACATTATATTTTATCTAAATCAGTTTATTGCATTATATTATTATTACATCAGTACATTATGTGTCTTTGACATTTCTCGGGACCCTGGGGTCCCGGACCTTTGGAAGGCGTACGAGGGGCCGAAGCCAACTCGCAGAGGCCCGTTAGACGCTTTCAATGAAAATGAGGCACCAACCGACGATTATCCCTGTACGCACTATGCAAGTGCACCCAAGGACAACCCCCGGTTGGTGTAGAACTATCGCAGGATATGGAAACAAAAATAATTACTGGGCTATGGGTTTGGGTGGCTAAAGTAGACTGGTTATCTAAAACTATGGAAGGACTATAGCCCCTGTCTGACCAATGTTTTATAAATACAATTCACGGATAAAATGGCAGGGGGTGACTTGCACACTCAATACGTACATTATAATATTATTACATTGAATTATCGTTGAGTATTGATTGTCAAACTATTTTAAATTAATGAGTCTAATTTCTATACTCTTCTCGATACTTTATCAGCCTTTAGCGTCCAACTCGTAGCAAATCCGCTTCCGATATAGGTACTAATTGAATCTGTATAATTCATTGATTCTCTGAATAACCAAACAGAATGTATTTGCGTGTTTCCCAGCAATTCCGGATATAATCCATGCCCTAGTTAACATAAACAAGCAGTGATACAAGTCATCAACAGTGTAATGTATTTTAGATCAATGTTTACACACGAGTCGACGTGGGTATTTCACAGACGCAACCAAATTAAATATACTGCTTTTCACCGGACTGTGGCGTTCTTATTGTGGAATTGTCTGTTTATATTTGTTTGGTGAAAGTTTAGAGACTGTTTAGAATTGATATAGTGATGAGTAATCTCTTCCAAAATAGAATAATTATGACAAAATAGTACAATACTTATTTCGTCCTATGATAGGTTAGCAAAAGATTCCCCCTAATTGACAGAAGTAGCCAAGTTTAGAAAACTAAAATATAAGGCTTTGCGTAGCAAACCTTATAATGTACCTTTTTATGAATACGCTGTTGGCGTTCTTTATTAACTAAATAAACCTTACCAAAGTTGAAATGTCTGCCGGGTTATCATTAACAACTCTTTACTTTACGCCTGGATAGCTTTTAATTGTACAAAGCGCAAGTCCGATCCTGCATGGAGTATTGCAGCTACCTTTGGGATGGCTCAGCTAAATACCAACTTGCCGCGCTTGACTCGGTGGAACGCAGAGCTAAGAGGCTCATTGGCGACGTAAGACTTGTGGATGCCAAGCTTCACAGCTTGGCTCATCGCCGCAAGCTTGCCTGCTTGTCGGTCTTCTACAGATTGTACTACGGTGAGTGTGCTCGAGAACTCCACGACCTCATTCCGCCTGCCCCCTTCTACCATCAGACATCTAGACGCTCTAGAAGCTCGCTCTATCGTCGACTTTGTCTCTGTCATCTCTGACCTAGACTAGAGTAAAGAGCAAACCTATCTCAAATAAAAAATGAAAAAACTAACAAAAATGCCTTTTTGTTTTGGTGTTAGCACTTTTATAAGAATAACCTTCTGTTAAAAAAACAGTAAATCATTAGCCTTACCTATGTATTTATTTCCATCATTTATTACCACATTCTTTCCCCAATCTGCCCAATTCTTTCCCCTTATTACTCCAATATTTCAATCATGCATCCCTGTCGACCCACTGGTATTTTGTTGGAGAATGTACTATAAGTCATTCAAAGCACGGACACTGACATGGAACTTTATTAATTAAATACCTGGGCACAGTCGTACCGTTCGATTTTCAATGTACATTACATGGGGTCAGTTGTAAAGGAATGGGGTCTCTCAATGAGAGAGAGTTTTAGTCTGAGGTTTGTGAGAGTCATCTTGGTTAGATCGGGAATTCTATTGAATCTACATTCTACAGGTAGATTAAAGAGGTAGATGCATATAATGGTGAGGTAGATTGACAGTGACCAGTGATATTTTAAAACTTGATTTGAAACCATGGATTTTCTTGCCTATTCTATTTCATAGGAATCCATACTAATAGTATAAATGTGAAAGTAGCTCTGTCTGTCTGTTACCTTTTCACGTCTTACCGAGACAGACAGGTAGCCTGGGTGGGACCTAGAGAAGGTCATAGGCTACTTTTCATTCTGGATCGCAAACGAAGTCCCGACAACAGCTAGTCTTTTATAATGGAATCTTAAGTATTAACTTTGTATCAAAATTCAAAACCGGTATCTTTCTAGAAAACGGAAAATAGGAAATATCAGTCAGCAGAATCAAAAGCTAGGTTTTGAGGATGTGTGAGAACTGTACCATAGATACTTCTATATATTTCCGCTATCAGTTTTAATGTTAAGTGTTTCGACGTTTCGCAAACAGTCATCCAGCTGAATCGTGCTTAATCTGATTTCAGAAGCATTAACCGGTTTCAATGTAGCTATCAATAAATATCTGTTTGATCTGCAAATATTTAATAACAGCCACTGTACTTACTATAATAATAATAATGGTAATCCCCCATCGCCGTATCTCTACGTTGACGTCGTGGTGGGGCTTGCGCGCTTCGAACTCTAGGTCTGTGCCGGTAGAGGTTACTTTGCCGGAACAGGTCTAGGGTGAGGAGCCAGACCAAGAGAGATACAGAAACCCGCAGGGCAGCATGTGGCGAGCTGCTGGGCAGTAGCGACCCCACGTACCCTATCTCCCGGGAGAAGTCATGTTCCTCATCTCTGGCTTGCCTTTATTGGCCGGCTGGAGTGAACACTGACGAGAACTGACCTCCCACCTCATTCTTGCCTTTATTGGCTGGCTTGAGTAGAGATTCGCAAGAGCAAACGTGCTCGGAGGAAGGAAGTAGTCCAGTAAGATGCTGGTAGGGATCTTGACCGTACTTCCGGGATTGTCCTGATAGCCGTGGAATACCTCTCCACTCCTCTTAAGCACCTCAAGACATGTTGCCCCCTTGTCGCTACGACACTATGTGCTAGCGACCGTTTCCGGGGGCCCATTGTTGAGTGTGCAAGTCACCCCCTGCCATTTTATCCGTGTATTGTATTTATCACACATTGGTCAGGCAGGGGCCATAGTCCTTCCATAGTTTTAGATAACCAGTCCACTTTAGCCATCCAAACCCATAGCCCAATTTTTTTTTGTCTCCATATTCTGCAATAGTCCTACACCATCCGGGGGTGTCCTTGGGAGCACTTGCATAGTACGCACAGGGATAATCGTCGGTTAGTGCCTCATTTCCATTGAAAGCGTCTAACGGGCCTCTGCGAGTTGGCTTCGGCCCCTCATATGCCTTCTAAAGGTCCGGGACCCTGGGGTCCCGAGAAATATCAAAAAAAAAAATAATAATAATGGTAATCAAATAATACCTACAAATTATCGGGAATACGATTTATTAAAGACTAGCTGTGGAAGTCGAAAGATATACAATATACTATAAAAACTTATTTATAAAAAAAAACAACCGACTTCCAAAAAAACATTACAAAGTGAAAAATAACTTTAATTTCGGAAGTCGGTGTCTTTGGTTTAGTATTAGTATTTTCGTTTTTCTTGCCACCGACTTCTGAACTTAAAGTTATTTTTCCCTGTGTAGTGATTTTTTTTTGGAAGTCGGTTGTTTTTTTTATAAATAAGTTTTTATTTTCCACTTTTTAGTTGTGGTACCTATCCTACGCAAATTCGTGTACCTACCACTACTTGCTAAGTAAATAATAGTGACAAGAAGTTATTATAAGTACATCAACATACACTAAATGGAAAAAATACGTATTATTAAAGCTAACTCAAAAACCACTCATCAGAATTTGACCAAATTTATATGCGACCACAAGAGTAATAAAAACTTTGCAAAAAGGCAAAATATATATCGCGCTAAGTCGTGTCAGAAGTTTGGAAGGCGTAGTTTTATCAAGTTTGGACGCCGTCACCAACAAATTATTAAATCAACCACACGACGACAGATCGTTGACGAAATCTGTTTTCTGACAATCAAGGCCATATATAAGCGCAATTTGAAGCATATCTCATGACAATTCCAAGAAGCCCAAACTCCGGAGTTTTAATTTTTATTACGTAGTTTCGGTGCATACCTTTCGGCTTCATCATCAGAACAGTTCGATGGTACCATTTATTAAAATTGTCTTCGTCATAGTCGCTTAACTATCTTAATCGAGATATCTTATCGCCACCCGTGAAATACTTATCATTGAGGAGTTCCCGTGCCCATCTGTGGTCTTCTTCGTCAGTTCCACTTTACCAAATGATACTTTCTGAATGCAAATGGTTGACTTGTTGATGAAAATACCAAAATTACTATGTGTTTGTCTATAATATTTCAATCAATCAATCTAAAAGACTACTGTCTTTATTTCTAAACATAGGTTCCAACATTGCAAGATGTTACAATTGTTATATTATAGTTTCTCTGTGTTTTGCCATCTGGCGTACAAATATACATTTATGCGAGGCTTTCGCCAATTAAGTAAATTAATTTATAATAATTCAGTAGTATGAATGTCAATTTTTATTTTTGAATGTACTTAATTTAATAAAATGCAATAGGTAATGTCAGGTAATTTCAATATTTAACGAAATGCGGTAATGTCAATAATACATAATTATAATGTCAATAAGTTACTGATAAGAAAAATGTTTAAAATTGATATTGTCCACAGAGTTACAATTCGAGTCGACTTGCATAAATAGTCATTTTACGAGTATACAAACAAGTAAACAAAGAACTGTCATTAAAATAGTCGCTGAGACGTGAGAGTAGGTAACGTTTATGTATTAATAGTACGTAATTTACGCTTGAAATTTACTAAATTTAGACTTTTTATTGAGCAAGGTAACTTCTTAAATATTCTTTGGGCCATACAAAAAAGCTTTTCCTCGTTAAAGCTGTACCTGCATAAGGTACTTTAAGTTCAAACTTATTTTTATCACGCAGTTTCCTATAATGGCTTTTAAAAGCTATTTCATATAGGGTGATTTGTGTTTTAACAAATACATTTACTTCTTAAATATACAGAGAGGGCAAGGTTAAGATTTTGAGGCTTTTAAATAGAGATTGACAGCTTTCAGTACTTTGTAAACTACACATAGCTCAGATGCATCTTTTTTTGGCTTTCAAAACATACTCTTTATTTACTGAATTACCCCAATATATTATGTCATATCTTAGTGTGGATGCAACATAGCCATGGTAAGCCATTAAAAGCGATTCTTAGCTTACAATTTTAGCCAGTTTATAGAAGGGATATGCAAATTTATTAACTGTTTTACAAATATCGTCCGTTTGCAGTTTCCAGGATAAGTTATTGTCTGTGAGGCGGCGACCGGTCCGTCGGTTGAACGCGTCTCAGAGGGTCGTGGCCATCCGGTTAGCCCGGGGATACCGCACGGTCTCCGGGGAGGCGGCGAACCTCCTTGCCGGATTACCGCCATGGGATCTGGAGGCAAAAGTCCTCGCGCACATGTGGGAGTGGCGCGAGGAGGCAAAACGCCGGGGCGTAACCCCGCTGCCGCGAAAAATCGCGGCACGGCGGACAGAGCTGCGGCAGGATCTCATGGCGGCATGGAGAGTGCGATTGTCGCAACCCAGCGCTAGGCACGCTACAATTGCGGCGATAAGTCCCCTCTTTGAGGAGTGGCTGGAGAGGCGCCACGGCATCCTCACCTTCCGCCTGACGCAGGTCCTCACCGGACACGAGTGCTTCGGGAGGTACCTGTTCCGGATAAGGCGGGAGGAAACGCCCGGGTGTCACCACTGTGTGGATCGCCCGGAGGACACGGTGGAGCTTACGGTGGAGGTCTGCCCGGCTTGGGCGGATCACCGCCGAACTGGAAAGCGCCCTCTGTCGGCGCGACGAATATGCCCACGCACTGGAAACAAAAGAAGATACAGATCTAGTAATAGGATTGATAGATGGTAGAGATGGTAGAGATAGAGGATAGAGAATTACATATGGAGTCCCATAAGGCAGTGTGTTAGGACCTCCACTTGACTGTTCTTAATTTATAGAGAAATAAAGCATCCTATGGTACTATTTGCTGACGCACGGTATTTGCTATTTGTTTGCACGGTAATAATAAAATGTGACGATCCTAATACATACGAAGCAGAGATAAATTTGACATTGAGTAAAATAATTAGGTACTAGGCTAAATAATAATAATCTTGTCACAAATAGATTTGATAAAAGTGCATTATTTTGGTCTTTGCTAGAGCAAAGACCAAAATAATGCACTTTTATCAAAGGATTCCTAACCTAACCTTGACATTGACTATTTGGGGCTAAAATAGAGTCGGCAACTATGACTAGATTCTTTGGTGTTATTATAGACAATAACTTATCCTTTTTTTTTTTTTGTGGATGGGAAATCATCAAATGACTTCTCCCGCTCTGGACGGAGCGGGAGGGCGTGTCAGACTTTTACTGACTAAACCCACCCGTGTTCCTTCTGTTGCCTGTGCCGGGGCCACGGTAACTCTTTCGAACATCCCGCAACCCCGGCTGGCATTGGTCCTAGCGGACCCCTTCAATGCTGCTGACATCTCTTTGAAGCGCGCGTGGAACACAACGCGCCGTCGACTCGGGCCTGGTCCTTACCGGACCGCGAGCTACCCATTGCTCGCCGTCCGCAAGCCCGCACCTACGGTGGCCGGGAATCGGCTGCCAATTCCCGACGCCCAGGGCGTCTCCTGCGGCGACTAGGGGCGTGAGGGCGCAAAGCTTGCCTCTCCCTCACGCGTCCCGCCTCTTCCTTCGCGAGCATTACTGCTTCGCAGAAGGAGGTAATGGCTTCCCATGTACTCTCGCTCCGTACCATGGCCTGGACCAGGGCCGGACGCGAGAGATCGCCGCCACCGATCGCTTCCGCGAGGACACGGCGGTCCTCTGCCCAAGCCGGGCAGACCTCCACCGAATGCTCCACCGTGTCCTCCGGGCGAACCACACAGTGGTGACACCCGGGCGTTTCCTCCCGCCTTATCCGGAACAGGTCCCTCCCGAAGCACCCGTGTCCGGTGAGGACCTGCGTCAGGCGGAACGTGAGGACGCCGTAGCGCCTCTCCAGCCACTCCTCAAAGAGGGGACTTATCGCCATAATTGTGGCGTGCCCAGCGCTGGGTTGCGACAATCGCACTCTCCATGCTGCCATGAGATCCTGCCGGAGCTCTGTCCACCCTGCCGCGATTTCTCGCGGCAGCGGATTTACGCCCCGGCGTTTTGCCTCCTCGCGCCACTCCAACATGTGCGCGAGGACTTTTGCCTCCAGATCCCATGGCGGTAATCCGGCAAGGAGGTTCGCCGCCTCCCCGGAGACCGTGCGGTATCCCCGGGCTAACCGGATGGCCATGACCCTCTGGGACGCGTTCAACCGACGGATGGGTCGCCGCCTCACGGAACGCGCCCACACCGGAGCTCCGTAAAGGGCCATGGACCGCACGACCCCCGCGTAGAGCCTCCGGCAGGAGGCGTATGGACCCCCCAGATTGGGCAGGAGCCGCTTCAAGGCAGCCCCGGCCCGCTCCAGTCTGAGACGTATAATTAAATTGTTATTGAACGAGAGACGTATAATTAAATTGTTATTGAACGAAAGACGTATAATTAAAACACCATGAATAAGGCCGTTTGTCCACCGCCACGTCAACGGGACGTCAACGAGAACGAGATGACGGCGCCGAAGTAGCAATATACTTTTACTATGGCTGCGTTCGGTCGAATAATCTCGTTTCTCGTTGACGTCCTGTTGACGTTGTGCGTTCGACAAACAGTGTTAGAGCTTTGAGCTACTAACGACGTTGAGCGTAAAATTTGTTTAATTTGATGTGTCTGTTTGGTGTTACTTGAAAGTACCTACATATACAGGGTTACAGGGAAAGTCGTACTGAATATTAAAGGAGGTTATTATTCAGGTCATTTCTGATGATTTTGATTCTGAAATAAAATGTCCGAAACTTAACCGTTATGGAGATATTAAATTTTAAAGATTATTTTTAAAAATCCTTTATGTTTTGGCTTTTAGTCGTTTTCTTTGGGATTAGAGCTCCTAGAGTCGGTTTTTTTGATGTATCTAGTTAGAAGACATGTCCATTAATAAAAATGATCAATAGAAACTGAACCTACTACTAACAGCTTAAAAAACTGCTCGACAACGGTTAGCATTATGAATTTTCTAATAGTGTTCTTAACTTTGATGGGCTTTAAAAAAAAATGTATGGAACTTATTCTGCGAATAACTTTACAAAGTTCTACGTCTCTTTAGCTATTCAAAAAGGTATATCATCTACTAGGTTTGTTCATAAAATCTTAAAATAATGTTATTAGAATAGGCCCATCTGGTAGTACAACATAACAGAATTTCGATACAAAAGAATCCGGCTTACTACCTGGCACTTTTAAACAATGAAAAAAGGTTTGGGTAGACATTGTTTGTGCCCGGGAGACGTGCGGTGACAGGTATTTATGTCATTTTAAATGTCTGAATTGTCAAATCGTGGATCGTGGTGTTTGTTTAGTCTGCTCATGCGATTCTTCCATGGTAGATGTGTTATCCGTGCCCTCCGATTTTTTTTTGTAAAAACGCGACTTGGCTTGGATTTTTGGACTGTTTCATCTTCTAACTGTGTGACGTGGCTTGTAACTGGACTTTGATTTGTGTTGTGAACATGGCAACATTTACCAACGAGGAATATGCTGACATCCTAATGTGTTATGGATTTTGCGAAGGAGTGTCGTTGCGTGCACGCAATGAATACATGCTAAGGTATCCTACTCGCCGAGTACCTGATATTGGCGTATTTGACAGAATTTATCGAAGACTACGAGAAACTGGTTCTGTGCTAGTACGTCGGACTGACATGGGACGACCTCGTGTTCTTGACGACGACGACGAAGATAATGAAATACGACGTCTCTTTGAAGCCGACCCAACCACGTCAACAAACGTTGTCGCTCGACGGCTTGGTATTTCCCAGTGGAAAGTTTGGTTCGTAATGCACAGTTCTGGGCAATACCCTTACCATTACACGCCAGTGCAAGTAATTGAAGAAGGGGATCCATTGAGACGACTAGACTTCTGCAGATTTATGCTCAATGCCGATAATGAAGATCCGGATTTTTTAAAGAAAATCATGTGGACAGATGAGTCGAAATTTGACAAAGACGGCATCACAAACTATCATAACACCCATTATTGGGCTCCCAAAGCGCAAGGTAACCCCAAGAAAAAAAGACCAAAAGGGTCACAAAGGAGATTCAGTCTTAATGTGTGGATGGGTATAATATCAAATAACTTGATAGGGCCATACTTCCTGCCCGATAACTTGAATGGCGAGACATATGAAAACTTTTTGAGGGAGGAGTTACCCTCTTTAATGCAAGACTTGCCTATTGCATTGAGACGAGACATGTTCTTTCAACATGATGGCTGCCCAGCGCACTACAGAAGAAGTGTTCGAGCATGGTTGGACGAGAATTACCCAAACCAATGGATTGGAAGAGGCGGACCCATAGCATGGCCGGCGAGGAGCCCCGATTTAACGCCGATGGATTTTTATGTGTGGGGTCATATGAAAGTATACGACCAAATGACACCGATTGCAAATGTCGATATTCTAAGACAAAAAATTATTGATGCGGCTGAGGAAATGAGGCGGAACCTACGAACTTCTGTCGTGAAAAGTAATTTAAGAAAAAGAATGAGACTTTGTGTAAGAAATAGCGGCGGCCATGTAGGACATGAATTATAAAAATATTGCTAAAATTTTTGTCTTTTTTTTACGTATTTTAGCTACTTTTACGTCAAACTAAAAATGTACCCTCTCCTAACTTAACTGTTATTTGGGCAATGTTTTGCCTATTTAATAGCAAGTGTTATACCTTTTTGAATAGCTAAAGAGACGTAGAACTTTATAAAATTATTTGCAGAATAAGTTCCATACAATATTTTTTATTAAAAGCCTGTTAAAGTCAAGAACACTCTATTAGAAAATTCATAATGCTAACCGTTGTCGAGCAGCTTTTTAAGCTGTTAGTAGTAGGTTCAGTTTCTGTTGATCATTTTTATTAATGGACATGTCCTCTAACTAGATTCATCAAAAAAACCGACTCTAGGAGCTCTAATCCCAAAGAAAACGACTAAAAGCCAAAAAATAAAGGATTTTTAAAAATAATCTTTAAAATTTAATATCTCCATAACGGTTAAGTTTCGGACATTTTATTTCAGAATGAAATTCATCGGAAATGACCTGAATAATAACATCCTTTAATATTCAGTACGACTTTCCCTGTAACCCTGTATATGGAAGTCATTATTATGTACAGTTCCTATATCTTCATCATTTAGATTAAAATCTCGGATACTGTAAGTTGTGGTTAAAATTCACTGGCAACAAAAAAGGGGATTGAAAATTAAAACAAGATTTTTTTATTTTTTATTCTTTAATTTTGTAAGAGGATTTTATCCACAGTGGCATGTCAGCCTCATCGTAACTTAAACTATTCTTTACTAAATCTAGAAATAAAATGTATTTTTTTTCATATACGGGGTATCTTTATTTTCTCAAATCTTAAATATACTATACAATTACGAACTAACGAACTAACTAACTATACAAATAAATATACAAAACAAAAGGAAACTTAGGCGTCGAAGTACTCGTCCGCATCGCTGTCATCCGGAAACGTGGCCAGAAGACTGGCAGCATTGCCACGTTGAATGGCAGTGCTAATTCTTTGGCCAAAGAACGAGCCAGCCCTCTGGTCACGTGAAGTGTCGACCAGTCGGCGAGAAATTTCCTTAAAAAGGAGACGCGCACTCGGGCCCCATGACCCGAGCGTTTCGATCCCAAACGGCTCAAATTATTAAATGTAAATTATTAAAGTCTAAACAAGTCGGCAAGTGAAGGCTGCACTAAAACTTTAACATATGAACCAATGTCATGTTTATTAACTTTTACTGTTCTCAACAGTGTCTCTCTTTCCTTCTTTGCCTTAGTACTTTCCGTAAGTAGATGATTTCGACGCAATAAGTTAAAAAGTGAACTTTAAAACACATGGAAACAAGATGACCTATTCTGTCTCTAAACAATCTCATGCAGTCGGAGGCATCTTCATATACGTCTAGGTTTTCTTGTAGGTTTCGTGAAAAGCTTATGAATGTGAAATCTTTGTGCTAATATACCTACAGCATTATAAAATGCTGATAAATACGGAAAAAAACCCCGAAATAAACTTCACTTAGTTACACCTTAAGCCTCGCTCGGAAAAACACTAGAAAATATATATTCATTAAGCTAATCCCCTATCAGAGAAACAGTTGGCACTGCCAGGTCACGTCTCCCGTCAATTGCAGCCCTCTAACTCCGCGTAATACGCGTAATTTCACCGGAACGGCGCAGCACCGTCGCCAATGGGAACGAAATGGAACGACCGCGACGGCGCTGTTCTTAGAAATCGCACGTATTCGGAGACAGTTGTGCGTAAACGGACGATTCGGATGGTAGTTTTGTATGTTCGCGGATGACAGGGAATGAGCTTAGGGCTGACTGATGCCCAATTTTTGAGTTTGGTTCAATACTGCATTGAAATAACCCTCAGTTTCTGAAGCATTGTCAAGTAATTTTTTAACTAGTCTCTGATTTGATTTTATAGCATTTTAGCAGGAGACATGAACCGAAGGTTTCTGGGAGATAGGTCCGAGTACAGATTAAGAAAGAATTGCGACACCAGTAACCATGGGTATTAGCTACATAGTTCCTAAAAATGGGTTCAATTGATCATAGCAATCTATTTTGTCGTCATCAATTTGCAAAATTGACTCACGAACTTACTCTATTATGTACCTTGTATTGTGTTGAATATCGAACATACCACAAAATTTTCAACTCTACGTTACGTCCAAGCACGTATTTTGAAGATCCATAGTTATACCTAACACAAAACAATAGGTAGTGACGGTTGGTATGTGGTGGGGTCCTAGAGACCCCATGTGATAGAAAATAAGTCATAATCTTTTTATATACAAAGTTAGGTGAACTGTCACTCTTGGTAGCTTCAGTTTATGAACTAACTAGCCAGTCAAACAATCCCCTCCCCGCAGTCCGAAGCTAGTTTCCTTGTGAATAAGACCTGCCTAAAGTGAGGTACAGGACGTGATGACTTTTTTACCATATAAATTTTAAAGCTATTTAAGAAAATAGACGAAAATTTACCATCCCTCCCCCCTTATCTCCGAAACTACTGCGCCTAAAATTTTGAAAATATATAAAAAAGTGTTCTATACTTAGAACTTACAGGAAAACCTATGAGAAGTCTATGGTCTTAAAATAACATGGTAAATCTCTCAATATTGTGCGTAAAAACTTACATTTGCAGTTTGAATGTGTGGGAGAACATAAAAAAGAAAGAACATATTTTTCAAACACAATGTTAAATTTGTTCTTGGGATAATTCCTTCTCTTCTTTCTTTATCCCAACTACGGAACCCTTCATTGTGCGTGGTCAGATACACACTTGGCCGGTTTTCTTTTTAAAAATGTAACATTTCAATCTAATCATAGGAAAAAAAATAATCATTTTCTGCTCTAAAATATTATTTGAAATTGGGGACTGTCAGACCAGGCATGCGATATGATTTTCATCCACCAGGCATGCCGAGGGTTAATATAAATATTTCGCCTTATGGAGCTAGCCAAACCAAACACATCTAATGAATAAATTCTTAGAAAAGCAACTAAAATTAGATCGTCGGACAAAATCTGTAACAGTATATCAAATTTTCAACACGTTCGAACTTCTAATGACGTTGCCCTCCATTGACCAAGCTGATTGGTTGTGACGTTAATATTGTTCGCTGTCTGCTATTCTTGAAAGGAGACACATAAAATGTCTTAGCCTCTCGTTTTTAGTAGGGTTGGTTCTTGCCAACCCTATAAAGCCAACGAACTAGGACGCATGCACCAAAGGCTTTCAAAGCACATGATTGAAAACGAACGAGATGCGAGCGACTATCAAACAATACAAAAATAGAATATGTGCAATGGCGGGGAAATAGCCATAGATAACAATGTTTTATGTCCGCCCATGTCCAATTGTCCGGCCATGTTACGCTTTGTGTGTACCCATATTTTATATCATGTACCTACGTGTTTACGTGTTTTAGTTTTGTCCAATAAAACGAAGTATTAATATTAATAATAATATTATTTTGAAATCTGTCACAAGATTTTCTAAATACTTTCTGGGGTATTAATATACTACCGCCGTTACGATTACCGCTGCGGGTTGGTGCGAACATGGAGATACCTTATCAATGTACTTAACTATTTTGATATAAATAAATAAATAAATAGTGTTATAATTATTGCAGGCAAAATACTCCCATACAAAAAATACAAAAAAATAGAATAAATAGTAAAACAGTAAAATATAAAACACTAGCTTTTGCCCGCGGCTTCGCCCGCGTGGATGTCGGAAAATATCCCACGGGAACGTATCGGGATTAAAAGTACCATAATTATGTTCCGTCATACTCTATTGGTTTACGCGCCAGACGCCAGAAAGCTCCCAGTCGGCATGATTTTTTCCGACATCTTCAACAATCATCATATTTCAGCCAATTTAAAAAAAACCTTAATAAATTATACACCTAAACCTTCCTCATGAATTACTCCGTTCATTGGTGAAAACTGGATGAAAATCCGTTCGGTAGTTTTTGAGTTTATCGCGTTCAGATAGACAGACGCGGTGGGAGGGCTTTGTTTAGTTAAAATTATGCCGCTCAATAATAAATAAGAAATAACTTTTGACCAAGTGGACCGATTTTAACGAAAACTTATTTATAAAAAAAACAACCGACTTCCAAAAAAAACACTACAAAGCGAAAAATAACTTTAATTTCGGAAGTCGGTGTCTTTGGTTTAGTATTTTCGTTTTTTGCCACCGACTTCCGAAATAAAAGTAATTTTTCACTTTGTAGTGTTTTTTTTTTGGAAGTCAGTTGTTTTTTTTTATAAATAAGTTTTTATTTTCCACTTTTTAGTTGTGGTACCTAACCCACACAAATTCGTATATTTGCTAAGTAAATAACAGTGACAGGAAGTTATTATAACATCATCAACATACACTAAATGGAAAGAAATTTATACGATTATATATAATATAGTATATAATATATAATATTATATAGTATATAATATTATATAGTATATAATAGTATATAGTATGGATAGTATGGATGATAGAGTATCCATAGTCTTCAAAAACATAGTCTTTCGTCATTTTTTGTTTTCGCTTAGGTGCACAGAAATCCAGTGCACAAATATGGTGCTTGTTAGGTTGCACGAGACAACCCTCAAAATGCTGGAGCGTCTCACACTTTGCCAAAAAGCCGAGACCTTTGACTTCATGATGGTGTAAAAATCTGTGATGGTCTTATTAATGTATTATCATTGGCAGGCGTTACCACTTCTTATCTGATGGCCTAAACTTAATTAATGTATGACAAATCATAAAACCATTGTCACAGTAATTTCCAGAGCTAAACTTAATAACTTAATATTGAAGCACTGAGTACATTTACGGACTGATATTACAAAAGCAACACATACTTAGACCATACATCAATACCGATTCGCAACAGCAAAGTGCAAAACGTCTGTAAAAAGAACGCGACGCATTAGGAGTTAATGGCAGCACACGAAGTGATGCATTACGTGCGAAATAAAGTCGCCGGCTTTTAAACGACTTCCATATGTCTACAGGCTTTCATATAGACGTGGCTACAGGCTTCCATACAAATGTTACTACAGCCTTGTATAATGTGATGCCTATTCTATCTTCAGAAGAAAAATCAAAACACGATCGCTTGTAGAATCAATTTTTGATGGAAAATAATACAAGCGGAAGAAAGTAAAGGTTTCATTCACGATAGCATCATTTAGCGTGGCTCCAAACGACTAAAGTCCATTGGAGTGTATAGACATCCAGAATTTTACATCACGCCAACAGATTTTAATATTCACGATGAAATGAATGTACATGACGTCTTTTTGGCGCGATGGGCTGACCGTGAATGCCCACCTTAAGGGTGGCAGAGCTCTGGGCACGCCACAATTGCGGCGATAAGTCCCCTCTTTGAGGAGTGGCTGGAGAGGCGCCACGGCGTCCTCACCTTCCGCCTGACGCAGGTCCTCACCGGACACGGGTGCTTCGGGAGGTACCTGTTCCGGATAAGGCGGGAGGAAACGCCCGGGTGTCACCACTGTGTGGATCGCCCGGAGGACACGGTGGAGCATACGGTGGAGGTCTTCCCGGCTTGGGCGGAGCACCGCCGTGTCCTCGCGGAAGCGATCGGCGGCGGCGATCTCTCGCGTCCGGCCCTGGTCCAGGCCATGGTACGGAGCGAGAGTGCATACATCATCTATACCATCATCTAACTCATTAGACACAAATATAATTGGACCCTTAAATACCAAAATCATATCACTTTCACACTTCACAGGATAAGCGTACTTACGACCTTCTAATAGTCTCTTCAACACACTAGGCACACAAAACTTATTACAAAACTCTTCAAACAATATTACTTTATGAAAAGCAGTGGCGCATAGCCCATTTAATCCGCTTCGTGTAACTCCACATAATCTTGGCTCACGGCTTGTGTTCTAACTAACGTCTTGCAGGCCACTGTCCAGCTTGTGTTCTAACTAACGTCTTGCAGGCCACTGTCCAGCTTGTGTTCTAACTAACGTCTTGCAGGCCACTGTCCAGCTTGTGTTCTAACTAACGTCTTGCAGGCCACTGTCCAGCTTGTGTTCTAACTAACGTCTTGCAGGCCACTGTCCAGCTTGTGTTCTAACTAACGTCTTGCAGGCCACTGTCCAGCTTGTGTTCTAACTAACGTCTTGCAGGCCACTGTCCAGCTTGTGTTCTAACTAACGTCTTGCAGGCCACTGTCCAGCTTGTGTTCTAACTAACGTCTTGCAGGCCACTGTCCAGCTTGTGTTCTAACTAACGTATTGCAGGCCACTGTCCAGCTTGTGTTCTAACTAACGTCTTGCAGGCCACTGTCCAGCTTGTGTTCTAACTAACGTCTTGCAGGCCACTGTCCAGCTTGTGTTCTAACTAACGTCTTGCAGGCCACTGTCCAGCTTGTGTTCTAACTAACGTCTTGCAGGCCACTGTCCAGCTTGTTAATCGCTAGGAGAGGATATCTTCAGTGCCCTTTAATATGTATAGGTTTTTTTTTTTTTCACAAAACACAGTATGTTCGGGGTGTTGTGGGGGTATGTTTTCATAAAAAAAAAATATTGCGACATGCTATTACAGCGAAATGGTATCTTAACGGGGGGTCGGGAGCATTGTTATGGCCAAACGGAGCATACAGATAGAATTTCCTATATGCTCTGTTAAATTAAATTAAACTCATAATCCCCTTATGTATTTAATGGTAAACGTGTAGGCGACATTTTTTAAAACAGTTTTTTTCTCATAAAAATGCTAATTTTGAGGAAACTTTGCGATGTGTTTGTATCGAGCGAAATTGTGTCAATCGTGTTTTTATTTTGCGTGCAGCCGAAATAGGTCAAAACATCTTCTTTAGGACCCATTTAAAAAATTAATATTTGCAGTTAAAAAGGAGCTAATGTTTAAAAGATTCGATATCAATCTGGAGGATTACACGAGGATCTTGCTAAGGAAAATGCACTTCCAATATAAGGGGTGCTACACACAAACGTACGGCTTGGCATGATTCGGCACAGCCGGGTGGAAAAATCGAATATAATATGTTCGGGAAAAAGTCGCTCGGCTTAGGTCGAATTGTGCCGAGCCGTCTCGAACATCATTTTAGCGAAGCTACATGATGAACGAAGTTTTCTGATCGGTACGAGCCGAAAGAAAGTCGAATATATGTAATAATTGTTTCGGGTCCGCTTTGTTCCTCAATTGAATCTGCCAAGCCGAAAATGTGTGTAGCACCCCTTAATGATTTTAAAATCCAATTTCTCTAAATCCATTGAAAAAAGCAAGTAATTTCACGTACCTCGTAATGTGAGCGGCTTACGTCCAGCTTGCGTGGTAACTAATCGGCTTAGTTTCGTCGACTGGCGAGTCGATCGGGGGTATTAGCCCCCTCGACTTACAATAAAGCGCACCTCTTGAATGGGGATTATTAGCAGGCGATTGAATTTTCTTCAAAGCTTAGTCAAAGACGACCTTCATCTAGCTCAGTCTTATAGGGCGGTTATCTTCGCAAGAGAGGTCTGCTTTTAGCCAATAGTAATCAGAGTCCAATAAGTATTCTGGGTTTCGAAGCGCAGAAATTAGCCAATTGAACGTTGAACGCAGTTTGAAGAAGGCACGAATACTGTCTGTCTGTGAGCGTGGGTGAGAAATGAATGACAAACATAGTAACCGGAAACACATAGGAAAGATGCAAGTTAATAAAAAGCTTGTAAAAACGGATCTAAAAAAGAATTATTGCTCTTGGTTACCAAGCAATCAAAATCAATCTGCCTAGCCTTTTCCCAACTATGTTGGGGTCGGCTTCCAGTCTAACCAGATGCAGCTGAATATCTGGATTTTTACATTTATCAAATAGGGGTCAGTTTTGAACGACGCATTACAAAGATATTTGAAAACATATTTTTTGGGCCAGGGGAATCAAAATACGATGACAAGGGAATCAAAATTAAAACAAAGGTAAGTAATAAAACATACTATTTATTTAATAATCAGTCTCTTGTTCTCAGTTATTGGCACTTTTACACCTAATTATCAATCACTTTATTCCTAAGTAATAATGATAAAATGTACATACTAAATAATAAAAATTGAAAACAAAGCTTTTCTTTTTAAACGGACGAGCGCGAAGTTCAGGATCACTCTTGATTCGCAATAATCTATGGCGCTCAGCAAGTCGTTTTTTTTTTCTAATCTCTTTTGTCTCGTTTGTTTAGGAATTGTAAGAATCTAAAACAGAAACGTACAATATTTTGAAATTAGATACCTAATGTAATAGTTGCAATACTGCTAATCTTTATACAAAATGTTCTTATTAACAGGAAACCTGCGGGCACGGCACACGTACATAGGTCCTTTTTGGTAATCTCTGCGTGCAATAGGTATAAATCGCATAAAGATGCGATACAAATGGATTATAACTTATTTGAATAAATACTTAGATAACCAGGCAAAACAAAACACTCAACACTGTCTGAACAGATCGTGCAATTTGGAATGAACAAATAAATGTACTACACGAACTAGAAAATATTGATTACCCTGGCAAAAACGCCAAGGGAATCAACACCAAGGTAATCAACAAAAGTTTGTTTTTTATCGATTACGTAAAAAGTTAAAAGTTCTAAGCAATAATAATAAGATTAGTAAATCAATAATGACAAGATTAGTAACAATAATAAAAAAGATTAGTAAAGATATATCCGAGAAAAAACTTATACATTTTTTTATGCAGTCAGGGTAATCAATGACCTAGTGAAACAAAACCAGGGGAATCAAATATTTACCTTCGTAATTTTGTCCACGGGCAAAGTCAGACGCGACCTTCCACAACGGCGTTTTAAGCGCGACTAGAGCTCGCACGAGAACGAATAACTGCGCTTCGCGACCGCTCCACTAGCGATCTATGTCTAGTTATGTAGCGCGCCATAGGAATCACTGTTTAGCTCTGGACAAAACTTTAAATCTATTTCTATGTAAAACTATGCGATAAAATAAAAGCTGTATATTTTTATTTTCAACACATACCTACTAATCAAGTTGTTGAAAAACTACATAAATTGTTCATTTTACATTTATAAATTGGCGACTTCGGGTTGTTTTCATTAAAAAATGTGTAAAGGACGCACCAGGGTTATCAATTTTTGTGACGTTTTGTTTTTTTTGTCGATAATTACACCCAAATTAAAAAGAGTAACTATTGTGCATCAATTAGATACCATAGTGATAAGACGTAAAAAAAATACTTTGGGTCTTTATTTCAATATTGCGGGTACTTTATACCGCCGGACATCATAAATTGAGCCTCTCAAGATTCACCCTAAAAATGATTTGATTTTTTTTTAAGTGATCGTATCGTCATTCTTAATTGAAAAGTGTTAATGCAGTAAGTGTTAATTAGTACTTCAAAGGGCCATAAAGATCTTCATGATGGGTTAATGTGGCCGTTTGGCCCACCTGCTCTTACTTCGCAGACAGCCAGGCCACGCTACAAACCTTGTTGTGTAATCAGTCTTTTCTTTTCAATGTAATCCATTCTCGTTTTCCTCAACCGATTCAAGGATGAAGGCTAACTCATCATTTCCATACTGAAACTAGATCTCGGTTCCCTATTCCCTTTGGTTCCGCGCATCCGTCTAGTTCCGACGCTTCGTAGGAATTATTCACGACTGCGAAGTAATTCTGATTTATAATATGCATGGTTTGTGCTACGATAACATTGCTCCGATGTATTTTAAATGTAAATCTTTAATGGCTACTTTTTCTAAGCTGTACTGAGAGTTGTCTGTCTGACAAACTAACATGTGGCTAACTCTGCTTGACGTTAATATTCCCAGGTCAACGGTTGCTTCGATTGGATCCCATTTCCTTTAAAGCTCTTGCGAAATTACGATCAGATGCAGTTAGGCCATCAAACAGGCTTACGGTTGAGGAAGTTTAAGACTAAGAAATCACGGAGCGATTTTAACCTGCGCCCCCCGCGGTGGTAGTACGGTACAGCTGTATTATTTCTAAACTCACGAGACCGATCGTTTATGCGATTACGCAGCGGTCGCGGTTCCGATCATCGCCTGCAAACTTGGCGGGCGATGATCGCAAGACGGGCGGTTATTTAGTTAAGTCCCATACCGCCATGGACATACCAGAAACGCCCGCCGACCGATCGTAGAGCGCGCGAGCTAAGCCCGCCGAGGTCGCCGCCACCGCGGCGAGCGCGGGTGAAAATCGCTCCGTGAGTTCTTCCCGAAACCTTTCCCTTCTTGTAAACCCACCAAAGGAAAAAATTTAATCAAATTTTTCAACACCACTCTAATACAGAGAGCAGATATTGAGTAAAAAATTACCGTAGTAAAAATATAAAAAGGAACTGATATCAAAAAGGCTAAAAAGTTTTCAAACGGCCACAGTGAAATAAGTGCTACCGTAAATCAAACAGACGACTGCATTTCTCAGCCACTGAAGTCTATAAAACGCCGTGAGTACTTGATTTGTAGGACCGCAAGCTGCATTTAAGGCTTTTTAAGTCCTTTTGAACTGTCACTGCTCTTTTGAACTTGTCGTTTTCTGCACCTGAAACTCTTTACACCCTTACAGTCCCAGATTTTTCAATTAAAATTCTACCCGAGATTTCTTGCAGCAGTTATATTAGCAGTAAAGTGTATTTCATTTTGGATGCTATAAGTAGTAATATTGACAATATTTGGGATAAAAAATTGTAGAGAAAACGACAAAGCCATAGGTCTTTAAGCCATAGGCCTACCTATTGTAAATACGTTTCAAACAGACATATCCCTATTCATTGAAGTTATAGGTTTAATTGAATACCATCACAGAAGTATCAAATAAAAGTATGCATCAAAACTTTGAAAGCGATCTACTCGATATGTTTTCAAGTACTAAATCTACCGAAACAAATGCCAAATAAAAACAGCCCACGGTAGGAGCACCAAAGCACAGCTAGTAATTTCTAATTTAATTAGTTTACATACCATCTTCTGTTCCTCTTCAAGTCAACACAGCTCTAAGCAAATTCACTTTACTAGACACACAACCGCACCGAGAAGACGTGAGCATGAAATTCAATATCCGCTGCAGGCATCCTCGGGAAATGTTCTGCTCATTGTTCGAGAAATAGAGAGAAATCGACTTTTTATTCGTTTGAACGGAAGCGGTTCGGTGAATGAAAAAAAGAATAAGTTACATACATACATGCTCATTAACGTAATAAAAAAATACTTCCACAGTCTGCATAAGATTGTGGAAGCATTTTTTTTATTACGTCGTCTAGACGGATGACGGATGAATGGAAAATAAAGCGGATTTCTGTGTAGGTACCTACATTCACCAACAGTGAGAGCCAGCTTCTTCTCAAAAAATATTTTCACAATGCATGTGCTCGAAAAGAGTGTTTTCCAATCAGCCAAACTGTGAGGAAAGTGCCACTTTTTCACACTAGTGCTTTTTACTTATCAGTTTTTTTTTTAATTTTTAACTCCGTCGTCAGCCTGACGCAGGTTTTATTCCTTGAATTTTTATTTACAAAATAGTCAAGTAGGTACAGATTATCATACATATAAAAGGTACAGTAAAACTAATACTTTATTAAACGCGTTAATAATTACTGTAGATTTAGATTTTTTGATCAATAAATTAATTTGAAATATTTATTAAATATCTTTGGGTGAACGTATATTTTGCTTGTGCCTTTTTGCAATACGACGTGGCAGCTATTTGTACATGCGCAGTAGTCGATATGCTGAGATCAAACTTACATCTATTTGAAACACTGAAATCGAAACTTCGCAATAATGAGATTTGTGCTAATACATACAACACAGCGTTCTACACTAAAAGTTTTCTAGGCATGGCACCCAGAATGTATAACAAAATACCGAAGCCTATTAGAGCCAAACGCGTGATTTAAAATACACCTAAATAACTTCTTAGCGCAGAAGGCATATTATTCAGTTAATGAATATCTAGACGATAATGCTAATTACGCAGAAAAATATGTGCATTAAGAGTTAGAGGTAGTTAAATCCTGTGATTATATATGTCACCCTCTAAATGACTGAAATGAGGTATAATAAATGTAGATGTGTGTAATTTAATTTTTTACAATTTTTGTACGCAGAATTGTAATCTTTGTTTTATTTTAGGATAACTTTTATGTCATCATTTAGCGTGGATAGATTTTGTCATTAATTTAAATAAATTTAATTTTGCTGCATATGTGTAACTTTACAAACTACTTTTTTGGTACACTATGTTTTGCCGTCAACGGAAAAACATAGTGTACCTATACATATTTTATTTACAACACCTGCGAAGCGCATCTTCTACTCAGAACTACGGGATGGCAAGCGGAGACAAGGCGGCCAACTCCTTCGGTACAAAGATGTGCTTAAGCGCCACATGAAGCGATGTGATCTAGAGACGTCACAATGTGAGGCAATGGCAGCAGACCGGTCACTGTGGAGGCATACCGTGAGTACTAAGGTGTTTGAGTTTGAAAGGCGACGTAAAGAGGAGCTTGATGCTAAACGAGATGAACTCAAGGCTCGATCACCCGCGGCCATCCAATATAATTACATCGGAGGGCTGCTGACTTGCCGTGAATGTGGACGCACTTTCGCGGCAAAAATTGGTTATATCAGTCACCTGAGGGCACACCAGCGATGTCATCAATAGGCAGATCCAAGTCGCTGTGGCCGAAATCGGCCAGGATCTATATATACAACACCTGTTTTTACATCCACCTATGTTTCACAAATAAAAATTTTGACTTTGACTTTGAGCGCGCATGTATTTAAAATAAGCCTGCCATTTTACTAATTGCTTGCTTATGATTCGATCTGTGTAAATTTTAATATTTTTTTATTTCCTCGCACAATGCATAGTAAAACGTTGTATGATAGACGTGCGTAAGATGATTTCCGACTCGTGTCGACTCATACACTCGCTCGCTTCGCTCGCTCGTGAATAAAAATGCCACTCGCCGATAATCACCTACTTTCCGCACTTGTAGCATAAATAACTATTTTTTTTACTAAATTCCATGTCGCAGTTTCAGAGTGCAACTATTGAAACAAAACCAAAAAAAAATGTTATTTTTGGTCATATTTCTACCCAACATTATCTATGTCGGAAGAGAGAGGCTCTTATCAAAAACTGCATTACTGAAACAAACCTCATGTCAGCCAATTTGACGGCACGTTATCACGCGTCGCCATTTTATTTGGCACGCACGAGCGTGACCAGTAGCCGCCATCAAAAATATATAATGCCGGGACGTTGGCGGGATATTTTTTACACCTACATTTTTACCAAAAAAAAAAATTGCATTGCATTTTTTTATAACTATTTTTTTGGTTCTTTTATTTTACTGGATTGTAGCTTGTTGCTAGTCCGAATTTCAAATATTTATGGGCATTTTGAACGGTGGGTCAGTTTGCAGTGTTTCCTATTTTAATTACCTACTTACTTAAAAGACGAAGACTGAGTCGTAAGGGGTCCCCGAAATGATCAATTACGATTGATCAATTGCCGTCAATTTCCGTTGTAGTAATATTGACAATCGCTTCAATTGCACTTGGTAGACGATCAATTTGCGCATCAATGTGTATCAATCACGTAAAAATTGACAATTGCAATTGATCGTTTCGGGAATCCATATGTAAATATAGAAAAGAAAAAACTTTTAAAGTCTTTATGTCATTCATGACCTGTTGCTACGCTACCCTTCTTAAATCTCTTAACGTTTCGTTTCGTAGAGACAAAACTGGTAACAATATACATTTTCTTTGTACAAAAACATTATTGTTTATTATATTTGACGTGGATACGCCTGTGTTCCTTCATAAATATTAAATATTCCTTAACTGAGTGACAAGAAAATCCAACGTATTTCTACTACGAGTTACTTTTTATTCTTGTTTTTTTAAGCTTAATTTTTGTAGCGTAAAATTACAAAAGATAATTATTTATTTTCGGATACGAGAGTAATAGGTACTATTTTAATAATTTAACTTTTTTAATTAACTTTCAGGTACGGGTGAGAACATTTCCATTTCGAGTCCCAAAAAATACTAACAAAAACTAATTTCATTACGCTTTTCCCGAAACTGGACACAATCCATCATTACTGCAATCTGTCCAGCGTCCACCATTGTGTATTCATAGATATAACCACGCCCATAGATCGCCAATTACCATATAAATGTATTTGAACACATAACGTTATTACGGGCAGTTGCACTAAATCTAGCCGGCCGCGGCGGCGGTGGTGCGGGCGCCATGAATCCAGGTAATTTATTGAAGCCCATGGTATCTCTACATGTATTACTGGAGCAGTAGGGTGACCATCGATAGTGAACGATGTTTTTTATTCTTACTCTAAGGGCACCTTCAGAGCTGACGAAGATTGACGCCGTGTAGACGCTGCAACGCTGTGACGTGTTGACACAGCGTTAGCACGCGACGAACGCCTTACGTTAAATGTGAAGGGTGCCAAAAGGTGATGTGTAAACAATAATGTGTCAATTGTTTCGTCTCCTAGAGGTGTCTATTACTAGAGTTAAGGTTGGTATTACAAGATAGATAAAATAAATAAATAATACTCGCAAGTACGTCATGAATTGATTTAGAACAATGGTTGTTATTCTTTCTTTCCGTTGTTAAAACCAAATGAAGTAACATCCGTGTTAATTAACACAACATAAGTATGTGAGTATCCACATAGATAGATTCAGAAACGTTTTCTTCTATAGTATGCATTGCAATTTATGCAATTGCATTCGTAATTGTAGCGATAAAAACAAAACAAATAATTTAATGTGGTGTCGTATTTGCAACAATTTCCATCGTAACACACTAAAACATCACTACATATTGCAGTAACAGACTAAGCCTTGCCGCACACGGGACACTCGCACGCTACAGCCACAAAACTCCGCCACCGAGCTGCGGACTACAGTTTTCGTACATTGTATATGAACTCGCCGCACACGGATAACGCCGGTACTCGCTCCACGCCAGCATAGGCCGCTTCTCGCTTCGTGTGGCCGCCACCGAGATGCGGACTACAGTTTTCGTACATTGTATATGAACTCGCCGCACACGGATAACGCCGGTACTCGCTCCACGCCAGCATAGGCCGCTTCTCGCTTCGTGTGGCCGCCACCGAGATGCGGACTACAGTTTTCGTACATTGTATATGAACTCGCCGCACACGGATAACGCCGGTACTCGCTCCACGCCAGCATAGGCCGCTTCTCGCTTCGTGTGGCCGCCACCGAGCTGCGGACTACAGTTTTCGTACATTGTATACAAAAATACAAATACAAAATAGTTAATTGTGAAAAATAGAAAATTACAATACATTTAAACGTGTTTGGAGCCTCCCTTTAAGCAAACAATGCCTGTATTAGAAGGCTCCGCTCTTTCTCATCATAGTCGTACACTATACTAACAGGAGTTAATATAGTGTACTGTGACCTTAAGGGTAAATATTTAATGCAAGTACATTTTCTGTATTTATTTCCCTACTAATAAACTCAAGAAACTAATAATAAAAATATATAAGTATAGTTGCAAATTAAATCATTAACAGTAATAATAAAACATAAAACTTAAGACACAAAAAAAAAACAAAAATAAACTTCCTCCCAGTGCATGTAACATAGTGCATAGTGTGGTTTGGTAATACGGTGTTATCTGTGGTATGTGATGAGGTGCGCAATGAGGTGTATATGAACTCGCCGCACACGGATAACGCCGGTGCTCACTCCACGCTAGCATAGGCCGCTTCTCGCTTCGTGTGGCCGCCACCGAGCTGCGGACTACAGTTTTCATACATTGTATATGAACTAGCCGCATACGGATAACGCCAGTGCTCGCTCCACGCTAGCTTAGGCCGCTTCTCGTTTCGTGTGGCCGCCACCGAGCTGTGGACTACAGTTTTCATACATTGTATAGGAACTAGCCGCATACGGATAACGCCAGTGCTCGCTCCACGCTAGCTTAGGCCGCTTCTCGTTTCGTGTGGCCGCCACCGAGATGCGGACTACAGTTTTCGTACATTGTATATGAACTCGCCGCACACGGATAACGCCGGTGCTCGCTCCACGCCAGCATAGGCCGCTTCTCGTTTCGTGTGGCCGCCACCGAGATGCGGACTACAGTTTTCGTACATTGTATATGAACTCGCCGCACACGGATAACGCCGGTGCTCGCTCCACGCCAGCATAGGCCGCTTAACGCTTCGTGTGGCCGCCACCGACCACTAAACGCTAACACAAAACGCCATACAATGGGTTAATAGAAGTTGCGGCTACCGACCACTTGTGTCGACCAGCGACCACAAGTGTCTGTGGCGCACGTCCGCTACTTAGTACCCGCTTCCAGCTACAGGTGGCGGCGTTTTGTGGCTGTAGCGTGTGGCCCGCGTGCGGCAAGGCTAACTAAATATACTGCTCTAGGTTCAAATTCATACAATAGATAATTCGCAGTTAATGAGAAAATAACAGCGTTTGTGGTCGTTAATTATCTCGTTGTTAACTAATTACATAGTGATCGGCGATGTGTGTGCATTTAGTAAAACACAAAGCTTTCGAATGGTAATGTCAAGACCACTGCTTCGAACTAATTATTTTGTGTATTATTTAGTTTTCAATTTTATGCTTCATTTGTATTAATAATTAAATAAGCTGGCTCTTTAAATTGTTCTTTCATTATTTTATTTTGTGTTTGTATGTGGAGCAAAGGTGGGTGGTTTCGGATTTTCTTTTGGGTTGAGAAGCCATTTAAAAGTTAAATACATAATCTAAGAAGAAAACATTAAATTATAAGTAACATTAGTCGTTCAATAACAAAGAGAGCAGTAAAAAATTGCCATCAACAATCCAGACAGTTGGTGGTTGGATCAAATTGGTGAGACAGAAAATACTACAGATTCTAGGGGGTGTAGAAAAGCCTTTAAAAAAATCGGCCAAGTGCGTGTCGCACCACGCAAAATGAAGGGTTCCGTAGTTGGGTTGAGTTTATCCCAAGAACAAACGTAACATTGTAGTTGAAGAACATGTAACATGTGTAACATGCCATACACTCCAAATGCAAATGTAAGTCCGTACGCACAATATTGCGAGATTTACCGTGTTATTTTAAGACCATAGACCTCTTATAGGTTTTCCTGTAATCCATAAGTATTGAACAATTTTCTGTATTATTTTTTTTATTTTTAGGTTCAGTACTTTTGGAGATAATGGTCAATTTTCACCTATTTTCTTAAATAACTTTAAAACTATTTGTTTTAAAATTATAAAATAATATAAATGATACCCTCACAGTAAACCCTTTCATTTATTATGTCACACGGTACAGTGGGCAAGACTTTTTTTGACTTTCTTAAATTTGCCCCCCAAAAGTGACCCCAATATTCAAAATTCATTTATTTACGTAACACGTCCGTGTTTGGGTCACAGAAATTGATACGTGTACCTTTCAACTTAATCAGCTCACTTAGGCAGCTGCTGCAGGTGCGGAAAACCTCAAACGGCGAAAATATTCCGATCTTTTTGGGAGTTATATGTTCGAGCCGTTTGGGGTTGAAACACTAGGGCCATGGGGTCCGAGTGCCCACTTGGTTTTCCGAGACATCTCCAAGCGGTTGGTCGACTCTTCACGTGACCAAAGGGCTGGCCTATTCTTTGGCCAAAGAATCAGCATCGCCATACAACGTGGCAATGCTGCCAGCCTTTTGGGCACTTTTCCTGTTGACAGCGATGCGGACGAATTTTTTGATGCCCTATAATTATATATATATATATATTTTTTACATTTGTACATATTATAATTATTATTTTAAGTCTGTTAGCTTATATATTATGTATCAGCTCATTAGATTCGGAGAAAATTGGCTGTGACAGACAAACAGACAGACAGACACAGAGAGAGACACACGAGTTATCCTATAAGGGTTCCGTTTTTTTATTCGGACGTACGGAACGCTAATACACTCTAATTCAAATTTATTTATTTGTGACACATAAGTATAATGTTGTGGTATATGATGTTAGAAAATAAAAGTATTGTATCACTATGCGCTGCCTTGCAAAGCGTACAAATATTGCTTACACATAATATCATCACGCCTTGTTTTGTCCGAAGGGTTAGGCAGAGGTGTAACTATAGGAGTACATCCACATTTCGCCAGTTATGTTTAAGTCCCATGTAATAGGGGGCGAGCCTATTGCCATCTACCAGGCACAAATCCAGACTTCAGGCTGCTACTGAGAAATTCCAGATAGAAAAACCCAATAACACTTTGCCTGACCTGGGAATCGAATCCAGGACCTCGTGTTCAGCAGTAGCGCTTGCGACCACTAGACCAACGAGGCAGTCACAACAAATATTGCTTACGTACACAGTAATAGTTGTACAGGTGGTAGGTATAGCCTATAAAATATAAAAAGTATTGCTAAGTAACCTTCTTAAATCTTTAGCAATAAAACAAACATAAACAAAACAATACAAATTAAGGTAACAATATTAATATATAGCTAACTAAAGTAAGTAGGTAACAAATATATCTGAGAATAAGGCATAGGTTACGGTTTTTATTTTTCTTCTAAATATTCATGTCTGGTGTAATGCTTTCTATTTTGTTATTTTTTTTATGATCTTTTATGAAGTTAGGTAGCGTTTTTTTTAAAGTATTTAAGTCTTTTGAAGCTTTTGTAGGTTTAGGTAATTTTTTCCTAGAAAACTTTTTGAGAACAGGGCGGTTTGGTGGGTTTTTGACTTAATTGCATCTTGATGGCGTTAAGAACTATAGGTATTAGCTCACACTGTGGTAAAAAGTCAGTCAGCAGGGACTCTCAAGCGAGCGCCAGACAAGCTCTTAGTAGATAGGAAACACCACTCGTGAACAGAAAAAAATCTGAGTTAAAAAAAAAACTAACGAACTAAATCCAAGCTCATAACGAACTGAGTTCTTACTTTAGCCAAAGCTTAATAAACCTCAGTTTGTATAAATTCTCAATACAAAACTGGCAACTTAAGGCCGAACCCAATAACCTATCTATCACCAGTTTTGGCAAACTAGAGATAGAAAAACCTATCTGTCTATGGTTTTAACGTCTCAATAATCTATAGGAGACTATGGAATCTTACCGGCCTGACATAAGGACAGATAGAATTACACTGTCTACCATCAATAGCGATCTGTCTTTTACTGAAAATAGGTTATTGGGTTCGGCCGTTAGTAGGTACCTACCGGACTTAGTGGTCGATGGTCGCGACGAAGACGTCCCCCACACCGCATGGTCGCCCGACATCTAAAGTAATGTCTTGGTGTACGCGCGACGCATACGCTCGCTGCGCCCTGCTTACCTACATTATGCGACTCGATACGAATACGTAACGTATCGTTCTCGTGCATTTCCCTTGTAGCAGGGTAGTTAGATAGTGTGGGGTGTTGCGACTGATAAGAATGTATTGATTGTCGGGCTTGTTTTATACGATAATGTTTATCAGTTATCTGTAGCATGATATCTATCTAGAACCTTTAAGTTTAGAAGAAAATGTACGTAGTAGTCTAAACTTAAAGGTTGGTCATGGAAGTTTTAGAGCTGATTAATATAGTACAGAGATAATTATGAGGTATTTTATTTAAACATTTACTGTATAAATGGTCCTTTAATTTTCAGGCAGTAGCGCTACCAGGAAAAACGCTGTTTAGTCGCATTACATTTACATAAACTATGGGCGGAAGTACAGCCTCAAAAATGGTTTCCGGCTTCATTAATATGCTTTTGTCTATCAGTACTACTTTCTACCACACTAGAAGAATAATAAAATCTAAATAATCATGTATAGCAAGGAGTCGTTCATTCGTAAACCTGCTAACACAATAAACACAGGCGCTAAACTGATTCCGTACGCAGTAACAATAGACTGTCACTGAATAAAATATATCACGATCTTACTACATCGCCAAATATTTAGGAACACTAGGGAACTGTCTGAGCCATAAATCAAAAAAAAATCTGGACAGAATATCCATTTTACAGTTGAAAACTTTTCGTTGCGTCACCCTAGAAATGCAGCAAATGGATATAATGAGCAAGGCCCCGTTCACGAGCTTGAACGATGCAGCTTGAGTCAACCGAGACGCGCGTGCGTCACCTGTTTCCGTCCCTCGCTCAGCAACTCGAGTTGCGGTGACTCGTGGCATCCTGTAAACAACTTATTTCATTTGTTTTCTCCGCCGCCACAGAGTGGAACGAATTTATGGAGAGGTTGAACATAGCCATTTCCGAGAAAAAAAAAGTCTAATTTTGAAAAACTAATCATACTATGCTATTTAATTATCAAATGCCTTAAAACTTGTTCTGACATATTTCTTTCTATCTCTCGTATTTCGGGAGTTATTTGAAAAAATGAGAAATTTTACTATGAAATTGACTGTATCGAGTTCTCTGCCGCCTGATTCCGGCCTCGTTTCCTCGTTTCAGGTTGTGGTCGTTACTGTCATACGCATAGCAAAAGGTACATTTACTGCGACACAACACATGTTGCGCTAAACGTGCACCTTCTGACATATGGGGTGATGTATTTTTTACTGAATCGAGCTCTTTGCCTCCTGAATCTGGTCCTGTTTTAAGTTGTGATCTTTATTATCATAATACACATACCAAGAGAAGCATTTAGTGCTAAGACACATGGTGCGCCAAACGTACACATTCTGATATTATTATACAATGATGTATTTTTTTATTGAATCGAGCTCTTTGCCTCCTGAATCTGGTCCTGTTTTAAGTTGTGGTCTTTACTATCATAATACAATACACATACCAAGAGCTGCATTTAGTGCTAAGACACATGGTGCCTCAAATGTACACCTTCTGATATATAGGGTGATTTATAATATACACAAAAGATACATTTTTTTTTTATTTGAGATAGGTTTGCTCTTGACTCTAGTCTAGGTCAGAGATGACAGAGACAAAGTCGACGATGGAGCGAGCTTACCCAGAAGGCACTGGCACTCCCACATACCGACGGAACACAGCAAGCTGCTTGGCGCCAGACTCCAGTGGGATGGTGGTCGCGAGCCAGGTGGCCCCTTGCGGAGCCTACCACCGCTAACATACCATAACATAGACAAATTATAATAACCACAACCTCATTTATAAATCGAATTTGAATCGTCTTCGTCATCATTATCATCATCGTCATAATTATTCGATCCAGATTCCGAATCTGTATTTGTTAAATCATTGACCGATTTTATTGTGCCCATAAATAAAAGTTAAACTAAAAATTTTGTCATATTTATTCCTGAACCGCTATTTCAAAAACCTTTTAATAATATCTTGCGCTGGCACAATATGTTTAATTTTGTTGGATAGCGTATTAAAATATTTAATTAGGTAATTAAATGTAAAAAAAACCGTTGTTAATATTTTTGCTTGAAGTGCAATTTAAAAAATTCGTAAGTAATTTTATTTTTAAATTATCAATTCTAAGATCTGGCCACAACATATCGATTCTTCACTCAACCGCCATTCTCGTGCGGATGAGCGAGTAAATTGTATATCTGTATATGTAATAAATCTATGCCCGAACTATAGATTGATTTTAGCAATATGCATTCCGAGTGCTGTGTTGATTTAAGGAGGTTTGTGAAGGTTTCTTAACCTAGCCATAGGCTATCTACATAATTATCCTATTTCTTTGTAAGATAATGCTTTTAACAGTTGACAACCGGCTGACGTCATCACGTCGACGTCGGCTGTCGCTGAAAACCAGCGCTGGGGCTCTGTCTCGCATAGGGTTGCAGCATTATGCCGAGCGATGAGTATTTTCCCCCAACTTGTTTCTTTTTGTGTTTGTGTTCTTTTTTTGCGTCATGTTTACCGCAAATAAACGTTAATATTTTCTTTCTTCTTTCTAACAGTATTACATATTTCAACAAGTTACAAATAGTGACCCTATTGGTGATGTTCATCAGAAATGTCAGGTGCGTGGTACTCGCAACCGGCCTGCGTGTATGACCAGATATTATATGAACGTAAACGAATCAAAAGGAGTACATGTAAGAATCGTAGCAGGTGGCGTTCTGTAGTTTCTGTCTAACCCCATGGGATGAACGCGTGAGTTTATGTATTTATTTAAGTTTCAAATAGCAAACTGCCCCCTAACGGAATAAAAGCTGCAAGTGATCTAGTAAAGTACGGGCATTTATATTCCCAACATTTACGACTGCAGCACCGCCACTGGTGTCATCACTGGAATTACAGGAATTGCTGCAAACGTACCGACTAACTACTAGCAACTACTCTCGTTAGACGCGTTTCAAAGTGTCCGTTCTTCAAGATAATCTAATCTGATTAAAATATCTACTTAGAATTCCTTTTTCAATCAATCTGCCTAACCTTTTCCCAACTATGTTGGGGTCGGCTTCCAGTCTAACCGAATGCAGCTGAATATCAGTATTTTACATGGAACGACTGCCTATCTGACCTGCACAACCCAGTAACTGACTAATACGACACCCCTAGGTAAGACTGTTTGTCAGACTTTCGGGCTTCTGACGACCAGTAACGACTGTCAGAGATCTACGAATGACAGCCGGGACCAATGGCTTAGCGTGCTTTCCGAGGCACGGAGGAGTCTCGGTATGTAAAGATGGTCACCCATCTATGGAACATCCCCAGCAAGCGTAGCTTAACCTGATGGTTCGACCCGTGTTTGCGGCAGTTATTACTTAGCCACGAGCTTTCCCAGCTTCACGAGAATTCCTATTTGACCATGCTTTAATCGCAGGTCGCTTTTACGGTGCATGACGAGCGGTAAGAATCAAAATACTAAGAAGATGTCGAAAGGCTTGGGAACGAAGTTCCTTAGCGCACGGTACACTCTGCACACTTAGCGCACGGTACACTCTGCACACTTAGCGCACGGTACACTCTGCACACTTAGCGCACGGTACACTCTGCACACTTGGCGCACGGTACACTCTGCACACTTGGCGCACGGTACACTCTGCACACTTGGCGAACGAAGTTCCTTAGCGCACGGTACACTCTGCACACTTAGCGCATGGTACACTCTGCACACTTGGCGAACGAAGTTCCTTAGCGCACGGTACACTCTGCACACTTGGCGAACGAAGTTCCTTAGCGCACGGTACACTCTGCACACTTGGGAACGAAGTTCCTTAGCGCACGGTACACTCTGCACACTTGGCGCACGGTACACTCTGCACACTTAGCGCACGGTACACTCTGCACACTTGGCGCACGGTACACTCTGCACACTTAGCGCACGGTACACTCTGCACACTTAGCGCACGGTACACTCTGCACACTTAGCGCACGGTACACTCTGCACACTTAGCGCACGGTACACTCTGCACACTTAGCGCACGGTACACTCTGCACACTTGGCGCACGGTACACTCTGCACACTTAGCGCACGGTACACTCTGCACACTTAGCGCACGGTACACTCTGCACACTTAGCGCACGGTACACTCTGCACACTTAGCGCACGGTACACTCTGCACACTTAGCGCCCGGTACACTCTGCACACTTGGCGAACGAAGTTCCTTAGCGCACGGTACACTCTGCACACTTAGCGCCCGGTACACTCTGCACACTTGGCGAACGAAGTTCCTTAGCGCACGGTATACTCTGCACACTTAGCGCACGGTACACTCTGCACACTTGGCGAACGAAGTTCCTTAGCGCACGGTACACTCTGCACACTTGGCGAACGAAGTTCCTTAGCGCACGGTACACTCTGCACACTTGGCGAACGAAGTTCCTTAGCGCACGGTACACTCTGCACACTTGGGAACGTAGTTCCTTAGCGCACGGTACACTCTGCACACTTGGCGAACGAAGTTCCTTAGCGCACGGTACACTCTGCACACTTGGCGAACGAAGTTCCTTAGCGCACGGTACACTCTGCACACTTGGCGAACGAAGTTCCTTAGCGCACGGTACACTCTGCACACTTGGGAACGAAGTTCCTTAGCGCACGGTACACTCTGCACACTTGGCGAACGAAGTTCCTTAGCGCACGGTACACTCTGCACACTTAGCGCACGGTACACTCTGCACACTTAGCGCACGGTACACTCTGCACACTTAGCGCACGGTACACTCTGCACACTTAGCGCACGATACACTCTGCACACTTAGCGCACGGTACACTCTGCACACCTAGCGCACGGTACACTCTGCACACTTAGCGCACGGTACACTCTGCACACTTAGCGCACGGTACACTCTGCACACTTGGCGAACGAAGTTCCTTAGCGCACGGTACACTCTGCACACTTGGCGAACGAAGTTCCTTAGCGCACGGTACACTCTGCACACTTGGCGAACGAAGTTCCTTAGCGCACGGTACACTCTGCACACTTGGCGAACGAAGTTCCTTAGCGCACGGTACACTCTGCACACATAGCGCACGGTACACTCTGCACACATAGCGCACGGTACACTCTGCATACTTAGCGCACGGTACACTCTGCACACTTAGCGCACGGTACACTCTGCACACTTGGCGCACGGTACACTCTGCACACTTGGCGCACGGTACACTCTGCACACTTGGCGTACGGTACACTCTGCACACTTAGCACACGGTACACTCTGCACACTTAGCGCACGGTACACTCTGCACACTTGGCGCACGGTACACTCTGCACACTTAGCGCACGGTACACTCTGCACACTTGGCGAACGAAGTTCCTTAGCGCACGGTACACTCTGCACACTTGGCGCACGGTACACTCTGCACACATAGCGTACGGTACACTCTGCACACTTAGCGCACGGTACACTCTGCACACTTAGCGCACGGTACACTCTGCACACTTGGCGAACGAAGTTCCTTAGCGCACGGTACACTCTGCACACTTAGCGCACGGTACACTCTGCACACTTGGCGAACGAAGTTCCTTAGCGCACGGTACACTCTGCACACTTGGCGAACGAAGTTCCTTAGCGCACGGTACACTCTGCACACTTGGCGAACGAAGTTCCTTAGCGCACGGTACACTCTGCACACTTGGCGAACGAAGTTCCTTAGCGCACGGTACACTCTGCACACTTGGCGAACGAAGTTCCTTAGCGCACGGTACACTCTGCACACTTGGCGAACGAAGTTCCTTAGCGCACGGTACACTCTGCACACTTGGCGAACGAAGTTCCTTAGCGCACGGTACACTCTGCACACTTGGCGAACGAAGTTCCTTAGCGCACGGTACACTCTGCACACTTGGCGAATGAGATCTAGACCGAAAAAAGTGTAAAATTTTGGTTTGTGACATTCAAAATATATTTGTTCTTCAAAAACAAGCGGTTCGAGCAATTTACCAGCTAGGTGCCAAAGTTTCTCTGGGAGATAAAAATCTCCCAGAGAAACTTTGGCATATTTTTAAAAATAAAAATATTGTTATTCTCACGGTGGCATCAAAATATTCATCTTCGCCAACATCTTATACAAGGTGTATCAGAAAGATGTGGTCAAATTTAAGGGTATGGTACCTACAGATCATCAAACTGAACAACTTTCTCCATGGGAGCAACATCGTAATCGAGAAAAAATTATAAGCTGTCCCGTACAAAGCTTCAAAACCTACTTACTCGATTCAAATGTATAGGACAGCTGATATTTTTTTCTCTATTACTATGTTGGTCCCATGGAGTTTGTTCAGTTCGATGACCATTCCCGCCGTTATCTCCGAAAACGCTGAACATAAAATTTAAAAAAAAAAACTAGAAGAAAAGTGCGTGTGTGTATCAGACGACAGCACGCCACGGCACGACTGGAGTTTACTCCGTGAAAGGTGCGCAAGGTATGTTGCGCAGAAAACGTAACGCTTTTGAGTTAACGCTTGTATTAATTTCACTCCTCATGAAATTTCACTAACGAGGGCTTATATGAAAATCGATTCTTAAGGAGTAAACTCCAAACTACAGATAATAGTTGTACATCGGGAAAACCTATAAGAAGTCTATGGTCTTAAAATAACACGGTAAATCTCTCAATATTGTGCGCACAAACTTACATTTGCATTTGGAGTGTATGGGGGAACATGTTTTTCAACTACAACGTTAATTTTGTTCTTGAGATAAATTTGGGATTACGGAACCCTTTATTGTTTTTTATTTTTGCTTGAGTATAGCTTTCAATGTTTTTGTTGGTATATTGGCGTGTCTAGGCACGCGCACATAAATGTTGACATATGGGAATAATTTCATTTATTGTGTTTCGTAATTTTAATTACTTTCCATACCTATGATACTATTGTACAGAATCAAGTTCTTCTAAATGAACATAGGTGCTAAATATGCACAGATATTTCTGAAATCACTATTCAACCAAATATACCATACTCATGAGACGTATTTATTTACGACACCAACTAGAAAAAAACCAATTAAAACAATTAATAGCTAAAACTACTATACTGATTCAGCAGATACCCTTTCAGCACCACTCCACTTCTACCCACCCCCTTACAACCGAGCGTGAAGATAACGTAAATAGCTCGACTTTATTCGCGTGCTCGAGAGTTTCCGAGTTCGAGTGCCCGAGTTGCGTCCCTGTTGGAAACTTCTCCAATATTCGTAGCGAGATACCCGTACGTAACAATTCGTGATATTCAAAAAGCGTGGGTTTCGTCGTGATTCTATTGATTGGAACTTTAATTCATGCATGTGTGGAATGGAAAGTTAAAAGGTTAAGAGGGTTGCCATTCACTATAGTAGGCCACTATTTGACTGCAGTGTCAAGCGATTTTGAACCCTGCGCGGTACAAGTATCTACATATTACTGCTAATTGGACGTAGTTACACGAAAAGGATCCAATCCACACAAAGTCATGTGTGGATTGGATCCTTTTCGTGTAACTACGTCCAATTCGTCCTGCGCTTTGCTTAGACTGGCCTGCTACTTCGTTAGTATTAGTCGGTTTCACATAAACCACGTTAATGTAAATTAGCACATGAAAACTTGTAACTACCACGCCAGTTTTAATTCGTGTCCAATGTCCAGCCTAGGTTTTACAGCTAAGTCGATATGACCCAAAGTTTTAATGGGAAATCAATAAGTAGGCATGGCATCTGGAAGTCACCACCGACAGAGTTGGGGATTGATCGTTTGCACTCAACGCAAACAGACGTGCTCATCAATGTATATTCATTAAATATAATAAATTAACAATTGCATAAATACCGACCTACTTTTTTTAGTGTAATTGCTTTGAAGCGTGTTTGATTAATACAATTCATAAGTGCTGTTTAGTCAAAAATGGACTGATTTGATCATATAAGTTCATAATCGGAAATATGGAAGGCAGCCCCTTTAACAGGAGTGGGTTGACGCGTCGCAGCCCTCCCCCAACACCGACACCAACGCAGCCCAAACCAGCTAGACGTGACCAAGCCGTAGGAAACGAGGAAATGGAGACAATTTCTACTCCCGAGATCCAGAACTGGCTGACCTCTATTGAGCAGTATTTGAATGAGGTATGTGCAATTGCTTCCGATGGGAAGTTAAATTCTGAGCAGAAGCTAAAAATAAGCACGCTTTGCCGTAAAGTTGGACATGGAGTATCGCAAATGGCTGTTCAATATCAGTCCCTTAAGCATTATGCCTATAAGACTCACAACTCCCTGAACACATTGAAGGAAGACCGCAACCTTAAGGACTACGTAATGGAGGTGAACCGGAGCATTAAGGAGTCCTGTGCAAGGCCAGAAACAAGTACAACATCGTTTGCAGACATGGTGAAGAAGGGCTCCAACAGCTTTGTTCGTCCAAATACCTTTAGCTCCGTGGCGATTTTTCCTAGCGACAACTCTAAGACCTGTGACGAAACCAAGAACATAGTCCAACAAATTATTTGCCCTGGTGACTTGAAACTGAAAGTCAGAAGTGTACGCAAAATAGGAAAAGGAGGTCTAATAATCAGCACGGAGACTAAGGAAGACCTGGAAAAGCTCAAGCAAACTGTCCAATCAGCTTCGTCAGCTCTCACCGTCGATGAACCTAGAAAGCGTAAACCACGCATAATAGTTATAGGGGTCCCTGCATCTATGGCTGAAAATGTGGTTTTTAAATGTATTTATGATCAAAACTTGGCCGACAAACTGCCCACTATCTCTAGAGAAACATTTTTGACCTCAATCAAGCTAAGCCACAAATCCGGCAGAAAGGATGCAGAGAACTGTAACTATATCATAGAAGTTCCAGCAACTATTCGTAAGGCTCTCATTACACAGGACAGATTATTTGTAAATTGGACTTCCTGCCCGGTTCGAGATTTCACACTGGTAACGAGATGTTACAAGTGCCAGCAATACGGTCATGCAGCTAAGACGTGCAAGATAGCTTCCCCTACATGTGGACATTGCGGTGAAGAAGGGCACACCATTCAGGATTGCCCCAAAAAAGCCGTTGCGTCCAGATGTGCAACATGTTTGCGCTTCAAAAAACCAGCCAACCACAAGACGGGAGACCTGGAGTGTCCTGCTAAAAAAGCTGCCGAAAACAGGTATCTCAACTCGGTTGACTATGAAGGCGCCTAAGAGCGCCACATATTTGTTTATATTTTAGACTTAACTTACTGTTTATATTCTTCTTTTACTCGTATGGACAATAATTTAATTACTGATATAGATTACACATTTGTGCCTGATGCAAAGGCATGCCAGGTTGAGGACTGCATCCAATATCTTTCCGATTATAAAAAGTCACTAACCATACTAACACAGAACATTCGCAGTATTTTTAAGAATATCGATAGCTTCAACATTTTTCTTAATAGACTTAATTTTGATTGTGATGTGATGGTTCTAACCGAATGCTGGTTGTCTGATCGCCAGGATAACCTCCCAGTAATGCCAGGGTACAACTTATCGTATACCAAGCTAAATAACAACCAAAATGCTGGTGTGGTGGTATATTCTAAGGAATCATTAATGGTTTCAGTGGAAGAACCTACTCTTAAAGACTGTATGAGTAATTGTTTGATCATCAAAATTGGTACAACTACAGCAATAGTCGCTATGTATAGATCCCCTTCCGCTAGAAACTTGGATTCTTTTAACGCTGCCTTAAACCAAATATTTCTAGACCTAAGCTCATTCAAGAATGTCATACTAACAGGTGACATAAATATAAACATAAACTCTGATAACTGCGATGCAGGGACCCAAGAGTATCTTAATATCTGTTCATTTCATGGTTTTCTACCTGCGCACACCTTGCCCACACATGATAGCGGTTCCTGCCTCGATCATATGATCATTAAATCCAGTTTATCGTATGTTACGTTAGTTACTAACTCAACCATTACTGACCATCACGCTGTTCTACTAACCTTAAACTTAATGCTGCCTAAGCTGAATCGTCCCAAGACCAAAACACAATTAAATACAAACAAACTCGAATATGATTTATGCAAACTTGACTTGAGCCCAGTTTACAATACTGCTGACGCAAATTTTGCTTTATCGTACTTAATAAAACATGTGCAATTAACAATATTACGTAACACTACTGTTATAACAACAAACAAGAAACTTAATAATATTAAACCTTGGATCACTCCTGGCCTTATTCGGTGTATAAGACACAGAGACAAACTTCATCAATCATCTAGGAGAGACCCTGGTAATAGTATCATTAAAACTACTTATAAAAGATACAGGAATTTTTGTAACAATCTCTTAAAGAATTTGAAAAGGAATTACGATAAAAATGAATTAAATAGAGCAGGAAACAATAGCAAGCAACTTTGGAAACATATAAAAAACGTCACATATATGTCAAAACAGCGTGAATCAAATTCGAGTTTATTGTTAACTAATAGTTCACCTCTTTCATCAGCCAACCAGGTCAATAACTTTTTTGTGAATGTTGGGAAAACTCTTGCCGAACAGATTCCTCAGCATTACAGTGATCAACCACCTTCCCAAACATTGAATAATAGGCACACACTACAATCTTTCGGTTTGCTGGACACTGACGAAGACGAAATAACACGAATAATTAGTGGACTAAAAGATGACTGTGCTGTCGGATGGGATAATATTAGCAGTAAGATCCTTAAACAATTCAAGCACATTTTGGTACCTCCCTTAACCCATATTTTTCGCATCTGTTTATCTGAAGGCATTTTTCCTAAATGCCTAAAAAAAGCAGTTATAATCCCTATATTTAAATCCGGTAACAGACACTTAGTTAATAATTATAGGCCTATATCGTTACTCTCATCAATCTCTAAAATTCTTGAGAAAATTGTAAACAGCAGGCTAGTTAATTATTTAGAAAAAAATAATTTACTATCATATAGGCAATTTGGTTTTAGAGCCAAATTATCCACAGCCGATGCGGTGCACCACCTGACTGATTATGTCTCAGAGGAACTTGGCAAAGGAAACCAGACGCTGGGGGTCTTCCTTGATCTAGCGAAAGCTTTTGACACAGTGTCTGTTTCTGCGCTCCTAAACAAATTAGAGACTATGGGAATAAGGGGAACCCCGCTGAAACTCTTTGCTGACTACCTAGGCGACAGACATCAATGTGTTAAAATAGACAATATCACGAGCGATGTGCAAAAAAATACTGGTTTTGGTGTTCCCCAGGGCAGCATTTTGGCCCCAACCCTTTTCCTCGTTTATATTAATGATTTGTGCAATTTGAACATACTACATGGCAAAATTGTTTCATATGCTGACGACACGGCCTTAATATTTACCGCCAAAACCAGTAAAGAATTGTACGAATACGCTCAATTAGGTTTCAATACTGTGACTAACTGGCTTCAAAGTAATTTACTAACGTTAAATGCTGACAAGACAAAATATATTCAATTCTCCATGCGCAAGCCTCAAATTAATATTACTCATCCTCATCTTTTTGCTCATAAATGTGCATTCCACACAATCAGTACATGTGACTGTCCTTTTATCCTTCAAACAAGCAACATTAAATATCTCGGAGTAATAATAGACGAGACTCTCTCTTTTAGACCACACATTGAGAGTCTGACTAAAAGAGTGCGCAAATTAATCTATGTCTTTAAAAAACTGCGAACTATTGCGGATCCAAAAGTAATCACACAAGTTTATTTGGCCCTAGGGCAATCCGTAATCCAGTACTGTATCACTTCATGGGGTGGAGCACCCAAAACTCACTTACTCCCTCTTGAAAGAGCTCAGAGAGCCATATTAAAAGTAGCCAATTTCCATCCCTTTCTCTATCCCACAAATCTCCTATACAAATCCTGCAACGTACTGACAGTTCGCCAGCTTTTCATTATGCAACTGGTATTAAAACAGCACACCATGCTTACTTACAACACGGAAAATACTAATAAGAGACGGAATGATATTGCCTGCGAGTCTAATTCCTTTTCAAAATATGTTTTTATAAATAGATTTTTTACATTTTTAGGTCCATTTCTATACAATAGACTAAATAAGAAACTAAGTATCTATAAGTTAAATTATTATAGCTGTAAAAAGACAATTGTGCAATATTTATTAAGCATCTCGTACGTAGAGACAGAAGACCTTCTTTTTGTATGTAAATAAAATGTGATGTGTCCTCTAATTTTAAGTTTTTATTATAGGTAATTGATAAATTGTTATTTTATTATTGATGTGTACATAAGCACTATCTAGCCTGAAACACAGGTTTCAACCTAGTTCAGGCAAATCAGCAACTGTGTTCTGTAAAAATTGTTTGTAAAATATTTTAATGTAAATGTGCCCTGTTTTCTAAATAAACGATATATTATATTATTATATTATTATAGTTACGGAAAACGTCGTCAGCCTGAAAGCGCGAAAATCTTTCCTTATTCCTATAGAAGTATTTAAGTAAGCATTGAGACAACTATGCAGGCTGTTTGTCTCTGAAAGTCAAAGTAGGTAGGTATATACACAAGTGTACAAGACACCTTTTCGACCTGTAATTCAGGCGTATTTAAGTTGGGGCATTATATCGCTGATAAAAATACTTGGGTCAGTTCCACAATCAAAACTAGTTGATTAACATTTGAAAATATTGTTGGCTTATTATATCCATGCATAATTTTGAAGGTACACTGACTTTTAAGATACAGGTTTTTACCTAGTTTAAAGGTCAGGGTCTTTTTTACTGTGAATCACTTAGCTTAAGCCATTTTTTTATTTATTTCCTGGTCAATGTAATGTTCGTGCATTTCTGGGAGTAAATACATTTATTATTATTATTTTCGGGAGTGTTCTTTTTCTCAGCTCTAGGCTGGTTTTAGCTACATTTACGGGCCAAAGCCAAGTAAATGCAGAGTGTGGTGTGTATTTAAGATGAGGGTGTGTTTTCTTCATCTAACTGCATGAATTTCCTAACTATTCTGCAGGTGTTTAATATGGCAGCTTTCTGTAGGTTGATATAAACGAATTCTTCTAAATCTATTAATTTAAGGCTACGGGGAAGATGGTTGGGGATAACGCCTGTCGTGGAGAGAACTATAGGGACAACGTATACTTTATCTTGTCTCCAGATTCTTGTGACTTCTTCTTTAAGATCGGCATATTTACTTATTTTTTCTGATATGGTTTTTTGTAGGTTATGGGTATTAGGAACTGCAATGTCTTTAAGGTAGGTAATTTTTCTTATTTTATCCTGTAAGGTTATGTCTGGTCTATTATAGTGGATAGTCCTATCTGTAAGTATGGCGCGATCGTAGTACATTTTGTGCGTATCATTTTCTAGAATAGTTTGTGGTGTGTACTTGTAGTAAGGAGTGTTAGAGTTTTGTATGAGATTGTGTTTGAGTGCTAGTTTTTGGTGAATGATGTTTGCAACCTGTGTTATTATTATTAATTACATAGCACATGTGTGAGTACTATGTACTATAGAGGTACCATTTAATCGGGTAATATGTCTTTCATTGACTTGAACGTGCCCTGGCGGCTGAGATTATGTCATGGTCACTCAAATGTCTCGCTGATGGTGGCGTGTGTGTTGGATCATTCGGCTCGCGTCAAAATGGTTGAGCTAAATGGTGCTGATCCATGTGTCATGTTCGTGAACGGGCGCCGTCAGTTGGGACTGGTCATCTCTTAGCTGCACTTAAACGTCTCGCTGATGGTGGCACATGTGTTGGATCATTCGGCTCCCTTCAAAATGACTGAGCTAAATGGTGCTGATCCATGTGTCATGTTCGTGAACGGGCGCCGTCAGTAGGGACTGGTTCTCTCTTAGCTGAGAATCTGATTTTCTGTTTGCTACTCTGGATGCATTTAACGTGTACGTTTTTTTATATCGTTCTCACATTTAATTATAAATTGAACAATTATACAATGATGTAATTAATATTTTTATAACAATATAATTTAAAAGCGTGTCCGTGGAGTTTTATGCCCGTTCTTCTCCATAGGTACCTACTACGCTTTGGAATGGGCAACTAGCTTCATCTTTCTGACTGACCGACTCCTTTCATTCAAAAGTGTAAATGGGTTAATTGAAATAAATGCTTTGAGTTTGACAAATTTCATTCAAAATGTTGGGTACTTAAAATATTCCTTGACTACACAGAATACATGCATCTCCCTTATCCTTGCCGTAACAATCTTGATTAATATGGTCAGTGTTAAACTGTCGATCCGTTTTGCGTGCATGCTCTATCACGAACGACAGCGAATTTATTAGGTTCACCACAAAATTTATGCGAACGATATTGACCAAGCTAAAATACTGGACAAAGGAACGATACCAGTATCCTTACGATTTTCTCACAACGTTGTCACACACACCCACAACTGCAATCACCAATTTATTTTTCAATGATAATTAAAGAATAATTAATGCTGGAGTTACGAAGCACGCTTGGTATCGTGAATAATGGAAGAAAAGAAAGAAGGGCTATACTATAGGCCTACGCAGCCAAGCCAAAGGGTAACCGACATAGCCCGAAGAATTGCCAAACTTAAGTGGCAATGGGCAGGGCACATTGCTCGCAGAACAGGAGCTAGACCACCACGTCTTAAAGTAGTATTATTGTAATCTTACTTCAGTGTGGGAAAGAGATGGAGCTAGACGTTCTGTATAACTCCATCTCTTTTCACACTGAAGTAACATTAAAATAATACTGCTTTAAGAGGTGGTGGTTGGCCCCCAGATGGTCGATGGGGCCGAACGGTTCTGGCATGATGACCGCGTACCGGAAGACGTAGTGTTGGAAGGCCACCCACAGTGTGGACCGATGACTTGGTGAAGGCCGCAGGAATCCGCTGGATGCGGGAAACACAAAACCGGTCGAAGTGGCGATGCTTGGGGAGGCCTAAATCCAGGCGTGAACGTCTTTTGGCTGAAATGATGAAGATGATGCAGTCTTACATCCAGCAATAGGTGATTAGGGACAGGAAAGACATTTTGATGTAATAGACCTCTACATTCATGATATAGTGCCAAACCTATTTTAGACTTCTGCGAATTAAATTTACTTTCAAGCAAAACACACATCAAAATAATCGAAAAAGTTATTTATTAAATAACAGCCTTTATTCATTGTTAGAAAAAAACAATATTCTAACTAAAGAACAGTACGGTTTTAGGAAACATAAAAATATTAATATGGCCATCTACGAATTAGTAAATGAAATTATTTCAAATATGGACAAAAAAATCCCAGTTACAGCATTATTCATGGACATGACGAAGGCGTTCGATTTTGTAGATCACAGACTCCTTCTCATAACATTATATAAATTTGGAATTAGGGGCAATGTCCTAGAAATAATTGAGTCGTACCTAGTCAACAGAAAACCAATTACTAAAATAGCAAAAATATGTCATAGAACTAACACAGAAAAAACCTACTTATCAAAACAAAGATTTATAAATTACGGCGTACCCCAGGGAAGTGTACTTGGTCCGTTGTTATTCCTATGTTACATAAATGATATTCCCAGAACCATAGAACACCCCATGACTCTATTTGCTGATGACTGTACAGTCTGTTGTCAACATTATCTGACCCACCCTAAAAACAAACAAATTTGGACCCTCTTACAGTAACATTAAGGTTTATTCAATTTATATGAGCTTATCAGACAAGTGCTCGTGGACTTGATGAACAAATACAATAATAATACAGACACGCAAATTTGATCATTAAAACGTTAGCATTAGGTTATATTATGTTATAACTACTTGTTATAATATAATTAGTGTAATAGCTTATTTTAATATTTGTTTTTAAGTAATTCTGGTCTCGTGGTCTGTGTATAAGACTGAGAAAAACAAGTTGCGAGATCAAATCCTGCAACGAAGATATTGTTTTGCTTTTTACAATTTATTCCAAAACTATTTCTTGTATTATTGTAAAGAACTATAGACGGATTACCTTCAAATATAAACTTTCTAAAATGGTAATGTTTTCGCATAACTTGTAATAAGTGGGTAGTTGAAAAATAAATATTCGTATTCATTATAAAACTGGTATTCAAATGCTACTAAGGGTATGCAGTAACTACGCGCAAACATAATTTACTTTACCTTACTAAATTGCAAAAACAATGTCTCTTTACAATTTTCTATTTTATATGTAGTTTTTTATTATCATTTCTCAATGGAGTGATTATTTAAAATACAAAATAATCTATTTGCACGAGGAGAAGGTTGGTTGCTTGTGCTGTGCAAGAATAAACTTTATGAAAGTATACTACATATATGGCTCAAATTCTTTAGAATTTTGCGTCTAGCATTACAACTAAGATCAAATTTCAATGCGGCTTAAAAGAGTTGAGTTGGTCTTGTGGTCACTGAGGTAGTGCGATGTTCATCGTTATCTACGTTCGAACCAAGTTTAACCTAAATATAACTTTTTGCTAAGCTGTTTTTTTTTTATTATTTTATTACACTTTTTTTACATTTCTTTAATGGACGACGTAGGGTCTTGTCTTTTTAAACGGGTAGTTTGTATAGAAATAAAACTAAACAATTGCAAGTTTAAAATGTTTATTATTTCATTAAAACACTTAGGTAAGATAAAGTAAGTAATTGCTCATATATGTCCAAATTAATATACATTTTATATTAGCGCCATAATCAAATCTAACCATTTATAAACATTAAAAAAGGCATGCTTATGCTTAAAAGTTTGTTATCGAGAAAATGAATTCATCTGTGAAATGCTTTACAGATTTATAGCTGCCTTTATGTAGTGAATAAACATGTTATTTAAATAGAAAAAATCTATTTATAACAATAACATCACCACATAATCTGCAACATTTTAATGGTTTAACAATCAATCCATTGAGCATTTACTTACATGGTGTGTTTAAAAATACCTACTAGATTAATTAGTAGCGGATTGGCGCACCGTCCCCTGCTATAACTTGCTGTAAGCGGCTACGCATACCGCGCACCGTATTCCAACACAAATCTCTGCCTCTCATGTGCTCCCAAGTCGATGTCACGATCTCAGCCAAGTTGTGTTTGTTTCGCACTTCCGCTGTGTCCCAATTTAAAACCATTTGACCCCATAGATTTTCTATAGGGTTCAAATCAGGACTTTTAGATGGCCAATTAATAACTGTCACACCTTCTTGAGAAGCTAACCAATCCTGCACAATGCCGGCACGGTGGATGGAGCAGTTATCGTGCATGAAATAAATATGTGATGTTGGATAGGCAATTCGCACAGTCGGCAGCATGACGTCACGCAGAATCTCCAAATACAAACTACTATTAATCCTACCACCAACTTCCACCAATTCACCAGGTCCCATAGACGACATCCAGCCCCAGTAGCCCAAGGTTATTCTACCGCTGGTTCTACAAGGTAGCAAGCACTTCTCATTGTAGCGTTCTCCTTTCCTTCGCCATAAGATTTTACGTCCGTCTTTGTCCGATTTAAATGATTTTTCATCAGTGAAGATCACAACATTTTCTTCCCAATTAAAATTTAAATATTCCTGGGCAAAACGGACCCTTTCTTCGCGATGAGCAGGTGTCAATGCAATTTTCTGTGCCGGTTTATAATTCCTTATCCCAGCAGCGTGTAAATGTCTTCTCACGGTTTCCACTGAAATATTGTGGTTTATTGCGGTTACACGAATGGGCAAAAATGGATTTTCATCATGGCTTGAAACAATGGCCCGGTGGCTTCGAATTCGGGACTATACTTGATGGCTTTTGCTCCTGGACGAATCCGCTGAATATTTCCATTGTCTCCATAACGTCTTAGCCATAGCCTGACCGTATTTCTCTAAAACAAAAAAAAAACATTTTTGGAACCGTGTATGTAACTTGTAAGGAGTGAATGTAATGGTAAAACAGCCAACTACGCGTTCATTAATCACAATCAATAAAATAAAATAGGTATAAAAAAACACTTACTGCTATATTAAGTCGACGACCAATATCTCTAATTCCAACTTTCTGCTCACGTAAAAATATGATTTTATGTTTGGTATAGTCATCAAGTTGCGACATGATGCTTTTTTACACCAAATTGCTTAAAAATGTGGAACGATTTACAAATGTGTGTGCGCAGTCACTGTTATTAGGCGTAGTGTAACTTTTGTCACTTAGATGAATTTATTATCTACCTCACGAAACAAATGTATGTTTTACTTCGTGTCCAACCATTCTTGGTAAATATAAATTATGTGAACTTAAAGTTTTTTTAATTTACCCATCTGTTTACAAGATAAGTTATTAGGCGTAAATCATATTGGTCGTTCTTTAATAATGCAAGCAATATTGTAGAAATGACAACAAATTAAAAAAGGAACTGATAATAATAATAGGTGGACTGTGTTTTCGAACCCACATGTTGTTCGTCGCCAATCCAGGATCAAACCGCTAAGACACAAGAATTTGTTGGCAATACGCGAAATTATAGATTGGGTTGTAATTATGTAGTGTGACTTAAAAGCTTTTCAACTTTAATGTCAACGAGTTAATGATTAAAATAGCTTAACAAAATGATATATAATGCCGGTGGCTCCGACAATATTGGGTGGGTTTACGTTAACGTTTCGTGTTAAAGATCAAATTTGCGTGTCTGTATTATTATTGTATTTGTTCATCGAGTCCTCGAGCACTTGTCTGATAAGCTCATATAAATTGAATAAACCTTAATGTTACAAGCAGAGGGTCCAAATTTGTTTGTTTTTAGGGTGGGTCAGATAATGTTGACAACAGACTGTACTACAATATTTATAGGGAAAAACTTAAAAAGATATGAAAATGAAATAAATAATAGTTTAGGCTTAATTATTCAATGGCTAATCGATAACAACTTAAAAATTAATTTAGGGAAAACCCATATCATGAATTTTAACCAGCGAACAAACTCCATTAATACAAATATTAAATATAAAGATAATACAATTACTACAATTGACAACACAAAATTTCTAGGGCTTTGGTTAGATCAGCACATGTCATGGAAAACACACATTGATCATGTAGTAAAAAAACTAAATCAATATTGCTATGCTTTACACCATTTAAGCAAGGTCGCCAATCGTAGCACCGTTCTTACCGCATACCACGCATATGTCTCCACCACTCTGCGATATGGCGTAATATTCTGGGGTAATTCTACGGATAGAGAATTGGCCTTTAAAGCCCAAAAAAAGTGTCTTCGTGCAGTATGCATGATCCAAAACACTGATAGTTGCAAACCATTTTTTATTAATTTAAAATTACTAACACTTCCGTCCCTATATATTTATGAAGTTGTCATGTTTATCAAAAATAACCTTAACCAATTTGAAACCCTTTCCACTAAACGCCATCAAGGTGCAATTAATCAAAAACCCACCAAACCGCCCTATTCTCAAAAAGCTTTCTAGGAATGGCTCCAAAAATATATAACAAATTACCTAAACCTATAAGAGCTTCAAAAGACTTAAATACCCTTAAAAAAACGCTTCATAAGTTCCTAATACAGAAAGCATATTACAGCGTACATGAATATTTAGAAGAAAAATAAAAACCGTTATTCCTTATTCTCAGATATATTTGTTACCTACTTACTTTAGTTAGCTATATATTAATATTGTTACCTTAATTTGTATTGTTTTGTTTATGTTTGTTTTATTGCTAAAGATTTAAGAAGGTTACTTAGCAATCTTTTTTTCGTATTACCCAGTAACTGGGTTGTGGAGGTCAGATAGGCAGTCGCTCCATATAAAATACTGGTATTCAGCTGCATCCAGTTAGACTGGAAGCCGACCCCAATATAGTTGGGAAAAGGCTAGGCAGATGACTTAGCAATCCTTTTTTATATTTTATAGGCTATAAGTACCACCTGTACAACTATTACTGTGTACGCAAACAATATTTGTACGCCTTGCAAGGCAGCGCATAGTGATACAATACATTTATTTTATAACATCATGTACCACAACATTATACCTATGTGTCACAAATAAATAAATTTGAATTTGAATGTTTGAAATGTAATTTCCATTAAAACGGTGTTCCCGTACAAAGTGAAAACTACTATAGCTGAACTCGTAATGAAATATGATGAACTATTCGAATAATTTCTTTAACTGCAAGCAGAACGGAGATGCACATTATGTTCTTTATCTACTTCTGTATTCATTCCTACGTAATTATGAACAATATAGGTTCTAGATATTAAAGTAATGCCTTTTACCTAGATGTGTGTTTAAGACTTCAGTCTACCAACTACATTTTGCTAAAAGTAGTGAGACTAGAAATGTTTCCATGCTTAGGTATATGATAGCAGTGTCTAGTAGAGTCTATGTACAGAAGGAGATATTCAAGCTGATAATAATTAAGGCTTACAGTGAAAGACAAACATTCGTGAGGAACCCTTGACTTAACTTAGCGAGCAAGAGAATCGAACAACGAAAGAACATCTTTCTATCTGTAAGATGAAACCATTCCCTTTATATCTACCCGAACAATTACAGAGCCTAAAAAAGATGTAAATCAATTTGCAGATATAGGCTGGGTCACACATAAACAAAAATATACAAGCCTCTAAATGTTTTGATACAACATCTACCAATTTAATATAGAAACGAAAAATCCACACATGGCTCTAACCGCAGTTTTGATTTCCCGAGGGCACACCAAAATTTCCCGAAACATTAGCTGTAGCACTTGAAATAATAATGACCATACATTTTAACTGAATTACTTCTGAACTTGGAAACTCAATGAATTTTGGAAACGAATACTTTCGGAATGCAGTATGGTAATTTGTTTTATGTGATGTGGAAATTTGTATCATTTTTAGGATTCCGTGCCTCAAAAGGAAAAGGATCACTCGTGTGTCTGTCCGTCTGTCTGTCCATCTGTTACAACCAATTTGCTCCGAATCTAGTGGACCGGTTAAGTTGAAATTTGGTACACATATCAATTTCTGTGACCCAAACACGGACGTGTTACGTAAATAAATGAATAGGGGAATAAATGGGAAGGTAAATTTTCTGAAAAAAAAAAAACGTTTTGCAAACTATACCGTGTGACATATTAAATTAAATGAAAGGGTCTCTGTGCGGGTCTTACTTTTTTATACTTTTAAAATAGAAGAAAACCATTCTACTCCCGCCCCCGACCACTGAGCCGAAAATTTTGAAAAAATAGTCCTGCACCTATAGATTACAGGAAAACCTATATGAAGTCTGTGGTCTTAAAATAACACGATAAATCTTGCAATATTGTGCGCACAAACTAACATTTGCAGTTGGAAAGTATGGGAGAACATTTTTTTCAACTACAATGTTAATTTGGTTCTTGGGATAATTCTGTCCCTTCTCTCTTCATCCTAACTAATCGTAATTACGGAACCCTTCTTGGTGCCCTGCGTGGTCCGACACGCACTTCGCCGTTTATTTGTGTACAAATATCGCTGGAGAAACAATTTGGTGAAAACTTAAACTCAAACTACATAAGTAACCAATTACAGGCGCTTTTGAACTGTCAAGGGTTCGGTCAGTCAGAAAGATGAAGCTAGTTTCCCATTCCAAAGCGTAGTAGGTACCTATGGAAAAAAACGGGCAAGAAACTCCACGGACACTCTTTAAATCAAAACATGGTTACAAAATATTGGTTATATCATTCATCTTGAAATTATACATGTGAAAGTGATACAGACCGTTAAAAGCGTCCGTAATAAAAATATAAAAACAAAAACTATTCAAAAATTAAATTAAAATAAGCCGCGGAAAGTAAAAGAAAGAAGGAAAATAAACGATAAGGCATATTTAGGAATAAATAAATAGACTCAGAGGTCTTTTAAATACCAAACAGAACACAAAATAGTCTGACATCATCAAGAGTCATACAATCCTACTGATATTAAAATATCAATATTTGTAGTAACGTTTAGATATTTGTTATTCAATCACGGATCATTGTCTGAATTGACTGGGCTCAGACCAAGAGCAAGTCCTAAATTAACACATCGTCTATTCATTCCTAACTAATCGTGCAACAATACAACTTGTACTCGGTGCAAAGCTGCGCAGGCATTACTACTTTTGTTCACGCTCCGTGCGAAAGCCCCGATCGATACGTGATTTATAGTTTGAAACAATTAATAAGCACAAGCCAGTTAGAGTCCGGAACCATAGTTCGGAACAGTGCATTGAGAGTCAAAATGAGAGGTCAAAATCTATACAAATAAATAAAACTGAAGTGTCTGTTTGTAATTTCAAAATAACAGCTTTTTAGATTTATTAAAAAGCTGTTATTTTGACATACTTATAACGAAAAAGCAATTTTTTAATTTTTCGTCTGTCTGTCTGTCTGTCTGTTCCGGCCAATCTCCGAAACGGCTGGACCGATTCCAACGGGACTTTCACTGGCAGATAGCTGATGTTTTTTTTTTATTTTAGAAAGAGAATTAGGGATCCGCGCAAAAAAAAATAAAACCCATGAAATTCATAACGGCTGGACCAATTTTGACGGGACTCTCACTGGCAGATAGCTGATATTATATAGCTTTACGCAGAGGACATACAGCGACCTGCGTGTCCAATATAATAACGGGTTTAGGATACTGTTGGGGCTGTCGTGGCGTTGTAGTGCGTCCACTATGTTTGCGGAGGCGCGCACAGACGATTTTTACGCCATTATAAGAAAAAGGACCGCCTCCATAGCCGGCCGGCTACGCACCGCCACCAATAGTCTCCTGAGCGTGTTCTCAGATAGGTGGGACTCCCCTCTGTTGCGCCACTGGGTGAGGATCCATACCAATTGATATTTTATTCTATTATCTCCTCTTTATTACTAACACTAGTCATTAAGTTATTATGTTGCTACTAACACTATGGACTTACGTCTGAAATAAAGAATTTGAATTAAAATTATATATTTTAGAAAAAATAATTAGGGTTCCGCGCAAAAAAAAATTAAAACCCATGAAACTGTGAACAAAATCCGATTCAAATAGGAAAGTATCAGACATCCACGCGGGCGAAGCCGCGGGCAGTAGCTAGTTCAGTACTAAAGTTGGAAATCGCCAGGAAAGCCGATGTGCAAGTAGGTACTCGTAAATTCAACCAATCTGAGTATTTGATTAAGTTTAAAGTCACGTAATATATAATAATATAGATACACGACATTAAGTAACAATAGTTATAACTACGTATTACGGTTGGTTGGACTGATAGCACAACAGTATTAGGATAGACTAGGCAATGCTTAACCCTAACAAAATAAAGTATTCATTAAGAATACTTCGGACGTTCAATTAAAATTAATTAAACGCACAGCTATTAATAACTTCTCACAATACTCCAGATGTAAATACAGCATGCGAATGAGATTATATTTACCCTATTTACTAATGAATAGACTATGTATGCATTAGTAAATATGCTAGCAAGGGTCTCTAACGTAGTTACATATGTAGATATTACCTGTGAATGTTGGAGGTAAACGGGGAAATAAAACATCATAACCGTATCAAATTGGGTTTTGATTTCAAGCGGATCCAGATTTAATAGATTGTACAACATGTATGATACTTCGATATTAAAGCCTTTGTAATATGATATTAAAGACGTTTATTAATCTCCACATTTTCTTAACAATACACTTGAATAAGACTTTTTCTAACAAGTAACTTAACGTAAACTGAACAATCACCAAAATAGGAAAACCTTTAGAAATTCTCCACTCTGTTAATCATAACTCCAATTTTTTCAATCTCACTGACAATTGCGTCACCAGGCTTTAGGAACTCTGGAGGGTCCCTGTACACCCCCACACCTCCAGGGGTACCAGTCAGGATGATATCACCAGGCAGCAAAGTAAACAGTTTCGATAATCTCTCAATGACATCAGGAATCTTATGGATGAACTGATCTGTTTTGCTCTTCTGTTTCTGAACTCCGTTGATGATGCATCTTATGCCTAAGGTCTGTGGGTCACCAACCTCATCACTAGTTGTGATGCAAGGACCAATAGGACAAAATGTATCCATAGCTTTACCAAGCACCAGTTGTCCCATACCTATGTTCGTGCCCCAATCTGTAGCTCCTATGTCTTGAGCAATAGTATACCCCAAAATGTAATCGTAAGCATCTTCTGCCTTCACTCTGGAAGCTGTTTTTCCAATAACTACGGTTAGTTCCACTTCACAAACCACTTTTTCAGAGACATCAGGCTTCAGTTTGATTGGTTCATTTGGTCCAATGATCGTGCTTGGGAATTTGTTGAAGATGAACGGGGTTTCTGGTGGCGGGAATTTCTGTTCTTCGCAATGATCTTTATAGTTCAATCCCACGCAAAGGACTTTGTCTCCTCCGTGTATCGGTGCTTTTATAATCACAGTTGAAATAGAAACAGTTGCTTGATTAGTGGCTTGAAGTTTCTGCACTTTTTCAAAGACTCGATTCTTCAAAATTTCTATTAGAGTGCTGGGTATTGTAGGATCAACTTTGTTGATGTCAACAACATCATCACCAGATAGATACCCAACGCGAATTGCTTTTGGTTTATCTTTGTAAACAAATTGTACCAGCTTCATTGTTTTATTGTATTATGATACACAGCAGTAAGCACGTTCAAGAATTATTTTAGTCCAAATAAAAATGTCACTGAGATTAAATAAAATGTTTTGAGCACTTAGATAAATGGTAGCTTTCTCATCAAGATCTCTTGTTTAGCAACAAGTGGCGACAGTACTGCCGACTAGTTAAGATAAACGTACTGTTTTATACTCATTATCAAGAATATTATCTACAATCTTACTCTCAAGTGGAAATATCAGTTGATAGTGTCTCATATGATGGATTTACGTAAACAAAACCGAAGCGGTTATGTAATATGACGATGCTACAATACGATATATTTTAATCAATCTTAAATGTTGAGATCCTGTGATCCTTTTGATAACATTAATCAATGTGGCAGATAGTTGGACTACATTTTGATGCTAAATACAGAAAACATTGTGAATAATACTGCCTCGTTGGTCTAGTGGTCACAAGTGCTACTGCTGAGCATGAGGTCCTGGATTCGATTCCCAGGTCAGGCAAAGTGTAATGTGGAACTTCTCACTAGCAGTCCGGAGTCTGGATTTGTACCTGGTTGATGGCAATAAGCTCGCCCTATATTATATGGGATATAACTGGCAAGGCAAACAAGGCGTTATGTTATGTGGTTGTGAATAATAATGATTATCAAATCGCTTTGCAAGTAAAACTCGCCCTAAATTTCATAAATTTTTTATTCCATAGCTACCCACCTACTTCAAAAGAATATCATGTTTGTACAAAAACTACGACTAGTAATTACTTTACTGAGAATATTTTATTATTTATTGGACTGTAGGTACATAAATAGGTAATATAACATCAAAGGTTACACATTTACCTAGAAATTTTCTTTCTGCCCTTAGGGAAAGCATTCTCCTAAAATAATAAATTATGAACTGAATACAATAGACGGCAAAAATTGCAAACCTCATATTTCTTTGAATAGCAAAATATCTTTACGCGTAAGTGATACACTTTTAATTTATTAATAATCCTGTGAATAATTGAATACTTATCATCGTCTTAAGTATTCTAACACCTTTATTCGAAGTAATTTCTTACACTACACTCCATTCCACGTCAATTTCGCCTACATCAGTGACATTGATACTTAAAACTTATTATAAATTGAAATCAACGTCAATATGGTTCTTAGTGGAGGTGAGGAATCATCTGACAAACTCAAGGTACAACGTTCGAAGTCCGCCTACTTGTTCATAGAGCTCATATTATGCCATGCCGCCATACATATTGCTAGTGGAGTAGTTAAAAAAAAACACTTATTCAACCTTTGACCTTGAATATCATAAGACACGGTTACGTGATTTGTTGTATATTTTGACTTATAAGACGTTGTTTAGAAGATTATTGTCTCGCATCGTTCGACTGGACTATAAACTAGAGCTAGAGGTGTCTTTGAAAGCGATAACTGGGCGCCCGATCCATATAGCTGAATCAAAATTAGCACATGCTCAGTCGTACATAGACACGTCAATCGATTAAGGAAAAAGTGAGATAAACCCAGTACCGAACATAGAAAAATGATTGATTCTAGTATCTAAATTATATATCCACCTTCATATGCATATGATGAATGAATGAAATGAATGGATGAATAAAAACAGGTTGTTACTACGGATATTACTTAGTTGATTCTCAAAGGTTCTGCGCATCGCGCTGCGCGCAGTGTAGTTCTGTGGGATCTTGTTTTAGCACGATGTTACGTCATTTAATCGTGCTGTTGTCCTTAAGTAGTTCTTGTGTAACGATTGAGCTGTTGAATTTGCGTGAAGGTATGTCGTTGTAGTGATATATTGGTTACCTGTTGGTAACATTGGTTTGGTTGGTTATATTGGATAGTCTGTCCCAAATGGATCAGAAAGCGTACCTGTGAATGCCAATTTGAGTGTTTCATTAGATTACTAAAACTGATAACTCTAATTTAAAATCACCACAAAATTGCGCGTCCACTGCGTCAGAATCGGCGCGTACGCACCGTACGGATTTGTTGCTTTGTAACTGATTTCTATGGGACTGCGTGCACTGGATCGGCAAATCCGCGCCAGAGACCGGCATTTCTGCCGGTGACGTCATCCGCAGTCACAGACTAGGTAGTACTTCCGCAGTGAACGCGCCCAATACCTACTCTAGAATATTTTTATTATTATTAAAATATATTTTATACGGTATTTCTGATCAATACCTACACGGTCTACTAATTTTCTACGATAATTTTAAATATTAACTACCGTGTTAACTTTAAGTAAGAGTTTCGGTTTCTGCCCACTTTTATGTTAAATATATCTTTTATGTTTAGGTGTATCCTTACCCACTCAAATGCTGCCTGTGAAAGGATATTTAGCCAAGCCAACGACTTTAAAACGAAGAAAAGAAATAAATTAATAAAAAAACCATGAAGGGAAATATTGTTGCGCAACAGTCTGTTCACCGACATGGAGCCAGCTGTGTTGGTTTTGTATCTACTAAGAATATGTTGTCAAAAGTGACTACAGCGATAGGTATATTATGATCAAGTTCAATTTAAACCAAAATTCCCTAAATCCCTGTGAAAATATGATAGCACTAAGCCATGCATATCGGTCATTTTACCCTAAAAAAGGGAGAAATTCCTAATAGTGGAAACACTGGTGATATTGCCGATGCAAAATCCGAATGCAGTGGACGCACCCTATTGGCATTTTGTAAACGCGAACGCTCGGTACGCGCCAATTCCGAGGCAGTGGACGCGCAACTTTAACATGATATCATTTTCATTTGAGGTCAATTTTATAATCTATAATATTCGTCGTTGATTTTTCAATTACAATTTAGTAATGTTATTCAAACAATAATTGTCGCTAAATGTTCCGACAATCTGTACATTGTGCCTCATTAACTGCCACGTCGTCTCTCTGCCGTGCCGGTGCGGCTGCCATGCCGCCGTGCCGGTGGCAGTCAGTAGAAAAACGCCCATTTGGATCGTCAAATGACCATGCTCCCCAAGGTTCAGTAAGAGTGTGCTGTAAAGAGAGGAAGTCACTCATCCATGAACTTCATCTTAGCGATTGATCGATTGCTCCTACTTACGGTTCACGACGACCCAACTCAAATTCAAAGTTTTTATTTCAATTTTTTTATTTCTTTATTTAAGATTGGTTTGCTCTTGACTCTAGTCTAGGTCAGAGATGACAGAGACAAAGTCGACGATGGAGCGAGCTTACCCAGAAGAAGCCTGTTAACTCTCACTTTGAAGAGTTCGGGGAAAATAAACCAATAACAGGCACTTTTGAATTGTCGAGGGATCGGTCAGTCAGAAAGATGAAACTAGTTGTCCATTCTAAAGCGTTGTATGTTCCTATGGAGAAGAACGGGCATGCTAAAAACCTCCAAGGTTACTCTATCAAAATATTGATACAAACTATTGGTTACTTAATTCATGCTGAAATTTTACATGGTGAGAAAGATGAAAAGAAAAACAATTCAAAAATTAATATTACCTAAAAATAAGCCTTAGCAGATCAGAGATGATCAGTCCCTACTGACGGCGCCCATTCACGAACATGACATAGCACCATTCAGCTCAACCATTTTGAATGGAGCTTAATGAACCAACACACACGCCACCATTAGAGAGACATTTGAGTGAGCATAACATACTCTCAGCCGCCAGGGCACACAGTGACTACCATGAGTCCAGGACTCCTAACGCCCGCCGAATCTGCTGACACTTGCATCGGTCAGCACGAATCTTCGTGTGAGTGGCTACGTTTAAAAGTGCGAGCATGTGCGGCGGGCGTAACTGTTACAAAATGTCGTTTGCAGGGTCTACATGCATGAGGAATAATGTCTCCGGAAAGTGCGTGAGCATATATAATTGTTTAAGCAGTTATATTGACCATGTGAACAAGAACAATGCGCCGGTGAGCCCACACAGATACACACAAGTATACAAATCGTCGATTATAATTGGACGGTGATACTTGTGGCGACACCTTTTTATTTGGCTACATATTTAACTGAATTGTTTATTCATTCGGGTATCACACCTCCGCCGCGAAACCGATGATGATCTTCCGCTACTCGAATCGCGATCCGAGTAGCGGAACATCATGCGCGTCAGATGAATTGAAGTACTGCGGTTTCGCTGCTATGGTTTCGCGACGGAGGTGTGTTACCCGCCTAAAACAGAAAGAAAAAAATATAATATCACTGATTTATTTACAGATATGTTCTTTGCGAGGCAAAGAACCAATCTTATGCTGCACAGACTGTACGTTCAATGATACAAGGTATGAACACAAAGATTTAAATTAACGATTATAAAATACAGTCAGGGAAATTTATTGTTTAGCAAATTGACACCCGCGTCAATTTGCCGTATTATATTATAGCCAGTTGTATGTACAATTGCCAAATAATGACAGTTGTGATTTGAATATAATTTGGACAATTTAAGCTGACACCTAGTCATTTTGCTTAACAATTAATTTCCCTTACTTTACCTACTTAACCCATGAGTATGCTCACGATGACTATCGTTCGTTACCCCCCAGCTTGCTAACAGAAGCCTGGGAGCTTCTGATAGCAAGGCAAGGGTTGGGGGTTATTTTTTTTTATGTGTTCTAAGTTTTTACTTTGTTTACAGGAAGATAGTAATAAATCCACATGTGGGTATCATTCGCAAGACTGGAAATAAAGTTCAAGATAGTAAGTAGATTATTATGCAATTCAAGTCTGCGTTCGTTTTTGATTGTCCGAAATAAAAATTAAATCTTTGCAAGTCTACATCTACAGTATTTAGGGTTAGTATTGAAGATCGTGCAATGATTGAACAATTTTCAATTTTATATTGCACAATATTATCATTGCACCGAGTAGGTTCAGTATTGCGCAATATTTTTCTATACCTACCGTTGGCCGGTCTTCAATCAACTCAGCCTATCGCAGTCCACTGCTGGACATAGGCCTCTTCCAGGCTGCGCCACAACACCCTGTCCTCCGCCTTCCGCATCCAGTCTATCTCAGCCACCTTCTTAAGGTCGTCGATCGTTCTAGCTGGGGGGCGTCCTACACTACGCTTGCCGATACGTGGTCTCCACTCAGGACTCGTCTGCTCCAACGCGGCCATCGGTCCTTCGACAAACATGGCCAGCCCACTGTCACTTCAGATTGCTTACTCTGCAGGCTATGTCGGTTACTCCGGTTCTTTTCCGGATAACTTCATTCTTGATTTTATCCATCAAAGAAACTTCAAGCATAGCTCACTCCATAGCGCGCTGAGCGACCTTGAATTTGTGGACCAGCCCAACTGTCAGTGTCCACGTTTTGGCATCGTATAGCACAACGGGCAGAACGCACTGGTTGAAGACCTTAGTCTTCAAACATTGCGGGATAGGTGACGAGAAGACTTGACGAAGTTTTCCAAACACTAGCCAAACCCATCCGGATCCTTCTGTCGGCTTCTTTCTCAAAGTTGTGTCTACCGAGCTGGATGACCTGCCCTAGATAGACGCACTCCTTCACAACTTCGAGAAGCGACCCTTCGATGCGGATTGGTCTCGGCAAGACGTGTGAATTGTACATGACTTTCGTCTTGTCCAAATTCATGCTTTGGCCAACCCCACGAGATGCTCCATTTAGGCTGTGCAGCATCTGGTCTAACTGTTCTAGCGTCTCTGTCATTATGACGATATCATCGGCAAAGCGAAGGTGTGAGATGTACTCGCCTTTCACGTTGATACCCTGTCCAGTCCAGTCCAGCATCTTGAAGACGTCCTCCAACGCATTGGTAAACAGTTTCGGGGATATCACATCCCCCTGTCTCACCCCTCTGAGCAGTTGGATGGGGTTGGTTTTCTGATCTTGGATCTTGCTTGATCTTGCTCTTGGCAGGTCTTGCTCATGCGAAATCATTAAAGCTTATGGGACTATGTTAAATTGCGTGAAAATAATTGATTGTTTGAGTGCAAGGGCTGACTCAATCATATAGCGTAATACCATTATTGCACAAACTTTTTGTAGGTGTAGGGACTGTTTTAGGGATTATACTGTAAGAAGGTGGCCCCCCAATAATATTTTCATCAGCACAGTAATGATATACATAGACGATAAGTTTGTAAGTTCAAAGAATATTTTAAGTATTTACTTATTAGAACCTAACAATCTTAAAATAATAATAATAATATGTACAAGTATATAAAAAAGGGAGGGGGTAAATAATCAGAGGGCATCAAAAAATTCATTCGCATCGCTGTCAACAGGAAAAGTGCCCAGAAGGCTGGCAGCATTGCCACGTTGTATAGCAATGCTGATTCTTTGGCCAAAAAATAGGCCAGCCCTCTGGTCACGTGTGGAGTCGACCAACCGCCTGGCGATGTCTCGAAAAACTAAGTGGGCACTCGGACCCCATGGCCCAAGTGTTTCAACCCCAAACGGCTCGAACATATAAGTCCCAATAAGACTGGAGTATTTGCGCCGTTTGAGGTTTTCCGCACCCGCAGCAGCCGCTCCAGCACAGCCTGCCGTGCTAGGAAGATGGGATGGCGCAAGGGTGTCGACACACGTTGCATCCCACACCAAAGGCCTACCTACCTTCCAAGGCATTATGGTCATTCCGTCTGGTCTCTTTCCATCGTCGCGTGCTAAGCCATTGGGTTCTAAAACAGCTGGCACCCCGGCGGTGACAAGAGCACGACGGATGATGTCATTGATGCTGGCGTGCCGTGCTATCCGGCCTGCGCTCTTACTGCAGGATAGGCCATGTTGTCCGAGGCAGTCGACACTGATACCGCATTGGCAGCGATGCGGAGCCACGCAAGGAGCGCCCAGACGCAGACAAGTAGCGAGCCGGAAGGTGGTGTCACCCAGCATAGTGCCTATGTTGGGTGACGGTAGCGCCTGAAGCCAGAGGCCCGACTCCCACTCCCCCACAGCTAGCAGGCGGGCACGCTCAGCAGTATTGGTGGTCGTATTAATTAGATTATTCCGTACCAACCTGCAGAGCGGTTCATCCCACTGCCTCTGGGAAGATGGGTTCAAGGGCCGATCTGTATCCGGGCAAGCCACTTTCCAGGCGTTCACTGCGTCAGTCAAACACGGCACTTCTGAGTCAACCAAGGAGGGGGCTAAAATTTTCTCGGTCAACTTTTCCGTGCTGTGGACAGAAGACAGGAACGCCGGTAAGCTAATACTGGTAATTTTGCGGACGCCGAGGTCACCAAAACGGATGGGTAGTGTGGCTTGCAGCCACGTTCGGTCGTCCAGGGCCACATTTAAAATGGATGTTAGTGTGCTGCGAATAATTTGGTCAATTTTGTCCAAGAGGTTTGGCTGCTTCCATAAAGGGGAAGAACGTAGAAAGTAGATAAAATTTGGGCCAAAACAACAGTATCTAATCAGGGTGAATGCCGAATGTAAATTAATTTTGAAGAGTCTGTCCGAAATGTCGTTGAAGTTTTTGATTTTTTCGTTGATAAATGGAGAAAAGCTGTCTTCTAAAATTGGGGAACCTAGGAGGTGCAGTGAACTTTTATCTAAAATTTTGATTTGTGGGGCTATTGCATTAAATTTTTCTAGAGTCAGTTGTCTGTCGGTAATGTCAGAAAGGTAAATTTCACACTTTAATGGGTTAAGGTCCAAGCCAATAGATTTAAATTCCTCTTTGAGAAGCTGTAGGTCTTTCAAAACGGTGTCTACATCACCTCCTAGCGTTCCATCATCTAAATACCACACGATAAATTTTGAATTTAGTTTCTGGATAACTGGATGAATAGCCAAGCTGAAAATAACTGGCCCGAGAGGGTCACCTTGTTGGCATCCTACTGCAGATTCCAAAACATTGTCCTTGTATAATAATTTAGAAGGGTACCTGTAACATTGCCACATAAAACCATAAATTTCGGGTATTTCCTTTTTGACTTCAGCCAACAAAGTGTCCCTGTTGACAGAGTTAAAGGCGTTCTTAACGTCAACCTTGAGGACGACTTCACCTTTGTTGGAGTTTAAAAAGGTGGAAAGGGCATGCACGGCAGCCTCACAGCCCCCTTTTGAGCCAAAACCAAGCTGTAGGGGCTGAAACTTAGCTGTAAGCGATTCGCTATACAGCTTACAGCATATTTTGGCTGCCGTACGCCTGTACGTGCACCCAACGGCGATGGGACGAATGCCGCCGTCCTTCTTGCGCAGGGCACATAGGTTGGCCCCGTACAAGACATCGATGACGGCCTCGTTCACACCGCCGGTGAGCATGAGGTTAATCAGGGCCGCAAGCTCCTTCAATAGCGACTCACCAGCTTCCCCGGCGCCTGAACTTAATAGGTCCTTTAGATATTATTTTAAGATTGTTAGGTTTTAAATTATGTCAATAGTAGAATATATTAAATAAAAACTGTGTGGTCAAGTCAAAGAAATAAGTTGATCAGGCAATTAGCTTATTAGATAATATAATAATAGCACAAATCAAGATGGTAGTAAGTGTATCAAATTATAGTATATAGTTGTAGTTATAGTTTGTAATTTGCAGAAAATGCTTCTTTAATAAACATTTAGCTTTTTTAGGGTTACAGAAGTAGTTACTTTGTATGTCCGCAGGAAGTTCGTTTACTATTTTTGGTACTTTGTATGTGTATGTTCTCATACCTTATGTATTGTTATATCTAGGCAAGGTAAAGTTTTTTATGTTAGCTAAAGTTTTTTAATTAGGATGACTTGTTCTCTTGATTGAACTATTTATATTGATATATTCGTCTTTTAGTATTGAAAGTCTGGTCATGTTTTGTATTAGCAATATGTTGCAATAATGAAATAAACTCAGAGTAATCATTTTGGTATTTTGTTTTAATTTTAAGTGGTACAATATTTTTGAGGATTCGTTGTTGTAGTTTGTAAATTTTATCTAAATTAGTTTTAAATGTTCTCCCATAGCTACTGAGACCATAACCACTTATGGAGTCAGCTAGGGCTAGGTATAGTAGTCTTAGAGTTTTATATGGCATTATATTTTTAAGTACGATAATTCGATCCAGGATAGATCTTAGTCTATCACATAGATAGTTAATGTGTGGTACCCAATTAAATTTGTAGTCGATTATGAGAACAATAATCGATGGACGATGAAGGATTAATTGATGGATGGTGTGTAAATGTATTTGTGTTCCTTGACGAACTTTAATGTTTCACAGCTACAACTATCGGTGCTTACTGCATGTAGGCAGGCATGGTTATGCGCCTTGATGGATGGTGTGTAAATGGCTTGATTATGTGAAGAATGTATGTGCATGGCTTTGGTTTTGTCAGCATTTATGACGAGACCAACATCGTGCGACCACTTATATAATAAGTCAAAGTTAGTTTGAAGAAGACGCTCGGTTTCTTCAGTATCTCTATCAGCTACCACGATGCAGGTATCATCGGCAAACTGGTATACAGAGCCTACCTCTATAGTATTGCACATATCGTTGACATAGAGTAGGTACTCAGTAGGCCCGATTATTGACCCCTGTGCCGTGCGTTTTGTTGTTAATTTCATATCGCTATACGAGTTTCCTAGCTTGACAGTCGTATATCTGTTGCTATGGTAGTTTATAAACCACTGAAGTAGAGGACCCCTTATACCACTGCATTCTAGTTTCTGGGAAAGTGTATTATAATTAAGTGTGTCGAAAGCTTTGCTAAAATCAATAAAAAATATTAAAATATGTTTTTTTCATTAAGGTATGAATTAATTTCGTTGCTAAATTGACACAATAGCTGAGCGGCGCTTTAGTCTTTCTGAAAGCCAAATTGCTTTTTGTTTATGATATTGTTCTCACGTAGAAAGTGGTTTATTTTATCACCCATACAACGCTCAACAATTTTATCAATAGTTGATAAAATTGTGATAGGCCTGTAATTATTGTAATCCTTTAAGGATCCTTTTTTATGGATGGGGCGAAGAGTACCTATTTTTAGTTTATCAGGGTAAGTGCAGGTTTTTAGGCTAGTATTAATAAGATGTGTTATGACTGGAGAAATTTTTGTGATGCATATTTTAAGTCGGAGACTCGTATTTCGAATAGCTTGGTACTTTAATTAAGTTTCGTATTTCGCCCACTACCCACTGCTGTATCTAATGAAAGTCAATTTGGCAAAATTTTTATTTGCTTTATTACAGAATGCATTGAAAATATACAAAAACAAGATTACTTATGTAAACATATATATAACGCTACTATGACACGAGTTTACAAACCCGACACAAACTGCCATGAAGTTAAAATAAATGTTGAGCAAGTTTGGTTTAGAGGAGGGATTGGAGGCACCGACGCTAAGAGAGATGAATTTCCACACATGGTAAGTGATTTTATATTGTAAAACACATCGAACTCTAAAATTATTAATAGATCAAGGTTTTTCCCTTGGCTTCGCCCGAGGAGGTCGTAAATTATCCCAAGGGAACGTATTGCTAGGATAAAACCCAGTGGTTTAATTGCATAACACACTTACAATGGAAATTCCTTTCATTTTGACAGTTCAACAACTTTCATTGCGTTATTTACGTTGCTGAGCACACAAATTTTTTAAACATGTGAAGCAACGGATTAGCAATTTTCTTCAAAATCTATCGGATTGATTAGGGTACGCTTCAGGTCATAATCTATCCGTCTACCAGCAATTCGTTCAGCCGTTATAGCGTGAATTAATTACAAACAGTCAGACAGACAGAGTTACTTTTGCTGTTATATTAATAATATTAGTATGAATTAGTTTGGATATTGCAATAGTAATTAATAATCGTTTATTTACTTTCTTTCTTATCTATTTACATTTTTAAATATTTCTATTAAAAATGTATACAAAAAAAAACAATAATATAATATAATAATAATATGGTAAAATATAAAAAAATAGAGGTCCGCCGGTATCGGGAGCAGGGTCCAAGCTACCGGTGGTTAGGGCTGCAGAGACAGGAATCTCTTCACAATACGAGCCGTATCGAGGAGACAGCCTTCTGAATCAGGCTCTTAATCCAACCGCCTAACGACAGCCTCGAGAGATGTTGGTCGAGGCTTTCGGCCATCAGGCCATTGGCCATTACGACAATCGGCACAATAATTAATATTTTTGTTATGTTTCAATATTACTTAGTTACTGTGTTGCGTTAACGAAAGCATAAAATACAAAAATATTTTTGATATCAGGCTTTGTTGGGGTATGGTGATGATGTCAGAACAGCTAACTGGCTCTGCGGAGGCTCGGTCATCAGTGAAAGATTCATTCTGACTGCCGGTCACTGCCTGTCAAGTTTCACTTCGTAAGTACTTACATAATAAGCTCAACGTAATTTAAGGCTAAGTGAAGAGGTACCCATGTATGTTGTTAGCGACGATATTGATAAGGCTGGATTGTCAAACACAGAAATATAGAATGTGTGCAATGACGGCCGGCCGCGGAAATCATTTGAGACTGAAATCCCCTTTACGTTAACGATAACATTTACCATTTTTATTTATTCTGAGGCAGCTTACGAAACGTTCCAAAATAACGTTAGTCTTTAGGGTTGATGCAGGATCTATAAAAATGTGCCCGTAGTCGAACTGCGTAAATAAAGATCTAAAAAAATGTCTAGTTTGGAAATCAGTACGACCCAAATTATTTTTTCATTCATTCATGCATACAAAGCCCGACTTCACCCACTGCTGGGTATAGGCCTCTCGTTTGAGCCAACCTCCACGCTCCTGTACCAGCCTCATCCAGGTCCATAACCATCCCCTCATTTCTATGCATAAATTATAAAAGTGGAAAACTTTGATATTTTCAGAGGACTTGTGAAGTACGTAACTCTAGGTATACTGAAACGCTCGGACCCTCCTGAGCTGTGGCAGATATACAACGTGAAAAAAAGAATCCCTCACCCGGAGTACAAGCCACCCTCCAAGTACCACGACATCGCCCTGCTCGAGACTGATATCGAGTGAGTTAAAAAATTAAAGTGTGATGAAGGATTTATAGTAAAAGAGATCTATGTAAAGCACAATCATATTCCATATTTTAATTTAAAGATCGTTACTATCTGATTAGAAAAAGAGACCTAACCTTGACCCGAGCTTAAACCTTTGAGAAAGTTTTTGTATTTCGAACTTGACATACCGACTATGGTAAAATTCTTAACACCAATAAAATCTTACATGATCAACAATATGGTTTCACTAAAGGACGTTGTACGACTGACGCCGGTGTCACCTTATTAAAACACATATTTATACCGTGAGAAGAGGCACCAGAAGCCATAGGAATCTTTTGTGACCTCTCCAAGGCATTTGACTGCGTAAATCACGATACCTTTCTTTTGAAATTTACAGACTACTTGCGCTCAGTTTAGTGAAATCTTATTTAAATGAAAGACAGCAGCAAGTTCAAATAAATGGTATCAATTCACTCGGTTTAAAATTAAAAATGGGTGTTCCACAAGGCGCGATATTGGGCCCTTTCCACTTTTTAGTGTATATTAATTATATAAGTACCAGTACCCATATATTACAAAACCAACCACAAATGGTGTCATTTGATGATGATACTTACCATAATTTTTCAGATAAATAGTTTTATCTTGACGACCTAAGTAACGCCCTACTGCAGGTTCAAATAAGTTATGATTGGTTCACTACTAATAATTCAATATTATGAGTATCATGACAGTGCCCTGCCAAATTATTTATTAAAATATTATTCATGTAAAAAAAAATCTACATCTTTTATAAATTTAGTAAGTGATAGAAACAATAATACTAGAAATCAAGATAAGTTGATAGAATATAATAGAATAGAATAAAATAGAATAATTTATTTTTGATCAACCATTATTTAGATTACCTAAACACTGTACACACATTTTTTATCGGGTGCTGTGTTAAATGTTACAACAAAATAAATAAAATTGTGTGGATGGGGAAGGTACTCACAGGGTTGAAGCTGGCGTCCTTTCGATAATGCAGCAGGCTGGTTCAGGTTTGTGACTTGCCACACCAAGTCAATTTGTTTTTAGGCACAGCACAACACCGGTAATTCACAAATTTACACTTTTTAGAGTTTTTAGCGGGAGTGTCTATTAAGCTATTAAGCGGGCGTGCCCTTAGGCCGCGAGTCATTTTTGGACTGATTGATTGAATGGGTTATTACTGAAAGGATCGAGGAACATTAATTAAATAGAAGAAATGGTGCAGACTACTCCCTCGGCCTAGAGGTTTTCCTCTAACTTAAGCGGAATTACTTAAAACTAATGCAAACTTTAACTAAAATGAGTTAAATTAATTAATTTAATTAATAATAGAGTTAGGTAAATTAAGCGGAAATTACTACACATAACATCACGCCTTGTTTCCCCGAAGGGTTAGGCAGAGGTGTACCTATTATAGTAACCCCCCCCCCCCCCCCCCCCCCGGAAATTACTAATTATTATTAAATTACTACTGTGTAGGTACAGGACGAAGCCGCACCACCGGGCGTACCTATGTAAAACCGGAAGCAGTTCGGACTTCCTCAGTTCTCACTATGTTATCCTTACCAGGATAAATCGCATCCATGATGCCCAGTGGCCAACCAAGTGGATGAGCATTGTTATCTTTAATAACAACTATCGTACCCATTTTAATAGGTTTTGAGTGCGAATTCCACTTCTCCCGCTGTTGTAAGGAAGTTAGGTACTCCCGACTCCAACGGTGCCAGAAAGAATGAGTTATTTTATTAATCAGTTGATAGCGCGATAAGCGATTGTCTGAGATGTCAGTAACATATTCAGAGGGTAAGAACTTGAGTGGAGTTATGTTTAAAAAATGGTTAGGCGTTAAAGCGCTCATATCCGAGGGGTCAGAGTTTAAAACGCTTAGAGGGCGACTATTTATAACTAGTACGGTACTGAACTCCTCGTACGTTAATATTTGAGAACCAATGACTTTAAGAAAATGAGTTTTATCCAGAATTTTTGTCTAATCTATACTAATATCTATACTAGTATTATAAAGAGGAAGAGTTTGTTTGTTTGGTTGGTTGAACGCGCTAATCTCAGGAACTACTTGTTCCAATTGAAAAATTATTTTAGTGTTAGATAGCTTATTTATCTAGAAAGGCTATAGGCTATATAACATCACGCTACAACTAATAGGAGCGGAGCATTAATGAAAAATGTTGCAAAAACGGGGAAAATTTATTCCTTTTGCGAGCTTCCATTGCGTGCGCTGCGTAAACGGTTAAAGTTACGCAAAAATCTAGTATGACGGGATTGTTCCTCTTAAAAAATTCTAAAAAAAAGTCCGGAATAGCATATGTCTATCTTTTAAGGTTGGCTCACGATAACTTTTTTAATGGTAATCAAATTTGTTATAAAACAATGCATTACTTGCGAAGGTGTTCTCATAAACATGGTATTAATCCTTATCCGAATAAATAGTTTCATCATCAAGGTTGGTTAAGTACATGTAAATTCCTTTTTGAATTATTTAATTTGGACCTTTGGTTTAGAAATTACGACGGGTATAAAAATGCTTAAAGATAGAAAAATGCGCTTAGTCTATTAGTTACCAACACATTCTGTTTTTTATTGACTGTTTGAACGCGCTAATCTGACACTACTAGTCGGATTTCAAAAATTCTTTTTGCATTATAAAGCCCAATTCTTGAGGAAGACTATAGGATATGTACCATTACGCTAGGACCCTTAGAAGCCGAGCAAAAACAAAAAAAAGGAAGAACGAGCTAAGCGAAACCGAAGTAACAGCGCGGGCAGGCGATGCGATGCGACGGGGTGGGTCAGGGGCTCAGGGGAACAAGAAATCTATACTTTTATAGCTGAAGAGTTTGTTTTGTTGGTTGAACGCGCTAATCTCAAGAACTTCTGGTTCGAATTGAAAAATTCAATGCTTTTAGTGTTGGATAGCCCATTTATTGAGGAAGGCTATAGGCTATATAACATCACACTACGACCAATAGGAGCGGAGCATCAATTAAATATGTTGCAAAAACGGGGAAAATTTATTCCTTTTGAGAGTTTCCGTTGCGTGCGCTGCGTAAACGGAGTGCGTGCGGCGTGAGTTACGCAAAAATCATGTATGACGGAAAAGTTCCTCTTAAAAAGTTCTAAAAAAAAGTCCGCGATAGCATAGTTATGTGTATCTTTTAAGGTTAGCTCACTATAACTTTTTGAATGGTACCTAATCAAATTTGATATAAAATAATGCATTATTTGCGAAGGTGTTTTCATAAACATGGTATTAATCCTTATCCAAATAAATAGTTTCATCTCGTGAAGTTTTGTGGTGGGCCCTTAAGGAGAAATGTGTGCCAGGGAAGTATGTACAGTTGATTCGAGTGATGTACAGTCGATGCAGCACCCAAGTCCGGTCTACAGTGGGCACTACCGGCAGCTTCAATGTGGCTGTCAGCTTACACCAAGGGTCACTCAGCCCTTACCTCTTCGTGATGATAATGGACGCTCTTATGTCGGATATCCACGAAGAGGCACCCTGGTGTATGCTGTTCGCTGATGACATCGTGCTGGTTGCTGAGAGCGGCGATTGTTAATATTTAAGATGAAACATATTTTTCGCTTAGTATTTTTATTAAATATGTGTTAAATATTATACGGTGGTGCGGAACTCTTTGTGTGCGAGTCCGACTCGCAATTAGCCGGTTATTTAAAAAATTAGGTCGATGGTTTAAACCATGTCTAAAGAAAACCCCATTAGGTATTTGTAATACGACCGTAAAAGTTTTGGCGGTACTAGACCCTTAGTGCGAGAGTTCGACTCACTCTTCGCCAGTTTTGTCAGTTCATTAATTGAATTATCATACCAGAATCCTGGTAATAAAGTCTTTTTTAACATTTCAGGATCAACTTCAATAGGCAAGTGCTACCTGCTTGTCTTCACGCAGCTGGAGAGGCAGGAGAATACTATTCTACAGCTCTTGGCTGGGGAGCGCTGGGATACAAAAAAGAGCTGGCTGATACTTTACAGACTGTGAGGTCCTTGTGTATCTATTTCTTGCTGCACTCTGTCTCAAACTTAATCATCATCCCCATTTCAACCGAAAGACGACCACAGCTGGACATGGCCTCCCACAAGCGAAGACGACCACAGCTGCACATGGCCTCCCACAAGCGAAGACGACCACAGCTGGACATGGCCTCCCACAAGCGAAGACGACCACAGCTGGACATGGCCTCCCACAAGCGAAGACGACCACAGCTGGACATGGCCTCCCACAAGTGAAGACGACCACAGCTGGACATGGCCTCCCACAAGCGAAGACGACCACAGCTGGACATGGCCGCCCACAAGCGAAGACGACCACAGCTGGACATGGTCTCCCACAAGCGAAGACGACCACAGCTGGACATGGCCTCCCACAAGCGAAGACGACCACAGCTGGACATGGCCTCCCACAAGCGAAGACGACCACAGCTGGACATGGCCGCCCACAAGCGAAGACGACCACAGCTGGACATGGTCTCCCACAAGCGAAGACGACCACAGCTGGACATGGCCTCCCACAAGCGAAGCCACATCGATCAATCTTCTACTACTTCCATCCAGCAAATTCCCGCGACCTTCACCAAGCCATCGGTCCACTTTGTGGGGGGCCTACCCACGCTGCATTTTCCAGTACGTGGTCGCCACTCCAGAACTTTATGACCACATCCTACATCCTTTCTGCGAGTAATGTACTCGGCCCACTGCCACTTAGGATTGGCATTCTTCAGGCTATGTCGTTTACCCTGGTTATTGATCACAATGTTGAAAATACTGAATGAAACATTGACCATTTGTTACAGGTCCCGGTTTCCAGATACGAAGAAGACGAATGTTTCAAGTACTATGGCCCTCACAGACATCTGAAGAATGGATATAATCACACCACGCAAATGTGCTACGGTGATAAAGAAGTGCTAAGAGACACGTGTGAGGTACGTTCATTATACAAAATCAGTGCAATAATAAAATGAGTTTATTTCGGAACGAGAACAGATCGAAGGTCGTACTATAAGGAAAAATATAGTTGCTTAGCTCAAATGTAGCAAATCACATCTAAGGCGAACTTGGTACACAACAACCACACAGATAATCTTTTTTGTCTTCTTTTTCAAGGAAGCAGACCCAAGAAGGTAGTAAAATAAACAAGTAGTGTTAAAGGGCTTTTGCTTGATAATGAATGTGCAGTATGTACATACGCCAAAAGAGTTAAGTAACCAGTTGCGCACACTACAATACTATATCGCTACTGTACGTACTGCTCACAATGACAGCCACGCACACATCGCATTCAGAGAGTGAGTGCGCTAATGTCTTCTAAATGATAGTATAACATAATTTCGCATCGAAAATTAAAGCGTTCGTAACCCAACGAATAAGCCATATAGTTCTGAATATTGCTATGTGGATTCGAATTTCTGAACTTGAGATTCTTTTTGTTATTTTAAAATTTAAGCTAAAGCAAATAGAATAATTTTTGTAAAGAAATGGTTTTAATTATTTAAAATAGCTTAAATTAAAAAAAAAAACATTTTTAATAAATATCTTTATTTAAAAAATAAAAGAACTTCACAAGTGACCAATATACCTACCATCTTTTTATACAATTATTTAATAAACAATGGTTGGAGTGAATAAACACAGATAAAATATAATCTGATCCAGTAACAATAACATCACTCGCATTTCAGTACTGCCGACTTTTTTTATTATGGCTAATTTATGCTGTGAAAGTTTGGAAGATGTAATAGTATTAAGTATTAGTAAGTTAGTATTAGTTTTAAGGTATTATTGTATTGTTTTTTTTTTTTTCTTGTAATGCCAATAAACGCATTTTCTTCTTCTTCTTCTTCTTCTGTTTCGTTTATTCAGTTCCGTACAGTTTGAATAGTGACGTTGTGCGCTGCTGCTGTTATGCTGGTCTTAGCAAATGGATCTTGGGTGGCAACAATCTCACGGTGCCGAAGCGAAGCATTTGTGTAAGCCCATGTTGTCGGTCCAGGCAGGTGACGGTTTATTTCGCCCGTATCAGCGTGACGATGCACCCACAGTCAAACGGGTTTTCTCTGCAAAAAAAAATATATTAGAACTAAGGTCAGGGTGCTATAATAAATTAATACATTATTATTGATTTTAAAGATTTTAATTGGTTTCTTGATTTTAAATAATATTGATGTTTTTAAACATTTTAATGAATTTTTAATTTTATTTATGTGAGTAATGCAATGTTGTTATTTAATTTCATTTATAAAAGTATGATTGTGGTGTGTATTTGAATCTTGGTTACTAACATAATATCGTAAGTATACTAACAAAAATATGGATCTCTGTATCTGAGGTAAAGAAAATAAATTAAATTAATAATAATTTTACTCACCGGTATCATTAGGCACCTTGCGATTTAACTAACGGAAATGTTTTGCTCATGCAAAACAATAATCTGAGCTTTTTGGAATATTGTTAAATGATGTATGGTCTAAGTTAATCAATTTATCACAATTACAAACTTCGTAAAAGTGCAAAAAGTATAGGTGAAGGTAGTTGGTAATGCAGACTGACTCATGAGTTCACAATAATTAAAGGCAGGAATATATTTTTAAAGCGGGTAGTTAGCTTCTAAACTGGCAAATAATTATAAGTAGGCGAGATACTTGTGGTAGATTCTCAAATCAGTCAGAATACCGCTTAAGGCGATTATCACACGGCACCGCGCGCCGCCGCGGAGGGCGGTGGCGGTGAGAGCACCGCTCGAACGCGCGGTCAGGCGGTGTACGTGTGTTAGGCATCGACGGATTTAATAGAGATCAATGCGACATGAGATCCGCTTCACCGCCAACCGCGGCGGTGCGCGGTGCCGTGTGTTAATCGCCTTATTCAGTTAGTATATTAATTCGAAATTACAAAATCTCAAAAATAATATTTTAGTAAACTCGTGGCTCGAACTCAAATCATTTGTTACTGTAGGTCGAAGTCTTACCTGTTGCGCCACGAGAGCAACAATCCTTTGTGGTGAAATTATATTATACTATCATTTAGAAGACTTTAGTGCACTCACTCTACGAATACGATGTGTGCGTGGCTGTCATTGGTACAGTAGCACGTACAGTAGCAACATAGTTTTGAAGTGTGCGTGACTGGTTACTGAACTCTTTTTTCGTGTGTACACCTCTAACATCAGTTTTATGACGTGCATAGTAGATTAATTACTAAGGGGATAAAGCAGTGTCTTAGGTCACGGGCCCTGTATTCCCGAGCGTACCGAAGGATTCTAGGGCTCCCGAGGGGATTTAAAACTAGAATCTTGAGTGTAGCGAGGGATTTAAGGTCGCCCAAGATGAAGACACCTTTATCTCTACTTTTCGCACCTACTGCGAAGAAATAGTAACCAATTTCATTTTCAAATTAGTAGTTAATGAAACTGTTAAATAACCAGGGAATACCTAGTTATGTGTAGTTCATACACTATCTTATCTAAATTCAAGCAATTTCATCAAAAATAATCAATAATATCGGAAATATGACGCCCAAATCCAAAATTCTAACGAATGTTCTAACATGCGCCACAGCAACCGATCAGCTGTTGAGATGACAGGCCGCCATTACCGCCACAGATGATAATATACAAACAGCGGTTACACACATTCAATAATTTTGGACTTGACCATTTGTTTTTATTGTTGTAATTATGTTTGTTTAATCTATTGAATTAATTTACATACATGCATTATTTGCAACTTATTATTCCACAATAATATCTCTAATTAGTTGCGTATTTGAATTTTTTTCATCGACGGCAACTAAAACCTTTAAAGTGAGGGCTCTTTGGTCGAGCCGTACTTACAAGAAAAAGTTGAAGTTTAGTTTTTTCATTCCAAATTCAAATCACATTATGCACCAGCGGGTCATAGTGAAATTCAGTATAATATTAATGCCCGGCTAGAGCCTAGGGCTTTAATGACTTGCTTTGGGTTAGGTTTGTACAGGTTTGCATGACATATAATTTGACATTTTCGGGCAGGTGATGTGAAAAGTAAAAACAAATACAGACTTCAATTGTTTTATCATCCAGGGTGACAGCGGTGGACCACTTCAGTACAACCACAACGATTATTCTGATAAATTATCCTGCATCTTTACTATCATCGGCGTGACATCATACGGCAGTCAATGCGGCATCACTCCCAGCCCCGGTATATACACCAGGGTCATATACTACGTACCCTGGATAGAAAGCATCGTGTGGCCATAGCCGAACATAGCCGAACATGGGCGAAGCGAAGGAGTTAAATTAACAGTTAGGTTAAAGGCAAGCGGATGAACAGATCTGTAATGTTTGGCAGTTATTTTGTTATGATAGCTGTCGTGATAATAAAAATATCTTCCCTTATATCTAGAGACCAGGATAATCGGATGCATATTTACCTAAAGTTAATTATTAGCTAAGAAATTATGGAAGCGGCCTCTTAATTATTTTTTTTAATATAAATCCCGGCATTCCACAAAATCCGGGAATGCACAACTAATCGGATACATGGTATAGAAACGACTTCTTAAACATGTGGTATTATTTATTTAAAAAATACCGAGAAACCGGGATCACATAACTATTCTTATGCTTGAATTTCATTTTTAATCCCCGATGCAAACTTGTGTATGTAGGGTGTAAAAAAGTACTAAATTTATCAATTCCTGAATCGCGAAATTTTTACGATCGATACAAAAGTGCATTCCATATCAGCCAACACCTCAACTTTAGGTAAATATGCATCCGAATATCCGATCTCTGTTTATAACAGTAGACGAGGAACAAAAGTTGTACGCATGGATACACCATACGCACCACACGCATGGATACATACAATTGTACCTACTGGCAATAATGTTATTTGGTTTAAATAGGTTTTTTATTTTTATTATTTTCATTCTCTTTTAAATAGATTCTTTTATATTTTGTGAATGTGAGGACGTTGTAAACTTAATAGACTGTAGATTTGTAAACCATTTTCAATTTTTTTAAGTACCTGGTACTTGTTGACAGGTCTACACTGTCCTCCCATAGCTAATAACACTGTAAGTTGAAAACATTAAAAAGCCAATTATTTTTAAAAGAATAACCGTGCAGTTTCATGCCGGTTCTTCTCCATAGGAAACGACCAATTGGAACCGTGCACCTAGCTTCTGACGTTCCATAAGAGGCCATGTAGGCTTGTGTGAAATACATACTTAAAATATTTTTGATTTAATTTGCATGTAAAGTTATTTAGTTTTTTTTTTCACGAATCCGATGTTTCAATTTCACAATGATTCAGGTACCTGTAGTACGATTAAAGTATTGTTTTGCGGTACGGGTATGTGAGAGTGTACTCTTGAAGATTGCTTGTTAAACAGGAGTAATATAAATGACAGCTTTGATTAGTTTTTTTTTTTTTTTTTATAAGTATGAAATAAAAAATTATTGAATCTTTATCGAAATAAGCGTTTTATTGAAGTTAATCAAGTGCTGGTCATCAACGCCGAACTAACTATAGCAACTCCCGAACTCGCTTCGCTCGCTCTTGCAACAAAGTCCTCTTGATTACATCCATAAAGGGGATTCTCACCACTGTGTGATTTTGGGTAACATGTGTGTTCAGAATTTTTGCTGTTTTCCTGTGTTATTGTGTTTAGTGTGACTTCTTATTGTTTTTTTTTTTGTTATCTCGTTGTTACCTGCTGTCAGGTTTATTTATTATTTGATATTTAACTTTACTGGTCATCATCCATATTCAATATGGATATGGATAAAAATAAACCCACCGACACTCCTGATGATATTATTATACCTTCTACCCCCATATCCGGCTTTTCCCCGTCCTACTCAAGTCCCAACCCATTAAGCCAGTTTGCAGATATGGTCTGTAATCTGGAGTCCCAAATTCTTCCATCCCAGCTTAATCGCAAACGCCCCGGTAATGAAGATGATTTATCCAATCATCCTTTTAAACAACCGAGAACTCATGTTGGTCGTGTGAGGTACTCTGTATTAGATAAAGGTCCTTTTACTGTCCATGTTTCCCGTCATGAAGCACAATCAAATGCTGGAACTACCCTACACCCAGTTACATTTGGGTGTTTTCTATCAAATAATAATATATCGAACGGCACTCGAAATCACTACTGTTAAGCGAGTTGGATGCAAACGCTCAAATCAAATCAAATCATCTTTATTGTGGATCATAGGTACTGTAGAGGCCTTAGTTGAGCCTGCCTTCTGCAAGAATCCTCTTTGGATTATGACATTGGCTGGTTAGACAAACGTTGGTTTCAATTGGAATTTAGAATAGGTGAAAAATGATGACATATAGTGATTTTGTTCTGTATCGAGCCACTATAGTTTTAGCCACAGTCTATACCTGTTGAATTATAAATACTATAATAATAACTACTGAAGCTAATAAACCAGTTCGTTGAGTATTATCCACAAGGCGAGCGCCGTGTGTGAGCGCTGCGAAGTGCGCTGTACGCATTTCCCCATACGATATTCGTGTTTGCAGCGATACGAGACCTCTCGTTTATAAAGCCAAGCGGTATTATTTTTAAAGATGAAGTAAGGAAGTTTATAGGCACACAGAGAGAAGTGCCCCCATGCGAAGTTGAGTGGTTTATTTATATTTATTATTAAGGAGTGATAATCGAGCGCGATGTCGCTAGATATTCAATATTACTCGGGCTACAATATGTGCCTTGAGAAGTTTATTATGGATTTTATAAATCTAGCCGTTCGTAGCGGATGGCCACATGAAGATTGGGCGCTAATCTTCGGAGCACCTTTAGTAGGCACTGCTAAAGCATGCTATAATTGTTTCTATCGCGAAGGCGTGAGTTTTATTGATATAATTAAGGTGTTCAGAGAAGCACTCGGGTGCAAATGCCATAGGGGGATTGCCCATGGTAGGGTGCCAGATGAACTAATTACACAAAAGCCGGCGGAAGAAGCTGAACCGGAAAATGTTATTATACCAGTTGTTGATGCACCCCAAATTTCTAGCGGAAATCCACAAGATCCACTAGATGTCATCTACGATGAGAATGACGATGACTACGAGCCAAGCTGCATTGAGAGCAGCCCTGTCTACGATGAGCAGCTGGAGTCAGCTCAAGCGATCCAGACAGAACACGAGATAGAAAGGGAAGTATCTGGTGAACCCAGTCCTTGTGTTAAGCCTAATGACCTTTTTTTAGAACAGCAAAGCGAGTGTATTGATCACGACGTCCAATCCGTCAATAATAACGACGCCGAGAATCAATGTTTCGAGTTTAGTTCGGAAGAAAAAACCTCAGAGATTATGAATGACGAGCCTTCGTCACTGTCCAAGGACGGATTTAATGCATTTAATATTTATAATGAAATAGATGGTGATGACATCATGACATGCGTACCGGATATGGGTAAAACAGAAAATAATTGCACTCGTAGCCAAGGAAAAGATAGTATTATCCTTAGTGTCCCCATACGACGCATGCGTGCTAGACGCAGTTCATCCAAAACATCGACGAAGAAAAAGAATTTATTTATTAAAAATACCAAAAAGGAAAGCTTTATTTTTAAACAAAATAATTTTAAAAGATGGCCTAGAAATATAAATGAAAAGTTTATAAAGACAATTTCTATTATAAAATATAAATTTTTAAAATTAAATAAGCCACCTTGTAAATTATTTATAGATACTTTTATTAGTAATAATGAATGGAAACTTTTTCTTTTAAGAATCATTTAACCTTTTCGATGGTCTTGTAATACCATGTAATTTTTTTTTACTTGTTATGTCAGTTAACTGTTATTATCATGTCAATGTGATTTAGATGTAAACATCATTTTTATTAGCACATTATTTTAGTTTGGTGAATGTAATGTTATTCTAATGCATTGTTTGTGTGTGTTTCATATGTACGAGCCACATTGGATGCGGCAGGGGGAGCTGTTGAGGCGCCATGCCTCTCGGCTCTAATCACAGCTTGAGGGAGTGTTTTCGGGCCACATCAGCGCGCTAGAGCCTCATCTGAGCCTCTCCATCCAGTGCACCAGCTACGTGCACCATCTTCGATATTTAAACATACGCGCGGCCCAGAATAGGACGGTCATCCTCCAGATTTATTAAGACGTATTAGAAGAGGGAAATAGTTAATTGAAACTGTGGTTCCAGCCTTGAACGGGGGGGATAAGCAGTCAAGTTGAAACCAACCTTGCTGACGGGGCATAGTCCTTGTGAGGTGTGTCAGGTTGACACAACTGGTTCAACGGACGTTTGTGGACCCACAGTTAGGTCAGAATTGTCTGACACTCAATGGAGCCTAGTATTTCCGCGATATTTTGCAATTTTTTCCTCTGGAGTGTGACCATGAGTTAGGACTATACATGAACTAATGATTCTTGGACTTTTACCTCCCTCAGGGTCATCCCCTACCGGCGTTGAAAGTTTAGGTTGACTAGTTTAAATTTTCTTCATTAAGCTCCATCTGGGCAATTATGAATTTGTCACAGCTATGTATTAGCGATTAGGGGACAGCGTTGGTATACTTTTTGTCGTACTGGTTTTTGGCCAACGAAGTTGGGACAGCAAAACGTTAGCTTATATGGGTGCTTTATGGCACGTACTAAAGATTAGTGTGACGGACGCTCGGCAGAGTACCGGAGTTCGCGGATCGTTGTTGCTGAGCCCAGCTTTCTCTTGCAAGGGACTGATCCCTCATATGTTTATACCAGTACGTAGGTCCTTTTCGAGATAGGCATAGGTAGGATTAAAGCAACGTTTGTCTTGTTTCCTATGGATAAAATGGGGCACCCTGGTAGCCCAATTTATCCAGTGGGGGCGTAGCTGATGTAGAGGCCTTAGTTGAGCCTGCCTTCTGCAAGAATCCTCTTTGGATTATGACATTGGCTGGTTAGACAAACGTTGGTTTCAATTGGAATTTAGAATAGGTGAAAAATGATGACATATAGTGATTTTGTTCTGTATCGAGCCACTATAGTTTTAGCCCCAGTCTTTGCCTGTTGTAACATTTTAATTATTATAAATATAGCTGCAAAAGCTAATAAACTAGTTCATTGAGTGTAACGGTCTTTATATTCATAAATATCTTCGATAAAGTTCCCCCAACACACCTCGAAGTCGAGACCACACACCACAGTACATAATAAAGATGATTTGATTTGATGATTTTGAACGCTTTTTTGTCAAACAATGTTTTAGGGAAAAACTTATATGAGGCGGTCATTCCATCTTTTAATATAACCCGTATGGGTGTTGTAAGTGGCATTCCGAATGACTTCTCAGAAGAAGTTTTAAATTATTTAAATGTTCCAGAAGGCTGTGGTCCAATTCGTAAGGCGTTTAAATAGAAAAGTTACCAAAGACGGTTTACCTAAATATAGGCCCATAGAAACTTGTGTCATCACCTTTGATGGCCAAGTTTTATCAACAAGAATTTTCTGTTTTTATACAGCCTTAACCGTGGAACAATATATTATTATATACCCCACAATTCAGTGCCACAAGTGTTGGCGATGTGGTCACGTAGAATCCCTTTTTCGTTCCAAACCCTGTTGCAGTAAGTGTGGCAATAATAACCCTGGTGATGGTTGTAGCGTTGCTGAGAGCGAAGCCTTCTGTGTGTTGTGCTCTGGAAGTCACTTTGCAAAGAGCAGGGCCTGTCCGGAGTACAGCAGACAGAAGACAATTAAATAAATTATGGCTGAGAAAGTAATGTCTTATTCGGAAGCAAGTAAAACTGTCCCCATTTCTACTCGCACCTCTGCAGACATTGCTAAAACACAGACTCAGTCATATCGCAAAACTGTGTCTCTTAAGCCAAGGACCCATGCTCCCCTCTCTCCCTCCTATAATAAAACAGCTCACCAGCTGCTCACTAGCACTCCTCAATCTTCTCAGCCTAATGGCTGTGCTCTTAATCTTCAACTCACAGAATCTTCTGAAAACTTGTCTTCAATAATTGAACTTCTTAGTAAACGTCTGTTAACTTTAATGTTTTCACCCAATAAAAGTCAATTACCGTCCAACGTCGCTACTGCACTTATTAATTCACTTTCATCCTATAATAATGGCTCGGTTGGTGTTCCTTCAATGGAATGTGAGGAGCGTGTGGCATAAGAAGCACGAGCTCACATTCCTTTTGAACAAATACAAACCCTTAGCTTGTTCCCTCGCTGAGACTTGGCTAGTCCCGAGTCTTAGTTTCCGTTTACCCACTTTTAATATTCTCAGTTGCGACCGATCTGATGACTATGACGGGTCGGTCGGCTCTCTGGGTGAACAATCGTGTCCCACTTGTGTCTGTGTCTTTGCCTTCTCTAGGTATGATATTAGCATTGTAGCTGGTAGGGCTATAACCCTCTTATCTGTTTATATTGTGCACCCTCATCAAAGTTTCTTTCCAAAAAAATCTTAAAATGTACGCTGAAAAACATAGAAGGCCCTGTACTTGTTATGGGGGAATTCAACTGCCATCACTTTAGATGGGGTTCTGAACGTTGTGACTCTTTTGGGGAAGGTCTAGTTGAAGTCTTAGATGATCTTAACCTGTGTATATTTAACAATGTATTTTCCCAATCCGTAGGTCTCTTCCTGGACAGCATAAGAGTTGTTTTGATCTCACTTTTGCATACTGGATGTCGCAGCGTCGTGTCATTGGGAGTGTAGGTACCAGTTTGTCACATGGCAGTAACCACTATCCAATTATAATATCTTTGGCTGAAAAAACTTACTTAGAAAAATCGAGCCCTCCACTTTTCAGATATAATTTGTCTAATCCTGACTGGACAAGGTATTCCTCATGATTTGAGGACAAAATGGATTCGCTCCCAAATTTGGGTCCCCGTGATTTTGATTTTCTTAGTCCCCAGCATGTCAAACTGTTATAATAACTTCATTTCTGCCATAACAGCTATACTTATAATAGTGCAGACTCATGCTTTCCTGTTAAAACTCAGCACGTGTGCAGATTCCTCCTCCACTATGTTGGGATTAAGAATGCACAACAGCCATAAGAGTATAATGAGGCGGTGGTTAGCGATAACCTAATAACTTTTAATAGAGTTCTCGCCAAATCTAAAAGATTGCTGCGAAGGAAGAAACGTGCTGGTTGGGCTGACTTTTTGGTTCTCTATCTCCCTCCACTCCTTTATCAGTAGTATGGAACAAGATCAACCGTTTTAGATCCGGATGTTCCCCTTCAATTTCTTCTCCCATCCCTCGAGAGACAAACAGTAGAACATAAATTATAACGTTTCTGACTGTTTTCAGGCTGATAAGAAAGCTGAAAATGTCTACAGCACTTCACTAAAACAATAGTGTAGTTATGCGCCACTTTCATGTCTAGCGAGGTAACAGCAGGTACGTATTACTTAAATAATTGAACCCTCTAGCTAATTATTGTTGCTAACTAATGCATACATCGGCTGAAACTGACTGCGGCGGCAGAAACTAGTAATTATTTATTGACAAGACTAATTTAATTACATTCAGTTCGTAGTTTCGAATCAGTTATGCAACAATCCATCATGGGATTAATTATTGTGTCTAGGCCACATCATGTCATTGTTAGACATATTAATGTACACTTCTATACAAATAATTGAAGTGCTTGTTTGTAATGTCAAAATAACAGCTTTTTACTTCCTATGAAAGTATATTAATGAACGGTACTTATAACAAAAAATCATTTTTTTTTCTGTCTCTGTCTATTTGATTCGGCTAATCTCCGAAACGGCTGGATCGATTTTGACGGGACTTTCTCTGGCAGATAGCTGATGTTGTATGGAGTAACTTAGGCTACTTTTATTTCAGAAAAAGAATTAGTGTTCGGCGCAAAAAAATTCAAACCCATGAAATTGTGAACAAAATCCGATTCAAATATGGAAGTATTGACATCCACGCGGGCGAAGCCACGGGTAATATCTAGTACCTAATAATATTTAGCCTGTAAGTACAGTTAGGGAAATTAATTGTTAAGCAAAATGACTGCCAACTTACATTTTTCGTAGGTAATACGTACTTAATATATAATATTAAACACAAGAGAAATTGACGTAGGGTGTCAATTTGCTTAGCAATTCATTTCCCTGACTGTATGTACATTATCTTTATTTGGAAATTACACAAAAGGACAAGGCAGTGAGGAAATAGTAAGAGATCATATCTAAATTCGTATTGTTTTTTCGGGACGAAGTTCTTTATCGCGGCTTGCGGTAAGAGTTGACTGATAGAAATCGTCACGTAACGAAAAAGCGTTATGCTCCCTCCATGCGACTTTCTTTCTCTCTCTCTCTGTGAATTTGGTCAAAATTAAAATCCAAGATGGCGGCTGCGAAAATTTTTAAATTTTTCGTCATGGGTACCGTTTCCATAGTTTTCGAGGGTGCTAAAGTCGACAGTGAGCTCAAAATGTAAATCAAAGGCGGTGGCTGCGAAAATTTTGTTTTTGTTTTAAATCATACGTAAGAAAGGAACGGGGTCCCCCGACCGCACACGGTTTTTTGGTTTTTTTTTTTTGTGTGATTTACATACCACAGACCTAAAAAAGACTTAAGGAACTGAGGAATTAATATGGTTCCTTGCAGTTCAGTAGATTTACAACCCATTTTACTGCTAGATGTTAAAAATACAGACAAATTATTTTCTACACCTATTCAGCTCACCGCCTTGCGAATGAACGAATCGAACAATGCTATCGCAATAACGCTGACTAGCAGCCTATTGTGGCGAACCAATATCCATTCGATTAGTGCAGATGATTGGCGACGCAAGGCTCAGGTGAAGCGCTGTGAATTACATACCTATCGGGTCGTCTTGATTGTGTTTCGCACATTCTGGAGTAATTGCATGCACTAGGTGCCAATGGTGAAGGGTGAAATGTGAAGCGAAATGGTTTAAAAACGGTGTCTATTAAATAATAGACACCACAAAATTCTCATGTTTGTGCGATGAAAAGAAAACAACGCGTTTTGAGTAGCCTAACCCTTCGTCATCACCACTGCCACAGGGGAAACTGGGGTTAGATGTATTTTAACGACGTGAGACAGCCATGCCCGTCTCCCATACTTTTATGGGATTGTTAAGGCTCCTGCAAGCAGGCGCGACACGCGACGCGGCATAAAAGCACCGCGTGTCGCAGCAGACGAGCAATGCAATGATTCAACTTTTGGCCTCAACTGCCAATGCCAGTTTTTGGTGGGATACAGTTGACTGCGCACATGTAGTTGACAGTTGGCTGAGTAAACCAAAAACCTTACACAAAAGAGGTACACCAGTCTCTTCATGTAAATACTAACTTCCAACTGCAACTGGAGTCAGAAAAATCTTCAAGACAGTCGTGTGCACAAGACTGTCTTGGTCTCCATGATTATTAATAGATTCATAGAAACTCCTTGATCTAATTAAACTCCGCACAGACCCACATAGATAACTAACCTAATATCGGTTTGTCCTACATCTAAACAATAGGCTGATCAGTAACATCTCGATACGGCAGCCATTGTTTCTGTTCCAATAGTGTTAGATCATAGCCTTGATTACAGTGAGAGAATGCGATGCTGGCTGGGTGGAATTATATTATACGATCTTGATTGTGTATTGTGTAAAACATAAATCAGTGCCGTGACTGACTGACTAAAACCCCAACTACGACAAAAACGGTCACTAAAGGGATATAAACAAGACATCGTATCAAAGTAACATAGTAAATATAACGGGAGTCACGCGTAATCTGGATCTATGCTATTTATTTATAGTAATTATATCTTAATCTTGTTTATATCTTTTTTAACCGACTTCAAAGAAGGAGGAGGTTCTCAATTTGTCGGTATCTTTATTTTCTTTTTCTTTTTTTGTATGTTCCCCAATTACTCGAAAATAGCTGGACCGATTCGAATTTTTTTTTTTTTGTTTTGAAAGCTTCCCAGGTGTTCCCGGTGGCCAGGATCTGATGATGGGATCCTGGAGAAATCGAGGGAACTCTTCAAATATTATAGGCACACCTATAGCGATTTGGATATTTTTTTATAGTAGGTGACTCGTGCATTTGCTCTCGGAAAGCACCATTTGGTGAAGTGGATCTGATGATGAGCCACCGGAACTACTCAATAATAAGTATTTCACGGGTTGCGATTCGATTACTTTAATATGGTTGCTAAGCAATTTATGCTCGTCACAATATTCATATTCATTCAATGCATATGGTGAAGTGAAGCTGATGGTGAAGTACCAGGAGAACTCTTCAACAATTAACGCCCCTGCATTGGGAAAAGCAATATTTTGTAAAAGGTGATGGGCACTTGACATTAGGCTATTGTTATTAGATAAATTACAAACTGACCCATTAAAAAGTAAAAAATAAAAACTTTTTTACCAAAAAAAAACAAGTGCCTTCCAAAAAAGCACTACGTACATAGTGAAAAATAACTTTAATTTCAGAAGTCGGAGGCAAAAACCTAAAATACAGATCCAAAGATAGCGACTTCTGAAATTAAAGTTATTTTTCACTCAGGAGTCTTTTGTTAGAAGTTAGTTGTTATTTTTTTTTTTTTTTTTTTTTTAATTTAATTTTTCACTTTTTAGTGGGACAGAGAGAGAGAAAGTCGCATGGAGGGGATATAGGCATAACGCTTTTTCGTTACGTGACGATTTCTACCAGTCAACTAAAGTAACTCAACTAAGCAACTAAAGCCGCAAGCCGCGTTGAAGAACTTTGTTGCAATAGCTTGTTCGACTGTAGAGCCTTTTTTTTTAGATCGGAAATCATCAAAGGACTTCTCCCGCTCTGGGCGTAGCGGGAGGGTGTGTCAGACTTTTACTGACTAAAACCCACCCGTGTTCCTTCAGATGCCTGTGCCGGGGCCACGGTAACTCTTTCGAACATCCCGCAACCCTAGCTGGCATCGGCCCTAGCGGACCCCTTCAATAGTGCTAGCCTAAGGCCCGGACTCCACCAGAGTGGAGATGTGCGGATATGTACGAAGCGGAGACAAGAAGAGATGTTTTCGTTGTTCGGTGGATGTATCCACCGAAGCTGTGCGGAAATGTGTGCTGGCCAGAGCGGAGATGTGTACTGGTGGTCTCGGGGAACTAGCGGCGCCGCTCACTGCACGCCGCTCACATCTCTTCTTTTCTCCGCTGCGCGCCGTCGCCAGCTTGCGAGGCACAGCTCATATCTCCGCTTTGTAGCGTAAGACAAGTCTTGTTACGTTTTGTTACTTAGTGATTTTTTTATTTTATTTTAAAAACGTTACTTAGCACAACTTTGGCTATGCGTTATTCCTGCCACTGTCACACAACCGTCAAACTACAAGTGCAAGATAGAGACGGGAACATGTCTAAGTAACGTTTACAGATTACTAGAAACTGATGCGACGAGGACCATCACAGTAAAATGCAGGAACTAACGTGATGAAACCAAATAATGACTCTTCGTTTCCCTAAACTTTACAGATTACGTGTTGCCACGCTACTCATTACTGTACGTAGCAACTAAGAAACACGTGCACCTGCAATATGTTCGTAGGCGAACGTTCCCGGTCGACCACTTTTCAACCTTATTACCGAGGAAATTAGGGCGAAAAGTGGGCGACCGGGAATGTTCACGAGTGTACATATTCAAGTACCCCATTAGTAATTCCATTACCAACATAATGCTGTTACATAAAGGGTTACATTAACGCATATGTTAACATGACGATAACGAGTTACTGGTGGCCGTTACAGCAATCAAAGCCGTTAGCAATGTTGCCAGGTATCGATGGCTACATGGCGTGCCTAATGTGTGTTGAGTGGGAAACAGAAATGAGCGTTGAAGGACTTGACTGTACGGGTTCCTGGTGAACAATCGGGTAGTATATCCCGGTCAAAATATCTGTGCATCTGGTGTCGATGACGTCATATCGTCGCTCTGGTATGGTGTGTCTGGCGACGGGACGAGCGTGGTGAGGTGAAGGGGGAAGCGAGGTGCACAGATATTTTGACCGTGTTGTAGTTCTTTCTGTCGAGTCGATGCAATGTAATTATTTGAGAATATTGAAGTGCTGATCTCAAATATTGGGACAAGGGCAGTATGTAGGTGTTTTTTTTATGGTTCCGTACCCGAAAGGTGCCAAACGGAACCCTATTACTAAGCCTCCGTTGTCCGTCCGTCCGTCTGTCAGCGGGTTGTATCTCATGAACCGTAATACCGTAACCGTAACCGTAACCGTAGATAGTTGAAATTTTCACAGATCATGAATTTTTATTGCCGCTTTAGCAACTATGTACTTACAGAATTATAATCACTAAAATCAGTAATACAACTCCTTATGTGAGTATAATCCTCAAATGTCAAGATTTTATGAATTAGACTAAATAAATTCATGAATTTCAATAGGATTAGACTTGTATTGATGACTAATGATTATAATTCTTCAAATACATATTTGTTACGGTCGCGAATCATATTTTAATCAACATACAACTTAATACTGACCTCCACTTTGCAAAAAACGTATAGAAAATTTGAATTTCGCGGGCTGCCCTGGCGCTTCCGCCTTAAACGTACAAATAATAAAGAGATTCACATTGAGAGATAATTCACATTGGTATCTGTAAGTACACGTGTGTGAGTTAAAATAAGAGAACACGTTGGTGTTACCTTGTCGAAAAATAAATAATTTAATAAATAAATCACTTTGTCAATGAAAAATTCTTTACAAGAAAATCTATGAAAAAAGAAAAAAAAACAGGTAAAATTACTATTTACAGTCACAGATAACTAAGAATAACATGCTTTTACAAAACAGTTATTTGGTTATTAAATATATCTTCTACGATGGCACCTAAGTAATACAATACAATAAATAGAAATTTTTGTATCAATAAAAAATAACAATAAGGTTTGTTATAAATTAGATTACGTATATGAATACCTACTTCTTTTACAGTATAACACATTGAAAATTCTATACAACCAAAATAAATTATCCGAAACATAGGAACTAAAACAATTATTTATTAGAACTAACTTTTCGTAATTTGAGCAATAAACAACGTAATTATTTTATTTTATGCCTTATCCTCATAATAATAATTATCATCAAACTTTTCATAAATAATAAAACTAATTTGAGCAACACACAGCAACATTATGCCTTCTTTAAACATTTTACATGATAACATCAATAAGCTTCGAACGAAAAAAAACAATTGAAAACAGCACTTCTACCCAAAATTCAAAATTGCTACATTACCAAACGAAATGCCTGAAAAACAATCACATCTCACAACTTCTTTTAATTAACATAGAACATTACATTATTCCAACAATGGATACCTACACAGATCAGGAGCTAGACCACCACCTCTTAAAGCAGTATTATTGTAATCTTACTTCAGTGTGAGAAAGAGATGGAGCTATACAGGACGTCTAGCTCCATCTCTTTCTCACACTGAAGTAACATTAAAATAATACTGCTTTAAGAGGTGGTGGTTGGCCCTCAGATATCTAGAGATACAAAAGCCATTAATAAGATTTTAAAACAATTCCCTAAATAATATATTTACAAAACAATTAGTTTAAAAGTTCTTGTCGGTACTAAATATCAATTAGTTTCACCGAGTTAAAACAAATTTGTTGAATTTTCAACTAGTTAGCAATACAGTTTATATCGCATCATTTGTATTCAACGGCCGTGGACACCAAGTAGACAGGTACAGAATGTCAGGTCATAGACACGTATGATCTGTTCCAAAAGTATCTCACGGAAATGGTAACAAATGGATCAGAAAACGTACCCGTAGATGCCAATTTGTAGTGCTACTTACAAATTAAGAAGATTGATTTGCTTATTTGAACACTTAGCGAAATTCTAAATCACGTTAAAGATGTTTTTCATTTGACAATTGAGATTAATTTTATAACCTCAATTTTGGTCGATGATTTTTCAATTACAATTAATAATCATATTCAAACAATAATTGTTCAAAGGTGAAAAAGTGGTCAGATATAAGTTGAAACCTTCGAAATACAGATGAATGTGTTACTAATGCCCTTTAGTGAGTGATTGCGTACGAATTTAACTTAAACAGGATTTGTTTACACGTTCATCAGATACTTTTGAACAAACTATACGTACGGTGATCTCTGTCTATCTCGGCCGAATGCCAGTCGTGAGTACGCTTGCACTCGCTGTCCGTGAAGCGTGTCTATGTGTGCGTGCGTTTTCGTGCGTCGTAAGGAGCTAACCTTCTGAACCTATCTATTCTGTGGTGGGGCCTGAAGACAAGTTTACAAATAATGTAATTCATCAAGTAAGATTAAGTTCTTGCCGATAAAAACGATTCTCTGAATTGAATTTATTGGATGAAGAAACGGGTTCAGTAGTAACACATATAATGGAAATTAAATAAAACGTTTGACAAAAAGATATATTTGTGTTTCCAACCTAGCTTAGCTATCATTTGCTGTATCAATGAAAAATAAGTAATAATTGATAACATATATACATCTATACAAATAAAATTGAAGTGTTTGTTTCTAATGTCAAAATAACAACTAAACCAACAACAATAACCAACAAGTAAACCGTATATTATACGATAAATAACAAAAAAGCATTTTTTTTTTAATTTTTGTCTGTCCGTTTGTTACGGCTAATCTCCTAAACAGCTGAACCGATTTTCACTGACGGGACTTTCACTGGCAGATAACTGATTTTATGGGGAGTAACTTAGGCTACTTTCATTTTAGAAAAAGAATTAATGTTCCGCGAAAAAAAAAGGCTAATGTCTGGAACTATCAGTCGGATTTGAAAAATTCTTTTTGCATTTGGTAACCCGAGCCGAGCAAAAAGAAAAAAAAGTTGTAAAGAACGCTAAGCAAAAACGAAGTAATAGCGCAGGCGGGCGATGCAATGCAGCGGGCAGGTCGGGGGACGATGGAGTTTTAGTAAAATGTGGCTGTTATTTTAGTCCTATATGTGTATCCTAATACTTCCACGCGAATGAAGTCGTGGGGCACGGCTAGTATTCAAATAATTCCACATTTCTTTGAAATCGAAACATTTCAGTAAACATTTTGCTCCTTAAACATATTCCGTATTCTTGTCATACCGGTTCACGCTCATGACACCCGAGAGAGATGGTTCCCGAGACTCGCTCCCTAATTTCGCGCTCCTATGTCATCTATTATCAAAACATTTTGATCTTCCCATCGTCGTATCGTTAATCTAATTCGATTTCATCGTTTTCGTGTAACATTGTTACTGGAGATACAAGCGTTTGAATCATTTTCTTATTTATTGAAAACAGCGCCGTTACTGAATCAGCATTATTTTTAGACACGTACAAAATCAGCCGCAGACACAGGCCTCCTCTCTGTGAGAGGGAGTGGGTCGTAATCCACCAGGCGGGTCCATTGCGGGGTGATGGACGTCACATATCTTCGAATTTTTGGTTCTAGGACATGCCGGTTTCCTCACGATGTGTTCCTTCACCGTTTTGAGAGCAGTGGTGGTGAAATAAATAACACAAAGTAATGTGCTTGCTTGGGTTCGAACCCACGACCTACGGACACGTAAGTTGGAGCCGTTACCACTGGGCTACCACTGCTCTCTTTTATATAAAAGCGTTTGAATCATTTTCTTATTTATTGAAAACACCTCCGTCACTGAATCAGCATTCTTTATACCTACCCATAATTTTACTAATATATTTTTAAGACTCGATAAATAAAGATCAATAGTACCAATTTTCTCTGCTAGACAGAAGTTGTCTTGCATCTAAAGAACACTTTCTACAAAGATATTTTCATCATCTTTCATAATATACTCAAATGCTTATTTCAAATAGACATCACATTTTTCACCGTTTAATTTAAATAATTTCGTCACGAATCACATGGCAGCTGCGTATATCTCAAACACATTCCTATATTCTCCTCTGGACTCCTCTTGATCGTCGGTGGTCCGAAGTGCACCGACACAGCGAATGGTGTGATCGAGGTCTCGACGTGGCAGCGTTGGCGTTGTTGTCCCGGACAGAAGGTGTTGCCGCAATGATGAGGATCGCAGACTCCTGCGCCGTAGTAGGAGCTCTGGAAGATGGAAATAATACTTGTTGTACAAATATACAACTTTATCTTCTGACACGTGGTAAAAATTGGTATTAACGAAGCCGCATTTTTTTTTTAATACAATTTCCACAATTTCATTCAAACACCAAAATATACTTGTAACACTCTATATTTATACAGTATCTATAACGCCGGGGCCGCACCTGCGTCTATCGTGACAAAGCGATGCGTGCCGAAGCTTCATATGTTTTGCTCGCTATAAATTTATCGCGCTAATGCGGTGGTCACATTAGCGGCTTCATAATTTTAACGAATCATCGTGCAATAATCCAAGATGGCCATTCCAGACGGCATTTTACCAGAGAGAAGAGAATCACTGCGTTGTTTTGACAATAGATGACGACTTAGACGACAGAGCGTCTACACAGTCCGGAACCCACAGTCGAAGTGAACAACGCTATATAATCTGACCACGCGCCACGCTAAAACCCTTTGATGTACCGCCACCCGGGCGATAAGTGCTACGCAGCCCGAGCTACCGCGATGATAGCCGATAATGGTTGGTCACATCTGCGCGTATCGTATCACTGTGCGAAGCTTCGTCACGACAGACGCAGGTGCGGCCCCAGCATTACGTTTACAATTATAACCTGTGCAGATATGAAGACAAGCCTGACATTATGCTAGTTGCAGGATACTACTATTATGCAACAGTGATGCTGAAGATTATGAGTGAGTGAGTTTTGTGTGAGTGTGATGTGTGGTTGTGTGTATTGTGTTGTGTGAGTGTCAGTTATGGTTGTGTGAGGTTGTCTTTAAAATATCGCTCTTAGCGATAAGGCCGCCCATTGTGTCACCCCTTATAAAATTTCTACTTTATATCTGTAATATTTATGGTGTGCATAATAAAGAGTATTCTATCTATCTGTGAAAACCCAAAGCCTTTAGCTTTTGATACCTAAAATAAAATTCAAGATATGCCATAATCTAAACTATGTTTCAAACTAATCTATTCTCAAATCTAGGTTAACGTCCACAGTCAATTCTAGAGCGTATTAGACTTCAACTTCTTTCATATCCGTGTACAACTGAAAATCACTCTAAAAGCCATGTAAATTGATGCAATTAATTTCCAACAAGAAATATAAACACGGTATTTGAAAAGCGTAAGCATTTTAAAGCCACGCTAATGACTACAGCACCGTGTTTACCTTCCTCCCTGGAAATAACAAACATTCTGGATGTTTATTTTACATCCCGCTCTTAAAGTCTTTCATAAAGTTGATGTAACATTATTGGTTCAATCTACATAAGCTGGGAAAGCTTCTGAAGGTTTGCCCTCGAATTATCAATCAATTATTTCTGGCTGAAATGTTCCATGAGGTAATTTGAATTGTTGGAGTGAAGTAGAGCGAGCCTTTAGCTTTTATATTTTGAGAAAATATTAAAAGTCCATTTTTAGGGATCCCTCAAAAGGAAAAACGGAACCCTTATAGGAACACTCGTGTCTGTCTGTCTGTCCGTCTGTCACAGCCAATTCGCTCCGGATCTAATATCAAATGAAAGGGCTTATTGTGGGGTCTCGAATAGTTTTTTTTTATTTAATAATTTTAAAATAAATTGTTTTAAAGTTATTTAGGAAATTGACTAAAATTGACCATACACCCCCTTATCTCCAAAACTACTGAGCCAAAAATTTTGAAAATAATACACAAAAAGTTATATACCTATAAATTACAGGAAAACCTATAAGAAGTCTATGGTCTAAAAATAACACGGTAAATCTCTCAATATTGTGCGTACAAACTTACATTTGCAGTTGGAAAGTATGGGAGATCATGTTTTTCAACTACAATGTTAAGTTTTTTCTTGGGATAATTTTGTCTCTTTTTTCTTCGTCCCAACTACGGAACCCTTAATTTTGCGTGGTCCGACAAGCACTTAGCCTGTTTTATTTATTTATGCTTTAATTCGACCTGCCAGGACCTTTTTGTCATCCTGGCATTCATTAATTCTTAATAGTAATTAATTCTTAGTTCTAAGAATTAATAACAAAATAAAGACGAGTTCACGTCTTTATTTTGTGTCATCTAAAAGAAACCCTTACCATTTTACTATTCAAGAAGTTAGCAATGAATATTTCTCAGTACTTTCCACTCAGTATTATCCAACTCTAGACCAACACTCTATAAAGCGGGTCATTCTTAAGAGAACTTTAACAATATTACTTCCGTACCTGATTATTAACTTCACAAGTACTCTGAAGTTTCTCTTTTATATTCCAGCCTTTAATGAAAATCCTAAACTTTAATACTGTTATAATTCGACCCTTCAAACCTGAAGTTCTTAACTTTAGAAGAAGAAATTAGAATTGATATTGAAATATTAAAATCTTTACTTTTGCTCACGGTTTCTTAAAAACTGGATCATCTAATATTTGAACTTGCTAATTAAATAGTTGCTTGCATCGAATAACCAATAATATAAATCATGCATGATCGAAAAAGCTTTAAAAAAAACATAACATCGTCTATATATATAACTCACCGATATAAAATACTCGTTCTCACAGGGTATAGTGACCCTATCGTCACAGCGTTGTCTCCCAAAGCCCATGAGGCCTATCCCGTAGTTCCCATACCCGAAGTACCGGAACCTGTCATCTTCTGCAGGATAGTGCTGCGTGTACGGCGACCAGCGCGACCAGCTGGAAGCCCTGGCCTGATCCCACATCCAAGACGAGATATACGTCCAGATCTAGATGTGGTTAGTGAGGGTTAAACTAGCTACGGGGTGGGGGGTCGCATATAAATGTATATAGATATAATGGAGGAACTGGATATTGTGTAAGTACATATTTAATTAAGTTATTATTTTTGCAATGAATTTGATGAGAGTTTGGAGAATTTGACGAATACAAAATGTTTATTTCTGTACCGACGAAGGAACATTATTTTACATAGATATAAGAATACTAATTAAATTGAGATTTCATTAATCATATATTATTGGATCATATTGAGACTACTACAATTATAATAAAATACGGAAAGAAAATGTCTCAGTAGCGAGCAGAAGTTGCATCTGTGAACGTCAATTGGCTGAACAGGATCTAAGAGCAATGACGTAACACACCCGTTCGCTTCCCTCAGTAGGTACATAAAGTGGAATGTCGTCTCATACTAGTTAAATCTAGGACTTCGTTTTAAAGATATTCGAAACTAGTCTCTAGTTGGGTCCTAGTTTGGATCATAGAACACTTTTTTATTATTGTTTATTAAAGAGTCCTTTGAAATTGGTCCATCTTGAAAGATTAAAGGTAGTAATCTGATTTTAGGGACGTATGACATTTTTAATAAAAAATAATTTAAAACGTAAGGAATCCTGTGAGTTGTTGAGAATAATATCGAACTTCTCCATTAGTGCAATAATATTAAAAAAGGAATTGTTGTAAATAATTTATAATTTTTTATCGTAGGAATAATAATTATATTTAAGGAAAATGAACCTTATCCATATTATGTTTAATAAGCCTTTTCTGTATACAAATAAAATATAGGGATAGTATCTCATAACATATTATTATTAATTCTTAGTAACCCATATTGCATCCCCATGTTATAATTTGGTAATGGTAAGGGGACTGTGAAAACATTTTAGTACAATTATGGTAATTAATAATGTGTTTCCAAAGCTTTGGGTTCCTACCCATTGTTTGAGATTAATCGCACACAATATTATGGCAAGACCTTGGTAAATCTCATATAGAAATCAATTTTGACGTGCCTTATTTTAGGACCATAAAAAGTACTCGGTAAAATCTAAAAGGTACAATTATCTAAGCAGCTAATACTTCTTCACCTTCTCACAAATTACAAACTCTAATAATCTCGCTTCTAAAGACGCATCACTAATCTTAAAAGCGACTCCGCCTTCATTCCTATCCTTTGACGGAACCCATAATAAATCCTCGTTGCAGCAAAACGAGTTTCATTTAAAGTTACAAACTTCCTTACTCAAGATATTTCCTGTATGCACAGTTTTTCAAAAGTCAGCAAATCTTAAAGTAAGTCAGCTGCAGAGCTGCATATTGCAGAGTTTGCCAAAAATTTATGGCACTTTTGAGACCGTCCGTAAAACTGTTGAGCTTGTTTACACTTAAAAAGTTGTAAGAAGTGCCTTTGGATTTGAAACGATAAATCAAATGTGTAAGTATTTTAAATGGTTTGGTCTCTGGAAACTCAGTTTATCATAATTTAGTTTACAAGACTTTTCCTGCTTTTGACGATTAAATAAATAAAAGTATAGCTGCTTAGAATTTTTGCTCCATTTTTCAAGTTTCAACAGTCACGAGCACTAATATGTATATACTGAGTGTAATTCAAAAGCGATTTTCTCGTGGAATAACGATAGCAACTTATAGATGTCTACCTATTTCATAATTCTATGTGTTCCAAAACACTATGTTCGTAACAACATAAAATTACAATCCATACAGTAGAAGAAAATTAGTTTTAAAAGTAGCTAAGTGTATACAAATTAGTGCTCGTGACTGAACATAAAATATAGAATTTCTCTAATGTATGAACATATTGTTCCTGTATCACAATCTCCAAATAAGAGTGTATTAGTGCCCATTTGGAGATTGTGATCAATTCCATTTTTTTTTTGTACATTATTTGTATGAAATTATCTGGCAGATAAGTAGTCTGTCTTGTCCGGAAGGGTGAAACATGCCATTTACACTCATGTTCCCTACCGATCAAGGCTATTTCTTACCCTGGAGATCAGGCCAGGTTGTGATGGCTCAGCGGCGTCCATCTGCGGATCGTTGCCAGAACCTTCCATCTCGTCTTCTTGTGGCTGCGTGTCATCTGCTGGCATCATTTCTTCTTGCTGAGTATCTATGGGAACACAGGTTACATTAAATAAATAAAGTAAATCATTATTAATAATTAAATAGTTATTAAGTTAGTGAGCATCTTCCTTTTTCAAAAAGATTCCTACCTTAAACCATGACGAAAATTGCTGAATTTGTATCAGATTTAAATTATATTCTACCTGTCAATGTTAGTTTCTCAAACCAATGCATGACGCATTGGTTTATCTACAACATGTCCCGGAATTAACGCACAACTTCTTAAGGGGTCATTATACTCATCATTATTAACAACTTTTACTATGGGACCAAACCTATGATAAAATTGCGAAAAAAAATCTGCTTTCTGACGAGTTATGCGAACATAAATTCATGATAGGAAACGGCAGATTTTTTAATACAATGACCCTTTGAGAGATTGTGCGTGATTGCCGGACATGTTGTTACATAAGTACCCTCTAATCGGAATTTTCTTTTTAGTCTTCCTCCAAGTGAACACAGAAAAATACAACGGCACCAAGCGAGTTTTAAACACCGTGCATAGCAAGGAAAGACTTGTAAGTACCATGCTATAACTCAGCCAGCACCGCTAGGGCTCGCGGAGGTCGCAAGTTCAAATCCGACCAGCATAAAGTTAGTAATAAATGGGCTTTGTTGGAAAAGTTAACTGGAATATGAATGTTAGTATAATAAACATGAATAATAATGTTCCACCGAATACCTTCTGTTTTTACGATTTGCATGTCAAAGGGTTTGTCTGTTTCGCTTAAAGGTTATATAAATAGAGGTCAGCTGAACAGTCGCAGAGATAAAATAAAATTCAAAACTCTTATTTTTTTGCAAATGTTTTTGGTTTCTTTTATTTAGATACCTGGCATCGCACCTGCAATCTCCGAAGGCAGATGTATCTAGGTATAGTATTTTTTATTTTATTTTAAACTTACAGCTAGCTTATACTGGATGATTTTTTTTACAGTCTCGAAATGCTTACAGGGTGTTCTACCCATGAATATGAACAACTTTCACTACGGGACCAACTCTGAAATCACGAAAAAAAAAATCTGCTGTTTAATAGAAAAGCTTAAACCTACTTGACCAAAATGTATGAAACAGCTGATTTTTTTTCGTGATCTCATAGTTGGTTCCATAGTGAAAGTTGTTCATGTTCATGGGTAGAACACCCTGTAAAAATTTCGAGACGGTAAAAAAAATAATCCAGTATAGTGTTCTTAAACTATATGAAATTGAAGGCCATTTACAAGTTTCCACTGATACACCACATTTCGGCAGTTATGTTTAAGTCCCATTTAATAGGCGAAACTATTGTCAACAACCGGGCACTCCAGACTCCGGCCTACTACTGAGAAATCCCAGATAGAAAAATCCAGTAACACTTTGACCGACTTGGGAATCGAAGCATGACAAGTAGAAAAATTACATCCATGATAACGAAAGTAAGTTGGTAGTTTCGTTTCGTATGGGAAAAGTTTTTTTAAGATTTCTGACTCTTCTAGTAAGTACTCAAACCTAAGTTAGTCTAATAGTTTTTTGATACTTATAAGAAACAGAATTGATTGACATCAAAAAAAGTTTATGTGAAAATGACCCATTTTCTTGCTGACTGTACATTTTTTTTCAAAATGTGTGAATCAAAATTTAAAAAAAGAAATGAGGATAGTCTCCTAAGACCATTTTCCTACAGCTGCAATGGCACACTGCGCCATCTCAAAAATCCACTCTGTATAATGTATACAAGTTGTATTTTATACAGTATGTCCAGTTTCGGAATGTACAAACTTAAAGGGGTGGTACAGACCATCAAACTGAATAACTTTCTCCCGGGGACCAACTTCGTAATCGTGAAAAAATATCAGTCGTCCCATACAAAACTTCAATACCTACTCGACCAAATGTATGGGACGACTGATATTTTTTTCGCGATTACGATGTTGGTCCTCGAGAGAAGGTTGTTCAGTTTGATGGTCTGTACCACCCTTTTAAGTTTTGTACACTCTGAAACCGTACATAATGTATATTGTGTACATAAATAAGGGCTATTAAACATCAAGATTATCATCATCATCTTCCTGCCCTTGTTCCATGTCACGTGGGGGTGGCGCAACACGTTTTCTCTTTCCACTCTCCCCTGTCAGCCGTTACGCTATCATTCACTCCCTTCTCTTTCATATCATTCCTCACAAAATCCATCCATCTTTTCTTTGGTATTCCTCTCTCTTCACATCAAGATTATAAATAAATAATAAAATCATCCCTGTATTTGCAGTCACGCAATTGGGTAACAAAGAGTGAGTATTGTACAGATATGGAATATATGTTTCTATACAGGGTGTATACAGTGTACAGAACAAGAGATTACAGCTGAACCTATTATCAGTAAAAGACAGATCGCTATTGATGGTAGACAGTTTAATTCTATCTGTCCCTATGTCAGGCCGGTAAGATTCCAAAATCTCTTATAGATTATCGGGACGTTAAAACCATAGATAGATAGGTTTTTCTATCTCTAGTATGGCAAAACTGGTGATAGAAGGGCTATTGGGTTCGGCTGTTAGACTATCATGTTTTGGCTAGATCGCTGTTGCTTTTTGCGATGAATTGAGTGTGTAAACGCACTATGAATAAATATCACGCACTAATTATTCCTAGTAGAAAACTCTTCATCAGCCGACGTACGCACAGACGAAAAAATATCGCGCACTGGATTTTCAACTCTCGGTGATGAACCGAGCATTGAGAATCCAACAGAGTACATTCCAACGCGTCGAAAAAACACTGTTGGATTTTCAACTCTCGGCGCTAAGCAGAGCGTTGAAAACCTACTGCGCGAAATCGCCGCAATTTTTTTACGTCCGTGCGTACTTCCTCTTAAAAAAAAGAAAGAAAGAAAATACGTTTATTTGCGGTTCAAAAGTTAACGTTCACTCACCAACAGGGTCCATAACTAGTGGAGTCCCACTGCCGGGTCCTATCCTGAAGGAGCGGCTGTCGCACGGACTGTACCTAACGGAACAGAAGCCGGTGTTCCGTCTGATGCACGCCTTGTAGTCCTGACTGGCTAGGTGTCGCCCGTTTGACGCGAAGTTGAATGTTCTAATTGTTCCTGTTGAGTAGTAAAAATTATTTAAGAAAATAGCAAGGAGTGCAATTAAAACCGATGTCATGACCTGCAGTGTAACGACCAAGAGTCATAGGCAAAGCTCACAAGACAAGACGTGCTAAAATCCTCCAGGACATTTCACTCTGTCGGTCATTATCATCATCCTATAGCAACATACTGCTGGACAGATAACTCTCCAATCGTGCGCCAGTTAACTCGATTTCGGCAACTCTCATCCAGCTACTACCAGCCACCCTGCGAAGATCGCCACTCCTAGCATGAGGCCGGCCTACCTTACGTCTTTCTGTCTGTCTGCTTCTATTCTCCATCACAGGACACAGTATCTATACAAATAAATGAAATTGAAGTGTCTGTTTGTAATGTCAAAATAACAGCTTTTTACTAAATGCATATGAAAGTATATACGATACATATTGAAATAAATATGTATTCCACAATTTTTCATAATTGCACCTACCACTGTTTGTCTCTGCATCACCCAAAGGTTGACTGGTAGAAAATGCCTATGGCATTAAGTCCGCCTCTGTACATTTCTGTGCATGAAGTATTAAATAAATAAATATATGTAACAAAAAGTTTTTGTCAGTCTGTATGTCTGTTTGTTCCGGCTAGTCTCCGAAACGGGTGGACCGATTTTGACGAGACTTTCACTGGCACATAGCTGATGTTATAAGAAGTAACTTATGGAATTTTTTTTAGAAAAATAATTAGAGTTCCGCGCAAAAAAAAATAAAACCCATGAAATTATGAACAAAATCCAATTCAAATAGGGAAGTATTGACATCTACGCAGGCGAAGCCGCGGGCAACAGCTAGTTAAGTATATAAGTACTATTTACCATTGTCATTCGTATAGTACTGCAGACAATTATGCGGCGCGGCGTTAGCGAGCGGCATCTGCGCGAGTCGCATGAGCCAGATGCGCGGCATGTCGGCGCCACGCATGCGCATTGATAGGTTGATAGTCTTAGTGCCGGGCAGGTCACCGGCCTCGCGCTGCTCACTGCCTGTTGATAGAGTGTAGTATACTGGAAATAATGAGATACTTTTGTAAGTAAAAAAACCTGCTGAAGCTGATTAGAACCACTTTCGATTCCAATAAGCTCGGGAAAGTGGCACCGCAAAGATTTTGCCGTATATTGGCAGCCACGTGTGACCGCCAGTGGCGGCGTTTATACGGCGAAATCTAATGCATCGGCTCCAACTTCTACTAGTACATACAAGCTAATCGCAGCACCTACCACCTACGATAAAAATTGTCTATACCAAGTGCCATCATAAATTACCATGACAAAACAAAATATAACCTAATCAAATAGATTTTTTTTTAATTTACCGTGTTGTCCGTGGTTCTGTCCACATAACGTGAACTTGCCGTCTCCGTCCCCCAAGATCATGGCATCCTCATCGCAGTCTCCTGTGGTTCTATTTGGTTGACCCTGAAATAGAAAAAACTAAATAATTAGTGTTTGACTAAACGGGAATACGATTCATGGCCCATCTTTACATTGAGATCTTCAAAAGGGTGCCCCTCATTGTCTTTACCATAGCTTAGCTTTACCTTTGCCATGTCATTGTTGTTTTTATTGCTTTTAGATACCGTGTCTGTGAAGTTTCGCCAGCTATTGAAAAAGACCTTGTGTATTATCGTAATTGCAGCAGGTCGACTGATTTTTTAAATCAATATCTCTAAATGAATTTAAGGCACATACTCACAATAGTAAAGTGCAGGAAGTCGATCCTGAGCTGCATGATGCCGGCGTGGGTCTTCTCTATGGTAATGTCGCAGTCCTGATCGCCGCCCCAGAGCTCGGGGAAGCCGGGGGACATGAAGTACGTCAGGTTATTCTGCACCGAGCCGCCGCAGGATACCTCGACTGCAAATACAAACATGGAGACTTATTTTCAGAATTGATGAACCAAAGATTAAAACAGACTAGGTACATGTTTTGTGAAAAGTTTGGTAGACTATCCAGTGTTTTTGTTCTATCATGTCGAATGCACGTGTCACATCCAGCATTCCTCCACATCATCATCATCCACCACACGGTAGTCTCGTTTCCCAGCATTCATCAGAACAAGTTTCAGGGTATGCTGAACAAAATGTGAGATATGTGATTGATGTTACGCAACACCACGTTCGATCGGAACAATTTGATCTCTTGTGACACTTCCACTGACTACTAAAGCAAGATCAGCTATTCCCTACATTTATGTTCGCATGACTCGCCAAACTGTAGGGAACATCTGATATTTTTTTCACGATTTCACGTTTGGTCCCATAGTAAAAGTTGTTCATAGTGATGAGTACAATGAGCCCTTAAGAGGTTGTGCGTTATTTATCTAACACCTTGTAGTTTCTTTATAATGTTATCAACAAGTCTCTAAATATTTATCCACTACACAAACCCAGTTGTAAGAAAAAAGTAACCGATTTCTTAAAAATGCTTTCCTACGATGACACTGAGCAATTGCTCCACTCCATTAAATAACACTTGTATCAAATAATGACCTACTTATACACCACCATTCACCTACACATTCAGCACCATTCACTTACATATTCACCTCCTTTCATCTAAACATTCAACACCATTCACCTGCACATTAACTTCCAGTCACCTACACATTCAACACCATTCACCTGTATATCCACCACCATTCAACTCACACCCTTAGACTGCTTTTGTTCTGTTGCGTTATTCAATTTTTTCTTTTCTTTTCATTTATTTATTTTTTGTTTTAATTGTTTAGTAGAAATACATGTTACCTACCAGCTTATTTGTATGATACCGCTAAGTGGGGCCTGGTAACCTGTAACACAGGCTTTTTTCCATAACCTACTTCAGGCACCAGCTCTCACAATGTGAATCTTTATATAGTTGAAAACTGTTTTAGTGCTACAAAACCATTGTGAGAGAAAATTAATAAAATATATTATATATTATATTATATGACTGCAGGCACAGTGGTAATCTGAAGAAACTGCTCATAAAAATGTTTAAAACTCTTGCTACGACCGACTCTACATTGACAGAATTAATGATAAACTCGCTAAAGAGAACGTCATCCAGTCCTTTAAGGAAAACATTCACTTTGAGTAAAATATGATATAAAACATACTAGCCAAGCTACTTATTAAGCAAGCTTCTACTGGCCACACGAACCTGATACCTCTTTGAAATCCCAACCTCGGTAACTAAAGGGCCCACACATAATCGAATCCAACTGTTTTTCATAATAATATGGGTCTCATCATATCATTATGCCCTTGTTATTACGTCAGCTTTGGATTCGCGTTTATTTTCATTCAATTACAATGGGTTCAGAGTACTTTCGCTTTGAAGGGAAATTGTGGAGTTGTCCGGATTGAAGCTATGTTATTACGAGTTAAGTAATTTGAATTGTAGGATAAACATATTAAATGATTGTGATTTTTATCATAGTTTGACTGCCTCGATGGTCACTAATGCATCAGCTGACTGTGGGATGCCCTGTGTGGGGGGAATAAAAAAGTCAAATCTCGTTTCATCTTTAAGACGATACCGCGCGCGCAGCGTCACCCTCATCGTATGTTTGGTTATTTCTTTTATTTTAGAATTAATATGACGAAAATAAGCAGGTTACGTTGTGCTCCACAAGACTAAACGTTATTATTATAAACGGTAGTTTTACATTGTTAAGTTTTATTGTAATCCGTAGAACGGAAAATAGTGGCTACTAAGTTCCGTTTTACGGATTATAATAAAACTTAACAATGTAAAACTACCGTTTATACTACGGTTTGTTATTACAAACCGTAGTATAAACGTATAACAACGTATAGTTAACGTATAATAACGTATAGTCTTGTGAAGCACAACGTAACATGCCTATTTTCTGCATTTTCATTCCAAAATAAAAGAAATAACCAAACAGACGCTGAGGGCGCAACTGCGCGCGCGGTGTCGTCTTAAATGATTGGTTGTAATTTTATTTCACGGTAACTGAGATGTGATAACAATGTTTACAAACACACCATACAGAAGAAATTTCTAATATAGGAGTAGCGCCGACTACATAATATATTCAATAAAAAATAGAAAACTAATAAATACGAAAATACACAACTTTGCGAACTACAATTCCTATTCCTACTTGTTTCGGGTTCCCACAAATTAATACCTAATGGCATATGGTAAACTTTCTGCACACCGGAAACTTCTTTATCAAGTACCTAAGTAATTAGCAAGAAACTCATAATTAATTAAGGTTAATTAACGCTGTTCACACACTGAAGTTGCGATAAGCGAAAACCTGGCGATAACTGACCAAATTGTATGAAAAACTACCGCGTTTCGCAGCGAAACCGCAGCGGTAAGCATTAGTGTGCTAACAGCATAAGGATATTTTATGATATAATTAACAGTAATAGCAGAGATGTTTGTTAACGATATTTTGAGTCAGATTGAAATCGGGGTCCAACGTTATAAAATAATATTAATTTTCCTAGCTATATTTACTACGATTTTAACAACATTGAGAGATCACATTTCTTTTTACCAGCCTGAAAAATATTAGTTTATTAAAGAGCAATGATTAATGTTGGTTCTATTTGTGCGAAAATCACATTCAAATTCGAGTTCAATATTCTGCTAGCAAAATGTTAATTTGTTGATTAATAAATCATCGAATTAACATCTTCATAGCTTGACATTATTGTCTTTGAAGTATGATAAGACGGAACATTACAAGATTCGCAAAATAAAAAGGTGATGTCGCGTAACGTCCTTTATTCTACTAGTCGCTCTACGTCCGTCAGTCCAGTACAGTCAAAACGCAGTGTTATTTACAAAGCAACAAATCCGTACGGTCACGGTGCGTACGCTCCGATTCCGACGCAGTGGACGCGCAACTTGAAGTGCTACTACTATACACGCAATAATATCGCCAATACATACAATACTGTCAACATTATTGCGTGTGTGTGGGCAACAAAAAGTATCTCCTGATAAGTCTGCTCGCCTGCTACTAGGCGAGCAATGTGATCAAAATCGAATCCGTGGCCCTCCGGGACGTGTCCCTGCAGGATCAGGCCCTTCAGGCACGAATCCGAGAGAATCATTCCATGCCTCACAAAATGTTATTTGGTCTGTGTGATTTTTTTTCTAATCACAAGCACTTCTAGCGTTGAGTGATGTCTGTATACACAGCAGGACCCCACGTTTAATCCGATTGAAAGCTAAAATTTATCGTGCGTAGTATTTAGTACCTTCCGAATCGTATAAGTAAAAATATAGTACCTTATTTGCTACAGCGAAATCTTAAATTATTTTCCAGCAGGACCCTCCGCAGTCTGAAGGTCTTCAGACCAATCTTATATGGTCCTGTTTAGGGGTGTATTAGTACCTTAAAAATACCTTAGTTTTATTTTAAAATAATTATTATTTTATGAGGAATGCACCTGCAAAACTTTTATCATGCCAGCGGGACCCTATTTTGTTTTGACGCTTTCAGCCCAGACAGTCATATTTCTTATAAGCATTTTATTAGTACTTTTCAAATAACCTTACGTTTAATTCAAATAGTTTGTATTTCAGCAGACAATTCGTTTTAAAACTTTTATCAGTCGGATTAAACGTAAACCTGCTGCGTACACAGACATCGTGGAGTGTACTTTAGGTAGAATGGCCGTAACGCGACTAATCCGAGAAAAAATGCACCTTCAAGAATACAATAGGGCCATAGACGGACGTTACGCGTAGCGTAGCGGACGTAACGCGTCTCCCGTAATAAAAACTCGTCAATCAATCTGCCGCCTTTTCTCAACTATGTTGGGGTCGGCTTCCAGTCTAACCGGATGCAGCTGAATACCAGTATTTTACATGGAGCGACTGCCTATCTGACCTCCACAACCCAGTAACTGGGTAATACGATACCCCTTGGTAAGACTGGTAGTCAGACTTTCGGGCTTCTGACGACCCGTAACGACTGTCAAAGATCTACAAAATGACAGCCGGGACCAACGGCTTAACGTGCTTTCCGAGGCACGGAGGAGTTTCGGTATGTAAAGATGGTCACCCATCCACGGACAACCCCGGCAAGCGTAGCTTAACCTGATGGATCGACCCGTGCGGCTGTTATTACTTAGCCACGAGCTACTCGAATAAAAACTCGTCAACAGATCCTTATTAATCCGTAATTTGTCACAGACTAACAATATTTAAACAAATAAAACAGACACAACATATAAAAATCGTTTATTATTAAAATTTGATCGTAACACAAACCTATTTCGCAGTAGGCCAACGACGGGTATGATGGCGATTTTTTTACACTTTGATTATTAGCATAATTTATGAGGCGACACGCTTGTTACTTCTAAACTGAACGAAAGCGGATTTATTATAATTGCTTGTATTTATCATGGGATTATTTTTATGGTCATTACGAGATTATTATGCCTTCGCGGTCCTTTCCTTGTCATTAGGAGTGACGTCAGTATAATGTAAACTAAGCTTTGTCATACTCGCAAAACTATCTTTATCATAAACTGAAGAAGTGTGTGGACAAAAATGCTCAATCTAACGAAATGATATTTAAAAAAAAATAAAGTTAAAGAAACTATAACCCGACTACGGAAAAAAGGGGTCTAAAAAGGACGAAACAAGAAAATAATTAAAATAGTAATCCAGAAATGCATAGGTACAAAAATGGTCAAGGAAGAGCCGTGGTCGCACCCATTGTATACCTCCTTATTATGATTATGTAGGTGCCAGGAACACCTCCATTAACCGATTCATTGCCACCTTCATTTTCGTGAACATTTCAGCCAGGCCCCATTCATTGGTCGGTGGCTCACCATTTGAGTCATCGGCCTCCCTGAAGGTTTTTTAATGACTCAACTGTTGAGTCATTGGCCCGGTGGCTCACCATTTGAGTCATCGGCCTCCCTGAAGGTTTTTTAATGACTCAACTGTTGAGTCATTGGCCATGAATCGGTTAAACAGACATGGTATGTATAGTATACAGTGGGTGCGACCACGGTTCTTCCTAGACCATTTTTGTAACACATCACATCATTTTTGTGTCATTCCGATCGGGCATATACACTAACCGTGCAAGATCTACATCGTCGCATTCTAAGACAGGGTATACACCGCGGCACAGATAGGCACAAATAGGAACTAAAAAATAAACACACGATATGAATCGTGTTTATTATTTTCTTGACTATACTATTATAATTATTTTAATCTAATACAAAACTATACAAAGGAGAAACCCGTTTCGGGCCTAACCGTTACACGAATCAGATATGTACCAAAATATTCCTCTATTATGCTTAGTTAACCGATTTAAATCTTAGCTTCAATAACAATGGCCAAGTGTAGAAAATAAGTAGATTTCTATTTTTAGTTTTAAACAACCTTTGTAAACCGTTAGATCAATTATTTCATTATTTATACGTCACTAACTTCACAAACGCTAGCATTATATCAATAGAGCGTACCCTAAAAATACGATTGAACTAGTGGAAATGACAATGGACTGGATGAATGGACAGTTTGATGATAAACACAATTAGACCCAGAGCAAAGGTATAAAGGCTTGCCTGTGATATAATTTATGTATAATGTAACATCTTGCATGCCATGTGTGTCTATACTCATGATGTTTTGGACAAATAAAATAATCATAATCCAAATGAAAAAAAAAAAACAAAAGACTGTGATGTATGTGGGTGTATTTACAGGGACCATCTCATGCGATATTTTCCCAGCTTCTTCCGCAATATAGCTAGTCATATGGAATTAAGGAATTTGCTGCTTATCCTACGATGTATAGGGTAATTTCAAAAGATATAAATAAACAAGTGCCAAGCGTCCATTCTAAAACTCAAAAAAAAACTCATAAATCTTGCTACGTCAATGATCATTGTCACCTGTTTTAAGCAACTGGAGTACATTGAGCCAGATGTAGTGAAAGTAGATTATTTAGAACAAGTGAGCTGGTACAGAATTGCAACTAGTTTTTGACAATGTCCGTCTGTAGATACGTGTTACACATAAATTAATCCGTTACTTGACCGAGCCGTGCCTCCACATTATAACATTCTACCAAAAAAAACTAGGTACTTTAAAAATCGTTGACTGTGACACGACTATACTAAGTGTTAGCTCTTTCCTTTTCTAATAAGTACAAAATTATTTTGAAGACCAGAAGCGGAAATCACACGCTTAAGGGGAAAGTGCCAGGTAGCCCGCGAAATTCAAACTTTCTTATGTTTTTTGCAATTTGCAAGTCAGTATAGGTTGTATGTTGATTAAAGTATTATTCGCGACCGTAAACAATATGCATTTACATAATTATAATAATTAAAATCAGTAATAAAACTCTACTAGTTACGAGTAGTATAATCCTAATAGTCAAGATTTCATGAAATAGTCATTCAATAGAATTACCTGGTCTTAAAGAGTTGTATTGACTTTAATTATTATAATTCTGTAAATACATACTTGTTACAAAAAAATTTTCAAAGTTAAAATTGAATTTCCCGGGCAACCTGGCGCTTTCGCCTTAAAGACTTAATGATAGCCTCATCCTGTTATTGCCTTCCTGCAGAAATGGATTAGGAATGAGCATTCATTATCACGTTTGTTCCATTCATCATTATTTCAGCCGAAAGACGTCCACTGCTGGACATAGGCCTTCCCCAAGAATTGCCACATCGACCAGTCCTGTGATTCTCGCATCCAGCGAACTCCCGCGGCCTCCACCAGATCATCAGATTTTCCAGACCAGGCCTTTCGGTACACGGACACCACTCCAGAAGCTTTTAGCCCCGACTGCAATGACGTATTGCGAGCAATGTGCCCTGTCCATTGCCACTTAAGTCTGGCCAATCCTTCGGGATATGTCGGTTACCTTGGTTTTATTGTGTGTGTTGCCAATTTCAGACGAATACATAAAACATTATGAAGATATTTAGCTATACTTTTATTTTCTAACAAAGCTTGTAGCCAAGTAATAACAGGCGCACGGGTCAATCGATCAGGTTAAACTACGCTTGCCACGGTTGGTACGTGGATGGGTGACCATTTTTACATACCAAGACCCATCCGTGCCTCGGAAAGCACGTTAAGCCGGTGGTCCCGGCTGTCATTCGTTGATCTTTGACAGTTGTTACGAGTCGTCAGAAGCCCGAAAGTCTGACAACCAGTCTTACCAAGGGGTATCGTGTTACCCAGTAACTGGGTTGTGGAGGTCAGATAGGCAGTCGCTCCATGTATAATACTGATATTCAGCTGCATCCGGGTAGACTGGAAGCCAACCCCAACATAGTTGCGAAAAGGTTAGGCAGATGAAGAATTTTTTCTTTGCTAATATTAAGTATACTACGAAATGATTGTATACTGTAGTAGCCACCGCCGTATCTCTACGTTGACGCCGTGGTGGGGCTTGCGCGCTCCTGAACTCTGGGTCTGTGCCGGTAGTTTACTTTGCCGAAGCAGGCCTAGGGTAAGGAGCCAGACCAAGAGAGATACATGAACCCACAGCGCAGCATGTAGCCAGCTGACGGGCAGTAGCGACCCCACGGACCCTATCTCCCGGGAGAACTCTTGCTCCTCACCTCTGACTTGCCTTTATCGCTGGTTGGAGTGAATACTGACGAGGAACAGAGCTCCTACCTCTTTCTTGCCTTTACTGGCCAGCTTGAGTGAAGATTCGTAAGAGCAAACGTGCTCGGAGGAAGGAAGTATTCCAGTAAGATGCTGGTAGAGATCTTGACCGTACTTTCGGGATTGTCCTGATAGCCGTGGAATACCTCTCCACTCCTCATAAGCACCTCAGGACATATTGCACCCTTGTCGCTACGACACTATGTGCTAGCGACCGTTTTCGGGGGCCCATTATTGATTGTGCAAGTCACCCCCTGCCATTATATCCGTGTATTGTATATAAAACATTGCTCAGGCAGGGGCCAGGATCTTCAGCCGGGGTTGCGGGATGTTCGAAAGAGTTACCGCGGCCCCGGCACAGGCAGCAGAAGGAACACGGGTAGGTTTTAGTCAGTAAAAGTCTGACACGCCCTCCCGCTCCGCCCAGAGCGGGAGAAGTCATTTGATGATTTCCCATCCAAAAAAAAAAAAAAAAAGGGCCAGGATCTTTACATAGTACTAGATAACCAGTCCACAGCCACCCTAAACCATAGCCCAATATGTTTTGTTTCCACGTTCTACAGTGGTCCTGCACCAACCGGGGGTTGTCCTTGGGTGCTCGGCTTGCATAATGCATACAGGGATAATCGTCGGATGGTGCCTCCTCATAATTTGAAATTGTCTAAGGGGCCTCTGCGAGTTGGCTTCAGCCCATCGTTGCCTTCCAAAGGTCCGGGACCCCAGGGACCCGAGATAAAAAATAATGGGAGCACACAACATTGGGTCATTGAACAAATAATTTATTTGATGATCAACTAATGCCTTTTATATAAACTAGTTTTGCAATGTTTTATCAATATCTGTCTAATCTTACGAAATACCTGTGCTGTTACAAACCTGTTTATTGTTTAAATTAGGTATAATATCAAAAAAATTCTTAGGTGCAGATTTTTATTCTAAGCCTGAACTGGATATAATCCACATAATTATTATATAGGTAATGTAAATTATGTCCAGTCCTGGCTGAGTCTCATAGTAAACTAAAGGATATTCGGACACCAACTTAACTTTAAGTTTAGAGATAAAAAGGGCCCTAATTGCGTAACACACTATCAACCACAATCTGAATGATTTTCAAGCAAATTGCTAATCCATTGCTTCGTATGTTTGAAAAATTTGTCTGCTCAACAACGTTAATAACGCAATGAATGTTGTTGAACTGTCAAAATGAAAGCGATTCTAACTGTAAGTGTGTTACGCAATGGCCCGGCAGGACGGGTCAAGACCAAAACGCATAGCTAGCACTTAAGATCTCAAAATAACTCCATACTGGATTGTCTCTATTGCCACCAAACGGATAAAGCTTCAGAAGGTAAGAAAAGAATACCTATGTAACATTTTAGTTTTTTGCTAGTAAGAAGGTATTTTAATATTTATTTACATGAAATATAATTATGTACAAAGTACATTTATATTAAAATACAGAATGAAATTGAATTCATGGGCATCCTCTTAAGGGGTCATTGTACTCATCATTATGAACAACTTTTATTATGGGACCTAAGCTGAAATCGCGAAAAAATATCAGACGTTTCCTACATTTATGTTCGCATGACTCGTCAAAATGTAGGGAACAGCTGATTTTTAGGTTTGGTCCCATAGTAAAAGTTGTTCACAATGACACAAGTTGGTCCTGATAGCAATCATGTTGTAAAATGACCCCTTAAGAGGATCTACTTCAGCGAATCAATTTCAACCTGTATACATATACGTTTATAGAAAAAAGCCGGCGGTGGAGGTGGCGTGAAGCCGCTTAGTGCGAGGGGCATAGGATCTGTCATTGTGACAGTGCCTGGCGGAGATCTATGTCCAGCAGTAGATGTCTTAGTGCGAGGGGCATAGGATCTGTCATTGTGACAGTGCCTGGCGGAGATCTATGTCCAGCAGTAGATGTCTTAGTGCGAGGGGCATAGGATCTGTCATTGTGACAGTGCCTGGCGGAGATCTATGTCCAGCAGTAGATGTCTTAGTGCGAGGGGCATAGGATTTGTCATTGGGACAGTGCCTGGCGGAGATCTATGTTCGGCAGTAGATGTCTTTCGGCTGAACACTTTTTACCGAAGAATGCGCACTGAGACCTTCCCTTAACAGATTTTCCTTATTCGCATCAATAAAACGTATAAATAGAATAGCTTTAAATTGACTATTAAATTAAACTTAAGTTAGCTGTAGCTGTAATTTATATTAACAACCGTTAATGTAGGCTTTCTTTAACCATAATCGAACGTTCACCCGAATATGAGCTTCACCATGACAGCCTCAACGAAAGGAAATTAATATAATATATGATATAAATTATAATATACATGTATATATATATATACATAACAGATTGGTGAAAGTAAACGCTGCCGCTGGAAGATGAGTCACTGCCCATCCTCCACGCGGTTAGGAATAGAGCTGGCATGCCATGAATGATTAATTACTATGCTAAAATCCGCTTGCACCGCAAATCACTTAACGAGCTAAATATACGATATTTAAAACATCATTCTATCTCTGTAATCTTCAAACGATTGACAGAGACAGAACGATGTTTTAAATACGCTTAGTGATATGTGGTGCAAGCGGGCCTTACTATTACAGTCTGGTCTCAAACTCAAACTCAAAGCATTTATTTCAATTAAACCAATTACAGGCACTTTTGAATTGTTAAAGTCAGTCAGTTAGACAGAAAATTGAAGCTAGTCGCCCATTCCAAAACGTAGATCTCTATGGAGAAGAATGGACAAGAAACTCCATGGACACTCTTTTAAATCAAAATTATTAAAAAATCCTGGGTACATTGTTCTTGTTGCTTCTATATGTGAGAACAATGTAAAAAATAAATAATTAAAAGCAATTCAAATATAAGATTAAAAATAAGCCCTGGCAGTTAAGAGATGACGCGTGGATCAGTACCATCCAGCTCAACCATTTTGTAGGGAACCGAATGATCCAACACGTCGTCGAGAGAATGCGTTCCTGACACCTGTCATTTGGACAATTTCTAGTTGTTGTAATAAGGATCAAATTCGCAAAACACATATTCGTTAGTATGAAACTCACAGCTGTCAAGAACGCATTCTCTTGACGGTCGGACTGTAGATACGACTGCTCGTGCGGTCATCCGTAGTTTCGGCCGAAGTTACGGGTGATTCCAATTCCGTATCACCTACGGATATAAGAATAGTTTGGGGCCGGACCTAACAATGAATGACACCACAATTTGACAGTTGTCCCTACTTCCCAATGTTTTTGCACTTCACTCCGAAGTTTCGAACTACTTTCGGACGGGCCCGTATCTTCGTTGACGGACTTAGAGAGTAGGCCCCCTTGGTTTGGGCAGAGTCATTGTGTTTTTCATTATAGGTTGATGACAAGACTAACATAAGACTCCAACATATCTGGTGAAATCTAGGTGTACCTGCTATGTTCCTCAGCCTGTTCCTTCATTGGGGAATACACGCATGATGTTATTTTATATTCAGATTCTATTAAAATCAGCAGTACATTCTTCATTCAAGGAGCCTTTTAACAAAGTGCTTTTGCTTGATATAGAATAAAACTTCTGAATACTTTCAGTTCACGCTATTACTGACTTAAATAACTGGCATAAATTGTGGCTGACATAAGCTATTACTGTCCGAGGTCTGACGTTAACTTCTCCAGCACTATTTTAGAGCAATTTGCTTTAGAGTTATTTCCGTGGAAGAGTGGAAATCTATACAAATAAATAAAATTGAAGTGTCTGTTTGTAATGTCAAAATAACTTTTTACTAAATGCATATGAATGTATTACGGTACTTATAACAAAAAAGCAATTTTTAAAATGTTTGTCTGTCTATCTGTTCCGGCCAATCTGTGAAATAGCTGGACCAATTTTCACTGGCAGATAGCTGATGTTACAAGGAGTATTAGACTACTTTATTTAAGAAAAATAATTAGGACTCCGAACAAAACATTTAAAACCCATGAAATTGTGAACGAAAAGTCGGATTTGAAATGTTCTTTTTGCATTTGGTAGCCCAATTCTCGAGGATAGTTATAGGCTATTTAACATCACTCTACGACCCTTAGGAGCCGAGCAAAAAGAAAAAGTCAGAAAGAACGCTAAGCTAAGACGAAGTAATAGCGCGGGCGGGTGATGTAACACGGCGGGTCGGGGGACGAGGGAGTTTTATTAAAGCGTGGCTGTTATTTTAGTATATTGTGAATGTTACGACTTCCACGCGAACAAAGTCGCGGGGCACAGTAGCTAGTTTAAAAATATATGAGATATTTGTACAATTAAAATACACATTTTAATTTATTTTATTTTAGAGACTACAAGAAGTAGGTAGGTACAGATCGATAGTGACTTGTATTTATGTTGACCCCTCCAATGAAGGTTCATATATACTTGAGATATTCGCAAGTATGATGAAATAAACAAAGGTTTTGGAGCTATGGAGCGGTTTATTTTGTTGTTTTTTTGTTGGTTTTGTGTTTTTTGTTTTTTTTTTTGTGTTTTGTTTTGTTTATGGAGCTGTTGTCTTTCCTGTCCGTCCAAAGATTTACTGGTAGACATTGCTATCAGTGATAATTCGAATTAACTTATCTTTTTTTTTATTGCTGAATGGGCCTACTCTTGACCTTGATAACGCGTGATGGAAAGTGATGGATGTGGTCTATGAGGGAACGAGCGTGCTCAGAAGATTCTTGTTTTCTCTTTTGCTTTGAAAGCAGACGGATTATAAATGTGGAAAGGAACACAGACGCTGGCAGAGAGTTTATATGCACGTGTGTCTGTGACAATTAGATAATTTTTGTTTCTTCTTTCATTGTACACACGGCTATTAAGACTGAAATCCTATACAATGCGAGATCAGCTTATACTTATTGGAAATGTTTAGCTTGATATGTAGCCATACATATCGTCAATTAGGTTACCTATACTTATAACAGAGTAAAGAAATTACCTGCCAGATAAATTAACCGAAGCTTATCGGGGAGTTGAAAACAGACAAATTTTGAAGTTAACGACTTTCAATAGCGGCTTTATAACCGTAAATCGACCCGTACAGCGAACAGCTCTCCCCCACCGACAATACCGGACAGCACTTAAATCCAGCCGCACATAACGACGGCACGGCACATTCGGCACTAGACGCCAATGTCCGGACACTCAGAACATTGCTGAAATCGTTTCAAACCACAACAGACGTACTAGCTGTGTCGATAACGGGGAGTACCTACTAGAAAGATAGAGGTATATGTATAGTACGACACAACTTAAAAGCTCCCTCGATGTGCTGAATTGCACGACCAAGTATGAGGTACTCTATGAGTTGGAAGAGTATGTCATGCTCACTTAAATGTCTCGCTGATGGTGGCGCGTGTGTTGGATCATTCGGTTCCCTACAAAATCTCTTAACTGCTAAGGCTTATTTTTAATCTTATATTTTGATTTTTTTATTACATTGTTCTCATATATAGAAGCAACAAGTATAATGTACCCAGGATTTTGTAATAATCATGATTTAAAAGAGTGTCTTTGGAGTTTCTTGACCGTTCTTCTACATAGAGATCTACGTTTTGGAATGGGCAACTAGCTTAAACTTTCTGACTAACAATTCAAAAGTGCTTGTAATTGGTTTAATTGAAATAAGTGCTTTGAGTTTGAGTTTGAGCTATTAGCATTTTTTTCAGCCAATCGCTGCCTAGGTTAGTTTGGTAAGAGAGTTTTACCGGTACCTCAGTCGTATCATTCGTAAGTATCTTAAACGCACGTGTTATTCCAAAGGGGTAAATAGTAACTGCAGAACACCAGCTGCTACGCTTCTTACAAAGTCCTTTTGCATCGTCTACGTCACAACACCTTGACAATTGCGAGTAATAAAATACGACCCGATCTATTCTGTAAAGATCTCACCGTGAATACTTAGGTGAAGTGAGCGTGAAGTAAGCTGTCAATAGTGACATCCCGTGCATCAAGTGGAATGACGGCTCACTCTAAGCTAGCACTTCCAGGGACCGAAACCAGTATGATCAATACAGGTATTTTTTCGGTTACAACATTTATTTTATTTACAAGTTTTTAAAGGTTACCATTATTTTCAAGTTGAATACAACCGTTTTAATACCGGTAACCGAAATAAATACACCCCTATGTTACGCGTGCCCGTCGGCATTAGACAAGAGACGCGCGTATCGCTGTGTGTTGTCAAAGTGTCGAGTCGACCCAAGCGCTGGCCAATGCCGACCAATCACGGCCCTGGCTGACTGGCGATATTCCGTTTCTTTCTCGTAATCAAGGTCATTTTTAGGTAACGGAAACCTAAATAGGTTTCCCTTACCTAAAAATGACCTTGATAACCGACCCCCCCCCCCCCCCCTTGACCTGACCTTGGTGACCTTGTTGACCTTATCTGGGTAACCTTCTTGGACGTAGAGGTAACCAAAATTCTTCGATACCTGTACCATAATTTGTAAAGGTTTTTGATCCCTGCTCACTTCACCTAAGCTTTCGCGGTGACATTTTTACAGAATAGAGCGGCTGACTTTTTTCAAAGACTTCATGATGTTTCTACTAACATCCGTCTCCCAGATTCCTTTTGTTAATCTCTTTTCATCATTCATCTTCTCAACAAATCGAAGCATAGATGGAGCCTATCATGCAAATTACTTTGTGTTTCTAAAGGAATATTTATAGGTCGTCGCGTCGTTAAATGTTAATGGTTATCGTGAAACGATTACTGAGGTAAGCGGTTAAAGAAAATTACTGTATCTGATAGTTAGATATTCCATTGTCGTGAAAGTCTTCTGAATCAAGGTTTAAGACAGTTCGGGGAATTATTACAGAAAAGCCACTTCTACAGTAACGGCCCCGACTTACGAGATGTTGGTCGTGGGTTGGTACCCAAGCAGGCGTTTACTTTGTGCAAATAATTTCATCATCACTGCTCCAAAACGGTGAATGAAAACATCGTGAGGAAACCGGCATGTCCTAGAACTAAAAATTCGAAGACGTATGTCATCTACCAACCCGGGCCCGCGGAGTAAATACAGCCCACTCCCTCTCGAAGAGAGGAGGCCTATGTCCCTCCAGTAGGAACACTATGGGCTGATTATGCCAGTTTTAAGTAAAGTTCTCATTCCAGACTAGTGAAGTGAGTAGAATAGTGTTTCTGACGATTTAACGAAAACGGCTCATTGCAGCATTAGTTTGGAAAAGCTTCTCGATACCTTTTCGGTATACAACCTCACCCTTATGCAACCCATTTCATGTATGTATCACAAAATATTTACAACCTTTAGACGTAGCTACTAGCAACCACATTGGTTCTGCAACTAGGTAAAGTGGCGGTTAAAGAGAGTTTTAGGATAGAAATTCTAAGAAACATTTGATAACAATGTGTCGTAAAGTGCAAAACGTCAATATGTTTAGAACGGTGTGAAAGCGGGACTTCGTTGTAAAAGTTGACAACAAGCTGTAAGGTGTACCTACAGAATTAGCGATAACTTTTATGTGTGAAGATAGGTGAAAATTAATAAAAACGGTTTTATTTGATCTTTCTCTTTACTAAGTAAGTATCCATACCACTTTTCGTTTCGGACTGCTCACAGACGGTTGGCTGTTCCACCATGAAGTTGTGGCTTATCTTGAAACAACCCGAGGTGTTTAGAGTGTTGTAGGATATATCCTACTTCTGAGTTAATTAGAACAACAAATCATAGACAAAATTCTCTCTTCTAATGTACAAACTTAACTGCACGATGACGTAGTACACCACGAGCGTGACCAAACACAACCTGAAGCTCACAAGGTGACAAATTCAAAATGGCTTCAGATCATCAAAACATTCTGGACACACAAAGATCATAAGAGACACTCCATACTGCATCCATAACTAAAATAACCGTCTAGGGTCGCGGGTTGTTCGATAGAGTTACCGTGGCCCCGGCACATGCAACTGAAGGAACACGGGTGGGTTTTAGTCAGTAAAAGTCTGACACGCCCTCCCGCTCCGCCCAGAGCGGGAGAAGTCATTTCGCACATTGATAAGAAGACTGTCACTATACCAAAAATAGTGTTTTTCTGATAGCAGTGCCATCTCTTAGCGCGCGAAGAATACTACATTTTGTAAAAACACCTGTTGTTGTAACTCTGATATTTTTCGGTAGATGGCGTAGTGTCGAACTGCTTTTATTGACATGGCGATGCGATTTTTTATGACATACCGCCATTTTTTCATTCGTGACTGTGAAGCTAACATAAACGGTTTCATCTGGTGTATTTCATAGTGACATTATCTGTTTAAAGGCGATTTGGATTGAGAATATTTCGTAAGTACGAATTAACTTTTATACGAATAACGTCACATTTTGTTTAGAATCGTGTATTATGCTATATTATTTTGTAAAAATTGTTATGTTGGAACGACATACTGACATTTTTTATTTAGTGTCACTCTTCGTGTTACAGAAATTAAAGTATTTGAGTTCATGATTGATTCAGAATGTCATTATTTTTTTAGTGTCATTCTTCTTTTAAGCCAAACAGAGGGTTTGTATTAAATTGGAAAGACATACTGACATTTTTTATTTAGTGTCTCTCTTCGTGTTACAGAAATTGAAGAATTTGATTTGATGATTGCTTCAGAATGTCATTATTTTTTTAGTGTCGCTCTTCTGTTTCGCTAAATGCAAGATTTTGATTTAATTGTGAAGTTATTTTGTCATTCTTTTATTAGTGTCATTCTTCCTTTAAGCCAAACAGATTATTCGTATTCAAATGTGAAGTAATGATGCCATTATTTGTTTAGTGTCATTCTAATAATTAGTAAAATGGAACATTCGTATTTGAAGGTGAAGAAACAGTAACACTTATTGTTTAATGCCGTTAATCGTATTATCAAACGCAGCGTATTTAATTATTATGTTAAATAAGTCAAGACTTTATTTGTTTGATATCCATCTCTATTTTTGTTTTTAGTTCATATTCACAAACTATTAATGGCATTTTTTCTTTGGTGTCATTGATCTTTAAAAAAGCACGCAAAATAACACCGTGACCAACTAAGAATTTTGTTTAGAGTCGTTATTAATTGGGATATTTTAACATTGGTTTTTGGGTATATCAATATTGTTTAATACTTTTAATGTCAATTAAGTAAATGATAATAATAAAAAGGTACATCTATATTAGAAATTACTCGTGTTGCTCTTTATTAACACGAGTAAGTACGAAATTTTTACCATTATTTGCTTGTTTTCAGATTTAATATGCCTTTACAAAATGCGAGAATAAACAAACTGAAGAATATTTCTAGAAGACTGTTTGAGGACACACCAGATGATAGAGAAGAATATAAAAAAAGAACTTGCCATGGTATTCAGACTAAATCTGTCCATTTAGAAAGAGCAAATAATAAACCAACGACACAACAGACCTCAAATAATTATTGTGAATTAACTCGCAATGAAGACGACGTTAACCAGAACGCAAATGAAGATATTTCTAGCCACAATCTTGGATTTGATGTCTCTTCCCAAGAAATTCTACCTATAGATCGCCAGGCAGTTGAACAGGTACTATCTTGTGTAAAACAGTAATGCCTCGGTCACGAGTCAGGCGATGCGACTTGCGACGCGTCTTGCGAATACTTCATACTTCTTATGTTATTTAAAATTATTTTAGGATGAACAACTTTATGTGGATGAAAACTTACCTACAAATGAACAACATCATGCAGAAAGAAGAAATTCCAGGTCTTCTATGTCCAGTCGTGCATCTCCACGTGACTTTTCGCCTGCGTCTGACGATGACCCAAGTTACTTACCATTAAAACCATCCACCGAAAACCGTCGACGGTCAGACTCATCTTCTTCTTCAACCTCATCATCGAGTACTTCTTCGTCTAGTTCCTCTTCCTCGTCAAGTTCTTCGTCGAGTTCTTCTTCTGAATGTCCTTCGACCAAAAATAATCAGTGTCCATCTTTGGCAACATTGGCTTCTGCTGCTGTAGACAAAATCTCTACAATCCAACCTACTTTTAACAGTAATGACTGCAATGAAGATGGGCGAAGTTCTGTCACGCATTCCTTAGAATCAAATAATGTAACGTCAGTTTCTGAGCCAACCAGTGTTAACATATTGAACCCTGTCGTAGATGAAGGCAAGGGGAATAGTCGAAAAAAAAGCAGAGGTATTAATAAAAAAAAGATAGCTCAGACTCTAAGGAATCTAGGAAAACCATACGTATCTTCATCATCAAAAATTGTTGCAGAAAGGGCGATGAGTAGACCATGTAATGAAAAGTGCCGCCTTAAATGTCGTGATATTATTACTGAAGAAGACCGCAAAAAATTGTTTGACTCGTTTTGGAATCTGGGCTCATTAACACGCCAAAGAGATTATATAGCTCAGAATTTAGTTAACATATTTCCTAAGTATCAGTACAAAAGGCTTAATAGTAACAGAAAACCAAAGAATGCATTTCATTTCGAGGTAAATGGCAAAAAAACTAGAGTGTGCAAAATATTTTTTAAAAATACTCTTGGTATTGGCGACCGACCTATTAGAACAGTGTTAGACAAGAAGAATGAGCAAGGTGTAGTGGTCCCTGAACAAAGAGGCAAACACAATAATAAAAAAAACATTCCTGAAGAGGAATTAATTGAAGTACGACGTCACATCAATAGTATACCTCGAATCGAAAGTCATTATTTACGCAAACAAACTTCAAGAGAATTTATTGACGGAGGAAAGACGCTAGCAGATTTATACAGGGATTATAAAGCTGAGTGCATCGAAAAAAATATGCAGTTTGTAAAAATACATATTTATAGAAAAGTTTTTAATACGGAGTTTAACATCAGTTTTTTCACACCCAAAAAAGATCAGTGTGATCTTTGCACAGCGTACAAGATTGCAGATATAAAAGAAAATTTGGAAGATAAATATCAAGGTCATTTAAAAGAAAAAGATGAAAGTAGAATAGAGAAGGAAAATGATAAGAAAATGAATAAATGCATTGTGTCTTGTTACGACTTGCAGGCGGTTATGACCTTGCCTAAAGGAGAAATATCAATCTTTTACTATAAAAGTAAATTGAATTGTTTAAATTTCACTATTTCTGAACTGGGAAAAGATCACACTGAATGCTTTTTTTGGACAGAAGTAGAAGGTCAAAGAGGTGTTAATGAAATTGGGACGTGTGTGTTCAAATATTTAAAAAAAATGTCCACATTACATCCAGATTTCGATTTTATATTTTATTCCGACAACTGTTGTGGGCAACAAAAAAACCAATTCATGTTATCTCTTTATTTGTATGCAGTAAAAACTTTGCCAATAAAATCTATAACTCACAAATTCCTCATCAAAGGTCACACACAAAATGAGGGCGATGCAGTTCATTCAACAATTGAGAAAGAAGTAAAAAAAATGTTACGATCTGGTCCTATTTATGTTCCCGACCAATATATTGCTGCAATAAAGAACGCACGAAAAAAAGGAAACGCATACATTGTTAATCTGATGAGCCATAGTGATTTTTACGATATTAAATGTCTTTCTGATAATAATAATTTCTCAAAGAATACGGAAGGAGAAAAGATTAAGATAGGTGATATTAAAATTATAAAAATGATGAAAGATTTAAATGCAGCTACAGTCAAAATATTTTATAAGAAATCTTACTTAGAACAGAACTTTAAAGAGATTAGACTACAATCTAATAGGGTAGCTACTCGTAGGCAACAGTCAGCAGATAATAGGCACCAAGTTCCTAATGTTAACAATCTACTGAAACCTCTTTATGCAGCTAAGCTTCCTTTAGCTGAAAGAAAGAAAAACGACATCAAATCGTTGATTGACCAAAATCTAATTCCCAATTATTACGTTTCTTCTTATTTTGATAGAATCCTTTAAGAATAACTTTAATTAAGTATCTGTAGTAATAGTAATTTTCTTGATCTCAATTATTAAGTACAATAATTATTATAATAATGAAACATGATTGTGATATGCGTACAAACTTTGTTACTATTTTGATAGTTATTTAATTTTTAGGACTACTTACTTTATTTTTAGGGCTATTTAATGTAAAACAGCCTTTTAAAAACAAAACACGATACTTAATTTGAGTGTTAACCTATAAGATGTTTAATACTTTGGTTAATACAATGTTTATGTAATTATCTTACCACCTAAGTCTTTTGAAGTTTTTTGTAATTTTATATTAAAGTCAGAAAATATAAATAAAAATGTGATTTAGCCAGCTGTTGCCGTCGCAAACAAGTTAATATTTAAGTATTTTGTATTATACTTTGCAATAAAAGAGATTTACTAAATAAAAAGTTATTTTTCTTTGCGTAATTAAATTTTTTCTACTGTTATTGTGTCGGTAGGTAGTCATGAAGTAGGAAATGCTGAAAGTTTTGATTAATGAAATAACGTCACTATAAAAGGTTTTTTGAAAAATCTTTTATTTAAAAATACTTTTTCATTTAAAAAAAAATACATTCTAGTCATGCTTAATGCCCTCTGCAATAAAAACCATAACATAATATAAATTTTTTGTTCTTTCTGGTGCATAACTAGTCTTTACTGTTTGGTAAAACTTTAACTGCTTCTACTGAAAAAACAGCTTTTTTTGATAGTGTCACTCTTCTTGTCAATGTGCGATTTGATGATTTCCCACTTACCCACCCAAAAAAAAACAAACCATTTCAGACTATGCTCGTAACTATAGTCGTCCCGTTCAATAAAACCGTACATACGAGTATGTAGCAGGAAGCTCAATCGTTTTCTGCCATTCCTCGTCTTTTATGGTAAGTGGCAGTTAACTGGAAGACCTGTTTCTTAGTTTTACGTTTAGTGTTGTCTCAGGGTGATCTATTTAGGCTAAAGCGCAGACCACACTGAGAACGAAGCGAAACGAAACTAAGTCCGTTTAGCTTCGCTCATGTAGCTACCGCGTCTTTTCATAGTTCGGTTCATAGTATTGTATTGTAAAGCACAGCAACGCAAAAATACTCCAGCATCACTTTCATAGATTTTGTATGAGCCATCGGATACCACAGGCGGGCCGCACCGCACTTTTTAGGGTTCTGTAACTCAAAGGGAATAAACGGAACCCTGATAGGATCACTTCGTTAGCCGTCTGTCTTTCTGCCTGTCAGTCAGTATGTCAAAACCCTTTTTCTCAGGAACGCGTAGAGGTATCAAATTAAAAATTAATATCAAATACGTAGGTCTACGGTCTCTTAAAAAAATCAAACTTATAGTCAGTGCAATAAAAAAAAATACCTACGACCATTTATTCGACATATTATTTTGATTCTCGCAAATAAATCAAAACCTATAGGGTAGGTACTTTCTGTTGATCTAGAATCTTGAAATTTAGCAAGAAGCAAGGTCTCACAGCTAAAGTAAAGAAAAAAGTCCGAAAATCGTTAATTTGTAGTTTTATCACATTTTTTTCCGATTAGAAATTTAAATTTGCAGTTGGAGAATTGACCGTGACATATATCAATGTATAGGAGAACCTGTTTTTCAACTACAAATCTACAGTGTTAAGTTTATTTTGGCATAAATTCATCCTAACTACGGAACCCTTCATTGTGCGTGATCCGACACGCACTTGGCCGGATTTTGTATAGAGATACGATGCACTGCGGCTAATGTGCGCTATCTTAGAGAGATATTAAAGGAATAAATTACTTTTTTTTAGCTTTGCTCTTCTCTTGTGTCTCGTGTATAAACACAAATCTCAAATACGTATCTACACTAATACACTGACCCCCAATAACTATCTGGAAGCTACATTATTTTGCATCGAACTCGCGACCCGTAGCGCAGAAACCCATCACTCCATTGGTCATGAAACAGACAATTAGTTCCATTGAAAAATATCAAAAATCAAGAGCGTTGAGAGGAGTCTGCAGAACATTATTTGCGACGTTCAACAAAAACCACCAGTCTGCGATCTGTTCCATTTTTTCCTAGTTTTTATAGGACTTTTTGGTATTGTTGTTGCTACTGTTCCAGTGTCTGACTGTCAGCTTATCCTCGTTAGTAATCTTTTCAGCGTACCTAATCTCTTTTTGTGGAACATAGATTTTTTCTTAGCTTGGGAATTCTGATTTTTATAGGATAGTTCAGATTGATCTGTAGGGATTCTGTTAACGCAATAATTTTATATACCTTTCAGGAATAAACTATTGCGAGAGTTTATGATCCTCGTTCATATAGAAAAATCTCCTTTTTGCGTATCCGACGTTATTTTACCTTCTTTTATATAACACGGACTTCCTTCTTCTATCAGTTGTAAATCAGAACACTACTGGCATATGGTTGTGATTTCGTAAGTCCCTCTTTTATTCTTCAAAACCTTTTAAGTAGTTCAAATTATATCATACTAGCTTTTGCCCGCGGCTTCGCCCACGTGTATGTCGGAATATATCAAATTAGTACCTACCCTACGTGTTAATCCAGGTTCTAAAACATCTGCATCCCAAATTTCCTCTAAATTCAATCAACTGTTTTTGCGCCAATCCGGAACATAGGTACATCCCGACAAACAACAAACGGACAAAAATTCTAAAAACTATAGTGTGCGCAACAGACTCGTTCAATCACTTCTTTTCAAATATATGCAATGCACAGTTCTGACTTCGTTACTATTTTTAACCGACTTCAAAAAAAGGAGGAGGTTATCAATTCGGTTGTATGTTTTTTTAATGTTTGTTACCTCAGTACTCCGTCATTTATAAACCAATTTGGAAAATTATTTTTTATTTGAAAGGACATACTTTCAGATTGGCCCCATTTTTATCAAAATCCAGTTCTGATGATAGGATCCATGAGGAATTGAGGGACCTCCTCAAACATTATAGGCAAACATATAGTGATTTTGGTATTTCCATCAACAAATCAAGCATTTGCATTCAGAAAGTGTCATTTGGTGAAGTGGAACTGACAAAGAAGACCATAGATGGCCACAAGAACTCCTCAATGATAAGTATTTCACGGGTGGCAATAAGATATCTCGATTAAGATAGTTAAACGACTATGACGAAGCAAATTTATATAAATGGTTCTGATGAAAATGGTACCACTGAACTCAGATCAGTAATAAAATAATGTATCCTAGCCGTGTTGGGGCTTATTGGAATTGTCATGAGATGCACTCTGGCTATAAATTATTTTTAACCGACTTCAAAAAAGGAGGAGGTTCTCAGTTCGTCGGAATCTTTTTTTATGTGTGTTCCCCAATTACTCGAAGACGGCTGGACCGATTTGGAAAATTCTTTTTTTGTTTGAAAAGGTATACTTTTCACGTGGTCCCATTGTCATTAGGTCAGGATCTGATGATGGGATCGTGGAGAAATTGACGGAACTCCTCAATTTAGGCACACCTATAGCGATTTGGGTATTTTTTATGGTAACTTGTGCATTTGCTCTCGGAAAGCACCATCTGTTGAAATGGAACTGTTGACGAAGGCCACAGATGGTAAGATGGCCACCGGAACAACTCAATAATAAGTATTTCACGGGTTGCGATTCCATTACTTTAAAATTATTGCTAAGCAATAGAAGCTCGTCACAATGCATATGGTAAAGTGGAGCTGATGGTGAAGTACCAGGAGAACTCCTCAACAATTAACGTCCCTGCATCGGGAAAAGCAATGTTTTGTAAAAGGTCAGGAGCAGTTGTCATTAGGCTATTGTAACTCAGATAAATTACAAACCGACCCACTAAAAAGTGAAAAATAAAAAAACTTTATTGAAAAAAAAAAAACACTACAAAGTGAAAGTGAAAAATAACTTTAATTTCGGAAGTCAGTGGCAAAAACCTAAAATACAGATCCAAAGATACTGACTTCCGAAAAAGTATTAGTAGGTACTGAGTTTCGAGTTAATCTGACAGCGCGTTAATATTTTTCCTTACTGTTCCTTACTGTTCTTACGGTCCTAAGTGTTCCTTACTTGTTTTAAAAAACTAAAAGTGATACTTTTTATTATTTCCTGAGGCAAATATTACGAAGTTTCAAGTGTATTAACCAAAGGAATAAGATTTTTCATATAATCTGTATCCCCTCTTTTCACCCCCACAGGGTTGGAATTTCGAAACTTTGTTTCGGATTTTTCCATAACTGGAATCAAAGATTTCTTATACCAGTTTTTGAGTTAATCATCCTCCTCTTAAAAATCTAATTATCCCTTCTCACCCCGTCAGGGGTAGTTTTGAAAAACCAATAGTAAGAAACTTTATTGCTCATTTAGGCAAATATTCGTGCCAAGTCTCCAGTTTATTAACCAAATGAATAAGATTTTTCACCTAAACTATATCCCCGCTTTTCACCCCCACAGGGGTGGAATTTTAAAAAATCGTTTAGGATATTTCCAAAACTTGACTCAAAGATTATTTATACCAATTTTCGAGTTAATCAAGCCACGCAGTAAAATCCTCCCCTGTAAAATTGACAACCCTTTTTCACCCCGTTCGGGGTAGATTTTCGAAAAACCTTGATACAGGTTATTCTTTATTTTTGATTTTAAGTATAAATACTGAATTTCGAGTTAATCGGTCTGCGTGTTAAAACTCTTCCATTCAAATTTTGACATCCCCCAATCCCCCTCGTGGGGGTAGTTTAGAAAAACCAGAAATTACAAAGTTCATAATTTACTAAGTTTTAAGTTTAAGAGTTTATTAACTCATGGAATAAGATTTTTCAAACAAACGAAATCCCCCCTTTTCACTCCCTTAAAGGTCGAATTTCCAAAAACCCCTTCTTAGTGCTCCCCTACATTATAAACGGAAGCCGTGTGCAAAATTTCACGTTCCTAGTCGCAGTAGTTTCGACTGTGCGTTGATGTGTCAGTCAGTCAGTCAGTCAGTTTCTCCTTTTATATATACATATATAGATTTTCATTTGTACCAACCTACATACATTAAAACAAACTATTGATAAACAATGAAACTCACAAAGTTAACTTACTATTATTATTACAAAACAGCAAGTTACTATAACTCCATCTACCTAACATTATTTCGTTTAATCACTATCTGTATCCTAATCAAGAAAGACGTAAAACTATTTCAGTAGGTACTAAAATAGTTTAACGTCTTTCTTGATGACATTCGCGAAACTTTTCCGATTGTGGACAAGTTTCCAACTTAATATGTATCGCTACAAGTTTGTAGTAACTTAATCTACTACTTTCAAGTGGTCCATCTTGGTCTTACATCATCGTTTCTTGGTATTATATCAATATAATGACTATTTTTGTGTTTTGTTCATTGTAAACTGTTAATTTGACTTCAGTACGAGATTTTAATATTTATTTGTGAGCTTTAATGAATCCTGTGTACCTCCTACACGACGACACTAAAGCGGAGATTTAAGTAAAACATTCTTTTTTTTATCGTACACTTGATGTGGGTTAAATATGGGATGTACATACTATAGATACACCTCTGCCTAACCTTTCAGGGAATACAGGCGTGATTTTATATGTTTGATTTTGTATGTGTATAATTTTCAATCTCTATTCCCTTAAAACTTTCTACATACATTGCCATTCTTCTTTCCAACAATACATCTTCATCATCATTTGCCTAGCCGTTTCCCAACAATGTTGAGAAAAGTTTCCAGTCTAACCTGATGCAGCCGAACACCAGTACTTTTCAACAATACATCGTGTACGTCTATATTCTAGTTCCAGCCAAACATCATAAAACAGAGTACAAAACATCCATACTTACACACACAGCACACGCCAAGACCGTCGGCACAGTCGCCCGAAGCCCTGCCGTCTCTCTGCCGGCAGTCGTACTGGTTGATACAGATACCAGCCTTCGCGATGCTGTGACCTTCGGGCTGGCACTCTCGCTCCCCTCCCACAGGGAAGAAGTTGAGGACTTTACCGAGGGAGAGTAGGCCACCTGGAAAAAAGAATTGAAATAAATATTTGTATGAATGGACGAAAACAATATCTGTAGTAGTGTAGTGACAGTGACCCTGTGCCACCAGTGCCGCCTTGCCGTAAATGGAATAACTTAGGTGCCCGTTCGCTCAGGTGGGGTTAAAATAGGTGCCGTAAGTGAAAAACCTCGACATTACTTTTCGATAATGGTAACATTCCTGTTCCAAATCTTGTCGGGATTGATTACTGATTTGAGTCTGAACCCGAGACGATAGCGAACACCATAGAGTTCCTGCAATCGATACGTAAGAACAAAGATGACTGCAATCTTCAAAGACATGAAACAAACTTTAAACTTCGTTAAAGATATCTTTGATGCTGTGAACAATAAACTCCAAAGAGATCCAATGTTATAAAAGTATGCAGAATTATTTACTGCTTCGGTATGCTCGGGTGCTTCGGGTGCTTTCGGTATCTTTAACACTTTCAATGTTTGCTTCAAAGGTAAACTTAAATAGATAAAGGGAGCATCTCGATAGAATTATTTAATTCACGCCGCTCAGGAATTTGCATAAGAAAAACATCTCGTTTGGAGGCAAAGTAAGACCTTGTTTTAAATAAAAAAAAACAACATTTAAGGCCCTTGGGAGATACTGGGGCGCGTGCTAAGCTGCGGAATATTCGCGAAAAATACGGGTGTTAACAGGGCCGGATTAAGAGAAGCCGACGACGGTGGTACGCGTCAACGCAAAATAAACACGCCGTGTTGTCGTAAAATATTTTTATTCTTCGCACCTGTAGCATGTAGCATAGTTAGCAAAGAAATATAAAATGTTCGTGGTTTTCTTTTTCTTTTTATATCTGTTTGCAAATGTAAATATTTGGGCAAAAAAAAATAAATTGAAACGAAATTCATATTACCTAACCGAAATTGTGGCTCAAAAAGGTTTTTTTTCTATTTTGTTGCGTAGATCGTGCCTTCGTATAATAAAACTAACAGTTACGTAGGAATGCGAAATAATAGAACGCTGATGATTAGGTAGATGTAGGTATTTCATATCACAAATATTTCACGAGCAATTAAATCAAAGTAATTAGGACAGATTTTTTGCGAGAAGCTTTTTTTCTTGCAGTCAATACAATTAATACAAAGAATACGTGATACGAATATAACCTTAATATCCAATAGCCTTAGGATTACTTTGCGCTGATACTAAATAACTAATTACAGTTGGCTCTACATCGCAATTTATATAAATGAGTTTAGCTTTTATCTGAATAGGCTAAAGTAACAGTACAGTTAATTAAAAAATGAGTTTGTGATTTAGGTCGGTCGGATTTAGCATTTTTGTTCTTTTTCTGAAAATAAGTGCTTAAATGAGCGTTATAGATGTTTTTATAGTATTCAACTGGCTTTTGATATAGCCAATGGTTCATATTGATTTATCATTTGATTTACTGGAAGATAAATGAGCCGCTGAAAACACTGAGATTCTGTACAAAGCCATCATTAGAAACCCAATACAATATAAAACAAATTCTGAGCACAATGTAATAACAGCCCAAATTGCACTCAAGAAAGGCATTAGCGAGCTTAGAATGTGAATGACGAAAATGTATACCCTCCCTAACCTAAGGACGTTACCTGTCACAGGAAGAGGGCTTCCTGTGACAGATAAGCCAACATTCTAAATTAAATCTACGACAACTACAGTTTCTGTACTTTGCTTTCTTTTTAAACGAATTTTCACTTCAATCCTAAGTCCATCCCTATCCACATGCATGTAATGCCTCGAGGGACTCCTTGCCAATGCATGTCGAGTCGCTGGAAAATTTTCACCCTGTATATAGTATATCGACTTTACTTCTTAGCTTCGTACATTACCAGCGCAACGTAGGTAAATCCAGGGAAATTAATGGTTAAGCAAATTGACTACACACATAAATTGTCCGTATATTCAAATCACAACTGTCATTCCTTGACAATTGTATGAAATAGATATAACACAGCAAATTGATGTAGGGTGTCAATTTGCTTAAGCATTAATTTCCCAGACTGTACCTCGGGTTTGTCACATAGAAAATGTAGTCTAAATGCCTGCCTTACTGCTGGGAAACTCGCGCGGATTTTTGCTTAGAAATAAGTAGGTATGTGAAGTAATAATGTTACAAGGTTTTGTGGAGTGCAAGGATTTTGTGGTGAGGTAAATATTGTGTAGCAAGTTACTTGAGAGTCATGCTTGTCTACAGTCTACCTATATAGGTGAAGATGAGTGCACTGCACTATATTTGAATTGCAATTCCTGGCGTTAGGGTTTGCATTTCCAAATATAAATGTGTGGCGGCATATCTATATCACCACAATGGAACGCGTCACACTGACGTCACGCAAAATCCTGCATCGCGCAATCAGAGTTTACCGCGCGACTAGCATATATACAACATCCCGACATCAACCGTCGGGCAGTAGCCCACCAGACACAACACCCGTCTGGTCGGCGGATCCTCCCTTTTCTATGGAGGATGAGTGAACTTTACACCCTGTTCCTCATTCCTCTATACTGGTGACCCCGAACATGAACGTCAGCGCAGCCTTAGAGGGTACACCTCTGCCTGAAACAAGGCGTGATGTTATGTTATATGTATTAACCTGACATGGACTTAAAAATATGATGATTGATGACTAGGATTCTAATTCGGTTTTTACATTAGGTGGTTACATTAATAGAGCCATTTTCTCATCAAGTTTTTTTTGTCGAACTTTCGATTTACGTTCTAACACAGTTACAAGATAATCATAAATCTTAAAGAAATAATGGTCTCTGTCCATTCGTCTATTATATCGTATCGACGCGGCGGATGAATTAACTTTTTAGTTTCGTTGACGTGTCTGACTGCATTTTAAACCCACAGTTTTAACACAAAACCAACGGCTTGCGGTAAGGTTTAATACACCATGAAAGTACATCAATTTAGGTTAAATGTAATACATCTATACAATTAAATAAAATTGAAGTGTCTGTTTGTAATGTCAAAATAACAGCTTTTTACTAAATGCATATGAAAGTTTATACGATACTTATAAAGCAATTTTTAAAATTTTTGTGTGTCCGTCTGTTTGTTTCGGCTAATCTCTGAAACGGCTGGAACGATTTTGACAGGACTTTCACTGGCAGATAGCTGCTGATGATATAAGGAGTAACTTAGGGTACTTTTATTTTTGAAAAAGAATTAGGGTTCACTGTTTTAATACAAAACCAACGGCTTGCGGTAAGGTTTAATACACTATGAAAGTACATCATCATCATCTGCCTGCCTTTCCCCAACTATGTTGGGGTCGGCTTCCAGTCTAACTGCATGCAGCTGAATATCAGTATTTTACATGGAGCGACTGCTTATCTGACCTCCAGAACCCAGTTATGGATAATACGATACCCCTTGGTAAGACAGGTTGTCAGACTTTCGGTCTTCTGACGACCGTAACGACTATCGAAGATCCATGAATGACAGCCGGGACCAATGGCTTAACTTGCTTTCCGAGGCACGGAGGGGTATTGTGTGTAAAGATGCTTATCCATCCACGGACCAACCGCGGCAAGCGTAGCTTAACCTGGTTGATCGACCCGTGCGGCTGTTATTACTTAGCCACGAGCCCCTCCACACCGTGAAAGTACATCAATTTAGGTTAAATATAACTATAAAATCAAAAAATCAACCATCAGTGCCTACCTAAACGTTGCGGTTTTTAGCCTAAAAGTCGCTAAAATGTTATTGACAGATTAATTATGTGCTAAGTACTTTCTTAATTGTATCGAAAAGTAATTATAAATATTTTTTGATCAATAATGCTGGCATAATATAATGTCACTAAGATACCTTCTTATTAAAAGCTTTTATTCTATTTGACACCACGAAAACCGGACAACAAACCAAAAAGTATTGACACTTGATTTTTTTTTTTTAATAAGTAGGTAGCTGAAGCAAAGCTAATGAAAAGAATAACCATGTTTGCTACACCTACGTATAGATTTATTTTATGTAATAGTTTTTTATCCTTACCTTTATTTCCTATATTCTGATCAGACCGGTCACTTAGGACACTAGCAAGTGGGACATCACTTACAGGTGGCCAGACCACCACCTCTTAAAGCAGTATTATTTTAATGTTACTTCAATGTGAGAAAGAGATGAAGCTATACAGGACGTCTAGCTCCATCTCTTTCCCACACTCAAGTAAGATTACAATAATACTGTGGTCTGGTTCCTGGAGTGACCTAAGTGCCCGTTCACTTGCACGTTTGAAGACCTAAAGAATGCACTGATGCCGCTATCACCGTGGCTACCTACTGGGCTCAAACAATATTGTTATATTATTTGAGTTTGGTTGATAATCAACCAAATTACCGTCGACACGAAAAGAAGAAAGACATATCTACAAAGTCTATCTATTCACACACGAAATATCTTAAGGGGTCATTGTACTCATCATTATGAACAACTTTCACTATGGGACCAAACCCGAAATCGCGAAAAAAAGCAGCTTTCCCTAGGTACATTTATGTTCGCATAACTCGTCAAAATGTAGGGAACCGCTCTGTTGTTTTTTGCAATTTTAGGTTTGGTTCTAAAGTAAAAGTTGTTTATAATGATGAGTACAATGACCCCTTAAGATATTTCGTGTACGAATAGATAGACCTTATATTGAAAGTTTCTGATATTTTCGCCGATGAATGTCTTAAGCAGTTTGTCTGCTTTATTTGACGTCATCGTCTGCGTTGTTTAGCGGTACCCTTTTTTCTAGTCTATGCTTTTTTTGTTACCAATACAGCTATCTGCTGGTTCAGAAATAAAAGCTGCTCGACTCTAACCAAAAAATCAAATAAAAATCCTATCCAAATTCAACCAAATGTCTCTAAATAAACTGCCAGACTCAGTGAAACAATTTATTTATAAAAATGTTTGCTCTAAAGTGAAATTCCCGAACAAAATGGACAGTTAGATAGAACAGTTAACAGTTGTTTTTCTTTGTTTTGTTAACTTCTGGCCAATTGCGCGCCCGCGGACGTCGATATCACATATTGTGGGATAGGGCTGCCACTTCACTTGTCATTATGTCAAGTTACAGTTACCGAAAACTGTTTATTTTGTTTATGGTTTGGGGCACAACTTATGCGTCGTATTTTTTATGATAATATTATTTATTTATTATGCAGTCATTAAGAATATAGCGGTGTGTTTTACTTGAAATAAATAACATACCCTAACCTAAACTACCTACATGACATAATTTCTGCGCAGTTTTTAACTTAGTCTACCTACCGAAATAAATCAATTAACAAATTATTCGTTGACGAACTTAAGAAAACCAAGAATTCAACTTACTTAATCTACAAGAGAGATAGGCAATTCTTGCAGGGATTTACAGAATTTCTTAACACAATTTGCTAATTGCTTTAGTTAAACGAAAGAAAAGACCTCCAGCAAAATCTAATTGTTTTTGCCAAGGAGTATAAAAGAAAGTTTTAGTCCACTCTTACTCTTTTTATTTACATTCCAAAGAAACTAGGCACTTAGTTAATTTTACAACAGGGTAGTTTCACAGAGTAAAATAATGTTTAATCCTATTAAGTACAGTCAGCCAGTAGTTTAATAGTCATCATCATCTGCCTAGCCTTTTCCCAACTATATTGGGATCGGCTTCCAGTCTAACCGGATGCAGCTGAATACCAGTATTTTACATGGAGCGACTGCCTATCTGACCTCCACAACCCAGTTACTGGGTAACACGATACCCCTTGGTAAGACTGGTTGTCAGACTTTCGGGCTTCTGACGACCCGTAACGACTGTCAAAGATCCACGAATGACAGCCGGGACCAACGGCTTAACGTGCTTTCCGAGGCACGGAGGAGTCTCGGTATGTAAAGATGGTCACCCATCCACGGACCAACCCCGGCAAGCGTAGCTTAACGTAGTAAAGTAATAGAATTTAATTTTTCTGTTTGTAACTCTCATTAACAGATAATATCTAGAGCGTGTTACACATGCCCTGAAGGTACTTTCAGATAGAATAGTTAATTATGTATTATGAACAACGAAGTGCGAATATAAGCAATTGATTATGATCTTTACTTTTGTCACAGATTATAAGGAAAATTGTACTTTAGAAATAAACGAATTACAATGATTAACTTAAACTGCCTTAATTTACTTAAATATTATATTATCAGCCCGTAAAAAAAAATTGGTGAATGTACCTAATAGTGTTGCCAGCTGTGAAACATACTTTTGTAGAAAATAAAGGTAAACAGTGGAGTATCTTGCCGGTTCTTCTCCATAGGAAACGACCAATTGGAACCGTGCACCTAGCTTCTGACGTTTCGTAAGTGCCCATGTAGGTTTATGTGAAATAAAATATTTCAAACTCAAACTCAAAGCATTTATTTCAATTAAACCAATTACAGGCACTTTTGAATTGTCAAAGAGTCGGTCAGTTAGTCAGAAAATTGAAGCTAGTCGCCCATTCCAAAACGTAGATCTCTATGGAGAATGGGCAAGAAACTCCATGGACACTCTTTTAAATCAAAATTGTTACAAAATCCTGGGTAGGTACATTGTTATTGTTCTTGTTGCTTCTATATGTGAGAACAATGTAAAAAATAGATAATTAAAACAATTTAAAATATAAGATTAAAAATAAGCCCTGGCAGCTAAGAGATGACCAGTCTCCACTGACGGCGCCCATTTTTATTTTGAAACAATTTACAGAAATGCGGTTTTACGATGTAGTGTAGTAATGTAAGTAATGTTAGAATATCTATGTATGTGTAAGCAAGCCTATATAATCGTATGTTATTCCAAATATAGAGAGTATTATTCCAGCATCGGTTGGTATCATTTCTCTCCCGAATACCTTCGTCACTACAACGATATGCATCAATAAGTTTTTTTATTAATTAAGGTTGTTTAGGAAAACAAAGGTACTTCTTTTTCTGGATGAATTTACTCAGTCTGCTCAACTTTTCATGCTATAAAAAAGATAATTTACAAACTAATCGCCATTTTAAGATCAATTTATTCTTACTCGTTACAGTGCTTTCATTAACTATTATTCATCTCAGTTTCGAATAATAACAAAAAAAAGTCATTCAGCACACCCCTATCATCGTCCAAAATGAGATCACACAAAAAACAGAAAAAAACAACTGGCAGTGGACTTTCCGAACGGATCGCTAGACGCCTTTACGAGTTCGGTGTCCACGTCGCAGATGGATTGTCGAATCCGCTGTTTTACATAACCGCTAATGGTTTTACAAAACAGCTCCGTTATATAAAGCATCTGAAAGACGTTCAGCGGTTTTCCGTAATTACTGAACTTTAACATGCAGAATTGCACAAACGTTTTGTAGCCTTTTAAACTTAATCAATGCAACGGGTCAACTATTAGAGGTTATGTAAAACAGCTTGAAATGAAACGTTAGATTGTAGATTTTAGTTCAATATTTTGTCGCTCGTGACTCTGTGTGTCATAACAACAATAATGGCGTCTGAAACAGAAATAAACGAGTAATATGAGTGAAAATGGCCCTAACTCAAGTGAAACAGTGATTTTAAGGACATTTTTAATATAAAGTTATCAGAGTTTTATGAAAGTCAGTCCTAAAAATATTAAATAGAAAAGTAACTGCGACCAACTTGGAACTAGCACTCACCGGCCGCTTCTGCAGCATCGCTCGCTTCGCTCGCTCAGCTCCCGCGCGGTTGGTCTCAGTTCTAACCTAACCTAAACCCATTGGTCAGGGTGCCCTAGCTTAGTTACTGCGACCAATTCGGCATTAAAAGCCACAGTAAACGCTTGTTGTGACTGCAGATAAGCCATTCTGCATTACATCTAAACGTGGGTAGCAGTTTTGTTAAGCGTGACGCAATGTTTTACTTAACGGAGCTGTTTTGTAAAACAGCTAACGGTTATGTAAAACCGCGGATTCGACAATCCATCTGCGACATCTACATAATAATTAAAATGTACTAACAAAATAATGAGATGCCTTAATAAAGATAAAGATTTCTCCATATTTTTAAACATGGAGTGAATGAGTCTTTATTTGAACTTGGCCTTAATTAGCGCTGGAAAACCTCTCGGAATTAGGGCTAAGTTATCACATTTGATGCGTAGCAATGACGCTCTGCTGAATGCGGGTTGATGAGTTAAAATTGAGGCTTATTATTAACCTTGATACTCTGATTAACCTTATCGCGTAGATAGGCCGTGTTTGATGCGTGTCACGCGCTGAAAGTGACCGATTGTTGCACACATTTATTTTGATGCATGCTCTATAGTCTGACGGCAATATATACATTCGAATGCCACCCGGCCTGTGATGAATCATGCCGGCCCGAACTTGTATTTAACACCTCTACAATCTGTTAGGTCGCCAGCAACACAGAGGATTAAAAGAAGACAGATATTAACCTAAACTATAGTAGGAAACCGATTGAATTTGTGTCTGTTTCTTCTCAGCTCCACATCGGAAAAAGCATGTCCGCAAAGTAACACTTCCAAGTCGTTTCCTCGAAAAATTCCTCTGCTCTACTCACCCAACGTCTGCCAAAATATCCTAGACTCGAGGAGGTAGTGTTGTAATTTTTAAGACTCTTTATAATAGATACCTACAAGCCTACAGGTCATCATCAGCCTACAGCAGTCCACTGCTGGACATAGGCCTCTCCAATTGCAAGCCATTCAGCTCGATTCTCGGCAACTCTCATCCAGCTGCTACCAGCAACCTTGGCTGGTAGCAGTTGGATGAGATGTGATGAAGATCGTCGCTCCACCTAGCCTGAGGGCGTCCTACATTACGTTTGCCGATTCGCGGTCTCCACTCAAGAACACGTCTACCCCAACGGTCATCAGTTCTACGTCTAATATAGCCGGTGCATTGCCACTTCAGCTTGCTTATTCTGTGAGCTATATCGACAACTTTGGTTCTCTGATAGCTCATTCCATAGCTCGCTGAGCGTACAGGCCTAGAGGTACAATGAGATAAAATTATTGTTAAGGAAATTGATACCCTACGTCAATTTGCTGTGATAAAGTCATTTCGGACAACTGTCAAAGAATGGCAGCTGTGATTTGACTTTAAGGATAATTTTAATTTTCTTGACTCTACCTAGATAATATTCATTCCTATCTTTTATTCAATTCTATACCTACGTCACACGTTGATCTAACTACATTTCATGCAACAATGTGACACAATGATAGCTAAGCTCAACAAAGCTAAGCAAACTGTGCAATGCGCATCAAGTGATTGTCATCTCAACTAATCTGAGAGCATATTCTACTCAAAGTCATGTCGTTCTCACACAGAACATTGTGCATTCACCGTGACGTGTACTTACGCGTTGTTTATGCTAAGTAAATAGTGGATATCCTTTGAATGGCGACGGAATAATCTCAAATGATGCCGCCATTTGCAAGTCAAAGGAGAGTTGCTGGTGGATTAAGCTATATTTCTCAGTATTATCCTTTTCTTATTTATAAATCCGTGATTATTAATTATTTATGTCTCCATCAAAGTGTAATATGGGACCGTGAGATAAGTAAGTACCTACTCATAGCTTCATTTACTAATCTATAGCTGCAATCGGTTGTGCAAGATTCAACAACAATTTTTGCCATACCCTACGTGTATACAGTATTTTTTATGGGCAAGTTTTGTATGGGACAGTTGATCATTTTCGTGCGATACCAATGTTGGTCCCATGAAGAAAGTTGTCCAGTTTGATGGTCTGTACCCTTTTAATTTGATTTCTGATACATGCTGTATAAACATCACAGTAGTGATAGGTTTCATGTAGTTTAATGGTGAGTGACCAAGCTGGGGGCCAACCACCACCTCTTAAAGCAGTATTATTTTAAGGTTACTTCAGTTTGAGAAAGAGATGGAGCTATACAGGACGTCTAGCTCCGTCTCTTTCCCACACTCAAGTAAGATTAAAATAATACTGCGTTAAGAGGTGGTGGTCTAGCTCCTGGCCAATTTTTAGGTCAAAGAATCAGCATTGCCATCCAACGTGGCAACACTGCCTGCCTTTTGGGCACTTTTCCCACTGACAGCGATGCGGGCGATTTTTTTGATGCCCAATGAGCTCTCCCTTTTTTTTCTTTTTTTTTATACGTAATATAATTAAATATTTCAGTGTTCGATTGTATATTTGTATTTAAGATTTCTGTATATTACAATAAATAAAGTTTTAGAAAATAAATGTTAGGTATAGAGTCTATTGATGTAATGTAGGTACTTAAACAGGGTTGGCGAACTCACAGGTCAACATCTAGAACAGTCTATTGATCTACTCTCAACACTAAATCCCTCCTGAAAAGGTTATAAAAGTTATAAATTGCGCAACGGATTTAATTGGAGCTCTGACCTCTAAGCATACAAGCTTACATATTGCGAGCAACCATTATTTCCAAAGCTTGATCCCTCAACTTTTTTAATTAACTGCTCTTACACTTTCATTTCTGAAAGGTTATAACGTTATCATAGAAACTACGACGGGTAATTAAGAACGGCTTAGATTAACGTCTTATCTCTGTCAAACTTACTGTGGATTAGATAATTACACTGTCAATCTGCTTGAAAGCTTAGGCAAATGGTTTGATGTGTTCGTGAGCAATGTGTTTATGAAACTACAATCCCTTACGGAAAATCGGATTAATAATGAGAGTTTAAGAAAATGCAAATCTAATTCTGTAGGTACCCCGTCCGGCATCCCTTGGGCCACGTCCCAGGGTCTAAAAATTCTGGTCAGGTCTAAAAAAAATCTGCTGTTCCCTACATTTATGTTCGCATAACACGTCAAAATGTAGGGAACCCTGATGTTTTTTCGCGATTTCAGATTTGGTCCCATAGCAAAAGTTGTTCATAATGATGAGTACAATGACCCCTTAAGAGGTTGTGCGTTAAATCCGGGACATGTTGTATTATAGTTCTTTTCACGTTACCGTATCTGGAGACAGCGACCCAGACTAATTTACAATGTTATTTGACAGCGTGCGCTATTCTTTTATTATGAAACGAAGAAGTTTTAGCCATCACGCAAGTCCTTCCCAAGTTAGGAATAACTAATAACTCACCCATTCGAAAAACTACGGAACTATGCACCAGTTTATCATTAGACTTTTTCTTATTTCCCGACCTCAGCGGGGCATCAACTGCAACACGTCAATCAATCGCTTTCACTGCAACACGTTTGCTAGTAGGTATTAAACACGTCACTTTTACCTTCGCTTAAATCTTCATTTAATATGATGATTTGAAGTGGAAGATATAATTTAAATTATAGTGAATGATGGCTGGAATGTTTAAAGCACTAAGCGCAGGCCACACTGGGAGCGAAGCGAAACGAAACTCAGTTCGTTTAGCTTCGTTCCGCGTCTTTTCATACTTCGGTTCACACCGCGTACTAAGCGAAACGAAGGCGGAAGTATGAAAAGACGCGGAACGAAGCTAAACGAACTTAGTTTCGTTTCGCTTCGCTATCAGTGTGACCTGCACTTTACATTGAATGTTTTTTTTGTTTCACTTTTTAATCGAAAGTATCTCGGTTATTCTGCCGGTAACCGAGATTGGGGTCACTATTATGTACCTAGATGTTTTATTATGACTATTTACTATTTTTGATGAGCCAAGTGTGGCTACAAGTGATGTATTTACTCAGTATTGAAGATAAATGATGAACTATTGTTTATATCCTTGTGAATATGTCGTTCGTGTACCTTGATTAATAAATTAATAATAATAACGTCAGTTTTGTGAGCAAAGAGTATTAACTACACAAATAAATGAAATTGAAGTGTCTGTTTGTAATGTCAAAATAACAGCTCTTTACTAAACGCATAATTATGAAAATATATACGGTACTTATAACCTAAAAACTATTTTAAAGAACGTTGTCTGTCTGTCTGTTTGTTCCGGCTAAGCTCCGAAACGGCTGCCCAATTCTCGAAGACGATGATAGGCTATCAATCAAATAAATTTTATTAAAAAATTAAAAAATCTACTATCTACTCAAAGTATGAATTTTATCAGAACGACAACATTTAACAACAGAAGCAAACAGCTTTGGAATAGTTTTTTTTGGCATTTTGTGGATATCTATGGGTTTAAGCGATGAATTTTGGTAATGTTTTAATAAAATTGATTAAAAAAAAAATATGGAGACAAGTCCGAGTTTTTTGGCGTGAGTACATAGCACATGACCCCACCACTTCGCTGTTTTCGTTTATTCAACCATGCGCTGAACACCCTGTATTTCAAAGTGGGTTTTACCATTAGATAGTTCTCGTTTCTTTTTTTTTTTTAAATTTGTATTTTTATCTTAGTTTTGCAAAAATCGATACTTAGTCGGTTTTCCCAATAACACGGCGATATTTTTCATGTTATTTAATTTTTTATTTTTTTATTAGTGTTTGTGACCTTGCTTTACATTAATTTTTGCCGTCTCTCCGATGTTGTTGGCTCGATTTGATTTATGTTTATTATTTCTAAAAACTTATCGGATTAACAAATTAAAATGTATCGGATTAACTAACATTATTTAAAATTTATCGAATATAAAAAAATAAAACGGAGGTGAAGACCCTTTTTTCTAAAAAAAAAATCAGTATTTAAAAAATTTAATAACATGAAAAATATTAAAGATAGACCTCCCTTTTAATTTTCGATATTTTTTCATGAATATTCAGAAAAATACGGGCGGTCACATGCCCATGGGCGGCATTGTATATAATTGTGTATCTTACGACTTCCACGCGAACGAAGTCACGGGGCACAGCTAGTTAGAAATGAATAAAGTAAGAAGTTTAGTTTTAAATGTAGACAATACAGCTGAATGATCTAATAGACCTTGAGGCTTATTTCAATCGCAATTGTAGGTATAGCTTGGTAGGAAATATTTCCTACCACGCCCCAACCCCAACCCCAACTAAAACCTATCTCCATAATAAACACAGATCAGCATCAAAACCCACAGGCCGTAGACGATAGGCCACGGTCCGATGACCACGGCATAACATAAAAATAAATTTGAATTTAAACCGAGTCCCTTCTCTTCAAAGTGAGGGATTCCATTACCAGCTCATCGTAAATGTATTGCATATTGAATGCTGTTGATGTGATGGATCCTATAACGTCTGAGAAAAGAGGGAATTTGGTTGTTGATATTTTTGGGAAATATGTTTAAGTTCGACACAGGGTGGTTAATTTTCGTTTTAAACTTTTCAGAATTATTTGAGGGTTAAAATTGTGTTAGCACTGCTAAACTTGAGTTTGACGTAAAAAGTGCACTTCGCAAAATAGCACTTCTCAAAATGGTGCTCATTTTCGTTCTCAAAATGAGTGTGAATTTTATCATAATGGGTCAAAATAAAAACCGTTTGCTTACACTATGCCAATGAAAATATTATGTTCAACTAAAAGTTACTTAACGTTTTACCGCATAACTACTCAACTATTGTATGTAGTGCATACGCCTGACTAGTTTTAGACATTTTTAACTCCAAAATAAACCTGCACAGAACAAGAAAAAACTTCAACCTATGGCCGTCACTCAGACGCCACGTAATTAAGCGGGAACCTATAGCTTCGTCTAAAGCCGGCGACACACAGTCGGAATTCCGTTTCGAAAGCAGCAAATCCATTCATAATCTAGTTCTCCGTTCGGAATGTTCTCTGAATCGAAATTCGGTATGGTAGTCTTTGTATGATTTTGTACGGATTTGCTGCCTTCGAAATTCCGAATCAAGATTTCGAAACGGAATTCCGACTGTATGTGGCCGGCTTAAGAAACCCTTAACCCAAAATCATCATAATCTTTTAAACAAAAAAGAATCAAGCTAAAATCTCTCGTTGGCCTTATTCTGTTATTTTAACTTCGGGCACGAGACATTAAGCTTTATGTAATCGCGGCGGTACCTAATGTGGCCCAACGATTTAGTGTTCCGTGGTACGAAACACTTATGGGGGAAGGATGACGAGGTGGTGATCTTAGTCATTCCTAATGATTACATTTGTATGTATAACATTAATATTTCCAAAAATTAACATCATGAAGAAAGAAGGGCAAAGGTTACAAATCAGATCAGATTTGCCGAAAATAACTTACGTACCTTACTTAACTTACTATTAACGAAAGATTGATGTCTAATAACCTGGAGGCTGTGCTAATTATAAAAATGTCAGGGTTTTTTTTTATTTTTTTTTATTTGAGATAGGTTTGCTCTTGACTCTAGTCTAGGTCAGAGATGACAGAGACAAAGTCGACGATGGAGCGAGCTTACCCAGAAGGCACTGGCACTCCCACATACCGACGGAACACAGCAAGCTGCTTGGCGCCAGACTCCAGTGGGATGGTGGTCGCGAGCCAGGTGGCCCCTTGCGGAGCCTACCACCGCTAAGTGGGATCGTTCAGCCGTACCACGTGCAAGCCCGTGGTGCCATTGCCCGGGGTGGACCACAAGGAGGTAGATCCCAACCACCCCAAAAGGGTTGTTGCTATGGGTCACCGACTGGACTGAATTAAATAGTAGTACATTAATGTATCTGAACAATTTAAGTATACAGCGGGGCAATTGTGTAACACACTTACACTAGGAATCGGTTTCATTTTGATAGTTAAACAACATTCATTACGTTATTTACGTTGTTGAGCAGACAAATTTTTCGATCTTATGAAGCAATACATTATCAATTTGCTTCATAATCATTCAGATTGATAGTTGATTAGTTGATTGATAGTATGTTACGTAATTAAGATGTAGGAATAGGTACTTTTAATCCAGTCAATCTACACCACCCAGATTGTAGACAATAATGAAGTCTTGCTGTTCTTGTAAGGGAACTGAAACCAAAACATTATATGTTGAAGTTTTAATTGCATTAAAATGTCATCCACCATGCGAGCGTAGAGCTCCCAAAAGACAGTTCCTGCTCGAAATAATAACATGAAACAGTAAATGAAATATATATTATTATACTTCGGGAATAAAAGCACACGTTCCAAGTAAAGTGCGGCATGTGTAATGACCAGAAAACGAAGATATGGTGGCGCCGATGTGTCATGTTTGATAGCAGGGCATTCGAATGTCACGGGTAGAATTTGGATGATCGTTTGTTGTAACAACTTTTGAATTAAATCTTTTTTAATTGAATCTTATTGTGTTAACTCTGATAGAAATGGCGCACTTATTGCTTCATTATTCGTTAACCATTTATGTACCCACCTATAAAGTAACAGACAAGAACAGAAAACATCAGTTAGAATATGAGACATGCTTTGAAAAGCTGAAAATGTTTACGCAGATTTAACATAACACATGATCAAATTAAATTAGCTGACAAAACTTCACAGACGTATCTAATGGATATCGATATCGAAACACGCTTCAAACAACTGCCGCAGTTACTTGAAATACGAGTTTAGAATTTTTATTTATGTTTTATCGTGTTTACATATCTCGTATATATAAATAATATAATATATAAAATAAAATATGAAGATATAAATACTGGTATTTAGCTGCATCCAGTTTGACTGGAAGCCGACCCCAATATAGTTGGGAAAAGGCTAGGCAGACGATATATCGATATCCATTACGTCTGTGAAGTTTTGTCAGCTAATTTTATACGAGCCTGTATGCTGACCATTCTTCTATATTACGTTCACTATTCATTATGTAAATAGCTCTATAGGTTTTACCTGAAAGAAATGTCTATTCTGTTCTAATATCCCTAAAGTGCTAATTTTATTAATATCTTTCGTAATTCCACATGCAGTTGGTATGCGCCTGATTGCTGCATAATTCGCCTCCTCAAAGTGTATAGCAGAGGTTTGCCCAGGCGACATTAATACGAAAGTAATGCCAGACGTACGAGTACCTATGTATTATTAGTTGAAAACTGCAGCGTGTGCTGTGCTGACGACAAGTCGGGATATCGCCGTAGGTGACCATTAAACTTGATTCTATAATGAAATACAAAGCGTTGTGGTTGCTTATTATCTTAAATGAGATGACAGACAATCACTAAGGAAGCAGAAAAATTACTTCAACATAATTGGCGAAGTGTGAGTGTACTATACAAGGTGTAACTTAAATAACGCACAACCTTTTAAGGGATCATTGTACTCATCATTATAAACAACTTTTACTATGGGACCAAACCTGAAATCGCGAAAAAGAAATCAGCTGCTCCCTACATTTATGTTCGCATAACTCGTCAAAATGTAGGGAACAGCTGATTTTTTTTTCGCGAGTTCTGGTTTGGTCCTATAGTAAAAGTTGATTATAGTGATAATGACGAGTACAACGATCCCTTAAGAGCGTTATTCATGTCACATCTTGTATATATCGCAGCGTTGTGCTGAGATAGGAGCCTTTTTGGCCTCGCATAGGTCTTAATTACTGTTTTTTTTTTGTTTTGTTATAAGAAAAAAATATGTTAATTTTAATGCTCAGTTTTTTACTTTTTGTATTTCCTGTGCGTGTCCCAAATAAAATATTTTTCTTTTTAAAGTACACATCTGCCCAACCCTTCGGGGAAATATGCGTGATGTAATGCATGCATAAACTTGACGTGGGCTTGTAAAAGTTAGAAGCGACATATTTTGGAAACCCATCAGCAATCGCCCCAAAGTTGCAGGTATAAATTGAAAGGTGATAATATGTACGGTCTCATCGCCGTACATTTTTCTGCTTACTCCGTAACCCACTTTAGGCCAACGATGTGCGTCATAATTTAGCATAATAAAATAATATGACTAATAAATTGAACTTATAAATGTGTAGCTATCAACAACTGAGAGAAATAATCGCCTTCCACCCTAGTACTGTTACTTACTTAACTTAAATAATCTTAACTACTTAGTGCATCTTAGTGGAACGTGTTTCTCTATACTAACTAAACTTACAAACCTTCACGACAAATCGGTGCACGGAGTGAACTACTACCACCCGTACATAATAACTACATTGAGGTGAGTCGTCCAGCATGACTGACATCGTTCTTTTATAAATGCTTATGTTAAGCATATAAAAAGAACAAGCTTTGTGTCCGATAACATTTATAAAAGAACAAGCTTTGTGCCCGATAACATTTATAAAAGAACAAGCTTTGTGCCCGATAACATTTATAAAAGAACAAGCTTTGTGCCCGATAACATTTATAAAAGAACAAGCTTTGTGCCCGATAACATTTATAAAAGAACAAGCTTTGTGCCCGATAACATTTATAAAAGAACAAGCTTTGTGCCCGATAACATTTATAAAAGAACAAGCTGAGTGCCCGATAACATTTATAAAAGAACAAGCTTTGTGGCCGATAACATTTATAAAAGAACAAGCTTTGTGCCCAATAACATTTATAAAAGAACAAGCTATGTGCCCAATGGGATTTCCTATCGGCAAAAATGACGAACCTCCATACACCTTTAATCCTCTATTTAATTTTCAAAAGTCCTTGCTTCGTCCTTCATTACGTGAGGAACTTTCATGCAAACTTTCATGCTTCTAAACCCAGATGTTAGGTTAGGTTAGGTTGTGCATTGTCGAGGCGGTCCGGCCGGTGCTCGACCTTTGGCTCGGGAGGAGGCACGGCTCCTTGTCGTTTCGGGTGACGCAGGTGCTCTCGGGGCATGGTTGCTTCGGGAAGTACCTGTGTCGCATAACCAGGGAGCCAGACGCCCGGTGTCACCACTGCGTCGACTGTCGGGAGGACACGGCGCGGCATACGCTGGCAGAGTGTGCCGCTTGGGAGGAGCCACGCCGTGCCCTCATCTCTAGAGTAGGCAGTGACTTGTCGCTGCCGGCTGTCGTTAATTCGATGGTCGGCGGCGAGGAGTCCTGGGACGCGGTGGTTTCCTTCTACGAGACAGTCATCTCTCAGAAGGAGGCTGCGGAAAGGGAGAGGGAGATCACATCCTCTCACCCAGCCCGCAGCAGGCGCACTGGGCGTCGGCGGAGGGCGGACAGCGCCCTCTTCCAGCCCCCCTAAATGGGTCCAGGGGCGACGGACTCGGGGACGTCCGTCGCCCCCCATACATCGGATCCGAGGTGGCGGCGCGTAGTGTTCCACGCGCGCCCCTCTTAGACGTCGCGGGGGGAGTCAAACACCTCACTTCCCCCCTCGACACGAGGAGAGGCATGCCGTGGCGGGCCGGCACCAGCCGGGGGTTGCGGAAGGATCGTAAGTTCCCGCGACCCTCGGCGTAGGTGTGAGATGGAACACCGGGGTGGTTTTTAGTCAGTAAGAGTCTGACAGACCCCTCCGCCCGCCCCAGGGCGGAGGATATCCATGAGGATTTTCCAACCCGAAACAAAAAAAAAAAAAAAAGGTTGTGCATTGTCTATCAATGAATTTGAGATTTTTATTAAGTACACGAAGACGACGAGTTACCGAGAATCGAGCTGAATGGCGTGCAATTGGAGAGGCCTATGTCCAGCAGTGGAGTGCTCTAGGCTTATAATTATGAGACGATTCATTCTCTTATTTCTCCTACAGTTTAAATAAACAAAACAGTTTCGGAGGAAAAAGAAAGACGATTCAATTTCGCCAATCCTCGCAAGCCACTATGCTGCGTCTGCAGTGCCATTTCGGCTTATAGAGCTTGTTTTGTTTTGTTTTTACTTTTACCTTATAACCATGTTTGCAATCTTATCAACCTTACCTTATTGTTATTGTAATCGTGAGCTTGATGCTGGCTCACTATATCCATAATTCAATACACAATACATTAGGTATCCATACTACTGATTTTATTTTTGATTTGATTTATTTTATTTTTCTGCAGCTTTTTTTTTGTAATTAGAGGTTTAAGGTCGACTTGCATGTTTAGTCGGGTTAAATGAATAAATGTAGAGTTTGTAAACTCTGAGTTAAGTAATTAACATTTTAACTCTTATTACGAGTTGCCCCACTAAAAAGTAACATCGGGTTAGATAACCTGACAATAGTGATTTTTGAGTTGGGAACATTGCAGTTCAATCGACGAAACATAAAATAGGATTGAAGTGTCTATGGCCTGATATGTAATCCGACAAAAATGAATTAACGAACAATGAACGGAAATTGTATACCCATCTCTTTTACACTACATTACGATAAGTAATAATTTCTCGTCTTTAAATTTTATAACACGACATTTCATTTTAATCGATTATATGTGGTTTCCATATGAAGACTAAGGCCCACTTGCACGTTCAAATAACTCGGAGTTGACAGCTAACTCAGGGTTAATCTCATAAGATTAACTCCAAGCTATTTAGGATAACCCATGAACGTGCAAGTGGGTCTTAGTAATATTGATTGACAAAAGCTTCAGATATGGAAACATGCTTTAACTTTTTTTATAATTTGAATTTATTTTTATATGACTTCATGAATATATTGCCTGCTGATATAGTACCGAATTTTCATTTACTATTACGTCGAACAATATAAAATACACAATAAGTTACCAGCGGGACCTCATACCGTCAGTTTATTTTGACTTTACTTACACTAACCCAGAGTTTAGCGACGTAACTCTCCCACATCGGTGGGTTAAATATTTAAAAGTTTAACTGTAGGTTTACCTGTAACTCTTAGTGGCGCAAGATGAATTATTTGATTATCACAGAGAGTTATATAGGATAAACCCATGAACGCGCAAGTGGGCCTAACTTTGTCGGAATAAAGATCGAAAGTAAAAAAATGGCTCGATGTTAGAAACCTGGCTCTAAAGTTAGAACTCGTTTTGTAATAAGACCGGTATTAAAATAGATGGAAGTATTATATTTAAACCTAGCTGTGCCCGCAACTTCGTTTAGGTGGATGTCGGAAAACAACTTACCTATTTGAATCGGATTTTGTTCACAATTTGTTTTGCGCAGAACCCTAATTCGTTTCTGAAACAAAAGTGGCCTAAGTTACTCTTTATAACATAAGCTATCTGCCAGTAAAAGTCCCGTCAAAATCGGTCCTGCCGTTTCGGAGATTAGCCGGAACAAACAGACAGACAGACAAAAATTTAAAAAAAATTGTTATAATAAGTACCGTATATACTTTCATATGCATTTAGTAAAAAGCTGTTATTTTGATAAGTATTACAAACAGACACCTAAATTGGATTTATTTGTATAGATGTATTATAGATGGCATGCCTGCATAAGTTTTACATCTGCCACCGATTTTTGTGAATAAAACTAAATATATTGTTTGTGTGGGTTGTTGACCCACCCAAGGTTGTCGAGCCTACCAAAAAATACGTTCTCAAGTAAGGTGATTACAGGATTATCTCCCAAGATCATTAGTTATGGCGGATTTCAGCCAGGCCTTTCTTTAACCGCAGATCAACGCACACATCCTTACTCAAGATAAGTATGTGGGTACCACACATAGTAGCTCTTTAAAACATTAATCACTATCAACACCGAATCGCTCTGGCCACTTTTTAGGGTTCCGTAACCAAAAGGTGCCAACGGGACCCTATTATCTGACTCCGCCCGTCCGCCCGTCTGTCACAGGGCTGTATCTTTTGAACCGTAATAGGTAGACACTTGAAATTATCACAGAGTGTGTAGGTACTACTTTTGACCGATATAACAACAAATTATAAAATTATAGATACATATTTTACCACAACAAACGTTTTGTTCGACGTTTTTTTATATTTTACTAAAGTGTTACAAGAACATACACATGTATGTGGGTGTACTACAGGTACACCTCTGCCTAACCCTTCGGGGAGACAAGGCGTGATATTATGTTGTTTGTGTTACAAGAATATATGTAAGGTTAAATATTGTACATTACAGTGGTACGAAACCCTGCGTGTACGCGTCCGGCTCGCACTTGGCCGCTTTTTATAGGTAATTACATGATCCTCCGGGCAATTACTGACTTAAGAGCTTGTGGATACCACAAAGTTAGTCAAAGATACCACTAATCCGATTATAAATACTCGGAGTAGAATTAACAATAACGTAAGAACGGATCAGTGTAATTAAGTCTTGGATATTTCGAAGCTCCAAATCACTTCGGATTTATTTAGTTAATGCTCGTTTCTAAATGTTGCGTGACGATTATATTATTAAGAGGGCCCCAACAATTCGATTCCAATCCGATTGCTATGAATTTGGCGGGCTGCCCTATGAGTTGTTAAGCCTCTGCCCACGTCCATATTTGAAGTCAGCGCCAATACTATAGTCTACTTCTTTCATTCGTCTCTATCAGCCCTCATCTCAGAATTTTCCCTCTTTCTTGCCATATAATATTTCACATAATCCAATCCATCCAACCATTACATACTTACTTGCTGTTATTTTCTACCGTTACTAAAAATAGTACTTGGTGTAGGTATGGGTCCTTTTTTTCCCACTGCTAGGCAGGGTCTCCCCAACATTACCTCATTTATAGAAAAAAAAAAAACTTAATAGTCACAATAAAAAGTTGTGTTTAATTTAAGCTTTCGACTAATCGGATCACAAGATATAAAAGACATAATATTACAAAGTTATAGAATATCTGAGTAGAGCCACAAGAATGTCTCGCAGGAATCGAGTCGATGGAACATCGTTAATAACTTGAAGTAAATGGGGGGAGAGAGAGAAAGAGTGAGTTAATAACGTCTACTCCTGACGCAATCTGGGTAGTGAGTGTCGCTACCAACCATGTTAAATGATTAATCTTTTCTCTACCACTTGACTTATGGTGGGTGGATATTCGCTAATAAATAAATGAAATTGAAGTGTCTGTTTGTAATGTCAAAATAACAGCTTTTTACTAAATGCATATGAAAGTATATACGGTACATACATAGGTATAACAAAAAAAAAAAATTTTTTATTTTTGTCTGTCTGTCTTTTTGTTCCGGCTAATATCCGAAACGGCTGGACTGATTTTGAAGGGACTTTCACTGGCAGATAACTGATGTTATAAGGAGTAACTTAGACTACTTTTATTTTAGAAAAAGAATTAGCGTTCCGTGTAAAAAACCTTTGAAATTCAACAAAAAGGCGGATTTCAAAAATTCTTATTGCATTTGGTAGCCCAATTCTCGAGCATGGTTACAGGCTATGTAACATCACGCTACGAGCGTGCAAGAAATTAAGGGTGCATGTCAATGATGGGTGCAGGCCTGGTTTCCCAAAAGTTTAGCAAATTGGCGGCTCTTAACTAGAAAGAAACTGCATCCTACCGGTCACGTTACTTATCTCATAATTCCTTGGTCGACATTCACAAGGAAAAAGTTGTATACAAATGTACTTAAGCCTTCCTGCTTTTATCTTGTGGTTAGAAAGTTGAAGTAGGGATGTCCCTGTCAATCATAGTTTATGAACGGTTTCATTTGTTATAGATTTTGTTAGGGTTCCGTACACATGAAGACAGAAGTGCATGGAGAGTTCCAAACCAAAATCGTTTGTACAGGGTTTCATCGCCTTAATAATATGTCTTGGATGACATAGATGGCGCTAGTATAGTAGTTGGATTGGAAAATATACAAGAACATTAACTTGTTTTTTGCTAGTTACAATATTACTCAATTTTAACACAAATTCTCCTACGACATTACAAACCTTATAAAGCAAAGCACGTAATAACTAGGATTCGAACTCGGTGGCATAAAATTTACCGATACCATTAGCCACTGGACCATTGCGTCATTACGCATTGAGTTGAAATTATCCTTCTCTTTATTATATTGAAGTTGTTAAGTGACTTTAACCCGTATCATAAATCTCAAAAGAATTGAGGGTAGTTTAATATTGACTGTGTAAAAATTAAATCTTTTTGTTCAATCATAATGTTCTTTACTATCTATGAGTGAGTTCAGTTACGATTGCGTTTACAAGTTTTTAATATTTATTTTTATCATGAGTTCGCGTTCAAATATTGATATGGCTACGAGGGCCCAAATAATAGCATTGCATAATCAAGGCTTAAATTATTCTGAAATTTCGAGAGAAACTGGCTTAAACGTAAGTAATGTTTTAAAATCACTGTTCGTTATTTATTTTATTATCCATGGTTATCGATACACGAAAATAATAAATAATATATTTCCCTTATAGGTAAAGACTGTCACTTTATGGATAAAGCGGTTTCAAGAAGAGGGTTCGTTGGAACACCGTAGTAGATCTGGCAGAAGACGCCATATTGACTCAGACCAGCGTCAACTTATGGTGCAAGGTTATGAGGAAAATGGCTTTACACCAACAAGATATTACGCAGAGTTGTTTGATACATCTTTGCGGACGGTGTATCGTGCTCTTCATAGTGAAGGTCTGCATTATCGTCGACATGCTATTAAGCCATTGCTAACCGAAGCTAATAAAAGAGCACGATTGGAGTTCGCTTTGAAATACAGAAATTTCGACTGGAGCAACGGAGTCATCTTCAGTGATGAAAAGACTTTCAAGTCTAGCCAGCATGGGCGAGTTAGGTTGTGGCGTAGGAATAATACGCGTTATGATAGTGATCACGTTGTGCCTAACTCTGAATCCGGTCGTATAACAGTGAACATTTGGGGATGGATGAGTGCTGCAGGACCAGGAGAACTTACTGTAATACCCAGTCGTGCAAACAGTGTAAACTACATAGATGTGCTGAATGACGTCATGTTGCCCACCGTACGGAATGTTTTTCCTGTAGAAGACATGCCAGTGATAACGTTCGTGCAGGACAATTGTCCTATACACCGTTCCATAATTGTGCAAGAGTGGTTTAGCCAGCAATCGGATATACAGATTATTCCTTGGCCTGCGAGATCGCCAGATTTAAACCCCATTGAAAATTTATGGGGCGTTATGGTTCAAAGGTGGGACAATAGGAACGAAAGGACTAAGGAAGTACTGAGTACTCACTGCATGCAGGTATGGGATTCTATACGGGGTCTAAATTTATGTGAAAAATTAATAAACTCCATGGGTTCGCGGTTGCAAGCTGTAATCGATCAAAATGGCGGACACACGAAATATTAAAAAAATAATATAAAGTGTTGACTATTGGATTGAGTAATAACAAAGACCGGGGTAGCTATAATTTATTTGATAAATTACAGTGATCAAACTTAGTGTAAGTGGGATAAATTTATTCACTACTTTATAACAACAAAATGTTTTTACACTAATGATTTTGATTTCTTATATAATATAAGAAATTAAAATAAAAACAATATAAATATAGATTCCTTTCTAATATAATTAATTATTTATTTATTATTATAAACAAATTGGTCCCAAAATGACAGCTATAACCCGGTCTTACAATTGTTATTGATTTGAGGTTTAGCTTCAATTTCTTCCTCGTTCTGGAACGAATACTTAAGCTGTGAACCTTAGTCATAACATAATGCACAAATCAATCATTATAGTCAATACCACTAACCATAATTATGCAAAACGTAATTTTTTTATAATTTGTGAGTAGGTAAAATATTTACAGAACTAAGGTTGCATATATAGTGTAAGGTATTATAACATTATGTAAATAAAATTAAATACTATAAGAATAGCACAACACAGTTTTGATTTAGAATACTTATAACATCTATTATACAGTTTTACTTTGTTAATGTCTTCCATTTTGTAATAGAGTTATTCAGTTATAAATTTTACTTGTATTTCTCATAACAAGTGAATTAAATAATTGTCAATTGGGTGTAAAACTGTTAGGTTAGGTTATACACTGTATAAGAAAGAAAGAAATAAATTGTATTCTTCTTTGAGAATTAAATGTCTTAATGTATAATATCACTAAAATAGTTTAATTTCTTATCCTTTACGAGAACTAAACTTAGTAAATCTTAATCTGTAAGAAAAATATATCTAAATCTTCTTACATAAATGTTTCTTACTAATAATACTAATACTTACCACCAATTACGAAAGTAATTTATATATATTTATTTATACAATGTTATATATAGTAGAGTAGTATATGTATACTTGTATATTATGCCTTTATTCATTTACATATACATCTTATATTATTTATAACAAAAAATAAAATAAAAAACGTTTAAAAATATAAAAAATAGAATATAAATTACATTATACAATAATAAAATTTAAAAAAACCGACTGTGAACTGGGTTTCGAACCAGTGCCCTGTGAAACGAGCTTTGTTATTCTGTCATGCTTATCCACCTGAGCTACGATCTACTTATTGTAGAATGCGAAAATGAGAGCTAGTTTGTGAATGTAGGGATTTTTATTATTTATGATCTACGCCATCTGTAGTCGAATTAACTAATATACCAATTGGTTTATTTGGTTTGGTTTAGATGGCGCTGTATTAAGTACTCGGAAATAAGAAAATAAAATAATTTATGTTTATTTGAATATAAATATATTATTATTTCTTAGTAATTATTTTAGGTATTAAAAACCTTATTATGTGCCTCTGCATAATAAGGTTTTTAAGCTTTGCGGTGTTATTTTCATGTTTGAACAGCGCCATCTAGTCGTCTCATGAAAGTCATGAAACGTAATGCAAAACCTCAGTCAAAAGTCGACCTTAGGCTCTCCATGCACTTTTGTCTTCAATAGTACATCAAAAGGAAAAACGGAACCCCAATAGGATCACTCGTGTGTCGGTCTATCTGACTGTCTGTCAGCCTGTCTGTCCGTCTGTCACCCCCAATTTGCTCCGAACCTAAGGGACCGATTAACTTGAAAGGTACACATATCAATTTCTGTGACCCAAACACGGATGTGTTACGTAAATAAATTAATTTTGAAAATGGGGGTCATATTCGGGGGGCAAATAATAAAATCAAAAAAACAAGTATTGCAAACTATACCGTGTGACATATCTAATGAAAGTTTTACAGTTATTTAAGAAAATAGACGAAAATTTATCGTACCCCCTCCCCCCCTATCTCCGAAACAACTATGGAAAAAATACAGAAATACCTATAGATTACAGGAAAACCTATAAGAAGTCTACGGTCTTACGTTTGCAGTACTTGGAATGTATGGGAGAACATGTTTTTTAACTACAATAGTAAGTTGGTTCTTGGGATAATTCTGTTTCTTCGTTCTTCATCCTAACTAGGGAACTCTTCATTTGGCTGGTTTTTTTTTTATTTTAGACGATGACTCAGATGATGAGGAAAATATAGCGACAGAACCAGAAGCTCCAAGTGAAAGTGGTATGAAATAGCCATCATGCATAATTATTAATGTCGTAGCATAATTAATGTCGTAGCCTAATTACAAGCTGACACCTCTGTGGTCCACAAAAATATTGAGGCAGAAGAATTCTTTAACAGATAAGTAGCTATTAATTATTTAGTTTTCAATTTAGTAAAAAAAAGTGTAGGCCGTAATGGGGACTGCCGACAGAAGTGAAAACTTCAAACATTAAGGGCCTATCACACGATGCGTTGCGGCGCCGCACCGCAAAGGTTTTGCTATACATTGGCGATCACCTGTGACGTGTGACCGCCAATGGCGGCGTTTATACGGCGAAATCTCTGCGGTGCGACGCCGCAACGCATCGTGTGCATCGGCTCATACATGCACACAGGCCGCTGCGCGTCGCCAGTCTCACCAGACTGGCGACGCGCAGTTAGTTAGTCTAGTCGTTGAGCGCTTTTTGGTAGGGGACAATCTTACGGGTTCGCGACAGGTGACATGCTCGCGTCATCTGTCGCGAACCCGTAAAAAAACTTGACGCTTATGTAATAAGAGATAATGTGCTCAATTTAATTTAATCTTATTTAGACAATAGAAAGCAAAAGACAGAAATAACTAGAATCAATATAGCTACTAAAAAAGAAGAGATATATGTTTCAGATGAACGTCACCTTTGGTGTTCCGCAAGGTAGCGTATTGGGACCTCCTCTCTTTACTTTATACATCAATGACTTGCCAAAATCAACTTCACATCTCATGACTCTATTTGCAGATGATAGTACAGTGACAATTGCTAATAATAATAAAATACAAACTTGACCTTCACAACTCTTTGACATCTATAATACAATGATTAGACTACAATAATTTAAAGATCAATTTAAATACAACTAAGATTATGCATTTTAACCAGCGTTTGACTAGAAATAATTTGGACAAAAATATTGTATTGGTTATAATAAAACCATTGAAAGCGTTAATACAACTAAATTACTTGGAATAATCAATGACAAAAGACTGGACTGGAAATCACATATAGAGAATCTCTGTAAAAAAATTAGTAGTTCTGCTTTTGCCTTACATTCCGTAGCTGCAGTCGTGAATGTAGATACCTTAATTGCTGCCTATCACGGCTTAGCTGCATCTCACTTAAGATACGGCATCATCTTTTAGGGAAAATCTACCGATTTCAACATTGCATTCAAGGCCCAAAAGAGATGCATTAAGGCAATGTTTAGGTTACAGACTGTTGATAAATTGTAAACCGTATTTTATAGCATACAAAATATTAACTTTACCCTGTCTGTATATCCTTGAAATTGTAATGTTTTTAAGGTGAATCCCAAATTATTTCCACGCCTACAGGACGCTGTCCCACGTAATAGACGGGATATAAGCATAATTCGCGTATATCCTGCTAAAACTGCACTCGTGCGCAAAAGTATCATCTGCATGGCTCCAACTCTGTTTAACAAACTACCTAAACGTTGGCAGGAGCTAAGTATCAGTGCGCTCAAACGTCGTCGGTTGAAAGAGTTTTTATCGCAAACAGCATAATATAGTATGTTTAGTTTTAGTCGAAAAACTTGTCTAACATTAATTTTATTATGATATAGTTGTAAGTTTGACATAGCAGTTCGGTTAATTTATTTTTAATTAATGTGGCGGCATCGCCACAGTGGAACGCGTCACACTGACGTCACGCAAAATCCTGCATCGCGCAATCAGAGTTTACCGCGCGACTAGCATATATACAACATCCCGACATCAACCGTCGGGCAGTAGCCCACCAGACACAACACCCGTCTGGTCGGAGGATCCTCCCTTTTCTATGGTGGATGAGTGAACTTTACACCCTGTTCCTCATTCCTCTATACTGGTGACCCCGAACATGAACGTCAGCGCAGCCTTCGTGCAACTACTACAGCGTGACGTCATCAGCATCACTTCCTCGAGCTATCGAGCAGCGAGTCACACAGCCAGCCAGCACTCACGGCTTCAACGGGTATCCTGACCACCAGCATGCAGCGACCGCGCATACCTGGTCATCACCCTCAGCCTCAGCAGCAACCTTGGCACGGCACACTGCACTCTCGGCCGGTCAAACAAGCAGAGCCCTTCAAACCTCTCCTGGTCGACGCCAGCAGTCAGCCTCAACCCGGCGCTGTACCACATCCGACGCACTGGAGCATAACGCAGCGCCACCCCGACTCACTGGGGGCATCTCCGCAGACAGTTCCGACTCACCGTGAACTATGCGGCACCCGGTTCCGACTCACTGGAACCTCAACTGGCCCTGACAAGCATCGCAAGATACACGACTCTGCCCACTATCGACCTCTGGTCTCCGGAGGGGAGTGATGTGGCGGCATCGCCACAGTGGAACGCGTCACACTGACGTCACGCAAAATCCTGCATTGCGCAATCAGAGTTTACCGCGCGACTAGCATATATACAACATCCCGACATCAACCGTCGGGCAGTAGCCCACCAGACACAACACCCGTCTGGTTGGAGGATCCTCCCTTTTCTATGGAGGATGAGTGAACTTTACACCCTGTTCCTCATGCCTCTATAATTAATGTGACTAAAATATTTGTACGCCAATATATTACAAGGCAAAACTTGATTTGACTATATTGTAATTTATTATCATCTTACATGCTCTTGTATGTATTTATATACCATGTTTATACAAATAAATAAATCTTATCTTAACGCGCCTAAAGAAGATTTCACTTAAAAAAAATATTGTGTAAACAATTTCATTAAGTATGAAAGTAGAGCGGTTTTTTAAGAGCAACGAATTCTATTGCCGGTTCAATAGAATTCTTTAACAGATACTGTTTCTAATTCCTCCGAAATCTTTTTGATAGCCTTCAGGTATAGTATGTTATACAAGTAGTCACTTTTCAATTTAGTAAACATAACATGTATTGGGTAAACAATTTCAATCGTTGAGCTCCTTAAGTTCTGAGTTGAGCTGTATGATTACTGACAGATGCGTGCACTGACTAGACAGATGCACTCAATCTGTGTGGTTCTTTTCTCAAAAGACCATTTCAGACACCAATCTACATGGTCTTCACATGATCTGACCAAGATTATGTCTGGACTTTATGCTACGGCCACACATTGGATTCAAGTTTGCGTCCAAGCTTGGCTCCAATATGGTATGGCCAATATTGAACCCGGTATTGACTCGGTGCACTTCGGTATTGGACACTGGACGGTGAATGCACTGAACATAATATAATCTAGGGAGTAAATGAATGGACGTAAAGTTCACATGGTATCCAAAGACTGATCCTCACATTGATATATTGGCCTCAATACGTTAGATTGTTGCAAATATGACCAATGTGTGGTCGCGGCTTTAAAAGAGACTGTGACCTCTGAGTTTGTTTCGGCCTTTCTTCTCAAAGTAGTCAGATAAAAAACGCAGGCCTCATCTAGTTTAAAAAAAAATATGATTGACGTGTTTATGCAAACCTACTTACAGAAATAAAAATTTTATTATTAATTATTTTCTGAAATCTTAAATATATTACAATCACAAATTAACTAACTATACAAATGAATATACAAAAACAAAAGGACACTTAGACATCGAAGTACTCGTCCGCATCGCTGTCATCCGGAAACGTGCCCAGAAGACTGGCCGCATTGCTACGTTGAATGGCAATGCTAATTCTTTGGCCAAAGAACGAGCCAGCCCTCTGGTCACGTTCAGAGATTCAGAGATTCCTTACGAGAAAAAGAAGACGCGCACTCGGGCCCCATGACCCGAGCGTTTCGATCCCAAACGGCTCAAAACTGTAGTTACCCACAAGGTTACAGTGTTTGCGCCGCTTTAGGGTCTCAGCAGCCGCAGCAGCGGCGCCAGCACAGCACGCTGTGCTTGGCACATCAGATGGCGAAAGGTGTCGACACAGGTTGCGTCCCGAAATAAAATTATTTATTATTTATCATTGTGTAAAGGTAAAATGGTTTATTCAAGCACCTTATAATGATAACCTAAGGCTACGTACATAATTTGTTAAACCTACTAGATTACTAGAGACCGATACCCCATAGGCCTAGACTCAGTAATACCTAGGACTAATCTGATACACTAGATACAGCCAGCAAGTGATGCGAGAAATCATGTATACTAGTAATGACAGGTTAGATTTAATGGCGTCTAATTGTGCAACTTGCTGGAACACCGCCTGGAGACACGGTTGTAATTATCACACATTGCGCTTCAAACTCAATGATGTATAATGATTTATGTAGCTTAGCTTATAGACGAGTAACTATTATCTAGTTAGAAAAGTCAGCATCAAACTTCTAAAAATCAAAATCAAAATACACGTCTCATCAAAAAAAAATGGAAACACTACCAAGATTTTTTTTCTGGCGACAAATAACCAAAAAAGAGGATTAATTCTTTAAAAAAAAAACATAAGTTTATTAGCTGGCAGTTTGGCCTTTTCAGTGGTGTAAGAGAGTTCCAAATATGAATTAAAATTTTTGAATTTTCATCCGATAAATGAAATGGAACATGAGGCAACGCATTTAATCGGAATACGGTTAATTGGCGTCTAATAAACACAAAATAACGATTTACTTTAAAACATGCTGTTTGTAATTTAATTATTAGGCTCTGTGACGTCTGTTAATAAGATTTTTTTTCACCACACATGGATACTTCACCCGCAGAAGCCGCCCAAGTAGTGGCATTGCTAGATTCTGGTCTTAGTCAACGTGTTGTGGCTGCAAGACTACATCTAAGCCTCCCGCCTGTTCATAGAGTGTACAAATACTATCGGGTGACTGGTTTATTCATGCGCCGTCCAGGATCTGGTAGAAATTGGGAAACTTCTGAGCGAGATGACCGATTTATTGCAACAGTTTCTTTGCGAAATCGACGCCTTATCGCTTTTAAACCGCAGCAACAGCACCGTGTTGTTCGAAGGGTCACTGTGAATAACTACAATTAGACGAAGATTGAAGGAACGTGGATTGGTACCACACAAGCCAGCCAATGGGCCGAAGATAACAACAGACCATCGAAGAGCGCGCCTTCAGTTTTTACGTGAGCACTTACAATTGGCCATACCTACAATGGAGCAAGATTCTCTTTTCTAACGAGAGTAAAGTTATGATGTATGGTAAAGATGGAAGTAAAAAGGTATACAGAAGAGATTGAGAACGTTACGCACAGTGCTACATTGAGGAAAAGTAAGCTATGGTGGCAGTTCATGGACAGTTTGGGGGGTGGGGGGGGGGGGCATTAGTACCGACGAAAACAGAACTCGCTTTCGTATCTGGACCATGCCTGCCTGCGCTAAGCGGTCGTCATTACTTCGCAGAATGTCTCGAGGCTCACGTAGTTCCCTATGCATATTTCATTGGCGAAGGCTGCATATTCATGCATGATAATGCCGCAGGAATCGTACGAGATTATCTCAGTGAAGTTGGTATCTCCATTTTGGCATGGCCAGCAAAAAGCCGGGATATGAATCCCATAGAGCACCTGTAGGATGAACTAAAAAGACGAGTTCGTGCAAGAGACCCTGCTCCAGAGAATCTTGGCCACCTGAAAAACGCAATTCAAGAAGAATTAAATTAACATTCCACAACATGTAGGCGTGACTCTCATCCGATCCATGAAGAACCGTATGGAAACAGTCATAAGGGCCCGGGGAGGGAATGCAAATTATTGAATAATTTGTACTTACAGTTTTTTTTTTTTTCGTGTTTGGTTTATTGCATTTCATAAAATCTCCGTACATGTTAGAAGTGACTTGTCAAACAAAACAAGAAGCATAAGAAAATTGAATTTGAATTTGGAACATTAACATAGGGAATTCGAAACCTTGTACTACCTACTGTTATATGACATTTTAATTTTAATTTAATACAATATTTTTCTAATAATCCATTAAAACCAATGATATTATAAAGGAAAGATACGCTACGTTCATACTGAGGCGTCGGCGTTCAGATATCGTCGCGTTGTTATTACAAATGTAGGTGTATAGGTATAAACTACGACTGCGATAGATAATACAGAAGTGTGTTACACTTGAAGTACACTAGTGAATAGAGACACACACACCCACACACACACTACACAAACACACACACACACTAGTGATTATAGAGTATGCGGATTTGCCGAGCGAAATTACAACAATTGTCTGAATTTGTCTGCAACAATTTGCGCGCGCTAGTACCTCTTTATTTATATAACAATAATAATATCATTGATTAAAACATAAACTTGAGAGTGTTTAACTTTTTTTGATGAGAAGCGTATTTTATTTCACATAAACCTATATGGGCGCTTAAGAAACGTCAGAAGCTAGCTGTGCACGGTTCCAATTGGTCGTTTCCTATGGAAAAGAGCCGGCAAGAAACTCCACGGTTTTGTATGTGGATGAAAGTTTACACTGTTGAGTAACACCAGAATTTTACTCTTACGACTATCATTATCATTCTGTCTGTCTAGTCTTTTCCCAACTTTGTTGGGTTACAACTATGTTCCAGTTTAACCGAATGCAGCCGAATACCTACCAGTATTTTACATGGAGCGACTGCCTATCTGACCTTCACAACCCTGTTACTGGGTAACACGATACCCCTTGGTAAAACTGGTTGTCATACTTTCAGGCTTCTGACTACCCGTAAAGAGTGTCAAAGATCCACAAATGACAGCCAACAGCTGCTTACCGACGCACGGACGCACGGTTTTAGGGGTCTCGGTATGTAAAGATGATTACTCATCCTCGGACCGACCGCGGCAAGCGTAGCTTAAAACCTGATCGAGCGACCCCCCCCCTATAATGTATATTAGTAACCATAGTATCTAGTTGGTGCCCAATGTGGTGTGACTGCCTCGTTAGTCTAGTGGTCGCAAGCGCTACTGCTGAGCATGAGGTCCTGGGTTCGATTCCCAGGTCGGGCAGTGTTATTGGGTTTTTCTATCTGGAATTTCTCAGTAGCAGCCCGGAGTCTGGATTTATGCTCGGTAGATGGCAATAGGCTCGCCCCCTATTACATGGGACTTAAACATAACTGGTGAAATGTGGGTGTATTATAGGTACACCTCTGCCTAACCCTTCGGGGAAACAAGGCGTGATGTTATGTTATGTAGTATCTAGTTATAGGCGCCTTATTTTATACACCAACTAGCTGTGCCCCGCGACTTCGTTCGCGTGGAAGTCACAGTAAGATACACAATATACTAAAATAACAGCCACATTTTAATAAAACTCCCTCGTCCCCCGACCCGTCGCGTTGCATCGCCCGCCCGCGCTTTTACTTCGTATTCGCTTAGTGTTCTTTCTTTTTGCTCGGCTCCTAAGAATCGTAGCGTGCTGTTAAATAGCCTATAACTTTCCTCGAGAATTGGGCTATCAAATGCAAAAAGAATTTTTTAAGTCCGCCTTTGTACTTTTTTAAGTGTGAAAAGTTTAAATAAATAAATAATATAGCCGGTGCATTGCCACTTCAGCTTGCTTATTCTGTGAGCTGTGTCGACTGTCATATGCATTTAGTAAAAAGCTGTTATTTTGACATTCCAAACAGACACTTCAATTTTATTTATTTGTATAGATGCTAAAGACTATAAATGTGTTGTTCCGCAAAAAAAATTACCCAGTAAAACCCATTTCTTTATGTGGATACAAAGCAACTGCAGACTAACAACATAATTGTGACCCCGTCCGATCACGATGAACGGTCAAAATTTAAATTGATAGGTCTTTTAGATCTAAAACACAAAAAAAACAACAACCGACTTCCAAACAAACACTACAAAGTGAAAACTAACTTTTATTTCGGAAGTCGGTGTCTTTGATTTGTATTTTCGTTTTTTGCTACTGAATTCCGAAATTAAAGTTATTTTTTGGTATTTTAGTAGTATTAAGTATTACACAAATTTGAAAACCTGCTATGTAAATCACAGTATTTATCATCTTCCACCTATGTGGTCTATACTAGTCTATACTAAGTGGAAAAATACGTATTATTGAAGCTTTAACTCAAAACTACCGACCCAAGCAAAGTTATTAATCAATTTTACATGGGACCAATTTCGAGGTATACCCTCCCGAATAAAAGAAGAATCGTTCAAATCGGACTACTTTGTAAAAAGTTATGCGTGTTCCTCGTTTTTTTCGTCGGTTAAAAAATAATCATGTAAATAGTCGAACATAAACTAAGTAATTAGGTACATAATAATTGTATGCCTGTTCGTTCTAAAGATTATGAACATTTTGGCCAAGTCATACACCACTCAAAATACCTACGTCATAAAATATACTTGCATTTTATAGCTATTAATTAAGTAAGTACACAATTAAAGTACTAAAGTTATGGCTTATAATGAACCCAGTGACTCTTGATCCTATCTAAAGAAATAAATGTCTATCTTCAGACATTTATCTAGGATTTGTATCTAAATTTTATGCTAAATCCTAGTAGAAACTATTACCTTGCTCATTAAAGATGGAAATGATGATCCATGAGACGTCTTCGCCCTTAGGTAGAGGACACACTGTTCCAGCAAAGCGATAACGTCAAGGATTCTTGGAACATTAAATTATTAAACTTTTGCTAAAGAAATCCTCTTTTAAACAAAGACGTTTGTAATTATCAAAAGACATAAACGTCATAATCGTCGAATACTCAATTCCTGACTTAATCTTGCTAGTTGATTTCGTCATCAATTTTAACACATAAGCCCCTCTATGAATAAGAACATGCACACTGAGAGCTCCCGCTACCAAACTTGCTGTTTGCCTCATCTTATCACCACAGTATGAGCAAGTCTAGTAGATTCTTATCTTATTCATGGGGAACCTGTTCTGTAAGTACTACATCATTCTCTCCTGCAAACATCTGTCACATTTCAATTGACAATCAATTCCGTCTCTCTCCGCTGCCTCCTCTTACTGTGCCCACCACGTGTGGTCTACCTTATCGGGAGCCTGTCCTGTTTGTGGCTAAGGCCGTGACAGCATTCCTACATTATTATACCACCGACAGGTTCCCATCTCACCTGGTACACTTATGAGATGAGTCTGTGTGCCGTTTGCTTTACCGGTTTGCCTGTTGATCATTTTTTTATGGGCACTTGAAGATTTTATTAATGTTTTCCCTTAAGTTGAGATCCGTTAACACCTGTTTTTTGTTGGTGTAAGTGAAAAGCTTGTCGAAATTCAAGCGACAGTATCCTTTGGATTCGCGGTTACAAGGAAAATTTAAATTGAAAAAGTGGCACTGTTATTATCGTCTTACTAGTCGAAAAGCTGAGTTGAAAGATTAGCGCGATTTGGACAATGTCTAGGCAAGGAGTTATGAAAATAAATAGTTCCTACAACACGTTTTGTATCAAATCTTAGAACCTAGTAAGTCAAACGCAAGTCAAGTCAACATTTTCAATTATTATGACGTTTACTTGGCCGTTTACCAGAGACCAGGGGACTCTCCAGGCCAAAGGCCGTTCGCTCATTAAGAAGCCTTTATAATTAGAATCCAGTTACACGTGCGTGTCCAATTACTTAGAATATCCTCATTATTAACCAATAGCTGATTTTTGTACATTGATTGAATATTATTCATGATTATATAAATTATATGACTTAAGTGGACGATAATATTAAAGGCCAATTATTATTTGTTTTTTGTCCCTCTAATTACAGCTCAGATATCACTAATCCGTCTGATGACAATTGCAATTTCTCCTTCAAGCTGTCACTAGCAGACCAATGTTCAGATATGGGAACAATAAATGGTAATAATTCTCAAACTCAAACTCAAAGCATTTATTTCAATTAAACCAATTACAGGCACTTTTGAATTGTTAAAGAGTCAGTCAGTTAGTCAGAAAATTGAAGCTAGTCGCCCATTCCAAAACGTAGATCTCTATGGAGAAGAATGGGCAAGAAACTCCATGGACACTCTTTTAAATCAAAATTGTTACAAAATCCTGGGTAGGTACATTGTTATTGTTCTTGTTGCTTCTATATGTGAGAACAATGTAAAAAATAAATAATTAAAACAATTTAAAATATAAGATTAAAAATAAGCCCTGGCAGCTAAGAGATGACCAGTCTCCACTGACGGCGCCCGTTCACGAACATGACGCGTGGATCAGCACCATCCAGCTCAACCATTTTGTAGGGAACCGAATGATCCAACACACGCGCCACCATCAGCGAGACATTTAAGTGAGCATGATATACTCTCAACTGCCATACTCTTTCAAGTCAACATACCTACATCATAACATAAAACCGCTCCATGGTACTCACATTTACAAAATTGAAAAGATGCTTCTAATTTATACAAAACTATAGTTTGCAATGATTGTATTAAAAGATTAGTAAACACTAAATCTATAGTCTATATATAGTCAATAAGTCTATAGTAATAACATAATGTCAGAAAAAAAAGGGACGCATTTCTTCCAAACAAAAAAAATTTAACAAAGCCCAAGTGGCTGTGGAGCAGGACCAGCATTTAGCCAAGCATTTTTATCTATGATATAATCATTCAACCTATAATATGCTTGGGTGGATCCGCCGTTTTGATTCTTTCTTATTTATTTTGTATTTTTTTTTAAACTGGTCGCAAATGCGTGCTAAACGTAAAAAAGAAATAGTTTTTATAATAACCATTACTAAACTACTGAAGGCACTGAAATCCAACAAGAGAATCGGAAGTTATCGATTTTCAAAGTTATTTAACTAAAATGGTAATGACGTTTATAAAATGGTAATTACTTTTCTTTAACGGGAATGACAATATGTTAATGGGAATGATGAAAAAGAGTAAATAACATATATATCCTTCTGCTATGAATCACTATAATCATAATCAAATATCACAAATCAACGATTGATAGATACTCGTAGGTAGGTATAGATGTTCTAAACAATAACCACTGAGTAGTATAAAGGTACCTTAAAAAACCTAATAATACAATTTTGCACTGATTAAACGATTTTTGGCTAATTCTTTGGAAATTAAGTCATTCGTACAATAAGTTTATTAAATAAGAACTATGTTATAAAACAAATTAGGAATCATCTTAACAGCCCAGTATTTATTTTATTGATGACAATATGAATGATCCCACATTGATGAATTAAAAAAAACAAAAGTAGAAGAAGAACTAAACAAAATTTGCAAATTGCAGTCAACTGTTCTTCGGCAATCAATATTATAAATGAACTCTGAAATACTGACTATATGAAACAGTACAACTGCTTATAATATTAGTTTAAATTTTGTTTTGTCATTATAACTCTTTTATTAGTTAAAATCTTTATGTTAGAAGGTCCAGCAACACAAATATTATCTACAGTTGATGTGGACTCCTGCATCGTGTTAGTAATATTTACGAATACTGCATTACCATAATGACTCTTTGCAGCTATGAGGGGTATCACTTTATCTGTATCAGGAATAGGAGACGAGCTCAAACTTGGTGGAATATTCAAAAATCCAAGGTGTTTCCCATGGGCGCATATGATTCCGCAGTCACAATCAAAGCAGCTGTCTCAAACAAGAACTCGTTGTACAAATTGAATTTTGGTTTTGTTGAACTAGTTGCAAAATCAAAACTGTAGATTATTGCTGTGTGAAGGCTAACTTCTTTTCGACTTCCACCAAAATGCATGAATTGTACTTCTTTATTAAATTTTAATCCATAGTTTTCAGAAAAGTCTGCTTGAATTACAGCACATTTAACAGACGTTGAATCCTTTAATTTCTTCAGGAATATATTGGTTATGAATTTTGTAAATATGTTTAAAAAATGCTGGTAAACTTGCTATCAAAGCATTAATTAATTCTCTTGGCGTGGCTTTTACCTTTTATTTTTTCATGATTGTTATAACTTTTTGGCATTTTTTTGTTTTAACAGTTTCTCTCGCACGTATGCATTTACAGTAAGTAATATCTTGATCATCAGACAATTCCTTGAACTGTACTAACTTATCTTTACAGTATTGGCACTCTCGCCTCAGACATTTCTCCTCGTATATAGAACAACACATACTCTTTACTAATGCATCACAGTCTTGCTCGTCTATTGTAGAAGATGTTTTCAATGCTTTGGTCATGAGATCAATATTTTCGTGAACGATGCACTTGCATGTGTCCCTTTGGACACTCTTAGGAGTCAACACCCAAAACGGTCTATGCTTACAAAAAAAAAATATAACTAACTTTTACTTGATATTTAGTCATGAACTTCTGATGCAATACTTTTTGTGTGCTTGTCATGTAGCGTTTTTGCTTTTGTACTTTCAATCTTGTCATATACTCTTTCTTTCCTGCTCCCATTATGCTGTTTAAGTCGTCAAGATAAAAGTTACGCACTTTTCTTACCAACTGTCGAATTCGATTATCTTCTTTAGGTACCCTTTTCTTTATTTATCACTCTTTTCACTTTTTCAGCCGACTCTAATTTATGTTTTTCTTTATTCTTCTTTTCTCTCATACACATACTCGTATTAAGCTTTACTTTTAACTGATTGTTCTCTTCTTTAAGCTTCTTAATTATTCTCATATGGTACTTTCTTTTCTTTTGTTTTAAGTATCGAATTCTTCGAAGTATTACATCAGCTTGAGGAGATTGATTTAATTTTAAGGGATCTTCATACTTTGCCTCTATTTCATTGCTGTCTTTTGTCGTTGCATCAATAAGTACACTTACCTCAGGAACCTCTGGTTTTTTTAGACTCTTCTTTCTTATTTTCTCTATATTTTTTGAAGCTTCGCGCCATTTCTTCCTTTTTTCCCGTTGATCGCGGGGAGATATTTCATTCACGCTTTTAATTTTCTTTTGATCTTTTCTGTTCTGATATCTTGTTTTTTCTTTTTCCTTTTCTAACTCGTAGAGAGCTGAATCTGTCTTGATTTCAGAGTATATTTACATGTAAAAATGTAAACTAGAAATAAATATACTTTGGAGTTTTTAGCAGGTTAATGGCTGTCTAGCTTATAGACTTGTTTAATAAATTAACTATTCAATTTTATGAAACCAAACACATTAAATAGGACTTATTAACACATAGTATGTCATTACCATTCACATATTATCATTACCATTAACACAGAAAAAATGGTAATGATGATGATGGTTATGACGTATATGTCTTCTTACGATTTTTGCACCTAAATACCAAGCTGCAAAGAGCACCACCAGCCATTTTTATGATTAAGCACCTAAAACACACAAATGTGCATATTTAAAAAAGATCTTGTATTGGTACTTACCTAATTTTCTGTGGAAATGGTGATGACTTAAACAATTGACAAACTGTTCACAAACTACTGTTAGTCGAAAAATTTGCGTGGTCAAATTGACGTGCGCTCCGCTTCACTTCGTAAGAGAGACTGAGGGGACCGAGGAAAGGAGGCGTGACTTCTCGATCGTGGTAGGTAGTAAGAACATTCGAGAAATACAATTTTAATGGTGCCGGAACGGTGTTGACGAATTTCTGTGACAAAATTTATTTTATTTTTTATTATATGTTATTTGTTGTCAAATCACTTCATGATCTATTATGTTATTTTAGATGATGTTTACTTTCGAAATACGAAAAAAAAAACGGAAACTGCATTGTCATTTTTTGGAAAATAATTATGGAAGTTTAATACTCGACTTTTTTTCGTAAATGGTTATGACGTTTGGTGCGTGTTAACTGAAATAATAAATTAAATAAAGGTGGTTAACTATTTTAGAGAGCGGAGCCTTACGTAAAAGTATGTAAGAAATGTCATGTAAAGTAAAAAAAAAATGCAGCTATGATATTTAATTTATTATTATCATATATTCGCCATTAATGGATTTCCGCGGATTAACCCGTCGTGCGTTTAATGCATGTTTTAAATTGCTTCTCATTTAGTTGAAGAATATCGAGAGGTAATTTATTATAACATTGTACACAGTACCCCATAAAAGAAGTGTGTATATGTGTGTATAATAGAACATAACATAACTTCACGCCTGTATTCCCCGAAGGGTTGGGGCAGAGGTGCACCTATTATAGTATCCCCACATTTCACCAGTCATGTTCCAGTCCCATGTAATAGGGGGGCGAGCCTTTTGCCATCAACCTGGCACAAATCCAGACTCCGGACTGTTACTGAAAAATTCCAGATGGAAAAACCCAATAACACTGCCCGACACGGGACAGGACCTCATGCTCAGCAGTAGCGTTTCCGACCACTAGACCAACGAGGCAGTCAAAAAAGTATATGTAAATGGTAATAATACCGCAGAATAATTTCCTTCGAATTCTATCTTGCGACAGATACATAGTAAATAGAATAATTTCAGTGCACAACCTAGAGCGTCCGCCGTGACCTCTCGCTCCTTCCACTTTCACTACATAATATTGTGCTGTGGAAACTGGGACGGGAACAATGCATAGAATATCGTGGCAATGAAAAAAATATGCAACATTTTCTACTTAGAAATATTCAAAATACGTGAATGAGGAAAAAGATTGCAAAAAATTTTTTTATGAATGATAATTACTCTACTACTTTCACTCTCTCCGAGGACAAAAGAGATCAGTCAATTGCACTTAACTTTTAATCAGTTACAATCTTCAATTAAATTATAATGCATCGCAAGAATCCATTTTATTACCTGCACGTTGCAGCCTCAAGGCATGAGATTGCGGTTTCGTTGAAACTATAGAGAGTAGACAGACCTGAGTCATCATCTCTCAAAGTAGGTCTAGAGCCAATGCACGTAGCAGATTTTTATCGGCCAATAGTTCAGTTGTACCTAGGTCCCAGCATGTCCATGGCCGATTTGAAACCGGTACACCGGCTTAGCTATTGGAATTTGCAATCCAACTTAAAGAAATGGCTGTGACAAGACGTGCAGTTTTCTATCAGCTTCCCGAGAAAGAAAAGTTTCTAAGAGAAGTAACTGTTATATTAAAATTGCAACTATGCGTAAGTGCTTCGACTGCTTAGCAACAGATTCCTCTGTTTGGACTTTGCCCACAAAGTTAATCAAGCCTGCTGGAGTTTTTTTTTTTTTTTTTCCATAATAGTGAGTGCCTATTTATAGAATCGTGCGTCACTAAATGACTGCATGACTTGCGAAAAGTTAAAGTCCTAAATTCTAATGTACTTTTATTTATTTAATAAGCGACCAAGTCCCAATATACAACTCAACAAAAACATATATAAAATTCATTCAACACAATAAATCATTAAAATAAAATACATTAAAATTCATTAGATCATTTTTATGGTAGCAATTATTTATTTCATTTTGAGCAATTTGGGGGTCATAACTATTTAGAATACATAATGGTAATTAGTCTATTAACCTTAACCTAACAGTATAAAAGTCTAATTTGCGAAGTTGTCTAACAAAAGTTTTCACTCTCTGCTCGGTATTTGGGTTGTCCTTTCTCCACGCGTGGGTCAGGGTCGGCAATGATATTGTATTTCTGTGAGACTTCGCTTATGTAACGTAAGTAACATTCGATTATGTTAATAAGTTACCGACTAGTTTATGTCAATGATTACAATATTACAATAACATGTGTAGAATAGTATGTGGTATCTGTAGGTATGTCCTATGTTATATATGTGAATTATTAATTATTATTAAAAGTCTGTGATGTCCCACTGCAGGGCAAAGGCCTCCTTACTCTCTTTCCACTTCTCTCTGTTTAAAGCTGCTAAGGAGCAGTCCTAGTTGAAGGAGTCCAGCTCATCCCGCCATCTCCGTCCGGGCAACTCAACTCAACTCAAAGCATTTATTTGAAAGAAACCAATAAAATTACAGGCACTTTTGAATTGTCAAAGAGTCGGTCAGTTAGTCAGAAAGTTGAAGCTAGTTGCCCATTCCAAAGCGTAGATCTCTATGGAGAAGAACGGGCAAAAAACTCCACGGACACTCTTTTAAATCAAAATATTGTTACAAAATATTGGTTACATCATTCATGTTGAAATTAAGTACTTATGCGAGAACAATGTAGAAAGACGTGCACGTTAAAATCGTCCGCAACAAAAAGGTAAAAACCAAAAACGATTCAAAAATTTAAATTAGCCGTGGCAGCTAAGAGATGACCAGTCCCTACAGACGGCACCCGTTCACGAACATGACGCATGGACCAGCACCATTCAGCTCAAGCATTTTGAAGGGAACTCAATGATCCAACACACCTGCCGCGATGTCGCCTGTCGTCAAGAGGGACCCAGTGGGTCGTAAGTTTGGGCCATTCGTCGTACGACATACGGCAGATGTGTCCAGCCCAATTATTTATATTAATTTATATTTGAATATTGAAAAATAAAGAATGTTAGAGAATATTGACGTAATTAGGAAGAGAAGACATGCTGCGCTGACCTCAAATACTTTAATTGGGATTTATAAAGGCAAGATAATGATGATAATGACGTAATCAGGAATACATAACGTTAAAAACTGACCGTGGACGTGACGAGAGCTCACATTATATGATTTTATAAGATTTACTAGCTGTGTCTCGCGACTTCGTTCGCATGGAAGTTGTAAGATACACAATATACTAAAATAGCCACATATTAATAAAACTAAAACCCGTCGCCAACCGTCGCGTTGAATCGCCCGCCCGCGCTATTACTTCGTTTTCGCTTAGTGTTCTTTCGGACTTTTTTCTTTTTACTCGGCTTCTAAGGGTCGTAGCGTGATGTTAAATAGCCTATAACTATCCTCGAGAATTGGTCTACTAAATGCAAAAAGAATTTTTCAAATCAGACTTTTTGTTCATAATTTCATGGGTTTTCATTTTTTGGCGCGGAACCCTAATTATTTTTTCTAAAATAAAAGTAGCCCAAGTTACCCGCCGTAACATCAGCTATCTGCCAGTGAAAGTCCTATCAAAATGGATCTAGCCGTTTCGGAGATTACCCGGAAAAACAGACAGACAAAAATGTTAAAAATTGCTTTTTTGTTCTAGGTACCGTTTATACTTTTTTAAGCAGAAAAATGTTGTTATTTTGACATTACAAACTGACACTTCAATTTTATTTATTTGTATAGAGTATAGATGTATAATACAATGATACACAACATGCAGCAATGGCGGTAAAAAAATAAGAGTAAACCAAAGTTAAGCTGCCTAGTGGCCTCGCAAGAATCCTAAGACCCGAAAGATAAACCTATGAAATCTAGATTAAGTTCTATCACTGCTACATTATTCTTCAACACGCCAGACAACGCGTCAAACGAATACTTCAAAAATAATTGGCGCAACTTTCGTCTTCTAACAAAGAACACAATTATAATGTTACACATTTTACGACAGTGAAACTGAAGCCGCGATGCATAGCTAGAGTAACAACCTGCAGATGTAAGATTAGCTCATTGTATAAATATTGTTCTACTCATGATCTTACACCCGTAGAGAGAAAACGGAAAAAAAAAATACCGTTGCTTAGAAATTAAAGATAATAAAATTTTGATTGCTACACTTAATTCAGAGGGATTTTAAATGAGGGAGTTGTAAGTTCGAAGAATTCAAAATGACGTGAATGCATGTGTGATTCAAGAATTCAAAATTATGTGACTGCATTACGATTTTGGTAATAAAGCTGTTAGAACTTAGAACACACATAACATAACATCACGCCTGTATTCCCCGAAGGGTTAGGCAGAGGTGTACCTGTAGTAAACCAAAATTTCGTCAGTTATGTAATAGGGGGCAAGCCTATTGCTATTAACCGGGCACAAATCCAGACTCTGGGCTGCTACTGAGCAATTCCAGATGGAAAAACCCAATAACACTTTGCCCGACCTGGGAATCGAGCTCAGGACCTCATGCTCAGCAGTAGCACTTGCGACCACTAGACCAACGAGGCAGTCACTACCGACCCAGGAGGTAGAACTAAGAACGTGTGACGTTTTTAATTCCGTCATGGGACATTTTAAAGGCCTTCTTATGCATTACGGGCCTATACCTATTGCTAAAAACTCCTGCAAACAGGCGCGGCCCACGACGCGACACAAAGGCACCGCGTGTCGCGCGACGAGTGGTGGCTTTGTGTCGCGCACGATTCGCGTCACGAGTCGCGCCTGTTTGAAGGAGCCTTAAACTCTACGCAAAATAAAATATTTATGCGCTCCACTATCAACTAGGTAGGTAACTAGGTTATCATCAACTACTGCTACAGCCGCAAGACAAAGCCTAACAGAGTAGTTCTCTACCATTTGAACCAAAAGTTAAGTATAGGTACGGTGCCAGGCGACTACAAGTAAAATGGGACCAGGAACACGGAGTGAAACCGTTTATCAAAGCTTACCCAAGATGTTTACGTCAATACAGTTTGGCCAACTGAAGCTCAACTCTCCAGATTCTGGTTGCCATTACGGAACCAATGTCCCAAAATCTTCCCATGTGTATTCCAATAGTTAAGGATGAGATTATACTTGACTAGCACTTCCCGCACCGCGTACCCCGTTTGGGGTAGATTTTCGAAAAACCCTGATACACGTTATTCTTTATTTACTGAGTTTCGAGTCAATCGCACCGCGCGTTGAAATTCTCCCATGCAAACTTTGACACCCCCCAATTCCTCTTTAGGGGGTAGTTTAGAAAAACTAAATATGACAAACTTCATAATTTACTTAGATAATTATTCGTGCCAAGTTTTAAGTTTATTAACTTGAGAAATAAGATTTTTCATACAAACAAAATCCCCCCCTTTCACCCCCTTAAAGGTCGAATGTCCAGAAATCCTTACTTAGTGGCTGCTTACTACATAAAGGGCATCAACTGCCAAAATGTCAAGTTTATAGCCCCTGCAGTTTAGGCTCTGCGTCGCGTTGATGAATCAGTCGGAACAAGTAATTATATACGAGTTTGTATAGATAACATACCTACCTATGGTGTTCTAGATGGTTTTATAATCAGATTAAAAACAAACTCCGCACCTGATTTCTCAACAAATATACAAAAATAAAGTTGTAATTGGCAACAAGACTGCAAGTAGATCGTCAGACAAGCAAGTTCAGCTGCGAAGGTAAATCTAATTCCGAGTTGATCGCAAAAATGAAGCCAGCACAGTTTACAGCTCTACGGAGTTTGTTAATGAACTATTGATCGCTTTGAAATGAGTTTAATAACTTCTTAATGTTTCCATTGTTTCACTAACTACGGAAACGAGTTGCTTATTTACTAGTATTTTTTGTTAACTTCAGCTATAGATACATACTTATAATAGGTGTTTACGTCAGTAGTGCAAGACGCAGGCTTATTTGACTCAGTCTTGCTAAACCAGCCAGACAGTAGAATTTATACTCTGATAGAATTTGTAAGTCTAGACTGAACAGTTTAGGCCTAATTAATACAGTAGCTAAGTGATTGGATTCTGCGCTACTGAATGAATGAACAATAGTCTCATAAACAGAGGGTTTTATTGGCTCTGCCTTAAATATTTCTAGCACATAAAATTGACAACAGCCAAACGGAAAATTCTCCGGGCTGGTGTGCAAGAGCTCCGCAGTTGGAACACCGCCTGTCGCTATTACAAGCGGTCTACTTATTTTGTTAAAATCACGGTGAGATTTTGGAGGTAAAAATCTGACAAAATTAGGTGAACTTAGTTTTCATTCCACCTGACCCTTGCATCAGATGGAATGACACTAAGCTGACAGCTCACTTCAGCTGAACCCACCTAAGTTTTCACGGTGAAAATTTTACAGAATTGGTCGGCAGGTAACAAACGTGAATCTACTCCTACAATTACAATTAAATTATCCAATCACCACAGATAAGTTAACTCCGTTTTGTTTTTCCTTCTCCAATAAAAATTGATTCGATCCGATCACCAGCACGAGTAGCATGACCACCATAGAAACGGGTTTTGTCGACGGAAGATAGATAAAATGACACATCGCCATGATTAGACGTTGAAAATCTTTCTACAATCTGTCATTTTGTCTATTCTTCCGTCGACAAAACCCGTTTCTATGATGGTCATGCTACGCGTGCAGGTAGAAATAAACTTCATACTGTCTCTCCTTTCAAAAAACTACCGTACTTTATTCTTCTGATACAAGTCCATATCTTTCCGACACCCAACACAGTCAGCTTGCCAACTTGGACTACGATATCAGTTCAATCAGTTGATCTGTACTCTGTAGTCCTCAGAGGCGATGTAACAAAGTTACCGCAAGTTGTGCTGCTCCCCATGTAAATAGATAGTGGCTGGTTAGCTAGGATCACAGAAGGAAGGGATAAAGGTTAAAGGTATATAAACTGACACTATTTAGTTGATACTTTTAAACTAGAGTCATCACCATCATCCACAGCCCGACTTCACCCACTGTTGGGAGGCTTCTCTTTGCTTGTGTTAATCTCCACGTTCCTATGCCAGCCTCATCCAGGTTTTACTCGCGATAGTAACATTAGTAGAGTAAGTAGTGCAATGCAAATTCAATATTTTGATCATCATGCGAGTCCTTTGGTGTGAATGAAATTCGTAACATCCTAAGTTCGATAATACAACATGTCCCGGAATTAACGAACAACCTCTTAGGGAGTTGTTGTAATCATCATTTTGAACAACTTTTACTATGGGACCAAAACTGAAATTGCGAAAAAAAAAATCGGCTGTGCCATACATTTATGTTCGCATAACTCGTCACAATGTAGAGAACAGCAGATTTTTTTTAAAATAGGTAATAGCTTCTCTTTTCGGCTACACTTATAGTAGTTGGATTATAATGTAACAAAGTGTTACCGAATAAAGTCATGATACTATAGAAACACTTCTGCCTAACCCTTTGGGGAAACAGGCGTAATGTTATATTTAAAGTCATGATCTAAAGAGCGGTTTCTCTCTTTGCCCCCGATAAAGGTATAAAACAATACCAGACTAGGTAATTTAATTTATACGTTTTGTGATTTATGCGTTTCAAATTTTTTTTGGAATATCTATCTTATTTCTGTGAGCTTAGCCTATAACTACATTCGCCTCAAATGTAGCTGAAGTGTATAAGTTTAGAAATGCAGCTACTTCAGCAGCTTTGAGTCAAGTCCCGTCCTAAGTCAAAGTGATAATTAATTTAACTAATGCGATCTTGGACATATATTCTGAATAAACCGAGTTTTAGAGCTGATCTTGGGCAGTGGCCATACATACAATGCAATCTTTAAAGTATGCACACGAAAATTAAGATAGATTCTCCTCCCATTTTCCAAGCGTTGTTTTATAAAATTTATTGATTGGATATATTGATTATATTGATAAATGAAGCCACAAAAGAAAGTGATCGGCAATAAGTTCACCTTATGGCCTCAAGAAAAACTCCACCTACGATATATTAAAAAAAAACGATAAAACACTCCTTTTTTGGGCAGTCGTCTTACAATATCGTAAAATTGCGTGTCCATACATTACAAAGCGATTCACGAATATTATTAATGTAGGTATGAAAGTCCTTCTTCAAAATGTAAAGATGCAGTCACATTATTTCCGGGTCGCATTATTATACAAATGTACGCAACATTTTATAATCTGCGCAGTTTACTGCTCCAAGATGCGACGATTCATAAAATATATTGAGCATTTACATTTTTGGTTGCTTGGTCTTTATCATTTTTGTGGGAGGATATATTTTATACTGACAGTAATAAATAAGGAAATTTCACTTTCGTTGTTGTTTAACAAGGAATTTATCTGAGGTGTAGTCTGGTAGCTTCACTTCGAAACCTCTATGGAAAACCACAAAATTCAGCCTCTGATTTAACATCATTGCTCTGATTTCACATAATGAACGTTGAAAACCAAATCTTATGGTCGATGGAATAGAAGGATCTTGGGAGCACTGCATTTAATAACAAATCTTTCCAACATAGTCCAATCATTTGGTAGTTTACCTGGAAAGATTGCCGGGAGTTTTGAAAATTGGTGATTTTGATTTCGACGTGGTCTTTTCGAATTTTCACTTGGCCACCTCGTTTCTTATCATATCTCCTTTCAGACTCATTTAACACGAAGGCGTGATCATGAGCGGCAAAGATACGAGATGGCAAAGTGAAAATTCAAAAAGAGCACGTCGAAATCAATAAAATCACCAATTTTCAAAACTCCCGGAAAACTTTATGGGTAACCCTCTTTTTGAGCACCAAATGTATTAGGTAAAAGTTATACAGAACTTTTGAAAGTAAACCATCACTTTCAAATTGACGCATGAATAAACGATTAATCGCTTAACGCATCGTGCTTCGTGATTCCAATAATGCGACCCCACCTTAACATTTACAACAGTATTTATTTGATGTTTTCAATACTTTTTCGGTAAAATACGTATTTATGGGCAGGTATGTCCTTGTTGGACAACCCCGAAACCTCGATACGTGCCAGTTTCGGTTTTTTATTTCTGTTTGTGTCACTTTGAAGACGAGTTGGGAATACTAATGTTGGATGGAAAACGGGTCGGGTCCGTATCAGTTGCGCCAGTGAATTATGGAGATAGGATTTGTTGTTAACTTCGTGATTTATTGGCAGCACCGCTCTGCCCTTCTGAGTAGTTATTAGAGGGTACTTATATAATATTAGGTATGGATTCTGCAAACCTATGAAACCGTAGATTTTTTTAGAAAAGAGGTAGGTAAGCATTAGAAAAGTGTTATGTATTTTTTGGTAAATTGTGTGAGTTTACGTACATGTGTATTTAGCCCACTCTAACATAATAACACAATAAAATTGTGGTAATAAACTATTTAACGCTTGATTGCACGTTACTGTGCGCGGTGCAGTAGCACTTAACTTTGTAACCAGTCACGGTTAGTACGGGAAAACTTGCGGGAAAATTAAAATAAATATAATATACACTTTTAGTTATTAATCAGAAAAAGGAAAATTAATATTAAAATACTTATTTTATCTTAGCAAGGAAAAAGAGTTGTGTGCCAGGATCACAGCACGTCCGTACTGTGGCTATCTTTAGTTTCTGCTTATATTATCTTAGAAAAGGCGTAAGTTTATGTAGGTACTTTTATGTACAGAATCGTCGGCCTAGATAACATTTCAAGGAAGAAGCCAGCTGCGACTATGTAAATAGATCTACATAATTTCATCTACATCTACATTGTAGATAAAATTATACTCCGTGGATTAGAAAAATAAGAGCCCATTACTAAGATTAGGTATATTTGAACCTAAGGGCGAAGTATTAACTTCAATCAATGAGTCATAAATTAAAATTAAAAAGGCAACTAACACTCAATCTTTTACTATACAGTATACTAACAGCAAGAAGAAGCCTCTCTTATTAGTATGCAACACCTGAAGGTAGCACTTAAGGGGGAAGCGCCGGGTAACCCGCAAAATTCAAACTTTCTTATGTTTTTTGCAATTTGCAAGTCAGGATTAAGTTGTATGTTCATTAAAGTATCATTCGCGACCGTAACAAATATGGATTTATAGAATTGTAATCATCAAAATCATGTAATCTCCATAAGTTTGTATAATCCGAATTGTCAAGATTTAACCTAACCTAACCTTAAAGAGTTGTATTGACTTTAATTATTATAATTCTGTAAATACATACTTTTTACGGTCGCCAATCATATTTTGATCAACATACAACCTAATACTGATTTGCAAATAGCAAAAAACGTAAGAAAATTTTAATTTCCCGGGCTACCTGGAGCTTTCACCTTAAGTAGATATTAATTAATCTATACATATATAATTACTTGTCCTGACTGACTGATTCATTAACGCAGAGCCTAAGCCGCTGGGGCTACAAATTTGAAATTTTCACATTCACTAAGGTAGTATTTTTGGAAATTCGATCTTTAAGGGGGTAGAAAGGGGGATTTTCAATACAAACAAAATCCCCCCTGGATTTTGTTTGTATGAAAAATCATTTTTCTTGAGTTAATAAACTTGAAACTTTGGCTCGAATCTAAGTAAGTTATGAAGTTTGCCATTTTTTGTTTTTCTAAACTACCCCCTAAAGGGGGTGTCAAAGTTTGTATGTATGAACTTTAATGCGCGCTACGATTAACTCGAAACTCGGTATTTATACTTAAGCTCAAAAATAAAGAATAAAGTGTATCAGGGTTTTTTGAAAATCACCACGTCCAAAAAATCCACGCGGACGAAGTCGCGCGGCTGTGCTAGTTACCATATAAAATCGAGCACTAAATTCATTCTCTCGACTAAATAATATATTTTACTCGACGTCTGTAAGTCGTAAGTACAAACGCAACTCATTGAAATTGATTTGAAAACTTTTGAAAGTGCCTTACAGCGAAATTATCTGGAGAAACTATCGCGATCCGATTCTGTCTATTTTTATTGGAATTTAACTTTCATGTCCATGTTGATATAAGAATAACAAATAAAAAAGAATATGTTAGAGTATAATGAATCAGCTGCTTTTCCAATAGATGGAAGTGGACTCCATCTGATTTTTCGATAACTTAAGGTAGGCAATCACGGTCAGTCCATCGCGCCAAATGGCGTGGTGTACCATCGCGTGCATTTGCGGTGAACCACTTTTCGACCTTATTACCTTAGTGATAAGCGATGGTACTTCCAAAATTTGATCATGAATGAAAGTGATGTAAAACTTTGGATGTCCAATCGCTCCATTTGACTTTATTCGTTGTAGCCACCTTTATGACATATCGTTGTTACGGGAACACAAATGGAATGAAGTGTCTTCCTTTAAGTATTTTGAGACGGACATTTATCGAGTATTAATCTAGTATTATAATTTGATCATTGTGGATGTTTTGTAATAATTCAGCTGCATCTAGACTGGAAGCCGACTCCAAAAAAGTTGGGAAAAGGCAGGCAGATGATGGATGACATATATTAGGGAAAAGGCAGTACGCGGGTAATAGCATTATGATTGTCTTCGACTGCATATTAATATCTTCTATACTACCTCATTTCTTGGAGTATTAAACACATACCTTTTGACCAAGTTACATTCAAAACAAGACTACCACTTAATTCTGTTCAAAGCAATGCTTATTCTATAAGTTCTGCATTAAATTAGCAATCGGCAGGTTTTACCGAAATTACCATATCCCGGCACGTCGCATACATATTCAAGCATCGTTAAAGTACATTGTTAACCTGTAAAGTCCGTAAAGGGATTCTATAAACAAATTTACGAGTTGCAAGGCGTCGCAACAAATTATTGACTGACTGACTACTTAAACGTAACTGGTTTTCGTTGCGTCTTCAATGCCTGAGATATTGAATTTCCAAGTTCTATAGGTAATTAGAACATAAAGTAAAGAAATGTTTTGGATGGAATAGAACTGATTAGAAGACAATATTAATATTATTAGATACTTTCTTTTGAGTAACGCAAGGGCTAGCCCCTTTTATAGTCAAAATAGGCCGAGAACCTGTGTTTTCAGCCTATTTTGACTATACAATTTTTGACTGTGTCACCTGTAGTGGGTATACAGGTGCCTACCAGGGGCGTAGCCTTCATTCAAACCGATTCCGGCTTCTCTTCGGAACGACCACTCTTCTTAGTGTCTACTATTGCCAAATAATATGGTACACCTGTGTGTGTCACATCACATTACATAATTATATTTAATATCAGTTTAATACATACATCATAAGATTAAAAACCTACAGTTTTTGAGTTTATGAGATCTGAACAATGTTTTCTTCGGCTTCCCTCTAATGATGATAAATGTAGCTACGCCACTGGTGCCTACAACTCAAATTCTAACTAGTTAGGTATTACAAAATCACCACAGAACTTCTCACAATCACAGGAAAAAATCATGCAGCTAAATACCACCCAAAACTCACGCAGCTATCAATCCGCTTTCTCCACCAAAAGGAAGATGAGCACTTTATATTTTTTCATTAACCTTGTCCTACCGAGTGGGCGGCCATCGCACTGACCCTTTGGCACAGTAACAACGACATGGACACTTTGCCGGTAAATTATAGCCTTTTAAAGTTCCTCGCGAATTCGGGACAAAAGAAAAAACGTCTGGTGTCGTCTTTAGTTGGAAAGTTACATGTATACCTATTATGGGATGGGTCGTTATGGCGCTCGTAGGTAATGAGGTGACTAATGAGTGTAGGCACTAGGGCTTTTAAAGTGTAAGTAAGTAGTTTTGTCTCAAGAAAATTTTGTTTAGCCTAAATAGAACAGCATCAGAAGCATGCATAGAAGCAGGGACCGGCAGCATTAGAAGTGTTAATTTTAGGATTTATTTATAACTTTACATTCTTACCTATTAGAGGTACAATAGTTGTACATAGGCGGACATAAGTAGGTTTACCTACCTACCATCATTAGAAGTTTCTTAGGGGTACCCGAAACGATCAATTGCAATTGATCAATTGCCATCTATCATACTATTGTAATAATATTGTCAAGCGCTTCATTTATTTCAATTAAACCAATTACAGGCACTTTTGAATTGTCAAAGGGACAGTCAGAAAGTTGAAGCTAGGTGCCCATTCCAACACGTAGACCTCTATGGAGGAGACCTACGCATCAGTGAGTATCAATCACATAAAAATTGACAATTTCAATTGATCGTTTCGGGGTTAAAGAAAAGCTACTACACCGTTCGGCTCTAAAATAATAAAAATTCAAGCTTACCGAAGAATCCTCTGCCCTGTTCCTTGCTAGTCGAGTTTTTTTCCGCACTTTGTAAATGGTTCCACACATTTTGAACTCCACTGGTCCTTCTAAACTTATTAGTAGTACTCCTACAATCAGCATTCCGTACCAAAACTAATATCACTATAAATATCACTTTGTAACAATCCGATTGCGAGCACATTTTAATCGTTTCATAATTGTAAACGAACAAATCTTTGGTAGAAATAATAATAATTATTAATTAATACTTATTTCCTAAAATAATTTTCACTTTTACTTTTAATATTTTTTCCGTTTCGCGGGTAAAATTCGTGCAGGCCATTTTCGCAGTACGCGCGGCGCATGCGCTGTGTCGACGGTCGCACTGCGATTGGATACGGGCACGTTCAAAATTACAGAAAAGCGTCTCGGAGAGATAGTCATTTTTGTTTTTTTTTACGGCCTTGGACATAGGAAAGATTATTGGTTGAAAGATGATTAGGAATGTGCTCGAATTACATTACGGAAGTTTTAATTTCTTATCTTATGGGCTTATGTTTCCGTTCGTTTTTCTTAGGTACCTACCTACTTTATTTACGAAAGTTGCATTAATAATGCCTTAACAAGTTATTAAATGAGGCCCTCAAATGTGTTTTACGCATTAAACCCACTCATCGTCTCACACCGGCGAAGATTATAATATAAATTGAGGATGTCCCGCAACTTTGCCAGCGCAAAACTTGCTTGTCCCGTTTCGTAAGTCCCCGCAGGCGAATAAATCTTATCAATTAGGTACCTACCCAGATGTCTATGCCTTAAAAGGTGTGAAAACTGAAAATACCTAATTACCTCTTTCAACAAATTACACGTTTTTCATGATAATCAACAATTAGAGTGGTGCCGATGTGTTGATGAATCAGTCTTTAATCAGGAATATTGAAAGAAAAAAGGTACATACTTAAGTAGTATTCTTATTAAAATAACTTGGATTATTGAAACAGACTTCAAGACCAAACGAGGTACAGCAACTCGCATCGGACCCTAAGCAAAATGTACCTTTTGGCACGCTGATTACTTCTGCCGCGCTAATCACAAACGCAGTAAGTTCTCTAGCACAGCAGCTTCCTTACTGCGTTTCTAGTTAGCGCGGCAGACTTATGGCCTACCTTAGCCATCATTTTTGAGTGTCTAACATTTGATAGCTACGTAAGTACATAGGCCAACTCGTTGTTATCACTTATCACACAAATTGTTACCGGCTCAGTGGCAGAACGTCCACTTCGCAAAATGTCTACCGGACGCAAAAATGTCCATTTCTCAGAATGTCTCCTTCGCAAAATTACCACATTGCAAAATGTTCCTGTTTTCAATCCTTCATATCAGTACAAAATCGGTCAAGTGCGAGTCGGATTCGCGCACAGAGGGTTTCATAATAATATTTTATTCAGAAAAATGAAGCGGAAAATTGCGAAAGAGACATTCTAAGAAATGGACATTTTGCGTCCAGTAGACATTTTGCGAAGTGGACGTTCTGTGAATGAGCCTTGTTATCTACCTTCGATACAGGATACAAATGTGTACGAGCTCCCCCAGCGTGATAAACCGGTGGCACGAGGGGCACGAGCCGACAGCCTTTTTCCAGCGTGTTGGATAGTGAGCCAGGTTAATTGGCCTAATTAGCTGTCAAGTATCTTAACAGCTGACTACAATGAGGGGCAAACATAAACAGGGTACAAATTAGCTACAAGCAATAAATTGAAAGTAGTCTGCTTAAATCGTAGAAGGTAGCGTTAATTGTACCTTGATTAGTTCAGTTACTTATACACATAACATAACATCACGCCGGTGATCCCCGAAGGGTTAGGCAGAGGTGTACAGTACCACCCACATTTTGCCAGTTATGTTTAAATCCCATGTAATAGGGGGCAAGCCTATTGCCATCAACCGGGCACAAATTCAGACTCCGGGCTGCTACTGAGAAATTCTAGATAGAAAAACCCAATAACACTGCCCGACCTGAGAATCCAACTCAGGACCTCCTTCTCAGCAGTACCGCTTGCGACCACTAGACCAACGAGGCAGTCAAACCAGTCAGTTACCTATACCTACCTAATAATAGACACTATAGACAGTCCTAGATATGTAGGATTATAGGTTAGGTAGGGTTCATAAGGATCCAAAGCAATCTTTTCTGGTAAGTCTGATATTCGCTGCTAAACACCGATATTTTTTTCCGATTTAGGAACCACACAACACAATCTATCTAACGGCTACGGATGGATACGGACCCCCTTGGGCACATCACTCTTGCAGCGGTATACAGCCCGTGATGGAGATATGAAAAGCAAAACAGCGCACTTTCATTCACATAAACGTGATTCACCTTTGCTTCCTCAAAAACAAAAAAAAAAGTAAAAAGTCAGCCATATATCGACGCGAAGGTCCGGCCCGGGGTACACAACAATTTTATTTTTCCTATTGCGTGCTGTACGACCGCACGCTTTCTCTAATTACTTTGGCAACTCGCGTCCACAGGATGCGGGCATTTACATTTGTGGAGCGAAACTATTAGATAGATAGGTACCTACGTCGTTACAAAGATCTAACTTGAGCATTTGCATTAATATGGCACTTATGCTACGGCTATATTATCGCGATAACGCGAACTTAAATGACAACAAGAGCTAAACGCAAGTTTTATACTTAATGCCTAAAAGTATATAATCATATACTTTTAGGTACTGCAGTAAACAAGATCAGAAAAATATGTGATATTCTTCAGGATACATATGCTAGTTAGATAGTGTGTTGAAAACATAATACAACTAATTGAATACGATAGAAAAAAATCACAAAGATACCTCTAAAAAAATTTTTAAACCATCAACTCGGCCTATCGCAGTCCACTGCTGGACATGGGCCTCTCCCAGGCTGCGCCACAACACCCTGTCTTCACCCCCTCACCCTGTCTGCCTTCCGCATCCAGTCTGTCCCAGCCACCTTCTTAAGGTCGTCGGTCCATCTAGCTGGGGGGCATCCCACACCCCCCGCCCCGCCTTGACGATACGTGGTCTCCACTCCAGGACTCGTATTAAAAACCATGATACATGCAATCATTCCGATTTTTGTCAGATTATTCTACAAGCAACATAATAATAACGTAATAGTGTTTTAATTTTTTAGCCCAATCAATAGATTTTTTGTAAATAGATCATTGCTTCATAGCTTACAATAAATTACCAGCGTTGTGGCATCGCGACAATGTAGCCGTAGCACGTGTGAACGACAGGGATTGACCTTAACCTGACGTTGATGTTTAAATGATAAATGATTTTATTTTTGTAAGTAGGTTTATACAAACACTTTTACATGTCAAACATTTTTTTTTTTTAAACTAGATGAGGCCGGCGTTTCCTATCTGACTACTCTGTGAAGAAAGGCCGAAACAAACTCAGAGGTCACAGTCTCTTTTAAAGTCCAGACATAATCTTGGTCAGATCATGTGAAGACCATGTAGGTTGGTGTCTGAAATGGTCTTTTGAGGAAAGAACCGCACAGATTGAGTGGACCTGTCCAGTCAGTGCAAGCATCTGTCAGTAATCGTACAGCTCAAAATAAAAGTTAAGGAGCTCAACGTTTAATCTTTAAAAGTTTAATCTATATCTTTAATTCTGTTGTAAGTAAGGTATCATTCTGGAGCAAAGCTTTGTAGCAATTGTAGCACTGACTATTGCTTGTAAAATAATTAAATATGCTTATTTGCTTAAAGGAGATCCACCTAAAAATAATTAGATTTAATCACGTACTGACTCTACCTACATTTTTTTTGATTCCAGCGATTCCAGCGAAAACCCTTTTCCTACTCATCACTTAACGCATTTCTCCAGGGGTTTCATATTTGTTTCCTCTACTTCCAGCTAAGGAAAAAAAGGGTTATAACGCGAACCAATTTAACTTCCTATGTTCCAATATCTACTTACATCGATAGATTTCTACCTATAAGCGCTCAATATAAGCCCAAGTCCCGAGACTTGTCACAACACTGTGAGCTCTTGCTTGTTCGCTACGTAAGCCAGATTATAGCTACATGCTCCTCTCCATAATTTATTCATTTCAACTTGTAAAGGCTTCGACACGAGTTCTACACGACAGGCAAAATCTTGGCGATATTGCACGCAAGCCTACTCACTAAACTAGTTAAAACTAGGTTTAAAACTAGTTTTGGTTAAATTATTTTCCAATCTCTAAAAATGTTTTTAGCCATTAATGGCCGCTTTTATAATACCTACAACATGTCCCGGAATTAACGCACAACCTCTTAAGGGGTCATTTACTCATCATTATGAACAGTGGCGGTACCTTCATAGAAGCCAAAAAGCCGGGCTTACCCTAATAAAATCATAATTTACAAAAACAAAAGTAAGCACAACTATAAAAAATATATTTAAAAAAAAACCAAGCCAATGAACTCGAACTCAAACATTCATGTCATAGGAATAATGAAATTTCGAATTCCGCGTAATCAACCGCGCGCACTATTCTAGGTGGGTGGCCACCTAGAATAGTGCGCGCGGTTGATTACGCGGAATTCGAGATAGATGTGGATCTATGCACTCATTGAACTTAATCATTCATAGGTAATCTTAAGAATAAATTTAAATTCCACCCTTTGTTGCCAAACCTACGCTACACTACACGCCAATGTTATGTCGCTCTTAACGCTATACAATGCGAACAAATGCGCCTTCTCTCTCACACTCGTCAGGGCTTTGAAGGGGGCTTTTGTATCTTTCTTTATCTAGCAGTTTTCGCCTACAAATTGCTAAAGAAACGTTTACATTTGTTGACATATTGGTAAGTACCATGTAAGTATTTATACGCAGATTTCTATGAATTCATAAGCCAGGCTTTTGAGAGGCGCGGACGGCGAGCAATGGGTAGCTCGCCGTCCGGTAAGGACAAAGCCCGAGTCGACGGCGCGTTGTGTTCCACGCGCGCCTCAAAGAGATGTCAGCACTATTGACGGGGTCCGCTAGGGCCGATGCCAGCTAGGGTTGCGGGATGTTCGAAAGAGTTACCGTGGCCCCGGCACAGGCAACAGAAGGAACACGGGTGGGTTTTAGTCAGTAAAAGTCTGACACGCCCTCCCGCTCCGCCCAGAGCGGGAGAAGTCATTTGATGATTTCCCATCCACAAAAAAAAAAAAAAAAAGGCTTTTGAGAGGCATTAAGTTCGCGCAAATGCATTACCCGCGTTAAGTGAGTTGCACACTGAGTTTGTTATCGTTTTGATATTTTACGAATAGTATTTTTCAGGTGCTGAGGTTATGAATTACTTAGTTTTATTATTTAAAATGATGTGATAGTTATTGCGGTGCTGTGATTTTGTGATAACATATTTATTATTTTTATCAAAATGTGAATTCGGAAACTTTCGTCGAAAAGGTATATAAATACATTAGGTTTTCTGATATTAAGTAAATCTTTACTTCACCGAAACCAACCTCAAATTACTGACTGTATTTCTCCGAAATAAAAACAAGTATTTTTATCACTCGAAGAACAGATTAAAATATGTACTTAGGTATCTACCTACTCATTCGATTGTATAATAAGCATGAATATGTTGCACATGAATTGACATGAATAGTGTTGTTTGTATGGCATTTGTAGTTTTGGTAAACCACTGAAAAATTCTCATAGAGACAAAACACATTAATTTTCGTATCGAAGAGGTTCTTCATAGGTGTTTTGAAATGAAGATTAGAGTTGGCATGATCATTACAAATAAGTATAAATGTTTTAGGGTAACATTTTCAATTGACAATAAATTGAATTCATAAAATAATGCATACGGAAATAGAACAATAAATCGATAATTTAGAGGCCATCTAGTGGCTTTTGATTGAAAAATTTTGCATGTGACAAACGAATTGTGAAAGTGAAATTAATGTCCCGCGGCTTTGCAGTGTAGATATGCGTATTCATTAATATAGATGGCGCTTATGACAATTACGTACCTACTGATGCTTGAAATATGATATCTTCGTATTTTAAAGGTTTTAACATAACATAAGATAATATCACACCTTGTTTCCCCGAAGGGCTAAGGCAGAGGTGTACCTATAGTACACCCACATTTCGCCAGTTATATTTAAGTCCCATGTAATAGGGGGCGAGCCTATTGCCATCTACCGGGCACAAATCCAGACTCCGGGCTACTACTGAAAATTCCAGATAGAAAAACCCAATAACACTGCCCGACCTGGGAATCGAACCCAGAACCTCATGCTCAGCAGTAGCGCTAGCGACCACTAGACCAACGAAGCAGCATTTAAAGATTTTCTAACCAAAATTTTAATAATGGTTTTAGTACTACGAACAACCATGAACAACATAAGAAAATCCCTAAGTTGTCTGTTTTTTTAATCGGAACAAATAGTCAACTTGCCCTAATTTTTATCCTTAGGCACGCCACTGATTATGAGCAACTTTTACTTTGGGACCAAATAAGAAATCGCGAAAAAAAATGTAGTTTAAATAAAAACTAAAAAACACGCTTGTATCACGCACTAAAAATTATAAAATAATTAAATTAACTCATAGTTAAGATATAAGACAGCTTGTCACTTCTTTTATATCCAATGATTAATTCAAAAAGCGTGGACCGCTTTGTTTATCAAGCCCAAACTATTGGACTCGTCAATACGAATCATATGAGTCCAAACTCGACGGGTTTACTAGTAGCCACTGAAGAGTTTCACTTCCACCTCCTGGCTCCGTCATCAGACCTTCGTTACCGAGCCCAATCTAGTGGACTCGTCAAAACGAATCATATGAGCCCAATCTCGAGGGGTTTACTAGTAGCCACTGAAGAGTTCCACTATCCACCACCTGGCTCCATCATCAGATCAGCTCCAAGATACCAAATTATAGTATTGTCTTCCGAACTACGTATACATACAAACTTTCATTTCGATACGACAATTATAAGTAGGTCAAAATTGACTTCCAAGATTTTCTTACGTTGTTAGTTAGTTACGAGTACAAGTGAAGCTAATAAAAGCGTGTTAAAAATCAGGTGTTCCCTACATTTTATGTTCGCATAACTCGTCAAAATGTAGAGAACAGCCGATTTTTTTCGCGATTTCAGGTTTGGTTTCATAATAAAAGTTGTTCATAATGATAAGTACTACTAGTATGACCACTTAAGAGGTTGTGCGTTAATTCCGGGACAGGTTGTATATTTCAATCCCAATCTTAACCCCGATCTTTGTCTGTAACCAATCAGCGGCCGAGTTTGTCAATCTGAGTCTTTGAGAGGACGAATGAAGCAGCTGTCAAAGACAGCGAATCAAGATACATTTGTCGATTGGGATTATTGGAAAACTACATCTTTCGTGCTGTCGTGTCCAGCGGTACCTATTTGGAACTGAACACTTGAATATTTTACCTGTGGACATAGTTCTCTTCGATAAGGCTAGCAAATTCTTGAAGTTGAAATTTTAAGAAACTATGTTAGACATTACGAGCATACCGTCCCATAGGTACTCATGGCTGTGTGAGTTTGGGAAATGGGAATTCTAGCAATTGGTTATTCCGGAAAAGCGCCGTTCTGGGAATTGGCCATTCTCTTAATTGGACGTTTTCGGAAATAGACATTTTGAACAGTATAGGCACATTTCAATTGCAAGGAAAATTTATGTTTGTTATAGAAAATGAAACTCCTTTACTTGCTCATGCATCTGCACTTTAGATAATAATGTGTGCGTGCGATTCAAGATCATCATTATATACGTTCATTACCAGCATTGCGTGAGATCAGTAGAGGCTTTACTTTCCGAGCCACGTGCGTTTGACCTAAATTTTAACTAAGTCTATTGACACTGGTAGGATACATAATGCGGAAATCTGTCTGTCTACCTAATAGTCCTAACTTTGAACTTTTACTCAATGGATCAGGAGGACTGATCCCCCTCGCTAGAGTCGCATGATGTTCGAAAGAGTTACCGTGGCCCCGGCCAGGCAACTGGAGGAACACGGGTGGGTTTTAGTCAGTAAAAGTTTGACACGCCCTGCCGCACCGCCCGTCGCTGATGATTTCCCATCCAAAAAAAAAAAAAAAAAAAACGGATCCCCAACAGAAGTTAATCGTACAATCAGTCATAATAATTATTAGATTATTGTACAGTCAACCTCAAGTCAGCAGTTTGACCTTGAGCTGGCCTAGCGTAGTAATAGTTTAAATAGAATAAGGGTCAGATTCCACCAAACGGAAAAATCCTCGCGGATGCTCGAACACTTTTTAAATTTCACTTAATATGTAACTGTATCAATGTTGACTTTAAGTATACAATTCTACGCAGACATCACGCTTGATGTCTGCGTAGAATTTTACTATCGATACAGTTACCTACTTATTCGGTGAAAAAACGTGCTCGAGCATCCGCGAGGTTTTTCCTTTTGGTGGTAACTGACCATAAGAGGCCAGCTTGTATTATTACCACGGACGTACCACCTGCTGTACATACACGACAGGAGTCTCAATGATAATATCATAAAATAGTTGGAAATTAGAAAACTTAATAAAACTCTCGTCTCTAGTTTCATTATTTATTGCTTCGTTTTATATTGTAAACAATTCGTTGAATTATCTCTTAATCACCTACTTGGCCGTAGAAATATACATGGGCTTAAAAATTAAACAAAAAAAAAATAATACCAATGCAAATACAGAATAGTCAAACATCAACAGATAATATAAATATATCTCCAAAACAAGAAAATTGAATTACAGATGTGAGGTGTTCGCAAAACTTCTTTACTAGGTACACAAAATTACACTTTGAGTGATCATAAAATCTTTGCGAAAAACTCACACCAATAAAATTTACATTCAAGTTCAATAATTTAAATACTGCTTTTATTTTATTGTCAAATTTTTAAAAATACATCAATTAACATCACTACTAAGTATATAATTTATTTAAATTTACAAATAGGGTATATAATAATATGTATAGTTTTAAAAATAATAATGTTAGCAACATAGCAACCAACTAATGTTTAACTTAATCAGATCAAAATTATAGTAAACTATAAAACTTAATAAATTGAACTGTTACTTTTGTGCAACGGGTTTTTGTAAACAAATTATAATATGGTAACTATTTCTCCAAATCCAACTCAAATCCGTTCAAAAGTTAACAAAATCAAAAGAAAGGAGTTTACTTACAATCACTTATTTGTAGAATTATTATTGCCGAAGAGAAAATAATTTTTAAAAGTTAAATAATGTAGTAAAAAATTCAATAGTTAGACACAAAAACCATCAAGAGATATAGCTGGCAATACAAACAATATCATCTGTAATGATTTTAAATTAAACACTAAACTGCTTGTCATCCGGAGTACTTCCAATACTATTTACTAATGCATTTACAATCACATCTGTACCACTTGTATCAAACTTCTACTTTTTGTCAAGGTGTTTGTATCAAATAATAGAAAGTACACTTTCTGTACCGAAAAGTTAATTAACTGTAAGCAAACTCCTAACGCCTACAACTGAGTTAACTTTAACTACAGTTAAAATTAACCCACTAGTCCAAAAACCAGTAACTGCGACCTTATTTCGATCAGTGTTAATAAAAACATATTTTCTAAAAATGCCGTTAGGCTTAACTAAAAGCTGGAAGCTAGATTTAAAAAAAAACGCGGAAAAGCTTATCACAAATGTACTAAGATTGACGGGAAAGGCTTTTCTGAGAAAAATATATTTCTAATAAAAAACCATGCTCTTGAATTGATATGAACACGACAAAGACAAGCCACCTTTGATTGTGCGAATATTTATTTTGATTTCGGCAAAAATAATCCACTTTCGTCAGCAGATACTTCCATAAATGAGCATTTTCCTGCTTAACATTTTTGCCTCTCCCGTCACCCATAGTACGTTCGTAATCTTACAGCACTGAAACAACGTAATATCAAAAATGTCTGTACAAAAAAACTTAAACTACAAAATATGTGCTGAAATTATTAAAAAATCTGTGTCAATAAGCCTCATCACACGTTAATATCAATGAGATCGCTTTACATCGCGTTACAAACACTGAAGTACTCAGCTCAGTTTTAATAAAAAATCGCAATATGTTTAAAACAAAAGTCTTCATCGAAACTTTCGCTCGAAAGCTGCGTTTCTTCCATTCTGGTATTTCTATAGCACAATAAAACTTATTGCAGAGATTGTCTTTGTAAAACCGCAATGGACTTGATTCGTTTAAGATACTTGCGGTAAACACCCGGACAGAGGAACCGATCGACGCACAGTCGAGTACAAAGTTGACGGCCGTATAACTTAGTCAATTGACTTAAATTTTCATAAATCATTTGTCACCTGAAATAGGTTTTTGATTTTAAATAACACTATAGTATGCTAACGCCAGATTTCACCTCGCTTTGTAAACAGTATTTATTTTATAATAACTAGACCCGTCCCACCACACGACTATTTTCACGCTATTATTTGTATTTCCTCTGCTCAATGTGACATTAGATATCCCTGTATGATCACAAAGAAATCATACTAAAAACATTGTAAATGTGCTGAATACTCATTAATATTTTAATTGCAAACTTCATCAAATAAACTCATGTAGTAAAAATACACCTAATAAACTCATCCTCTAAGAAAAATAAAATACATAAAGTACGAAAAAACAGTAGAAAAAAGTAGTAAAAACATAATAAAAAATAGAAAATACTGAAATCGGGTTTTAGCATATACAGTACAAAAGGAGTTTTTCATACAACTTGTTTATTAAATTCTCTATAGGAGAGGAGATATGTACATAAGTGAAACTATAAACAATTAACATGTGTTTAGAAGACGGCGTCGTTACAATACAAACTACTTTACACGTAGCACTACAGTCTTAGGGAGTCGTATAATTAGGATTTTTTTAAATTGAAATTAAATCAACTTTATGGATTAATATGCTAATTTTGCTTCATACATTGTTGTTGTATACTTTACCCACGGATCTAAAAACAAATCAGTTAAATTAATTTTATATGTAACTTTAAACATTTTAATTGTTAATTTTTATTTCGAATTTGTGTATATTTTCTTGTAATGTGCGTTTTATTTGTGTAGAATAAACTATTTTTTTTTGTTTTTTTTTTTTTCAATACATTTTAAAACCTCGTGAATTTTTTTTATGACTGGTTGTTGACTTCTTGATATTTTAGTCGACGAATCACAACAGTCACGTAGATTAAATTAATAACAGATTTATTTATGAAGAGACTCGATAAAGCTAAAAATGTTTTCAGTTGCCTAACTCAATGTTTAAAAGTATAATAATCCCTAAAATTGATTTCACTTCAGCGTATAATATCCACGTAAGTATAAGAAAATATTAGAACTAGAATTGGGGCGGAAAATGATATAAGTGTATTAACAACACAATTAATTGGCAAAATTCTTGCGAATAATATTATTATCGTGTCGTTGAAACACGTAGGCATTTCTTACATCTCACCATTAAATAATATCGAGACAATCGATTGAAACTAATATTACTTTGTAAAAATATTTTTTTCTAATGACCACATTCTACCATTTGAAGATGGCAACCCCAGAAAATAAGAATATTCCTATACAAATAATTAGGACTTTGAAATCACTTCACCGATAAGGTGCTAATTCATGCATATAGTGACTATATAAAAGTCTATATATTTAGCTAAAACACTAATATGTATAAACATTCATAAACAACAAAATGTTACTATTCCGTCACTAGGTGATCCCTACAGTACTACTTTATATTAGTGATAACCAATTCAATTCGCGTCATATTGCAAAACGCCGTCGTAGTTATGTTGCGTATTTCTTAGAATCGTTTTAGCCGATCTCTCATAATAGTCATTTCTTTTTGCCTGCACTAACATACTATCTGTGAAAGTTTCTCTGAAATGTTAAATATAGCCAGATTCATTGATTGGTAATACCCCTTACAGACATTTAGCAAAATACCAGACGGTCAAGTTTAAATACGTTTATTTTGCGGTTTTTCTTATCATGTCAAACTCGCCACTAGGAATAAAACATCCTATGTATTTATTTGCATGTCTTCGTATCTTTAATTCTTTCCTTCTTTTTTCTTTTTAACTTGGCAATGGCAAATTACAATACGACGTTCTTAACTGATTTGTAATAATGATATAATAAGGATGCATGCACTTACTAGTGGCCCGCTAAGTAATAATCATTTATCAAGATCCGCTACGATATACGAAACAGTAGCTAAATATGGAACAATCCAGTTTGCTCTAATGTTCTCCATAGAATTAAGACTTACTAGATTTATTTTCTCTAAAATTTTCTCCAAACTTTTTTTAATAATATCCTTCTATCTTGATAGGCAAAGGCCCGTTTCTCAAAATATCTAATTATTGTGACATTGGTGCGTTAGATTATTCATATCATGTGCATTAATTCCATAGTAGTTGTAAAAAGTGACGATATTTCAATATCTTATATATTTATTTATACATATAAGAAAAACTGTGTTTATAAAAGGATCGATCTATTCATATTGCATCGGGATAAAGAAAAATAAAAAGGACAACGACAACACGACCATTTATGAAAAAATAAAGAAAAATGTAGTGAAAAGCGTTTAGTGCACGTTTTTCTTAATTTTTCATAACCATTGCTATTTTATCATTATTTCTAAGACAGCCGTTTTAAAGCTAGAAAATGCTTATAAAATCGGATAAAGTTAACACTCCGTCGACAATCACTGATACTGAACTACTTCCTGTTTCGTCAAATCCCGATGCAATACAAACCAAACCGCCATACAATATTTATTGCGCACATACGTATATTTGTCTATGTATATATGAATCGCAGTACATTAATGCGAAGTATAATACATTTGTAAAGTTGTATATCGCTTTCTCCACTAGCACCGAAACCTTGGATTTCAGTTTCCTTTAGACCAATTATGAACACTTACGTTTTTATAAGAAATATATAAACATAGAGCCTATTTTCGAATTAGTGATTTCTCAACTTATTCCAATTTTAAAATCTCGAATAATCGATTACCGGTTGACAGTAAGTATATGCGTAGGATTCAAGACATGTCACTAATTTGTAAACTGGCTCTACAGTCATTAAAGCACCAAAAAGAAAATAAATAAACTTAGCACAAAGATCGACAGTTTGAGTCAATAAATACTATAGTATCGTTGAAGCTCTAGTATCGATAAATTGTCACTCCGGTTTACCTCACTATTTGTTTAGGTAATCGATCATGAAGCGACTACTAATCGATATCAGAGCGAAATCTATTTTAGAACCCCATGAAACACAATATCATATCGGAACATCTAAGAAAAAGTTGGCACACGTATAAAAATGTAAATGACGTCGCATCGATTACTGTCAATGCACAAAAACCGTATTTCAATAAGATTTCCAGAGACCTTTTATAGCTTTGAGTTTGGGCGACTTTTTTGTAGCCTCAAACTCCTGTTTGAAACTCGTGATGAATTTATCGCGTAAACTTTGTCGCGGTGCCGACGGCTTCAACAAAAACTTCTTCAGATCATTCGTGAAGCTCTTAGCCGTGTAGTTCGGTTCCTCCCTAATCGATTCGTCGCCATCGTTACTCGATTCAAGGAACGATACCGATTTGTTTGATTGTATCGAGTTCTTACGCTCGCGAGAATTCCTAGGTGTCGATTTCGAGCGCGAAGTGACCTTGGGTTGGCTGTAGCTTTTCGATACCATCGAGTATTGGTCGTCATCGATGGGAGTCGAGGGTGTCTGTGGATCGATTGCAGACTTTACAGCAAAATTGACAATGTTCCTTTTCACTGTGGTACCTACCGTTGCAGTACACGTAGTTTTCCTTGAGCCGAGAGCTTCTCGGTGTTTTAGACTTTTCTTTATAGTCCCCGCGGTCGTTTCGTCTGGATCGTTTCCTGCGACACTTGGGGCAGTTGTTGCGTGCGATACGGCGGAGTTCTTTGAGGAACTCGTAATCAATTTCGAAGTACTTAGCGTCAGGTTCGGAGTAATACCTGACGTCTGAGTCTGTGGAGTCGCTGCGGGGCTGTTCTTTCATGCGAGTGGGTTTGTCTTCTCTGCCGGGGTCGGAATAGTAGGAGGGGCGGGCGGGGCGGACGGGGCGTGCGTGGCGGGCGCGGCGCTTGGCGCGCGTGCGCGGGCGCAGCGCGTGGGTGGTGCGCACAGAAGGTGACGGCCTTGTGGCTGCGGCGCGCGGCACGGGCGGCGCGGGCGGCTCGCGGCGGGCGCGGCGCGGGCGGCAGGGGTCAGGCCTGCACGGACGGCACCCACAGCGTCTTGTTTTGTTCCTCTTCGACGGCAGCTTTGATCTGCGTGCATGTGTATGCGATGTTTACGCCTGCTGGGATCTCCGCTGTAATACAGATTTCATATTAGTGCGATGTGAAGAACATTTTTGTTGAAGCTGGGCACATGGTTTTTCAATATCTAAATAGAAATCAATTTTGACGCTTCAGGAAGCATTTGAGACCATAAGAAACGCTTCCATTGGCCAACAATGCTTTTAATGCCATTTTTATCGATAACTTGGGAGTGTGAGCTGGTGGTGCTGATTCTTCCCAATTCAAGTACTAGGAAGTGGAGAGACGTTCAAAAATTGCTTCTACTTAGGCCCGCTCGCACCACAACACTAAACATGCGCTAAACGATGTTTCTGTCAGTCGTTTGAAGATGACAAAGACAGACCGACGTTTTAAATAGGTTAAACGTTAAACGTACCTATTTAGTGATAACACAACACATACACATAACATAACTGGCGAAACATAACACTGGTGTATACATAACTGGTGCAATGTGAGTATATGGTATAAGGTCACCTCTGAACCAAGGCGTGATGTTATGTATGTTTATACTGGATGTTTTTTTTTTACCGTCTCGAAATTTTTACAGGGTGTTCTAACCATGAATATGAACAACTTTCACTATGGGACCAACTCTGAAATCACGAAAAAAAAATCAGCTGATTCATACAAAAGTTCAATACCTACTCGACCAAAATATATGAATCAGCTGATTTTTTTTTCGTGATTTCAGAGTTGGTCCCATAGTGAAAGTTGCTCATATTCATGGTTAGAACACCCTGTAAAAAATTTCGAGACGGTAAAAAAAATCATCCAGTATATTTAGTGATTTGTGGTGCAAATAGGCCTTAGTCAAAGAATAAAAGAGTATCAATTTTGATTCATACCTGAAATATAACTCCTATACTCATTCTCGACCTTCAGTCCATGCTCATACATCTCCTTAGCGGCCTTAGCAGACACTTTGTCGGCGTGCCTCGTGTCTTTGACCTCTTTGATCTGCTTGAAGGACTTGAACTTAATGAACAGGACTATCGGGTAGATCTGTTGCTTGTGCAGCTTCTCTATTGTCGCTACGCTTATGTCTAGGATGCAGTGGATGCCCTGAGGAGAGATATATAAAATATATAAATAATTCTTCCTTTGAGTTATAGAATGTCGTGTGGGTAATAGATTACTGGCAATGGTTATTTGGAGTGTGCGGCTAGCTTGAGACAGACATGATTTTTTGCCATCTAAATATTTGTGGGTCAATTAATTATCATGAACTTCATAGTTTTTAAGGAAAAACCTGGATTTTATTAAGTACGGAAGTTGAGAAGTTTTTTTTTAATTTTCTTTGATGGCATGAACATTTTGTTCTCATAACCGCTGGGTCGATTACTTAAAATTTATTCCCTCGCTCAGAAATCTACACTGCTTTTTACAACTTACGTCACCCAAAAAAAAAATTTTTTAGTCACTCCATATTAGTCGATATTACTTCACTACTACGTAGTACTTTCGAAGTCCACGCATTTCGTTTCGTGCGTTAGTAAATTCCGAGCATTTTGATATACGACAACACTGGAACGAGTTTCGTCTATGATTCCGAAAAAAATATTATTCAGTTTTTTGTTAGTGGTTGATTGTTTATTTATCGTGCTGTGTTGATTAATATAAATAATTATTAGAATTTATGCAAGAATACCGGGTAAAAACTATTTGTGTGTGTATAGACAATATTATAAGTGATAATAAGAACTAGTACGGGCTTCAAGTGGTAAGTAAATTATTACGTAATTTCTGTTTTTTTCCTTGACCGGGCGGTTTTTAGGTTATATTTTTTATGTGTCTTCAGATCCTTATTCCAAGTATATTGTTTAATTATACTGCCGCGGTTATTACAAATACGTTGAAGCATTAAAATAAGCTTACTACGGGTACCAATTTTTTTAATCTACATATCAGATTTATGTGAAAAAAAAATGTTTTGCCTGGGCGTTAAAACTAATAACAATAATAATAAGTGTGCAGCGCATGAGGTGGACACAAACTGTCAACGAAAATGTCATGCGCGCATACTTTGGGGCTACAGAGGGGGGAAGTAACTTGACTGCGTACCGTGGTCGGATGCTCTCTCTGTTTCAGGTGCTTGAGCCAGCTGTCAACGTGACGGCGCAACGACTGTCGGATCAGGTGCGGGTCATCCAGCGTAATCATATGTTAGATGGCACTGTACTTGATCGCCTGCGACGTGAAATACAGAGTAGCCATGTCGTCGCCCACCCGTCACAGACTGTTATTGCACCACAGTGCAACACAAGTCAAGCTGACGAGGGAAGTGACGACAGGGCTACAAATGTAAGTACCCAGTGCAATGAGCAATTGAGGAGTGCTTTGGAGAGTGCGATTCGAGAATATCGGTTCATATCGCCCGAACTTAGACCACGCTTACCTCGTTTGCTCATGCATAACAAAAATAGGGCGCTGGTGGCCGTCCTGGATTCGCAGTTATCAAACTATTTTGATGACTGCGAAGACCTCACCGATACTCATTCGATTTTGTACTGTGCGGCTGTAGCGGCATGTCGTGTAGCTCACGTCAAATTTGCTAATGACTCTAGAGCTACACGACCAAAACCAGCCGTACCAGCTTGGCAGTGCAGAATTGAGCGCCGTATTGGTGAGGCCAGATCGCTCATCGGCAAACTAATCTGCTTCAGGGAGGGCAATACTCGCCCTAGAGTGATGCGCTTTGTGAGGCGGGCGTTCTCAGGGACCGATATTAGCCCTCAGGACTATATATCGCGTGTCACAGAGCGCATCGACTTCCTGAAGCAGAAAGTGTATGCATGGGCGAACCGTATTCGTAGGTATAAGAGGCGAGTAGAGCGATACACTCAGAATCGCACCTTTCAGAGCGATGAAAGGTGGGTTTATAGGACTTGGGAGCGACCGGGCCAAGGTGTGACTGATACGCGCCTGCCGGATGATGATACCATGTGCTCTTTCTGGCGCAGTATCTGGTCGGTGCCTGTCAGCCACACCGAAGGTGACTGGGCTCGGGAAGTCGAGCGGGCCTGTGATCCAATACCAGAAATGGGGGCTATTACCATCTGCCCCCAAGACGTAGCTCGTGCAGTCCGTCCGTTACCTAACTGGAAGTCTCCAGGGCCGGACGGGCTGCACAACTTCTGGATCAAATGGTTTGCAAGATCGCACGCTCGCTTGGCAGCTCAGTACCAGGCTGCTTTGGAGTCTGGTTCGCTACCCCAGTTCCTAACAACAGGAATTACCCACCTGCTCTATAAATCAGGTAACACCGCGGAACCCAGAAATTATAGGCCGATCACGTGTTTACCGACGGTCTATAAAGTTCTTACATCCATTTTGAGAGCTAAAATCAACAAACATATAGACACAAACTTCATCATGTCTGCCTCTCAAAATGGATGTAAGAATGGGTCCCGCGGTACTAAGGAGCTACTCCTCATTGATATGGCCATTAGCCAACAGGTTCGTCGTTCCCGAAAGGATCTGTCGACATGTTGGATAGATTATAAGAAGGCCTATGACTCGGTGCCACATACATGGCTCATGAGGGTGCTAGAGTTGTATAAAGTAGATGCAACTCTGCGCACCTTCCTGATATCGTGTATGGGGCAATGGAGGACGGTCCTTCGCTATCCAGGATGTCGAAATATCCAGAAGAATAGCGAGCCGATAAGGATTGAGCGAGGCATATTTCAGGGTGATAGTTTGAGTCCGCTTTGGTTCTGCTTAGCCTTGAATCCCCTAAGCACACTGCTGGAGGGTTCTGGTCTAGGCTATCGGCTGAGGAGAGGTGGTCAGGTTATATCTCACCTCCTCTACATGGATGACCTAAAACTCTTTGCCCCCAACAATTTGCAACTGATGGAGCTACTGAAAGTAACTGAAACTTTCAGTAGCGCCATCAGGATGGAATTTGGTGTGGACAAATGTGCGGTCATGCATGTAAAGCGAGGAGAGATTGTGGAATCCGAGGGAACCCAACTCTCGGATTCCATAAACCTTAGAGCCCTCTCCGCAACCGAAACCTATAAGTATTTGGGTATGTCGGAAGCGTTGGGCATTAATGCTGCTGACATGAAGCAATCGTTGAAGGAGCGCTTCTTTGGCCGCCTGAAGAAAGTATTTAATAGTCTTCTATCAGGCGGAAACAAGGTGCGCGCCTTCAACGGTTGGGTCATGCCGGTTTTGATGTACTCTTTCGGCATACTCAAATGGACTCAGACCGAACTAGACGCCCTGGATAGGAGGGTCCGTACGCTGCTGACTGCATATCGAATGCATCACCCGCGATCATCGGTAATGAGACTGAATATCCCGCGAAAGTGTGGAGGTCGAGGCTTTTTAAATGTCAAGACCCTCCACAATCGCGAGATATGCAGTCTCAGGGAATATTTCCTTGAAGCCGACGTGGGGATGCATCGAGATGTGGTCGCAGTGGACAAGGGCCTCACCCCGCTCTCCTTGGCTAAAGAGAACTGGCGCAAGCCTGTAGTGCTTGACACTAACGATCGCCTGGAGGTATGGCAGAGTAAGGAGCTTCACGGACGCTTTTTCCGGGCCCTACATGAACCCGATGTAGATTTCCCAGCGTCCGTAGCCTGGCTGCGTTTTGGTGACCTCTTTGGGGAAACCGAAGGTTTTGTCTGTGCAATTATGGACGAAGTTATCATGACGAACAATTACCGGAGATTCATTGTGAAGGACGGCACGGTTGACATCTGTCGGGCATGCCACCGTCCGGGAGAATCAATCCGACACATCATCTCCGGGTGTTCTCGTCTAGCTAACGAAGAGTACTTGCATAGACACAACCTTGTAGCCAGGATTATCCATCAGCAACTTGCTCTGAAATACAGTCTCGTGGAATCGGAAGTGCCGTACTACAGGTATGTGCCCGACCCAGTTCTCGAAAATGGACATATCACATTGTACTGGGATCGATCCATCATCACTGACAGGACTATTGTTGCCAATAAGCCTGATATAGTGGTGGTGGATCGAATAGAGCGGCGCGCTATGATTATTGACGTAACTGTCCCGCATGACGGGAACCTCGTGAAAGCCGAGAAAGATAAACAAATCAAGTATCTTGACTTGGCCCGCGAGGTTGTCGACATGTGGGATGTGGACTCAGCGATCATTGTGCCGATAGTCGTTACAGCCAATGGCTTAATTGCCAAGAGCCTCGACCAACACCTAAGGAGGCTCTCGTTGGGCAGCTGGATTAAGGGCTTGATTCAGAAAGCGGTACTTCTGGACACGGCTCGCATTGTTAGGAGGTTCCTCTCTCTAGAGCCCTGACCGCCGGTAGCTTGGACCCTGTTCCCGATACCGGTGGGCTACTATTTTTTATATTTTTAAATGTTTTTTTATAATCTTTATATTCTAATATTTAAAAATATAATTTATATGTATTTAGTTTAATAAAGGAAATAATAATAAAAAATATTCAACTTGGGATGCTTTTAAATAATGATTATTGTACTATGCAATGTCGTTTTATTTATTACTTATGTTGAGAATATGTTAACCATGCATTTTAAACCTTAAAACATATAGGTCATCGCTTGTTTTTTTAAACTATAGCCATTTACTTGTAATCTGAGATAAAAATTTTCATTGTTCATGTTTGCAACGAATTTAAAAATACAATACAATCATAAATTCAAATGAATTGCACACTATCGTACAGCTCTGTTCTTAAACATTAGGAAAAACACCAGTTGGCTACCTATTCCTAATAACTTGAGTCGTAAATAGCGTTTGTTTACATACAGCCAGCTAGCGCCGAACGGGTCGGTTGGCTGACGTAATCGGGGCGGCAATCTACGTATTTTGAAATGTTTTCGAGCAGTCGAGCGGATAATGACAATGTGACAATTTTTTTACTAATGTGAAAATAGTAAATCGAATTTTAGAAAATGTTTTGCTTTGTACAGCATCGACACTCTTTGCAAACCGTCGACACTCTTTGTAGAGCGTCGACACTCTTTGTAGAGCGTCGAAACTCTTTGTAGGGCGTCGAAACTCTTTGTAGGGCGTCGAAACTCTTTGTAGGGCGTCGACACTCTTTGTAGAGCGTCGACACTCTTTGTAGAGCGTCGACACTTTGTAGAGCGTCGACACTCTTTGTAGAGCGTCAACACTCTTTATAGAGCGTCGACACTCTTTGTAGAGCGTCAAAACTCTTTGTAGGGCGTCGACACTCTTTGTAGAGCGTCGACACTATTTGTAGAGCGTCGACACTCTTTGTAGAGCGTCGACACTCTTTATAGAGCGTCGACACTCTTTGTAGGGCGTCGACACTCTTTGTAGAGCGTCGACACTCTTTGTAGAGCGTCGACACTCTTTGTAGAGCGTCGACACTCTTTATAGAGCGTCGACACTCTTTGTAGAGCGTCGAAACTCTTTGTAGGGCGTCGACACTTTCTTAATTTCAATAGTCCATATTAACGACCACGCACTGTATTTTATTTACGAAGAAGCGTTAAAGTTACAACTTACCTTTTCAGCCAAATCCCTGATGGCATGCAGCGGGATGCAGTCTATATGCGTGCAATCAGGTCTTAAACGCGGCTCGAGATGGGTCCCTCTCTGCAGAGCCGGCGCGGCGCCCGCCACCGGTAGGGCTGCAGGCCGCGCCATGCCGAATGCGTGCGGCCAGTCTGACGCCAGGCGCGCCGCTACTGCGCTTGAGAGCGGGCCCAGAACCACTACGGGGCGCTGTGTGCCGTCTACGGAGGGGTAGTCTCTTTATTAAATGGTCTTTTCAGCCTATTATAGAACTTGCACTAACAAAAATGTTGTGGTTGGTTGTAGTGGTAATAATAATGTAACAAAAAAGTTAGAGTTGCCTAGTACTACGACCACATTTTTTTTTTTTATTCATATAGTATTGTCACTATTATCGTGTCGCTGCCAAACATTGTACAGGCTTTGATCATAATCTCCACATCTATATAAGGATGCAAATAGACTGTGGTCGATCTACGTCGATCAGTCAATTTTAATCGCCAGTATGTCACAAAATCATCGATAGATCACAACAATCCCAAAACCCAATTACTAACTTAAAAATAACGAGTTAGTAAACAAAGCATAAAGTCAGTCGGTTACCATCGTTCTTCTCTCCCTTAATCAAGTCATCATAAACTTTATTCTCTTTTGACAGTCTGATAGTCATTAGACAAACCAGTCTCCACGGTTAGTTTGACACTTCAAACAAAAAAAAAAAATACAATAAATAAAAGAAACAAAACGACGTACTTAAATACAACTCACAGTGCAGTCTTTCGACTCTCTGATAAGATAAGACTGGCACATCATCAGCCAAGGTTCCACTGTCACTCCAGCATCCTAACTCTGTGTTGGAGAAGGAAGCCAGTTCCTTGCTGTCGCGATGTTTCTTACGACGGAAGAAGGAACGTCGGGCTGTGGTGGAAGCGCGGCGTTGGGCGTCGCCTTCCAGCGTGCCCATTGAGCGGCGGAGGATTTCTTCTACCCTGGATGGTGCATTAAATGTTGTGTTCATTGGAGAAAAGCAAAATAGTTCATACTAAGATTAACAATCACTGCTTTAAAAGAAAGAAACGTCATGTAAAATGATTAAGGATCATGACTATGTCTAAAACTAAAACAATCATACAAAATCTGTCAAAAACTCACTTGAATTTACTAGGAATCGTCCCCCAATGTCGTTTCGACCCCTTACAATCGAGTTGCCAGGCCCTCCAAAGGCCGGGCGATCCGTTGAACAGCGTATTATCCACAAACAAGACCTCGTCCTTCCTGAACCATAGAGAGTACTCGTCTATGGTGTCCATCCCGATCGACGTGATCTTGGCGCAGCGGTCGAAGCCCGCACGGATGTAAAACGCGTCGCCGGGCTTGTCCTTTATGTCGTGGTATTGCTGCAGGTCGTGGCGGACTAGGACGCTCACCTGAGAAGATTTAATGTTGCTATTACATAGTCGACTGAAAGTAGTAAACATTACTCCGAAGAGGCTGCCCAATAATAATAATAATATAATCTTTATTTCGGACCACAAATGCAAGTGCACACAATCCATATAGTATTAGTTAAAACGAAAAAATATGTTATTAAACATTTACAAACTAATTTGACAACTAATAAGACGTACGCCCAACACGTCGAGCCTTTTCAGGAAAAACATCGTAAGCGCCAAAAATCCACAAAACTATTTTTTCTTCGTAACCTCTTAATTAGACAGTTTTACATCTTGTTGCGATTACTCTTAAATTTTATTTTAAATTTACACAACTTTATTGTTGTAAGAAATTATCAGCGTAAATGAATACATCATTAATTAGGAAGAAAAAACCCTTTCCTGTAAAAAGTGAAAATTGTCGCTTACGATGTTCTTCCTGAAAAGGCTCGACATGTTGGTACGTGCCTCCGCACGCAGTGGCTAACAAAGGGGTGCCGATGACAGGATGCCAAGAAAACAGGATACGAACTAAGAATAAGTAGAGTTCGTGGAATCTGATGTTCGGATTATTTCATTAAACCGTAAAAAAAAATATATATTGTGTGCAGAAAGACAACTTTTAAAGTGGCTGCTTTTCTAGCCTAACTATCATAGTTATGGTGTATTAACTTTTACTATAATTAATCTTCTTTAAGTTTGACCTGTTATTCTGAATAAATGAAAGATAGATCAACTCTTACCTTATCCGCCGGCTTAGCCAACTCCAAGGCAGCTTGCTCAGCAGTAGCTCTCCTCAGATCCACATTATTGTACTCAAGTATCTGGTCCCCAGTCCTCAACCCTGCATTATAAGCCGGCGACTCAATCTGCACGCTATGCACGTATATACCCACGGCGTTACCACCGACCAAGCTTATACCCAAGTCGGAACAGTTTCTCATTTCTATGAGAAGAAATCTCGGCAAGTCTTTGTTGGTTTGCGACTGCCGTAACGTTGCTACTTCTGTTGTAGGCTGTTCTAACCGAATAGATTGTTGCGGTCCAGGAGAATTTCTAGGTGTAGGAGAACCTGATAAGGAAACTTCTTCGTCGTGCGAACTTTCCCCGGACGACGAACTTCCCGGAACTTCGACCTCGTCCTTGTATTTTTCTGGACTATATTGCACAAGCATAGTGATCGAGTTCCCGATTTGTCGGAGAACTCGAGCGGCGAGCGTGTAGGTCGCTGAACGCATGTTGATCCCACACACTTCTAACAGTTGGTCACCAACTTGAAGACCAACTTGACTGGCAAGAGAATTGTCGTTAACAGTAGATACGAACACACCTCCACTGCTTGGCGGACAGTAGATCTGTATACCGAGAGGCTGCTGACTCTTATCTATGTGTACTCTTCTTAACTCCCCCGGCAAAGGCTTATTCCACCCCAAACCACAGTACTCAGGCATGGAGTTCCTAGTTTTGTGCGTCAGTTGCTTCGCCCCTCGCCCTGGTGACAATACCTCAACGTGAAATGTCGGCATCGGAGAGTTTCGTTCAGAACTTCTCTCTATAGAGCCTGTACTTAGTTTTCCCGCTGAGTTTTTTGACGTGACGCTCGGGTTCGAGGGGATACGAAATCGCTGGTTTTCTTTCTTACGAGGAAATGTTCCACCTTCGTATGTGTGGTGGTAGTCGCCTGCTCTGGTAGTGCGTGGAACTGGTTGGAGATCAGACATGTTGTGCGTGTGAGACGTGAACGAGTGCATGTCGTAACTTGTCCCGATACTCTCGCCTGATTGACTCTGGGGGATGTTCGTCGGACTCGCTAAGTGCGGGTACCTATTTGAAGTATGAGGGTTTGAATTCACAAAAGGGCCTCTGTAATACTGAGAAGCTTGAAGCCGCGATTGCGACGGCAATGTTCCCCCCGTCATAGGAAAATTTGCGTTGCTGTTCAAACTATCTGGTCCAAAACTGTCACTGTCCGAAGGGTACTTGTTCACAGTTTTCGGCGACGACGATTTCTTATTCGAATAATATTGCTCTAGTAAGTCTTTTCCTGGATGATTTTTGATCGAGTGATCGAGCGAACTGGGTGATTTCCTTGTGACGAAGTCCAGAGAGCTTGGGCCCTTGTTGTTGACCATGTAGTCTAAGGAGTGCGGACTTTTGGTCCGGCTGCGAGTCACTGGCTGGTAGTCCAACGAATCATCGGAGGGGTTTAGAACTAAGCTCAGTCTGTTCGGAGTGACGTCATGTTCGGAATAGTCGCTGATGGACATCTTGTCCTTCTCTAGAGTACGAATTTTCTCGAAGTTCATACTGTTGGGGGAGGCGAAGGGGTTGTGTATGGCTAAAGGGGCGGGTTTGGGGAAGTGTTCGATAGCGGGAGAGGATTCTATAGACTTGTACACTGAGTGACGAGCTGGGGTGGTGACTTGTGTGAGAGGCGCGTGCCCCAGAGGTATAGGGTTCGAGTTCCGGTTGGTGTTCGATCTTTGAGGTTCTGGAGGTAATTTTGTAGGCGGACTGAGTAGAATGGAGAGAGGTGGCCTCTCTTTCCTTGACCGTGGCTGTACGATGGTGCCAGTGGAGTTCTCGTCTAGAATGAAGTTGGCCCTCGCTTTGGGCCACGTGCCGCCATTTTTAGAGTCGCTCTGAGACTCTTTGTTCTTTCTCCGCGAACGTTTTAGTACACTGCTTGTTTCTTTTACTGGAAAAAACACAATTTAAATTATAATTGATGTTAATTCAAATCCTTAATTAAAATGAACCAATAAAACAAAATTCCATAAAGTAAGAACGACATTTTTAATTCTTATTATTTTTCTGGTGAATGCGTTTTTCGACAATAAATACTGCCATTCTGTAACTTTCTTCAAAAATACATATTGATAGGTAATTAATACACTATTACTCACTTGTTTTTCCATGATAACTGTCGATAACGGAGTCGAGCTCCGCGATCGCATCAGATTCCGGCACCTGTACAAATAACACATTCAATTATATGACACTACTACTTAAGAGTGACATTATGATAATAAGTATTATGACGTCACATTTGTATATTATGTTATGTATTGGCGGCGACTTGCGCAGAAAGAAAAATAGTGTGAGACAGCTAGTACGTAGTGAGCTAGTGTGGCGATGAATATTCTCAGTCCTTCTCATACTTCTGACTTTGTTCATTCTTCCTTTCATATTCAGTCCATTCTTCTTTGGAATGCGCTACCTCTTGACATCAGGACGGCCACCAGTCGGTATGCATTTAAGCGGAGATTGCGGAGTTATTTTCAAAATAAATAGCGTAGTCAGCTCAAAACCTCTCTCTCTTGAGTTTGTATATAATGTGTATATATAATATAGGTATATATTGTAGTAAATATGTATGTATGTGTATTATAAGTTTATAACTTATTTATGTACAAATTGTCCCATTCCTAACAGAGCACCTGCCATCTAATCTCTTCACCACCCTTGGTTGACTGGTAGAGAATGCCTAAGGTATTAAGTCCGCCTTTGTACTTTTTTAAGTGTGAAAAGATTAAATAAATAAATAAATAAATAAATAAATATTCGTTCCTTTTCTAAGGGCGAATTTCACCAATGACACTGAACGCGCGGCTTAGACGTGCTGATCGCGTACAGTTTCATTGGAAGAGAGCGAGAAGGGAAGAAGACGGCTTTTGCTCCGCAACACCATTATTAGTTATAATATTAGGAAAAATCATTTCAATCAATCAATCAACTCAGCCTATCGCAGTCCACTCCAAAAATCGTTTACAGTTGCAATATTTGTAAATAAGTGAGAATCATGTGCATAATTAATAATTATTCATTAATTAATTTTCAACACCTTGTATGTATGTACCTATTGTAGTATAGTAATTTTATTCCAGGTACATCACATCGTGCACATACAATATATTTAATGTATACAAAATATTGTAAAACAGTTTAGGACTGATTTAACCAAAGACAAATACATATATTTTATCCGCGGAATAAAATTTACTGTTTTTGTATGGAAAATCTGTCAAAAATTAAAAAATTATTCGCTAGATTAGACATAAACTTAAAAGTTAGTAAATAAAAGTTAATGTATAAAAGTTTGTTCGAATGCGCCCTTAAAAGAATAACTATTGAGTTTATTGCCCATTCTTCTCCATACGAAACTACCTTTTGGAAGGGTCAACTAGAATAAATTCTATAATTAACATAATTAAAATAAATTATTCGACTTTGTCTTTAAATCATAAAACGACTGATTATGAGGTTACTAGAGGAGCTCGTGGCTAAGTAATAACAGCCGCGCGGGTCGATCCATCAGGTTAAGCTACGCTTGCCGGGGTTGTCCGTGGATGGGTGACCATCTTTACAAACCGAGACTCCTCCGTGCCTCGGAAAGCACGTTAAGCCGTTGGTCCCAGCTGTCATTCGTGGATCTTTGACAGTCGTTACGGGTCGTCAGAAGCCCGAAAGTCTGACAACCAGTCTTACAAAGGGGTATCGTAATACCCAGTCACTGGGTTGTGGAGATCAGATAGGCAGTCGCTCCATGTAAAATACTGATATACAGCTGCATCCAGTTAGATTGGAAGCAGACCCCAACATAGTTGGGAAAATGCGAGGCAGATAATTTAACCAATGACACGCCAGGCCACCACCGGTACATCTCTACCTAAGTGTATGTTGTTGAAACATATTTTTTTTCTTCTTTTCGAATCGATGAAACAACGTTCATTTAGTTGACTAGATTACTTTGACCCAGTAGAAGGCCAAACCATATTGTGTTAAACAAATAATATAGATAGTAATTTTTCCTGAAATCATGTATCTATGAATAGAATAGAATCAGCTTTCTTTAATAATTCGTGTTGTTGAAAAGCACTGCTCGAACTTGGCGGGTCAAATAATTGTAACACGAATTATATAAATCGCGGTGGCATGCCGCCCGTCGTGCGTAATATTTTTGGATTTTCCGGAATGAAAATAAATTGAATTCTTTCTGTAACTTTCAAGTTGCCACGCAGTGTGGAATTCCATTAAAATTCAAAATTGATTTGATAATAAGGAGAAAATGTGCCAAACATGCATTCATTTCGCGCAACATAAATATGCACGTATGTATGTATATGTACTATTATTGAAGGTAACAAGAACTAGTGCAATCGGAGACGCTGACAAGAACATACACTAACTATTATTTGCACCTTTTTTTTTTAATTTGTATTTTGTGTTTGACGAAAACCAAAAAAAAATGTTATTCTTTCTTTCTTTCAAAAAATGTCTCTGTTATACTGTTGACGTATAATTTTCGCTCAAACAAAAGTTTATTAAAATAATCTTACCTTATTCTGTTTATCTTTCGACTTGCTGCGTCCGGTGACCGCCTCGATTTTCCCGCGGATCATGTCCCACGTCCCTGCGAACATCAATGGATCGATATCTTATCGATTCTTATCGATATCTTATCGTATCGATACACACGTCAAGTGAGGCTAGTTTGTTTTCATGTTACGGTACTATGTCTACGGATTATTTTACTTTGTGTATGGTTTGTTGGTGATGTTAATATTTGTTTTCTTAGTAGGAATAGCGGAGTTTAAGGGGTAACTCACACTAGTTCCTACATGCCTAGTCTCTTTGAATCTTGGCCCGAAATAAATGATGATTATTTTAATGTCAGTAATTAAAAATAAATATCTTTGTGTTTGTATTTTGAAATAGAATTCCTTGACCACTTGTAGGTATATTATTTTTTCTTATAAAGGTACAAAAATATTTCCGATGAATGTCGACTGAATAACGTATACTTAATATGCTATTTGAGAACATGTATAGGTATGTCTGCGTTATCTACATCTTTATTCTATCTTACCTCTCTCCTGTGGTATTTTCCCCTGGCTTCCCGCAGCGACATGGTACACGTATCTTCTGTCGAAGTCTGGCATACCGTGATCTATGTGGACCTAGAAATCAATAAAAATATTACATATTTCTACTACCGCAAAATTAAATTAAGTCAGTACTTAGTGATTGATCGCTGTTTTTTCCATATCAACAATTATACAGGGTGTATCAGAAAGGTGTGGTCAAATTTAAGGGTGTGGTACACACCATCAATCTGAACAACTTTCTCCATGGGAGCAACATCGTAATCGAGAAATATTATCAGCTGTCCCATACACAGCTTCAACACCTACTCGAGTCAAATGTATGGTACGGCTGATAATTTTTTCTCGATTACGATGTTGGTCCTTTGGAGAAAGTTGTTCAGTTTGATGGTCTGTACCACAGCCTTAAATTTGACCAAATATTTCCGATACACCCTGTATAGACAAGCCTATTATTTTCTACCCATGGTTTTCGTCAAATCCAACTAAGAGTAAGTCAGTGAGTGTGAAAGACCAGTATCTTGCTAGGAGCTTATCGATGATCGATTCGTGGTTACGACAATATTTCCTCGCGAACAGTAACTTGTCCAACAGGACATGGTCAGTTGCCAATCAATCAATCAACTCAAGCCTATCACAGTCCACTGCATGGTCAGTTATTTTGCGCAAAATTAATGTTAGATAGATAGAATATTCTCTACTGTTACACAAGAAGAGTAAGATGGATACATATTAGCTGTCTATCTCTATAACTTCAGTTTCTAAGTGTAATCGCGCAGAAAATAAACTAGTTTGTAAAGCTTACCTTAATATCGGAGGGAGGCTGTACAAACTGGCACCAGGACTCGTCAGTCTGAGAGCAGATGTTCACCATCTTGCTGTCAGAGTACGAACGTGAGTGATCATACATTGAGACCCTGTTGACAAGAAACAACAATACTTTGTAATGCGAGGTGATGAGACTCGATGATCGGACTTATTTTTTACGTTCGCTCTGAATGTAGGTAGATTTACAACGAATCACACTCGGTACACGAAGTTTATTTGCATTTTAGATATTATAATTCTGTCAAAGTAAAATTAATTTTATCAAAATTATTTGTTACGATCTTTTATATAAAATGGTTTAACGAGCGTTATAAACTGCGTTTGTGTCTAATCATGGCGCTGTACAACATTTATTTATCGAAAATAATAAGATACCTCTGATTCATAAGAACCAAGAAGTTTTATACATTACTTTATTTATGTATACGTAAATGTAAATGTGTATAATAATATTATACAATATATTGGGGAGAGGGAGAGGAATATCTATTGCACTAGATAATATTTGGGTTGGTTAGTAGGTACGCGGTTTAGACATTAAATGGGATAACTTACCAGACCTATACAAATGTAAACCAAACATTTTGCAATATATCTAGCTAGCTTCAAATCGAACTAGGATATGAGATAGTACGATAACCTAATATTAGATGCAGGTTGTAACACGTCAACGCGAAATACGTCTTCAATCACTAAAACACAGATAAGCCCAAAGGAAGTCAAGGCCACAAAAATAAGGACAAAACCCGGAGGAGAAAATTAAATCTACAAAAGATGATACGGCAGTACTTCCCCGACTCAAGATCACCACTCAAATGATACTAGGTACAGATCTATCTGTGACTGTTATCTTGATTCTCGACCTTTATCTCAAATATTTGTGTAACGGATATCGTTCGCATTGTACGCGTGCAAAAATGATCACAAAGTTCAGGTATTCGTAAACAAGGGCAAGACGAAACGGATATTGAGTAAAAGAGATAATTGAAAGTGATAAACATTGAAAGGCATATCGCATTGGGCAAAACCCGAAACAGAAAATGGGTGTAAAAGTCAGCAGCCTGTGTGTGCCACTTTTAGTACATATTTAGCCAGCACTGGACTTTGATAACTGCAATAGATTTGCAAAAAGTTAGGTCGGTTACTGGCATGGTTTGCTAGGGATTACTGTTTCGTAATAGTCAGACAGTAGTGTCTGCCATATAGGGCAAAACTTGGCTAATTGGTGATATGCAGCTATTCGGTGATAGATAATATGTGTTATATTACCAAGTTACTACTGACTTGATAAATGTATATTTTTCAATCATTATAGTATTTGCCACATTTTTAGATATAAGTTAGCAAAGCTTCTTTTGTCTACTGTATCACAGTAAATTTAAAAAATAATCTGATCAATGAATCGAATTTTACAAGTAAAAAACAAAACTATCACCGATTACCCAAGTTTTGCCCTACCTGTGCCAGTATACTATTCTATGCCTAAGTAGAGGATTTAATAAAGAAATGGCTTTGAAAGCAGCGTCACTTTGTGTGAACTGCCAAGATGTACCATCGCGGACATTTGCGGTGAACCACTTTTCAACCTTATTACTTTAGTGATAAGGTTGAAGTGGTTCACCGCAAATGTCCGCGATGGTGTACATGCCTAAAAAAAACAGCATCATATTTACCTGTCTCTAGTATTATTGCAGCAGGTATACAGTGGTCTCAGCAGCGTGAGAGCCACAGACTCATACTGGCACTCGTTGAGTAACGCCATCGCCTCCGATACGCTCTTTACGCCTTCCAGTGATACGTTGTTTATCTGCAAGATGTAGTATGTTTTAGATTGTTAGCTATCTCAATCTCGTAGGAGATAAGTGGGATTCTTTAGAGTACAGTCTTAGCCAACGTAAGTCATCATCTGCCTAGCCTTTTCCCAACTATATTGGGGTCGGCTTCCAGTCTAACCGGATGCAGCTGAATACCAGTATTTTACATGGAGCGACTGCCTATCTGACCTCCACAACCCAGTTACTGGGTAATACGATACCCCTTGGTAAGACTGGTTGTCAGACTTTCGGGCTTCTGACGACCCGTAACGACTGTCAAAGATCCACGAATGACAGCCGGGACCAACGGCTTAACGTGCTTTCCGAGGCACGGAGGAGTCTCGGTATGTAAAGATGGTCACCCATCCACGGACCAACCCCGGCAAGCGTAGCTTAACCTGATGGATCGACCCATGCGGCTGTTATTACTTAGCCAAGAGCTCCTCTTAGCCAACGTAAGTACCGACGCAAAAAAAAATGCAGCGAGATTTTATCGCGCACTGGATTTACAACGCTCTGCTTAGGCGCCGAGAATTGAAAATCCAGTGCGCGATAAAATCCCGCCGCGTTATTTTCGCGTCCGTGCAAGTCAGCTTAAGCGTGAACAAGCGTTCACGTAGGAACGCGCGAGCGCGGCGGCGGGTGCGGGCGCGGTACACGTGGCGAGCTTCATTAGCCGCCAGGTGTTTGAGCGAGGTGACGTGTTGTCAGAGGTTGAAAAGATGGACGACGATCTTTTTTTTTCTTTTTTTCCTTCCATAGCTTATTAAGAACATTTCTGTTCATTTGATGACTGTGTTTACTTTGCCAAATGAAAGAAATTAACAATAATTAATTATTTTTTTAATAAACTCTTCTGTATCGAACGATATGATGAAAACGTGCTATCGTTTCTAGCGACAAGTTCAAATCGGTTGAACTTACCGGACGTCGCGAGTGAATCGCGCGCTCCGCCGCTAGTTCGACGTGAACACACACAAACATCTCACGCGTTTGATATTGCCGCGAGCGCGCCGCGCGCGCCTGTCGCTAGCTTGCCCGCTACTTAGAACGCACGTGCGTTTCGTACGTGAACACTTGGGTATTTTTCGTCATATGTTTGATATTTCGTGACCAAGCCCGCCACCGCACTCGCGAGTCAACGTGGGTCGACACTAAGGTTGAAATAGTCGTGGGCTTGTACTCACTGGTGGGCGTGGCCAAAAAGCACGCTGTCTCACCTGGCGTCATGTCCGACAGACATAGTACGTGTGATCAGTGATGAGCAGTTAGACGCTAGTCTACATGCACAACGTCTAGTTCGCACGCACACAAACACCGACACGTCAATTCATAGTAAAACAAGCGCGTAAAAAAATACGAAAAGTCCATTGGAATATCGAGTTTCATGAAAAAACCTCTGCATAAATCAGTTAGAAATAAAGTTTATTGAACTCTTCGATAATTGAGCTTTGTCGGTGCTGACTTTGTTTTGGAGATTTTGCACTTCTTTTATTACTTACTTACGCCCAAAGTTGCGTTAAAATTAACAAGAAAAACGAATATTTGTTGGCTCATAACCTTTTTATTATTTTACTATTCAGTTTCCGCACAGACAATAATGAGACAAAACGATATCATGTTTAACTTTGGATGTACAATGACAAACAGTGGAGTATAATACCCTCCCGTTTGCATGGTAAAAATATCGACTTGTGCAACCTTAAGGTCTGAACAATTTCTTCTTTTCTCATTCCTACCTTTAAGATTAAAAGTTTTGTGTATTTTTGGTATAATTTACTTACACTGACAACGCGATCGCCGACGTATAGGTTACCTTCTTTGGCAGCAGCACTACCGTTCGCTATTTTGCTTATGAAAATACCTGTGAATAATAAAAAATAATTTTGTAAAGATTGTTTAGTCTTTTTTAAAAGTTAACCTAATTTATTTGCAATAAACCATCTTAGATATCTTGAATCGCTTATTATTTAAGCATTTAACTTGATTCGATTCTTGGTTATCTTGCGAAGATCGTCGCTTCAATTAGCCGCAGGGCGTTCTAGCTTATTATAATAAGCAATCTTTATTATCAGACCACAGTGAATAGTGTTAGTAATTTAAAACGAATGTTACCATCTGAATGATAATCTTATGCTAGGTAATGTCTGGAGCCGAACTTCACGCTACCCATGTAGCACGTATATGTACGTACAGTAACGTACAATAACTATGGAGTTTATTGCCCATTCTTCTAACGTTGTGACTTTATAACAGTACTCAGTCGAGTAACAACAATGTTACTAAGTGTGTAAGCACATCACTAATGCGCACACGCAGCACCAGTTCACTGACATTACTCGGCCATTTCATCTACTACTAGCTATACAAGTGGAGGCTTGTCTCAAACCCTTTGGATTACAACTTGTGCCCCAAATCTAGGGTGAGTTCATCATTATATTAACTATTATGGTATGTTACAGTGTGCTCTAAGCTATCTAGTGTACCATCTGCAATTAATACCTACTGTTCTCCTTTTTGTCTATGCGCCTCGTGTTACATACATAACCTCATCATAGTGTGTCTATCATTGTGCCACGCTGCTATTGCACTTTTCTGCCTGTAAACCACTGCGATGTGCTGAGCTTCCGCCTATCCTGCTGCCCACACCGTTCCTTGGTCGCTAAAAGGCAGATGAAGCTGGGCACGTCGCATGCGGCTACTGCTTCCGCACCGCAACTAACATGCACTCCATAACGCACCTTCCAGGGTTCTTCGTCCAGGTTGAGGGCAGAACCACTCCCTACTGCACGCTGCTCATAACTGCACGCGTAGCTGAACCGCGCGGCCCAGTCCTACGGCCCGAGATTACCGCACGCTATCTGCTGCCCTAAGAAGGGCCGAGTGGCCTCCTGCCGAGCCTGTGCTGAGGCGCCCCACGTCTGCCACGTGCTGCTAGGGACGGTACCCTTCTTACCTATCCGAGTATGTGCGAGTGCTCAGATCAGAGCGTGACCCTTACCTATGACCTAGCCGTGTACTACCTACTTCTGGAATTATATGTATGAAGCCAACTTCCTAGTTTTCTTTATCTCTATCATACTCACCGTGTTGCAGCGCCACGCCCCTCGCATCGGACAGATGCAGCCGCACCCGCCTCGCCCTTGCTCTCTGCAGGCGCAGCGCGGCCGGGGCCCGCGCCAGGGCCCCGCGCAGCGCGGCAGCGGCGGCCTGGCCGCTGGCCCACACGCACACGCCGCACGCTTCTGTCACGCGGTCGCATACCCTGCGGGAGAGGGAAGAATATAACCACTGAACAGTAACGATAGAATCGACATTAGTCATTTCAACGAAACAAATTTACATCTTCAAGAGAAACGATGGGAATATGGAGGATTCATACGCTTTAGTTTTTCTAAAAGTATTTCCCATCCTCGTCACGCACAACGGATAATGTGTGACGGTAGTGAGAAGTTACTGTACTATTTGCGTTTAAGCTGGCAATAAGTCATTGATACATTTACATCTACTCGTATTCTACATTTAAAAAACGAAAAAAAAACCTGTTAACGTCCTAAATCGACATTTATCGTGACCCTCAACATTTTTTACTAATGAAAAACTTATTTTTCGGGCTTCTACGAAGAGATAGTACCGCTGTTGGCATGCTAAAACGCAACGATCACCAGCCGCTTGTTAGTACTCTGTCCAACAGGTAATTTAAATGGTTGTAACTTAGCTAGTATATACATGCGGTGGACTGTACAATACTTCCACTTACTTGATCTTCCCGTCAGCGTGCGATCCCTTCTTCACAGCCGTCACATAAATACTACAGTCGTTGGGATAGTAGGGCTCTTCTCGCCCGCCCGCTAGCTCGAAACCTAACTCGCCGTCTTTGTTCAGGCCTGAGAGCTCCACGTCGAATATCTCCCATTCGAAATCCTGTGGAAAATACGTGGAGTTATTATAAACAATGGTCTACTAATTTACAAAAAAAAAAAAAAATTACCTTTGAAAACCAACCATAAGGGTGAAACAAGATCGCGGTCTGGTTGCACCATTAAGATGGGGAGGGATGCAGAGCCATCGTGAAAGAGCTATGGGGTGGAAATGGGCAGTCTCTACGTCATTTTTCGCCACAGATCACCCCCTCTAGATACCGCATTGTAGGCAGTTATAATCCGCTACTAATAAGTATTTTAGCACATACAGTCTCGAGTTATATTTGACATCTTCAATGTCATCTTGACATTAGATCTGCGCGTTTCGTTTGAAGTTTAAGTTTTATTTTCAGTAAAAATCAATAAATCTAGAATGTAAAACTGTTTAAGAAAGTGAATTTATGCCGTAAAAAGGTATAAAACAGTCATCCAGGACTTCCAAGTATCAAAAATATGCCATAACTTTCCACCTCTAAGTAAAATAATTTGTACTGAACCGTCCAACTCAAGTAATATTGGACAATTGTCAAAGGTCACGTGATATATTTTTGCGGTGTCCTTTTCTCCCATTAACAAAATATATATTTTCGCAGTTTGCGTTCACGCTAGGTGTTTCGCAACACTCCAGTTCAAGACGATAAACAATTATCGACGTTTTAATAGCAGTTGCAGTAATAATTTATTAAATTATGGTATTGGTATTGTTGTAATAAATTGAATTGAATAATAATGGGTATTTATGAGAAAGTGGAAATAAAGGAATTTTAGTTTTTCTTTAGTAGTCATTTAACTTTCCGAGACCTATGAATTTAGAAAATGTGGGGGATGGTGACGATTGTAACTTTGTCGCCCAAAGTAATTCTGTCCAGCTTCCTTATACATAGGTATATTCAAAGTTAAACAGATAGATATATTACTCTTTATATTCACTGAGCCATCACTATTATGGAGTATAAGGATCTATAATTGTTTCGTAAGATTTGTTCTGTGACTCTGATTTTTCAAGCTATCCTCTTTACAGGTTTTCATCTACATAAAAAGAATAACATCACGCCTTGTTTCCCCGAAGGGTTAGGCTGAGGTGTACCTATAGTAACACCCACATTTCGTCAGTTATGTTTAAGTCCCATGTAATAGGGGGCGAGCCTATCGCCATTAGTCGCATAATCAGCCTATAATGTTCTCGTTCTCTTCTAGAGGGAGTGGGCTGTAATCCACCACGCAGTCCCAGTGCGAGTTGGTGGATGTCACATGTCTTCGGATTTTTGGTTTTAGGACATACCGGTTTCCTCACTATGTTCCTTCACGTTTTAAAAGCAGTGGTGATTAAATTATTTACACAGAGTAAAGCGCCTGCCTGGGTTCAAACCCACGACCAACAAACTTATAAGTCGGGGCCGTTACCACTGGGCCACCACTACCACTGCTCTCGAGTAAGTAATTAGTAATGTATTTTAATTATTTTCAATAGGCTTAACAAATTTTATCGATATCGGTATTTCACGTCGGTATTTCGTCATAAAATGTCGGTATTTCACGTTTCAGTCCCATCACTACATAGCGGAATAGCCATAGCGCAGCTTTCTCTTTCCTCGCACCCTTTCCGCACCTAAAAATTTGGCGAACTCTAATCAGAACAAAATTTTCAACAAGCGTTATCTAGAGGGGGTGATATGTCCCCCACCAAACTTTAAGAAACAACCAAACGTAGAGCAACCTTAACGTAATACAAATATTTGTACAGGGCGTGAATCGAACCGAAAACCGGTAGCGCAGGAGTCAATTTACGCTACCTCCAGGTCGCTACATAATATCATTCGAGTTGGCCTGTTGACACAGTCAGAAGAAGGATATTAATTACGCAGTATTATATTTTTTTTTTATTGTGTCATTGTGTGTACTCATGAAATATCTGTACTATATCCTCCTTACTAATAAACGTATTATATCAAGTGATTATACACACCACTTTCTCTCTTTCAGCCGTCAGTAATTTGACTTTCGAAAGAAGAAGACAAAGCGTTGTGTAACTATACAGACGCTCTACAACGTTTATTAGTAAGGAGGTATATATACAGGATGTAAAAAGACCCCATCACGAAGCTGTCATATACGCATTCTGTACATCAAACTGAGTAACTTTGTGCAAGAATAAATGCTGGGAAATGACTTTTGTGTTTGGTGTGAAAATTCGCTGTTTGCCGTAGGGCGCGATGTAACGCACGTCAACATTGTGCTTATGGGTGCGTGCAACAGTACAGGGGTCGTGGGAGTATTCAAAGTTAAGTTATAACGTTTAAAACTTGTTTATGTGGAAAAAAAAAAAAAGTTGGAACTTTCACCTGCAATATCTCCGTTACCAGAAGGTTCCCAGGTATAGTCCAGTACAAAAAAAAATCATAATAACGGAAAGAACTAGTGACTTCCGGCTTCGTTAAGTGTATTTCTACACCTGTTATACATATAATAAAATCGTAGCAAAGTCAACTGTACATTGAATATTAAAAAACAGCAATTGCTACGAGGCCTGGGAACGATTCTAATGCCAAAAATATAGTTTTTAGAATGTTTGTCTGTATGTCTGAATGTATGTTCCAGCATCACGCAAATACTACCGGATAGATTTTGTTCAAATTTTGCATAGATATTCCCTATAAGTCTGGTCAGTCTATAAATTAACACGCTATTTGCTATGGGGGATGAGCAATATTGCTTTATGTTCGTATTCTTTTATAGTTGGTAAACTTGTAAAAAAGATGAGCCAAAAGGTCATATTGCAGATAGTTACAGATTTAACCTTTTAAATGATTATCACCACGCTATACTTTTATGGAACTGAGTAGTCAATCGTGACATATACAAGTGAATTTTTGAGATGGGGCTATAAGTGCAGGTACCTTAACCGTTGTAGCTGCAAGAAAACGGTCTTAGGAGACTGTCCTTAACTTTTTGAAAAATTTTAATCTGAATTCACAGATTTTGAAAAAAAAATTACAGTCTGCAAGAAAATGGACAATTTTCACAAAAACTTTTTTGATTCCAATAAATCCTGTTTCGTATATCAATATATATATTCGTATATAAATCCTGTTTCGTATATCAATATATATATTCGTATATAAATCCTGTTTCGTATATATTTTTTTTTATTTAAAGTAAAAGGGAGAATAATTAAAATTAAAATAGACATTACTAAAGCAATTACTCCTCCTAATTTATTAGGATAAAAAAAACTCTGTCGGACCAACTAAGGTGTGAGTACTAGAAAAGTCAGAAATTGCAAAAAAAATCGATGGACTGGGCTGAATAGGGAACGAATATAGCAGATAGTTACAGATTTCACCTTTTAAATGATTATGATACCTTTATGGAGCTAAGCAGTCAATCATTAAATATATAAGAATGGCTATTTTAGTCAACTTTCAACAAAGCAAATAGCTTAGCAATTCGGCGACTGTTTTGCAAACCTAAGTTCGATTCGCAACAGTTGATATATTTTGTGCTTCTGGCCTCTTCTGTTATGTATGGCTATAATAATAAATATCTATGGTTAGGTGATTGTTAATGAGGAATCCTGTGTGTCTAACAATCAACTGTTATATTAGTGATAGCCGTTCGTCAGGAATAATCTGTGAGAATGCAACAGTCAGTGTATCAGTGTTATGCCATTAGGTAGTATGTTATGCAGGAACGCAGGGATTAATTCAGTAAAAACTAAAAACTTGGCAAGCAATGGGAAATTGCTACGGGTATCGACCTCAGGACGAGCTGCTTCTCGGACAACTGTACGTCGCTTGCTCCCGCGTCATCAGTCCTGACTCTCTTTATATTTTGGCTGCTTAGACCAAAACTAAAAACGTAGTAAACAGGGAAGTTTTACAAAAATGTGGGAGTTATTTTAGTATATTGTGGTGTTTTACGACTTCCACGCGAACGAAGTCGCGGGCAGCATCTAGTGCCAAATGAGCATATTTTCTGTATTTCTTTCTTTTACGCTGATTGAGTGGTTTACACCTAGCAGTACTACAAAACTTATCCAACAGTGGACTAACATATTCTGAGTAGATCATGGTATGAACTGAGTCTGCTCACCTGCACATCAGCATCAACAGCGGAATCCCTGGAATGCGCGTGTCTCCTACAGTCCTTCCGTTCGTCATCGTCCGCCATAGTGGAGCGCTTCTCTTTGCCTTCCTTCTTGTTGCCATGGCGACGGGCGTCTGCTAACTCGCCTACCATTTGGTCTCGCTCCTTTAAAAAGGTAAAAGATAAACGAAAACGAACATAATCGATTGATCAAAGCTGTGGAGCACAATCGATTTTTGTTATTGATGGTGACTAATTCGATTCGAATACGAAAAATAAAAGGCGAAAGGAATCGTACTGATCAATAGTCCATACATTTACGACCTTATTACAAAACAAGATACGAGCCATTTTTGAATTCGAACGTTATTCCGAAAAAAATTAAAGTTCTAAATACAAAAGCTGACTATAAACCCGAGAAAGTTGTCAATTTTGTATTTAGAACTCGACTTCAGTCGGAATAAGGTTCGAATTACAAAACCTGGCCCAATGGTTAAAGCTTGAAAGTTAGAATTCGTTTTGTAATAAGACAGTTACAGTTCATTTCGAAGGGTTTGTAATTTCTTCTACGACGTTTAGCAAAGGTTGACTTACCTTTCTCAATCGATTGCAGAGTGCCTTAACACTCTCTCGCTCTTGCAACAGCTTGTCTCTTTCTGAGAAAGCCCAGTCTCTTCGCCGTTTAGATACCTGGAATAAAAACACAAATGGTTATATAACTATGATATTATGTTGCTAGCATAATAAATGTTTCAGTCTGTGCGAGACGGCCAGCAGAGATATTACACTACTTCTACTTAAAGTACTTCCCCCTTTCACTTGGAATTGCACTAAGTAATAGTCGACCTCTCAATTGCCTTACCACTTTTGACAAAAACTCCCAGTAAATTAAAACTTCACTAGGTGAATCTAACTGTCACGCTGGACTTTAAGCAAAAATAGACCTTGTAATTATAGACGTGCAAGTGACAAACCCGTAATATTTATTTATTTGGGACAAACAAACAGTAACACATTATATCTGCGCAAATAATATAAATAAAGATATTATATAAATGTGAAACTCACACCGTTATCCACAGCATATAAATAATGTATCTTTATGGTCGACTATACCACGAATTCGCTTGCCTATCATGATGAAATATCGGTGACATTTGAGTCATTTAATATCAAAAACGGCATTCTCCACTTTACTTACATTTGAAATAAACATGAAAAACGTGTTTCGATTCATTATTTTGTCAAAATACTTTATATTTCGCAAAATTATACTTACTAGCTATATGTTTTAGTAATTTCAAGCAATTTAATAGAAATATTGAGAAAGTATTTAAAGAAATCGTTAAAAAACAAATGGAGATTGCTGGCTTTGTTACGCATTATTGGAAACTTCCGGGTTTGATACTAACTGTGTTGGAGACTGCCATTTTTGAAACAGTCAACGCCATCTTTGAAATAAAACAATACGTGAGCAAGTTATCTTGATACTTTGCGAAATCCAAAGTTAATGTCAAGGAATTTAAAGAAAACGCATGAAATGGTTTGTATTGTTATATTGACAAAACTATACGTAGGAACATCATGACCATCTAGGTAAGCAGTAAAACAAAATTAAAAATTTATAAGTACTTACAGGAAAAGTTTTTAATCTGTATGTTTACTTTTAATCACAATAATAATGAAAATAATAAAGAGAAAAATAATCATATTTGTAAAATAGGTTCCTCATTCTGAGATTCGCATAAAACCTCATCGACATCTGTATTCTCTGTCTCAACTAATGATTTATAGTACATCAATCCCTCATCTTCCGTCCAATTGTCTCCGTAATGTTTTATTATTAAATTTTTCACATCTGTTAACTTATTCGCATTTACACACCCAGAAGAAATAATTTCACCAACAGTCATGGTATGAAAGTTTTTATTTTTTTTTGTTATCCCTCTGTACAGTCCGTCGCTTGTTTTATAAAATAAATCTCCCTTTACTACTACATCAACTCTACTCTTTGTTCTTTTAATAAAAAATCTTTTAGACTTTTGGAATTGAAAGTGCCACTGACCGACATCTTTGACACAAGCCTTCATAGCGCTTCTCCAGTCATAAACTTTGAAGTCAACTCCTAGTTTAATTACAGTACTGTAATTTTCAATAATTTTCAAGTATTCTTCGGGATTTTTGATGATTTCTTGTTTGCGTAAGTCTTTTTCAATCATCCCGAATACTCGATCCGGCGGTATAAATGAATGTCCTACTACGGGGAACACTATTTCAACAACTTTTACTGTTTCTGGGGCATAATTTGTCAGCCACTTAGCTATCATTGTCACCATTGACGAGTTTTTATTTTGTCCACCGCAGCCATCCGCAATCAGACGTACTATTTTTATCCCAACAAAATCTGTTGAACAAAGTCGGTGGAATACAATAGAGGCTATTTCATTTGAGCCTTTCGCAAAAGTGTCTTCAGTCCAGCAGTAAGCAAAAGTATTTTCCTTTGAAAGTTTTGTCTTTGAATTTCCTTGGATAACGGTACAGTTATAAAGATATAATTGTCTAGAATAATACGTGGATTGATCAGGAAGCTTCGGCATGGGACAATTTTTTTGACAATCAAAACAAAACGTCATCATATCAGCTTTCTCTTCGCGAACTAAATCAAAAAATGCTTTGGCTCGCAATTTGTGAACTCTTCTTTCTATCATAATAGCATTTCGTTTTGATGTATCTTTCTCTACTTTTAATAACTCATCATGCTGCAAACAAGTTGAGCAGACGTCTGTTCGGGGAGAGCCAAACCCTAAATTAAAATGCGTATTAAATATTTTTCTGAAATATGCCTTCTTCACTTTTAAATTATTTTGTGCTTGAGTGTTATACATACGCCACATCTTGTTAATGTTAAGTTCAGCGGCTAGATAAAATCTTTTTGTTGTCCCCCGACAATAATGAGGCTCATCACAATTGAAACTACAAATAAATCCCTTTACAGCAGCAACTTTTTCTCTGAATGGTAATTCTTTGCGGTTACCACCACGCCGTTCAGTTACCAAAGAACCAGTTTTAAAAAAATGTTTCATTATTGCTTGAACTCTATGCTTTGTAATTTGCAATATATTAAGAAAGGCTTTCTGACAAACAGGAACAATGCACTTCTGACTTAAACAAAATACCTTAAATTTAGTCTGTAGTAATTTTCTTCTATTTGAATTCTGCTGCCCTCTGCGCCTTTTTATTTGTTTTGGTTTGCAGTATTTTAAAATAAATGCATCTTGAGATGTTTTTTCGGGTTTTTTATAAAATATGTTGTGAAAATACTTGATATCCACCATAGATAATGTTCCGCATTTAAAAGCTTTTGTGTTGTGTTGACAAACTGGACGCTCTGGAAGACCCTTAGAAGAATACCTGTAATATAACAGAATCTGATAAAATACGCATTAATAATAATAAAATAGTTTTCAGAATATTTTTATTTTATTAAAAAAGTAGGTGCTTTAAGTTGTTACTCAATAATGTCTCGAACATCACTGTATAGTTCAAACTAAAGAAGAACGTTGACGCCCAGAATGAATGTTTTACTCCTAATATAATTACTCCTAACAACATTCATTTGTTTTGTAGAAATAGTCAAATAAAAATTACGTTGATTTATTTAATCAATTGTCTAAATAAATCAAAAGTCACTACCAATAAAAGTTTAAAACAATATTCAAGTACCAAAATTGTGTAAGCACTATATACGCACCTTGCCCGTTTCTTGATGTTTACAGTCCATTTTTCTGGATCCCTCTGCCGTTTCCTTGACTGTCTGGGTAGACAAGGTGTTACAGGATGGTCCATAGTTTAAAATAAACACACGTTTTACTTAATTCACTAAGAATATCCTAATAAAATCTTAAAAATACCACAAGCAGTTTCACTGTGTAACGACGCCGATCCTATACTAAATACTCCGCTCTGATTGGTCGAAGTGGAGACTGCCATGTTTGAAATCAACGTTCTAGGAGATTGCCGCTTTTGAAACTTACTCAAAACTTTAAAGTCATTTTTGGTAGGGAGAATGCTGTTTCTGTAAAAAACTTATTAATCAAGATGGAAGATTAGTTCTTAGAGACTATTTTGGCATAGATAAGTTATTTTCTCTTAAATGTGGAGATTGCCGCTTTTGATACTATATGACTCATTTCTAGACAGTGATATTATAAGTTAAAAGAGGTAGGTAGGTTAAAATGCGCACCACAAGTGGTACGTTAAAACTTGGTTTTCGGCGTCAACGGATGCAACATTATGGTTGGCTCTTTCTGGATTACGATGTTGGACCCATTGAGAAAACTGTTCAGTTTGATGGTCTGTACTGTAATTGTATTATAATTAATACAATTTAATATTTTATAAAAGCAAATAATTCTTAAAATCTAGTGACAAACACAGAATTGTAATGCTTTGAAAGACAATTACTTATAATAATATCATTGTCTAGAAAGGGATTGTTCAGAAAGGTCAGGTGCGTAGTACTCGCAACCGACGTGCGTGTATGACGAGATGTATGAACGTAAATGAAGCAAAAGGAGTATGTAAGGATCGTAGCAGGTGGCGTTGTGAAGTTTTTGTCTACCCCCATGGGAAAACGGCGTGAATTTGTGTATGTAAGTATCAGCGCCGAGGTGTCAATTTTTGTAAGAGAGAAGCCGAAGCAAAGCCGGTTTTAACTTTTTTGGCAATAATATACTGTGCCATTTCCCAATAGCGGTACAGTTGCTGTTGCGAATATCCGAAGGTAAGCCGGTAGGAATCGTGTTATATGGTGATTTCGCCACTGGTAAGTATGTATTATTGTTTCTAGGCATATGATTATGTTGCATACCTCGGCCTCTCTCTGCGCGTCGTTGAGCTCGTTCTGCAGCCTGTCGATCTGCTTGCGCAGTCGCTCGAGCTCCTGGTTGGCTTGCTCCAGGTTGTCCACGCGCTCCTTGTCCACGGCATCTACCACCATGCCCACTAGACCTGGACAAGGAAAGCATCATGACATATACAGATGAAATAAGCCATTATTTCAGATCCAAAGACGGTGAAAAGTCGATTTCCTCTTCAGAATAAAAGTCAGCGGTAAAGTCTGCTTCCAAAGATTCAAAACACGATGCCAGTATGACAGTGCTATAAATAATATGGGAAAAGCAGTTTGAAATCTAGTTTAAAATATTAAGTCCATTTTCTAAAGATATTTTGCCTTCACTATTTTGACGAGCTGATCAAGTACGTAGCTGTGCCCGCGGCTTCGCTGACGTGACGGTGTTAGTCTACTGCGTACTGTGTGCTTCTATTGACATTGTAAGTTAACGGGAACGTGAAGTCGAAGTATATTCGTATTATCCTCTACAACATCGGTTCATTTTGTTAATCTATACATATGTATAACAAAATATCATAGTAACGAACTGTATTTTTTTTTTAATAATTGCTACGAGGTGTGGGTACGAGTCAGATACCGAAAATATAGTTTTTAGAATTTTTGTCCGTTTATCTGTTTGTCTGGATGTATGTTCCGGATTGGCGCAAAAACGGCTGAACGGATTTGAATGAAATTTGGCACACAAATAGTTTATAACCTGGATTAACACATAGGATAGGGGAGTATAATGTAATAATAGGTAGGGTAGTTTGCTGCGCCACTTATTTCCCAGCTAAAGAACTAGGAAGTGGTGAAGGGCGGGCGGTTTGGGGGACTGTCTTATGTAATTTTCACGTTCGAAAAGTGCCGATTTTCAGCCTAGTTTGAATAAATGACTTCTGATTTTGGTACTTTTAATCCCGGTTGCACGTCCCCGTGGGATATTTTCTGACATTCATGCGGGCAAAAGCTAGTTTAAACCAAAACTTGTTAGTTTTCAATCTCAATGCGTAGGCGGTGGTAATAAAAGGTGTCGTACTACGTCAATTCATGATGATTTTGAATTTACCTTGCAACTTATCCAATGATGGGTCATTGGAGTGTTGTCCGGTGAGAAATCCGTCATTGCCCACCCCACTTGCTAGCCCCAAGTGGTGGTACGCCGAGGTGTCTTGTCTGTCAAGCAAAATTAAACATTCAGAACAAATTCCTCCAAAAATTTCGGACTCGATGAGTTATTTGGTTTATCAATAGAGTTTAAAAGTTTTCGATAAATTACAAAATCGATTGTAAATCAAATCAAAATCGATGAAAGATCGATTGCAATTCAAATCAAAATCAATGAAATATCGATTGCAATTATTAATAATTATAATCAAAATTGATGAAAGATCGATTGGTATCGATTATATCACATTGAAATCTATAAAAAATCTAATCGAAATAGACCTACAATCACAATCGAAGTATAAAAGTTATATTTTGATAGTGATTTGAGGCAACTAGTAGTGTGCGAATATAATAACATACCTGGACTTCCCTAGTGTGGAGGTGTTCTGTGGCGTCTTGAGATCGGTGCACTCTTTGATCGCGCGGTCACGGTCCACTAGCGCAGACTCGATCTCGCGACGTAGACTTTCCGCCTATGATGATAAATTCGATTAAATAAAGCGTTGGAAGAAGCGTTATGGTATTGTATTTTGTATTTGGCATTTGCAAAGATGGGGGGCGGGGGGTTCCAATCATTGCCCGTCAAGTCATGCGAACGTTAATGGAAAGAGCTCAACCTTGAAAGCGTCGGTTTTCGGCGGACATGACTCAAACAACAAATTAAAATCCTTAAGAAATTCTACAGTATCGAAAATCATGTCAATGTCATATCCCGAGCTGCTTTAAGACAACTCGGGAGCCCACCTATACCACTTAGATGACAATTTGACATACGGAACTGTGGGCTATTTTGTGCCTTGTGTCGTGGAGTTAAAGCACAATATTTCTTACCTGCAGGGCGGTGGCCCTCTGTTCCTCACGAGAAGCTTGTAGCGCGGACTCCAGTGCGGCGACACGTTTCAGCGCCGCTTGGAGGTCGTCCGATAGCTTCTCCATCTCTTTGTGAACTGTATCCCTGGTGACACACAATGCAAATTACAAGTTACTGCAGTTTTTATCCTAGTAGCGTAAGGACAGAGCTGCAAGGACCTTTTGGCGCTTGAACTACATTGACAGGGGCGTTGTTGGTAAACAATTGTGATTTCTTTTTTTGTGATAGTGATATAGAACGGGACGTTTTGTATTATTTTTTTGAACATTAAGCTTTAGAATGAGACATAGATGATGCTTTACAAAGCCGTTTCTTTTTCAAAAAGTTGAAGTGCTCGTAGTTAACGGCATGTACAGCCTGATGCAAATTTTATGGCGGCTCCTAACATGAAGCGAGTCGCTGCGCAGTAACAACTTCATGTGTCAGCGGGGGTGAAGGGTGGGGTTACTGCGCAGCGAGTAGCGCACTTCTGAGCCGCCATGAAGTTTGACGCGTACTGTAATAAGTGTATGACCTCTAGAGCGGGGGTTTGTGTGGATGACTTGACAGGTTAGGGCGTTATTTAGTTTGTGTGCGAGTGCCGGTCTGCCGGTTACCTCTCGCTCATGATAAGCGTGTACTCGGCCATGGCGGCATTGCGCTCGTCGGTGAGACGCTTGATGTCGGCCCGCTCGCGCGCGCCGCCCTCCCACTGCCGCACCACGTGGGCGACTTGCTGCTTCAGGGCATTCCGTTCTCGAATCTAAACATAAACAAATACCAACTCTGATGCATCCGTCACACTTGTTGCATGCATGCGTGAAATTACACGAAATAAAATGCAAAACCTGCGTCTGCGTCGCACTTCGCGTTACGTGCCATCGCGGACACATACAGGGTGTAAAAAGGGCATACAGAGTGTAAAAGGCCATATATAGAAGTCGTCTACATATTTTAATACATCATCACTATAGTTGTCAAAAAATAAAAGGCCCGTTTTGACATTTGAGAAAGACCCTAGAATGTAACTTGGAACGAAACAGAAAGAAACAATAAAATAATTAATTACATAAAGTGTTTTTAAAAAATACATACATTTTTGCGCGTCAAATAATATGATGGAATATATTGCGAGTATTCTTTTTGCACTTACTTTATAGTAGCATGCAATTTCTAATTATTACGAAACGTCTCAAAAACTGTTACGTTCTGTCTTTTTTTTTTTAAATACTAGTGTTGTAACCAATTAATTACTGAATTTCACCAGCGACATTCGATTTTAATAGTAATTAAATATTGTGTAGTGATCATTACTGAAAAGAATGAGCTTGGTGCTCAAAGCCGTAAATAAAATTTTGAATTGGCGACACTAGTTTCTATACTGTGTAAATTTAAATATATTTTACTTTTGCATGCAAATTCAAATTCAAATGATTTATTTTGTGAACACAGGTGATTACAGGTGTTTTCAATATATATATGTCATACGTACAGTCCATGTTCCGCCGATAGGCATACAAAATCAGGTCAAATACAAAATTAACTAAGGAAAAAAAATATAAGAAATTCATAATAAAATAGGGAAAAATGTCACAACCGAATAAAATTAAATACAGAATGTCAATAGATTGCATAACATAATATAAATTAAGTGATAAAAACAATTTGAGAATAATAAAAAATTATAAAAATTGGTCATCCAGATACTCCTTAACTGAATAATATACTTTCGTCATTGAGTAGCTTAAAGAGATTGTTTTTGAATTCATTAATATTCTTACTGTTTTTAATATGACAAGGTAGTTTATTATACAGCTTTGGTGCCATTGCATAGATACTTTTGTAAGCGAATGTAGTCCTGGTGAATAGTGTTTTTAAGTTATCAGAGCGACGTTGACTTTCTACATGACTAAACAAGTGAATATTGGTTTTTACGAATATCAAAACCTCATAGACATACAGCGACGATGCCGATGCCGTAAGGTAGTGTGTTGGAACTGCTTATACAATGCACTGTGGTTCCCTAGTACGACAAAAATCACCCAAGGCCACTCTGCGATTCGCTAAAAGTAATAATCATTATAACATCTACGAAGTCCAAACTTAACAAAAGTATACATTAAGTCCACTTGGCTAATTACTTTCATTATCATTTCGTCATCGAAAGTGTGAATACCGGTGTGCTTCGACACGATATCAGTGACTCACACATTTGTTACGTATTTTTGTTCACCGATTCCTGGAAACCTATTAAACAAATGATCTATACAGTGTGAGTCTTTATAATGTGCACATATCGAAATGAGGGAATCTATGCTTAATTTTATCGACGGAAAAAATGTTAAAAAAAATCTAAATATTTATTTATATTTTTTATGGATTTTAAAAAAAAAATTGTTTGCTTTTGTGACCCCAGTGTATACAAAACTGTGTAACTTTTAAACTAAACGATTTATCACGATGAAACAAACTCTATAATGTTTGGAAGTAATTAGGTGTCGTCATAAAATAAAAATTATGGAAAAAAAATAGCCACATTTAAAAATAAACATTTTTGTTTGGCAAAAATCTGATTTTTTTTCATTAATTTTTACAAAAATTGTAAAATTTCTCAATAACATGCCCCCATCACCTTCTTTTTTTATAACTTTAAGTTATTCTTCATTATTAGGAATTTATTAGGAACCTAACGGTAAAAATTGCATGTTTTTAACTCAACCCCAACATTTTTTATCAAATGTCAAAGAAAGGCCCAACGCATAGCTACGCACATTGTTTAGCAGGTAGATAAACTTTTTTTTGTTAACTTTGTTGTGAATGCGCGCGGGTCGTTTCAAAGATGGCACTCCGAACGCGGAATCGTATTGTTCTCATAAGGGTGGTTTGTTTGGGATGATAATTAATGCAAAAGAGTTCAATTGAAACCCATTTATTATTAAATACAAAATTTAATGCATCAGGTTCTCAAAATGTCCACCTCGTTGTTGTAAACACAAAGCCGCGCGAATTAGAATTTGGTGTGTCGCTCTCCTTATCATTTCGGGATCATTGCGAATATCATTCGCACAGTTTATTATGCGGTCACGCAAATCGGCCTCACTGTTGATGGGGGTACTGTAGACGCGTTGCTTCATGGTCCCCCATAGGAAATAATCAAGGGACGTCAAATCGGGTGAACGCGCAGGCCACCCTACAGGTCCTTGCCGGCCGATCCATTTGTCATGATAATTTTCGTTTAAAAATCTTCTTACATTTGTAGCGTAATGGGCAGGACATCCGTCCATCTGAAGAAACATCCTTTGACGCACAGCCAGTGGGACATCTTCCAATAACTGAGGCATATCATCTCTCAATAGACTTAAAAATCTTTCACCAGTCAACGTTCTCGGCAATATGACTGGTCCAATCAACATGTTATCGATAAGACCAGCCCAAACATTTATCGAAAATCTTACTTGGAAAGTAGATGACCGTTTCAGTTTCGGGTTTTCACCTGCGCGGCACCATCTGTGTAAATTTCGACAGTTAGTAATACCGTCTCTAGTGAATGTCGCTTCGTCCATCCATAGTATTTTTCTTGGAAAGTTTGGGTTTGCTCTGGTTTTTCTTTGAATCCATGTGGACATCACACACCTTGGACGCCAGTCTACGTCTTCATGTAGATGTTGCACCCTTTGATAGTGATAAGGATGCAATCCTTCTTTCTTTAAAATACGCCACACTGATTTTTGGGATATTCCGTGACGAAGAGCCAGTCGTCTAGTACTTATGGATGGATCAGCAAACAAATCACTTAATACTGCTTGTTCAGTAGCCGCATCAATAATTACTTGAGGTGGCTCGCGACGATCTCTACTTGATCCAAGTCCAGTGATCGACAACCTTCTGTGAACTTCCTGGAAGTTTCGGGCAGATGGCACTGGTTGCCTGTTAGGATACGCAGCTATGTAAGCCGCGCGCGCAGCTCTGGCACTTCCTTGTCCCACTCCATAATAAAAATGTATGTCGGCGATGTGTGCCGGGGAAAATTCACTTAAACGCGGCATCATGTAGCAGCGAACGAAAGTTATGAAAGTCCAGCGAACGAAAGTACCGAAACACATGTAGCAGCGGCGAATAATTCGGAGCGACTGCCAGTCTGACATCTGTCATAATTCAAGTTCCTTTGGCTGGCCCTACCTCCCCGACCTGCGCACATTCAAAAGAAAGTTTATCTACCTGCTAAACAATAGCTATGCGTTGGGCCTTTCTTTGACAGTTGATAAAAAATGTTGGGGTTGAGTTAAAAACATGCAATTTTTACCGTTAGGTTCCTAATACAATGAAGAATAACTTAAAGTTATAAAAAAAGAAGGTGATGGGGGCATGTTATTGAGAAATTTTACAATTTTTGTAAAAATTAATGAAAAAAAATCAGATTTTTGCCAAACAAAAATGTTTATTTTTAAATGTGGCTATTTTTTTTCCATAATTTTTATTTTATGACGACACCTAATTACTTCCAAACATTATAGAGTTTGTTTCATCGTGATAAATCGTTTAGTTTAAAAGTTAAACAGTTTTGTATACACTGGGGTCACAAAAGCAAACAATTTTTTTTAAAAATCCATAAAAAATATAAATAAATATTTAGATTTTTTTTAACATTTTTTCCGTCGATAAAATTAAGCATAGATTCCCTCATTTCGATATGTGCACATTATAAAGACTCACACTGTATTAATGATGAACTTCCAAGAACATGGTATGTACATTATTTTTTATTTATTTTAGAATTCGAAAATCATTAGTTTTTTTTTTTATTTGACTGCTACGTGATGTACTTTTTTTCGAGAGTAGTTTAAATTGTAGATAGATACTTCTCGAGTTTTAGTTTACATTGGAGCATAATTCCGTCTCAGTTTTGTTTTTATATGTTAGTTGATACCTTATTCTTTATGATTTCACTTTAACCTTTTCCACGTTTTTCCACCATTTTGAGTTATTTAGGTGCTACGCGAAAGTTGTCTCTCCGTAGCATTTTGCTACAAACACGTAGTATTTTTAAATATCGATGAATTTCTTTTATTTTGCACTTATTTATTATTTTTTTTGATTTTTCTTCGAGGTTTAAGTCGGAAATGTTTATTTACGCGTATCTATGTCTTTGAAATTTGATTGAAGTATGGCAACAACAAGAAGTTGACCCTTACTGAACGGGCTGAGCTCGTATTTCAAGATATACTTGACGCCCTTTCAATAGATGAAAGCGATAAAGAAAACGTTGATTTCGCAGAATTGAAAAGCCGAATTTTATACATATGCCAAAAAATCACTGACGCTTGGAAAAAAAAATAGTACATTAAAAATCGATTCTTGGCGAGTCGGAAAGATTGGCTTGACACTCGCGAAAGTATCTTGTTGGAGGGATTTCAGCAGCCAATGCAAATGATGGCAACTACATCCCAGGATGTTAGTGATTTACAAGCCTATAAACGGGGGCGACCTAGAAAGCAGTACGCAGAGTGCTCGAAGCGCACCCAACAGAGAAAAAGGAAGGAGCTTGCAGAGTTAGATGAATCAATGGCTTCTGCATTGAGTGACCGATCTTCTGTTGGAGCTACTGCTGATAGAAGTGGTACTGCAGCTGCCTCAGTATGTGATGTACTTTGTTTAATTGTGGAAGCAAAGCTTACGAAGCATCAGTATACACCTATGAAGGAATTTATAAATAATAGGTTAAGTTTAAATTTTTTACCTTCTTATAAATCTGTGTTGAAAGAAAAAGAAAATTGTTACCCCAAACTAATTACAGTCACAGAATCATGTGCCGAAGTCGAACTAGAAACTTTGCTTGACCATACGGCTTCCAGGCTTCTAGAGTCACAAAAGAAAGTGCTAGACTTGCTTCCCAATAATGATGACTCATTAAATCTGTGTTTAATAGGTAAATGGGGATTCGACGGGAGTACAGGGCACAGTGAGTACAAGCAAGCCTTTCGTGACTGATACCGATGATGACAGTAATTTGTTTGTAACATTGTATGTTCCATTACAGATTTTAGTCAAATCAGACAAGGAAGATGTGATCATTTGGAAAAATCCTCGTCCTTCTTCGACAAGGTATTGCCGCCCCATGCGGTTTCAGTTTAAAAAAGAAACTAGTGAAGTTTCAGTTGAGGAAGAACGATATTTTTCCCAAAAAATTAACACATTGCGACCTACGACTTTGACAATCGGCAGCAAAAGTTGGAACATCGATCACAACTTACAGTTGACTATGGTTGATGGAAAGGTTTGTAATGCGTTAAGTAACACACCTTCTACAAAATGTTTTATTTGTCAGGCAACTCCCAAAGAAATGAATAATCTTGATTCTATCTCACAAAAGCCCATGAGTCTAGATCATATTATGCGTTCACTTCACGCCTGGATAAGGTTTTTCGAATTTTTTTTACATGTTTCTTACAGACTTAATATAAAAACGTGGCAAGTTAGACAATCTGATAAAGATAACGTAGCAGAAAGAAAAAAGGCCATTCAAACTCAATTCAGGGAAAGGCTGGACTTGGTGGTAGACAAACCTAAGCCAGGCGGAAGTGGGACTACAAATGATGCCAACACGGCTAGAAAGTTCTTTAAAAATCCTAATTTATAATTTGGTAATATACTGTTTTTTTAATTGTTATTTAAAATATTAAATCGTTATACTCCTTATCTAACATGTTTCATTAATTAAATTCCAAAATAAAGTAGTTTGTATTTTTGTCGCACCTTAGTATGGGCGAGGAACCACAGTGCAATGTTTACTTACATCATATTTTTGTACCCACATTCATTGCAAAATAAATTTCTGATTTCTGATTTATAGATTGGCTTGTCTCTGACCAAGCGGCACGTGACTTAGCGTCCACGCGCGTCTTTCGTTCGCCATCTTGTGAAGTTGAGTATGCGCTCGTTTATGTTTGATATTTTTTTCTCGACTCGGCTTTGCTTTTGGACTATTTCTATTTACTATCACGTTGACCTTGGCTCTTCTATTTTGGACATTGATTTAAAGATAGTGATTTGGACTCGATTCTGGTGTTTCTTGTTATATCGACGATAGCTCGACTGACGATTTTGGCTCATCATCCGAAGAAAATGATTGAATGAAGATTCAATCACTTTCGCTTTTTCTTGATTTTTTTGTGATTGAGTGAATGTTACTAATAATATTAAAGACAAATTGACCTTTCGTACCATTGTATCATTTCAAAATACCTACAATATTAAAGTTTAAGTTATAGTTTTCTAATCGGAACTTAAATTCAATGCACTTTACAATACATAATCAAATCGATCAAATACCCATACAAACTTGAATCGATTTATCGTGAGTATCGAGTACCGAGTCGTATGGTTAAGTACTTCACTAGTTACGTCGCGATGACAAATGTCAAAACGGGCCTTTTATTTTTTGACAACTTTCAGTAACATTGTACAAAAATAATTGCTGGGATCTTACTTTTATTTTCAGTGTGAAAAATCACTGTTTACGCCGCGCAAGGTAACGAACGCATAACAATGTGTTTATGGATGCATGCAACGATTCAGGGGATGATTTAAAGTTAATTTAAAACATGTATGACTTGTTTTTTTTAAAACTTCGAAAAACTTTGGAACTTTGACCTTCTCCATAACCAGAAGGTTCACAGGTATGGTCAAGAACAGAAAAAATATCACAATTACGGGAAGAACAAGTGACTCTCGGCTTTATTAATGCTTTCAAAGATACTAATCGGCTATAGACGTCATATCAATAAAACTCCTATTGTGTCTCATTCAATGTCCTTGAAAGCGTTAAGAGTCTTTTACACCCGTTATAATATGAAGACAAAAAATCAACTGACCGCTATGCCGAGCGGTTACAAGTTCACTTTACTTCAAGTTCCAAGTTCGCAAAGCCCTTGAATCCGGCTCGAAGGACCACAAAAATGTAGGAGAGGCGAATTTGTCTTGCATCTGAATTTACTTCTGCATTCTTTTCTTTGCTAAATAAAACCTTTTGGACATTCAACTATTGTTTACTAACCGATATTATTAAAACTGGCCGATTGTACACTAAAATCGCTGCACGCTACGCAGTTTATGCGACTTAACAAATTGCGGGATCAGCAAAATGTTGTTCTATGGATTAGTTTTGAATAATTACAACCTCGTTGGAGGAAGAGTTCTAATCTACGTAGAATAGGATAAAAAGAAACTTACAACAGCATTTCTCTCTTGCGTCAAGTCGTGGCATTGTGTTTTCAGTCTGCTGTTCTCTTCTTGAACGTTTCGTAGTTTTTCTAATGTTGTATTATGTGTTTCTATTAGGTCGTCGTATCTACAACAAAATATACGAGTGTTATAGGAACGTCCTTATTGTATTTTATCACCAAAATCATTTTTTATTTCCTTGAGAGCAGTCTTTCTTTCTTTTCTTCTTTTCTTTCTTTATAAGCCTCCAAAAATCTGCTTTTTTGCACAAATTTTACCCGAACTTTAACCGTTCATAATGTACTCATAAATTGTAAAAGTAAAGAAAACATCTTCATATAAACCTCGCACATGTAATGGAAATTCTAAAAATGACAAACATTTATTTCACAAACTTGTAAGGCTTACTCAAAAACACGTATTTCCTGGAACAAGTTTTATGAAATTTCCCCACACTATTTTTCGTTCAGTATTATCGGGTTCTCACTTGCGCTAGATGAAACAACAAGCTTTTAGACCATGCTCGCGTTGACGTTAGACGGACCGGAAAGGGCCTAGAATGCCCGAAGGGTTAGGCAGAGGTGTACCTAAATAAGATCTACATTTCGCCAGTTATATTTAAGTCCCATGTAATAGGGGGGCAGAAGATAATAAAAGTTATCCGTGAATCTACGAATGTAAACTTCTATCGAACGATCAAACAAACGCGACAACATATCAAGCAAACAATCACCTCTTCTGAAAACATTCAAGTTCTTCCTTGAGCGCTTCATACTTCCTCAGCGTATGCACGAGCGCGTCCGAGCTGCCCTCGGGATTGCTGGTCTGTTGCAAGTGCTGCACCTCGCGCTCCAAGCTGTGAAATGAGTATGTTGAGTTAAAGTATAACAAGCCGTGTGCCCAATAGGATTTGAACAGCTGCAAAAATAACGAACTTTCTCACAAACTGTCATCCCTATTAAACTTTCAAAAATCCTTCCTTAGTGCTCTCTTTTGCTATATCAGGAACACTAGTGCAAAACTTCATGCTTACCCAGCGGTTTAAGTTGTGCGCCGTCTGTCAGTGAATTAATAAATTTAAGATTTTTATTAAGTAGATTTGTAAGTTTAATATTAATTAATGTATTACATATATAAATCTTCCAGAGTAAATTCTTGGTGAAAACTGTATCAAAATCCGATGCGTAGTTTAGAATAATAACGCAGTCACACAAACAGACACGAAAAGCGACTTTAATTTATAATAAACTAGCTGTTCATGCCAGGCGTCGCTCGGGTGAATTTCATGTTTCTATATCCAGTGGTTTAGACTGTCTTCCAGTGGATTTTCTAAAAAAAAAAATATTTCATACAAACCTAGTCCTGACAATTACGAAAACAACAAAAAAAAATCAGCCAAATCGGTCCAGCCGTCCTCAAGTGATGATCTTTCATTCATGCGGCAATTGATTTTTATTTATGTAGATATGTATAGATAGATAAATTTTATAGCCTTAAAATTCTTTGATAGGAAGGCCTATCACTGCAAAATTAAAGTTCGAGTTTCAAATTTAAAAGCTGTCGGTTTTGCCTCGGTTACACAACACTAATTTTACACACTTTGAAAATAGTCGAAAATAAATAGCGCGAAAATAAAATAAGTTGCGTTCCTCCGTCCGCTTTGATGTTCTTGCGGAGTATGAATAAGTATTTTCGCCCTTATTTCAAACTAATACAAATATTTCTCTGATAGTGAACTACGCTGCGCTTCTTCTGGTCTCAACGGTCCTAAGGCCCGGTCGCACTACAAATCACTAAATACATTTTAAGCTTAACATATTTAAAACATCATTCAAACGCTGTTCATCTTCAAGCGATTAACAGAAACAGAATGTTTTAAATGCGTTTAGCGGTAAAAGCATTTTGACTTGTGGTGCAAACGGGCCTAAAAGAAGGAAGGTATGGAGCTCTTACAATGTATACCTAATACAATAGCCAGGATCTCGGGCAAGACTCCTGGGGGACCTGTATGAGACTCGCACAGACCAGGGAAGCATGGCACAAAAGGGAGCAGGCCTAAACTCAACAGTGAGTGAACTAGGCTGCCAAAGATGAAGGTCTTACCGCTGGTTGTCGTTAAGCAGGTCGCCGTACTTGCCACGCAAACTGCTAGCCTCCTGTGCGGACACCTCCAACTGGTTCATAGCTGCTCTGTGCTGCCCACGGAAATACTCCAACTCCTGATATAATAAATAAATACATCAGCCTGTGTTGTCCCACTGCAGGGCACAGGTCTCCTTTTGTTTTTTTTCACTCTGGCCCAACATGGACCAATCCTGCCTATAAGCGTTACCGTCAAGCTCGTCCCACCGTGTACGCCTGGGCCTGCCGCGATGCCGTTAGGCGTTTTCAGAAGCCCACGTTGTGGTGGTGTTAGCCCACAATAGCAATTGTTTTTATAAGTAGTCGTTAAAGCACCACAGTTGGAAGACAACATTAAACAAAGGCCTATTCGTTTAATAATGTTGTCATTCCAAGAGAGACAACCTTTAAGCCTGATTTAAGGCTGCCGCAAGCAGGCGCGACGCGACCAGTTGTTTAAATTGTTCTACCAGAATCGCGTCCACCGTCGCGTCGCGCCTGTCTGTGGGAGCATTTACACGATTCGATTTAATTGCCTGTTTCATACCGTTAGCTGAACCAGCAATAAACGTTACACCGTCTAAACAGTGTTGTAACGATGCAAGTCGGTTGCTTCAATTTTATTTTATGCCACAGGCAAGTGACTTGCATCGTGTACCTAAGGAGCTTTATAAGCTACAATACCCGGCGTAAACAAGGCACATATTAAACAAGGCACATCGTGAACAAGGCACATCGTAAACAAGGCACATCGTAAACAAGGCACATCGTAAACAAGGCACATCGTAAACAAGGCACATCGCAAACAAGGCGAGAAGTTCGTCTTCATAGAGCGTCGTCTCTGTAACTGATACCGAAAGCTCTATGTATCATATTTATGCACGGGTACTTCACTGACTCGCTATTCTTGACAGAAAACTAATCATGGAAGTAGGAAATGCGAAATGAAAACTTGGCAAGTGGATGGAGCTTAATAATAAAAAAAATAAAAAGATTGTTCATAAGTAGGTATATATAGTTATTGTGTAACAGGAACTCGAGGTGAAGGTTCCTTCCAAAGATTGCCATTTTTCTCGATGCCGTTTTAGCCATTTTAGCTATAAGCAGCTTATAGCTAAAAACTGAGACAAATGGCAATCTTTTTGGTCATTTTGGTCCAGCTATTTTTTTGGATGGGGCTTAATGACCTACTAATTAGACCTATGAATCTGTAAAAATCAAGCTAGAAAGAGGTTCAATTTTTTTTAGATGGTGTTCGAGGTATAAATGTTTAAAAAACTCACTTTCATAACATGCTCACACCTCCGCGACGTCTCAGTATGCTGTCGCCGCAACTGATTGAGATCATGCAGCGCCTTCTCGCACTGCTGTTTCAAGCTCTCGTTGGTCTGTTTACTGATTGACAGATAGAGAAAACATACATTACTGTACGGTCACCAAAATTGTAACACCGCTTTTATCAACATCATTAATTTTAAGGGTCTGTCTACCAGACCACCTTCGGGTGGCAGGAAGACAATAAATAAGAACGTGTGCAGTCAGGGGACCCCCGTCAGGAATGAAGTTCCTTACGCGATACACGCACGCGCACATACACACAGTCGTATATAATAGAAAGAGGAGGAGGCATAACGCTTTTTCCTTACGTGACGATTTCTACCAATCAACTACTATCGCAAGCCGCGTTAGGAACTTTGATCCAATAAAATAGGTGGGTAGTCCTTGGTGAACACATAACTTCCAGCTTGTATGCCCCGAAGGGATAAGCAAAGGTTTATGGTACACTCACATGTCATCAAGCCTACTATTACCGTAGTGAACTGCTACTAGCACCTACCTGATGACGTCATACTGCAGCGGCTCGTACGGTCCGCTCATGACGTGCGCGCCGTGCGACTTGACCGTGTAGTTCTGTTTCTCGTAGCATTGGTTCGAGGTCAGCACGTCGTACTCGATCGGGATTGGGATGGTCGGCAGCTGAGCGGTGGTGTGACGCTCTGTGCTCACGTAATTGTGGGATATTGATTCTGGAACAAGAGGTTTCGATTTAGCAGGTGTTTTGAAACGTGGTGAAGACTGGTGGTAAATAAATAGTGCAGTAGCTGGAATAAAGAAAGACCACCATTTAAGGTGAAAGCGCCAGGGTAGCCCGCGAAATTCAAATTTTCTTACGTTTTTTGCAATTTGCAGGTAAGTATTTGTAGGTAGATAGGTTATATGTCAATTAAAATATTATTGGCGACCATAATGAATATTTACTTACACAATTATAATCATTAAAGCCATCAATACAACTTTATAAGACCAAGTAATTCTGTTGAATGACTATTTCATGAAATATTAACATTTCAGGATTATACAACTTAACGAATTGTATTACTGATTCTAATAATTATAATTCTGTAAATACATATTTGTTATGCTCGCGAATCATACTTTAATTAAGAGCGTTGTCACATTTTGCACCTCTCTCGCTCACACAGGACCAAATTTTTAAGAATGTTAAATGAAAAAATGCTTTTTTGAAAAATGTAATCAATGGGCGGTCTACAAAATAATATTAATTTAATAGGTAATTATCAAAAACACATTTCTATTGTGTTATCTAATAAACTTAGGTAATTAAGTATTATGATCTGTTTTTGAAATGATTTAAATAAATGCCACAATTAAAATGTGTTTTTAATAATTACGTATTAAATTAATATTATTTTGTAGACCGCCCATTGATTACAATTTTCAAAAATACATCTTTTTATTTAACATTATTAAAAATTTGCTGCCATGTGAGCGAGAGAGGTGCAAAATGTGACAACCCTCTTAACATACGCCCTGATACTGAGCTGCAAATTGCAAAAACCGTAAGAAAATTTAAATTTCGCGGGCTACCTTGGCGCTTCCCCCTTAAGCCAAACATCAGTTGGTATCATCGTTTTGGTGACAGCCAATTACATTCGGTTGAGACAGTCATATGAGATTATGTTGCATTACCATCACTGCAACAGTTATTTTCCTCTGTTTAACAAAGTGAATAACTCTCGAATTATTAATATTTCAAAGGCTTTGGAGAACCAATACACTAGGATCACAGAACTTTGTTGGTATTTTTGTTGTAGTAATTTTTTTAAATGCAGCAAAAGTGTTAACCCAGATTTGTACTTTGTACTACATACTAGATATAAACTATTGGACATTCTGAACCCATGATTCAATAAACCTTAAGGAAAGAACAATAAAAAATAACAAATTCTTCATCTATGAGGAATTAAACCAAAGTGTGGAAAAACACATGTCATGTTATTGTGTACTTGTTTTTAATCAAATATCAAAACTATAGTACATAGTTTAAGATTAGACAATTCAATGTAATACAAGATTATCTGTGACTAATCTAATCTCATAGGTTTTGAGGACCTGCCCTTATCTAAAACCTTAAGATTGATAACACTGTCTTTTCTTTATCTGCTGCATCATGGAAAAGATAATAAATCTGTTCAAAATCCCATGAAACACAGACAATTAAACATTACCAACACAGTTAAGTCAATGTAAGTTTACTCTCTAAAATTATTTGACACACAGATTATAATGTTAAATTTTTTCGAAATATTTATTATATCCTTAGTTTGCATTCTAGGTTTATCTAGTACAAACAGTACAACAACAAAACTAGAAGTAGTTAGTAGTAAGACTTGTTCTAGGTTTCTACTATAAAATGTGAAAGAAGTCTATGGGTTTTCTTGTTCTTTGGTTTGTATATCATGTTCTCCTAGGAAAGGAGCAGCAATTAAGTACTTGATGAGACTAGTAAAATGATGAAAAAATTGAATTAATTATGAGAAATGTATGCACCCAAATTATTTGAAGCTATACCCACCATTACTGCCATTACTCTCTAAAGATGATGTCCCAGATGCCATAATATATCTGAAAATAAAGACAAATAGTTTTATAGACTTCTAGAACATAAAAAAATACATACAGACGAGCATATACAGGGTGTAAGGGACAGCGCTCCGCAAACTAACAGAGTGCATTCAGCTCCTTATTTTGAATCATATTCCACCGGAAATATTCTCAGGAAAATTTTCATATTTTTATCGTATTTTCAGTTTACTATTCCTTTATTTCAATATAAAATTACATTATCTGTACGCAGCACTCCATTTATGTAAATAAAACAGCTAAAATAAGAAAATCAGCAATGGATGTTGAAATATTCGGCGGCTGAAGGTTCGCTGCGCTGCCGTTCGCTACGCGCGTTTTGCCATGGTAACGATACATTGCGTGTGAAGTAATAAATCAGGTTTATTGAATTCCCATAATGTTCTTGAAATAATTTCGTGTACGGGCCATCATAGTGTGATATATTGAATTCACCCCATCAGTCTGCGGAGGGCTGTCCCTTACACCCTGTATAATCTCCTCCTTTTTTTTAAGTCAGTTAAAAAATGTCATATTACTGTAACCATTGAAAGCATGATATTTCATAGTAAAAAGCCAATCATTACAATTTATGCCTTATATAAACGCTGGATAAGAGTTGCCGAGAAGGAGATGCCTATGTCCAGTAGTGGACTGCTGTAGGCTGATGATGATGATAAACATCTTAAGAGTGCAAAGCCTCATACATCATCATAGCATGCGTCTGATACTATAGATATAACCCCCCTCCGAGTTCACACTTCTGAGAAACACTAACATAATTATGTACATTATCAAAACAATGAAAAAAATTCTCTAGATTTCATAATAAGGGTGAGCCATGTACTGCAAAGCCATTAGAGAACAAAATTTTTACTGTAATACATAAGCAGCCTCATTGTGTCCCTTTTTACAACAACTATCATTTTGAGATTGAATGATGAGGCCGTTTTGGGAGAGGTCTATGCCTAAAAGTGGACATCTAGCCAAAAGTTAATGATATTTTAATTGCACCAAATGTCTCTTGATTGCAACAAGTATTGTTGGACTCTCAAAATAAAGGGTAAGAACAATAATTGTGACTGTCAGTGTTACACAATATGGTTGGTTGAACTCTCTTCCTGTGAGAGCTAGAGGTCATGCGACTAAGAGTGTGTCATGCAAATAAACAATGCAGTTACCAAACTTTGTAGTTTTTTTTTTTAATTCTTTTTTTTATGTAGTGTATAGCATTGGGCAAACACAAGGAACCCTTATTTATTTGGCCATGGAAGATGTCCTATTTGAAATGTCTCATTGGTTGACACCATTTCACTCACACCTTGTAGATATTAACAAGGTGTAACATAAATAACGCACAACCTCTTAAGGGGTCATTGTACTCATCACTATGAATAACTTTTACTATGGGACCAAACATGAAAAAATATCAGATGTTCCTTACATTTTGGCGAGTCATGCGAACATAAAAGTAGGGAACAGCAGATATTTTTTTTGGTCCCATAGTAAAAGTTGTTCATAATTATGAGTACACTGACCCCTTAAGAGGTTGTGCGTTATTTATGTTACATCTTGTATATCGACGGCAAACTACCAATACCTCATGACTCCTAACAAACGTGCAAATAACGCCTTTAAGTTCAAAACGATAAGGCGTTATTCGCGTGTTTGTTAGGAGTCAGTTAGGAGGTATTGGCAGTTCGCCGTCGATATCTACACTAATATTATAAAGCTGAAGGGTTTGTTTGTTTGGTTGAATGCGCTAATCTCAAGAACTGCTGGTTCGAATTGAAAAATTATTTTGGTGTTGGATAGCCCATTTATTTATATATTTATATTAAGGCTATAGGCTATATCCTTCCACGCTACGACCAATAGGAGCGGAGCATCAATGAAAAATGTTGCAAAAACGGGGAAAATGTATTCCTTTTGAGAGCTTCCATTGTGTGCGCTGCGTAAATGGTTAAAGTTACGCAATAATCATGTATGACGGAATTGTTCCTCTTAAAAAGTTCTAAAAAAAATTCGGCGATAGCATATGTCTATATTTTAAGTTTGGCTCACTATAACTTTTTTAATGGTAATCATATTTGTTATAAAATAATGCCTTATCTTACGAAGGTGTTTTCATAAACATGGTATTAATCCAAATAAATAGTTTCATAATCAAGGTTGGTTAAATACAGGTAAATTCCTTTATTATTATTTGAATCGGCCCTTTCGTTTAGAAATTACGACAGGTATAAAAATGCATAAAGTAAGAAAAATGCGCTTAGTCTATTAGTTACCTACACATTTTACTTTTTATTGACTGTTTGAATGTGCTAATCTCTGTCACTGCTAGTTGGATTTGAAAAATTCTTTTTGCATTAAATAGCCCAATTCTTGACGAAGGCATAAATAAAGTAAGTATGTAACATTACGCTAGGACCCTTAGAAGCCCTTAGAAGGACCCTTAGAAGAAAAAGAAAAAAGTAAAGAGAACGAGTGGTAAGCGAAAACGAAGTAACAGTGCAGGCAGGCAATGCAATGTGACGGGGTGGGTCAGGCGAACAAGAAACACGCGGGTGAAGTCGCGGGCAGAAGCTAGTACTAATAATAAAGCTGAAGAGTTTGTTTGTTTGAATGTGCTAATCTCTGGAACTACTAGTTGGATTTGAAAAATTATTTTTGCATTTGATAGCACAATTCTTGAGGAAGGTTATAGGCTATTTAACATTACACTACAATCCTTAGGAGACGAGCAAAGAAAAGTAAGAAAGAACACTAAGCAAAAACAAAGTTATAGTGTGGGCAGGCAATGCGACAGGGTGGGTCGGGGGAGCAAGAAATTTACCACAGACAAAGTCGTGGGCAGAAACTTGTGAAAAATAAGTGTAGCTGCAATAAGCAATTACATTACATGATTGAACTTTTGGTCAGTTATGACTGTAACAAACTTCTGTTTAAGTTGTGACAGATGAAAGATAGTATTCTTCTAAACTAAACATAAATTATTAACTTGCACTAGTTATGTGTACAAATATACGAAATATTGATGTCTGCAATAATAAGAACTATCCTGTAGTTCCAATTTATTATTTATTGATTTAATGAATGAACTTAAACTTAAAGGAAATCAATTGTCAATAGGTATTTACAATGGTCTATTGGTTCATTTTATAATTTTAATTCATTATTACTCTTTCATTTACTTCCTGTTATGTTGTGTACATACTGAGCATAACAAGTCAAACATTTTTTCTCATTAACTTTGTGACAGACAATCACTTTTTTATAGATATTCATAGTTATTGTTAGTATCCCTGGGCACTCAACACAATAAGAAGACAATAAAAACCATTCATTATTACCTTATTGATTAGAATTTTACATCCATTGTTCCACTTCACAGCTATACTTTGGGCCCTGTGTAAAATATAATAAGTTATAAGATAAACCACAATAGCATTACTTAGTAAACGAGATTACTGTAAAATTAAAATATTTACTAGGGTCAATCCACTTGACATATTTTCTACGCTCTAATGACTATTACAAAACTGCACCGCAAAGCGAGGACTGTTGCGATTGCACACGACAAATGAACAACGAAACATGGAACACCTTCACACCACACAATTATCGACTAACAGTACACAGACACGGTCTATCAACGTCGCCGCACACCCAAATCACTTATCAAACACAGCAAGCGCAACAAAAACTCTCCTTTCGCTATTAATTTGGTTTTCACGGCGACAGAACTGTCTACGAACTTATTTCACAATGTAAACATATTGAGTATTACCAAAGCGGCTCATAATCAACAATGCGCGTCCCGATTGACGAATATTTGTGTAAAACAAAAGTAATAATAACTTGCACAAGAAAGATAACACGTATTATCGTCACTAATTTGCCAACATTTCTCGTTTCTATACCTTTTTTAGCAAGGCAAATGAATGAATGAATGACGGACGTCGTCGGACATATTGAACCAGTGTCACCAGCAATAATCGGATAATTAACCTAGGGTTTTTATGAATCCGAATCGACAAATACGTTATTATGAGTAAAATTGAAAGATACTACCTAATTTTTAACACTACAATATATTGAGCTGTAATATAATTAGTTTTAGAGTTACTTTTATTTTTTTTATAAATATTAATTTACAAAATTGTCAATTAATTAATACAAAAAAGTCAGTTAGTTTGTCTGTGACTCTGTCACAGAGTACTATTTTCTGTGTATCCAAACATTTCAAGAACTGTCATCAGGTACTGTCAATTGAATTAAAACGTTCCAGGTACATTATTTGTAGAACGTGAACGTAGTGGGAACAATAGCATAACATTTTTTTCATAACCAACGCCAAGGACCAAAAGGACTATTGAAAAACCTAGTGTAAAAGGACCAAAAATGGGGAAATGAGTAAAATAAACAACTTTTTAAACTCTACTTTTACTGCACAACTACTTGTGACCACAAGTGAATACAACAAACTACTTACTGTTAAATAATTATGTATTATGTTCATCTTTACTTTTTGAGTTTCATTCTTGTAAAATTGTTCTTTTGCTTTGTTTTAGACTGTACTTTTCGTAAACAATTCTTTTTTTACTCTAGAATCATTTGACGTACCTATTTTTATTAGCTGTAAGTTATAGCTTGCGTGTTTTTTAAAAAACGCGGGAGATCATTTGCAAGGAAGTATTCAATGTACTACAATTCTCTATACTTTGGCACTATAATAGGGTCTCATCACAATCGATGCTACAGCTCGGGAATCGTAGACTATGATTGGCTGATAATAAAATAGCACAGACAATCTATTAGACGATATAGAACATGTTTTATTCCGTAGCGAAATACTACGCTACGATTGGTTAGTGGTTACGCGACAAATATATAAAGATAACACGCTGTATACATAGTTCGATGGAGTACTATTTCGTCGTACAAATAAATGACACGCAATAGTGAAGAACCAATAAAAACCGAGGCGCAAATACGTGTTTTTTTCTATATTAAGTGGTCAGACACAAAAACATTTCCTCGTATATCATTTGTAACGGTTTGCAAAACAGTGGTGTGTATTAGCAGTGAGTGATAACGTGAAAATCGAATGTTTTGATGTCGCGAGGCATGACCACGGCATGACTTCCATGCCCTGCGTACCTACGGAAGGGCGTGCGGTGCGAATTACGTTTACTATGAATGATTTTATCTCTTTCTAAACTCGAGTGTCTGTGAATGACCGAGTGTAACAGCGAGCGTACCAAATTATGGATTGAAATAGTGTTTGTTGTTGATGTATTACGATTATTTCGCAAAGATAAGATTTTTAACATTAGTGTTATCGTGTTAGTAGGAATCGCCGCGGCTCTGCCCACGGAATAAATTCTTATGGTACTACGTCGGAGTCGGGAGTCGTTAAGCCAGTCGATTTATCATAACGAGGCACTATTTACGCACTTTATGGTGATTATTGTAAGTATTTTTAGTCGTGGCGCGTGTCCGTCGACGGTGTTTTACTATTCGTCGTATATTAGGGTGACTTTCATTTCATCATTGGTGTAAACAACTTCAAGGTTATCGGTTGGCATGTGCCAGAGTCGTTAGGTGCGGGACTGGGATGCAGGAGTGATGTCGGCAGCGGGAGGCGGGGGCGTGGGCGCCGTGGTGCGCCAAGGGCAGTTGCGGAAGCTGAAGACGATGAAGAAGAAGTACTTCGTGCTGCGCGCGGAGACCCCGGAGTGCTCGGCGCGGCTGGAATACTATGAGTCGGAGAAGAAATTCCGCGCGGGAGTGGCGCCGCGCCGCGTGCTGCCACTGAAGAGCTGCTACAACATCATGCGGCGGCTGGACCTCAAGCAGAAGCACGTCATCGCGCTGTTCACCAGGGAGGAGCAGTTCTGTGTGGTGGCGGAGAACGAGCAAGACTTGCACGCTTGGCTGACCGCCATCCTGAAGCAGCACCGCACTGAAGACGCCAGTGACGAGCTGCTTCACCCAATACGTAAGTCTGAACACTTCCACAATGTTTACTAAAACATGAGTACATGCTGGAATGTTTAAGGTTATGTAGGTAACAATGTCATGTTCAAGTGTAAACTGTTCAAGCATTCACTATTTACTATGGGGCTGCCTTGGCAAATATGAACCATGCTAATATTTCTTGTTTTCAAATACTTTACTAAATCAAATTAGTTTCCAATTACTTTATGTTCTAATAAATAAACATGTTTATCTGTTGTGAATACATGCTAAATATTTGACTAAACTTTTTGTGAAATCTCACATAAATTCTTAGTTAAAATAATCTCACAGTTATGTAGATTACATAGTCAGTATTTGTTTTAATGTCTAGATTGAATAGTTAATTATACAAAAACATCATATTTTATTGTCTCAAAGTCATTCCCATCATTAAAGAACTTTGATTTAAATTCTGTTTGAATGAGAATGTACGAATATTTCCTTTTTAGTTAGGAATATATACTAAAAACTTGAGTAAACACTAATCATAATTAATAACATCACCCTGTAAGCTCATGATGGGAATTGGTTATCTGAATACTAAAGTCTACCATAAGTATTGGTTATAGAAGTTACCGAATATAATAAACATGTTGCATTGTCATTACTATTTTTTAATTCATTTAAAAACATAATTATGTGAAGATAGAGATTCACAAATACAACAGAAATAATATGTTGCTAAATGAATATGTCGATGATGTGAATGAAATTCCTAGCTCAATTAACAACCACATATTATGAACAAAATTTTATAGAAAAAATCAAATACTTTTCCTGGTTTACTTAATTTATCAACTACAAGCAACGGTCATTGAATTAGCATAGCTATGTAATATGCTATGAACTATTAATCACAAAATTAAAATGTTTGTTATTATTAGTTCATACACAAGAATATATCTGTTCACTTCGGGAGTTTTCATTATTTAATGTCCTACTAAGGAAGTTACTTCTGGCAAACTTTTGTGTTGGAGTTGAAAACAACTGGAAAGTATTGAAATAATATTATATTATAATTATGTTGATATTATTGCTACTATATTTCATTTTTTATCAAGATTTATTGTAGTGAATAGATGATTGTTATCATTCTAAAGTGAATCAGATGTTCTGTCAGGAAATAAGATATTTATTTACAAAAAAATATAATTTGTATCTTATTAGTTTTAATTAGCACTTAACTGGACTCCATGCACCTAATAAGAAAAGCAGCATCATGGGATTTATGACTTTGTGAGTTCAATAACACTAATAATTATTTTTTCTGTAACAGTTCTAGGAAACCTTGATTTTTCTTTTTAAACTTTTCATGAATGGGTTTTTAAATAGTAATTTCCTCGACCAAATACTGGAGCATGTAGGTAATAAACGGTACAGTGATAATCATAAAACATTGATTCTAGCGCCCTAAAAGCGAAACAGAAACTAAAAACTCGAATGAACGACAGAACTGCGTAGGAAACGTAGGTAATTCGCAATCAATTGCGTCTTAGCGGAAAACACGGCACACGGACGGAGCCGCGGGCGCCACTAGCTAGACAATAAACAAGCATTAAAACAAAATCCTTAATAACTTACTTCGCATCAGACAATAATAAGCGACTACGAACATGCCATAAAAAGGCCAAAGCACAATCATAGACTATGGAAATTTAGGCGCGTACGCAAGTGCCGGTGTCGTTGACCCCCGGTAATATTGTGATGCTGTGGGTAAACATACGAATACAATCATTAATCTTAATACGAGCTCGTCGGAAGCGAGTGACGGCCCTTCTCACACGTTACGATTGTATGGTTGCCAGGGTCACCGGTTGTTTTGATTTTTAGATCGAGTAGCGAGTAGTTTGTATCATTTTGCGCTGTTCGAGGGTACTGAAAAATGCTGATATCATTATCATTCTGTCATGATTAGTCATTAATTGCTCGACGTTAACGTTACGGGGATTTTTTTATTAATATTTTCGCAGACTACATTGACGCGGTTCGTCCGATGTGTTGTGGTATTTTTACGGTTTTTGCACTTGTGACGTAGCACAGCGGTCTAGCCTCGGGGCCTCACGGTTACCTACTCTGTCGTATGAAGCGATCAATCAACTCAGCCTACCGCAGTCCACAGGTCTCTCGAATCTCGCCCCAATACTCGAATTTTAATCGTCAGTACCTTAGTAGGGGTGGCAAATTAGTTTTTCTCGCCGATGTCAAGATTTTTTGGTTAGGAGTTTAGGACTACACGAGAGTCAGTACAGTTCCGCTTTCTATACATTCTCAAATCTGAGTCATTTCGGCTCTTATAAATTGGTACTCGGCCTTCCGGCCGCAAGTTCGCATCACTCTGTTTGAACCGTTACTTGGTGACTCCTTACCAAAAGTAGTTATACTTTTGACCGGGCTGTACCCTCTGGCCCCTGCCATGGCATTATAAGAAAAACCTAGCAGTTTAAGTCGCTGGTACCTGGCGCCGGTTACGGTTTCGATAAGTAAACACATGAGATCATAGTCTGACTCTGTCAGTTATTTTTAAAAACATGATGTTTCTTAGAGGAGATAGATCTTCGTTAGTACAAGTATGGCTCTTGGAATTTATTGAATAGTTTCTCATTTGAGAGGATGAACAACTTACAATTTTACTTCAATGGGAATGGAACTATGGGAAGCAGCATGATCTCCCAATAAGTACCATCTCAACCCCTTGTAAGCTATAAATAACATCTTATTGGGATTATCAATCCCTTTAGGATGCTTTTGACATCACCATTCACATTCTCTTCTAAGTTTTTTTTAAGGCGCTATGATCAGACAGAAACCGTGCGTACTAGTTATTTGAATCTATGGTAAACGTAAAAAAATATTTCAATGAAAGCTTGGGATAATAATGCAATTATAATATCTTATTGGTTAAAAGCATTTTGCAAAGATTTATGCGTAACTTTACCCGTTTATGCAGCGCACGCAACGGAAGCTCTCAAAAGGAATAAATTTTCCCCGTTTTTTCAACATTTTTCATTGATGCTCCGCTCCTATTGGTCGTAGCGTGATGTTATATAGCATATAGCCTTCCTCGATAAATGATATCCAACACTAAAAGAATTTTTCAATGCGAACCAGTAGTTCCTGAGATTAGCGCGTTCAACCAAACAAACAAACTCTTCAGCTTTATAATATTAGTATAGATTCTTGTTTTCCACCAATCCTGTTAGTTCACACATTCTTGCAGAGGGCATGCATTTCATTTTGGATTGTCGATTAGAAATAGTGACTTTTGGGAAGCGTTCATCCGAAATTGTCCTTCCTAATTCAAGAACCATATTTTAATTCGCAAGAACGTAAGCACAAACTGTGGACCACATATAGGTCGAAGCGTGATCTCATATTTGCTTGCTAACTAATTTGTGTGTTTACTAGTGCAATGATTAACTGTATGGTTTATTGTGATGTCCGTAAACGATTGTGCTTACTGATCGAGGCACGTGAACTGCAAACATAGCAACGCGTAGTACCTACGTAGAGGTACCATCGCGTGCATTTGCGCTGATCCACTTTTCAACCTTATCACCTTAGTAATAAGGTCGAAAAGTGGTTCACCGCAAATGTCCGCGATGGTACCTATCTGATACATTTGCCGTTTCAATTGAAGACGTAGACGTCATGTTTTTCTTTGGAATATTAATAAATGGATGATGGGATTGGAATAGGGTTGACCTTTCACCTTATTGTGACGTTTTGGCTTTCAAACTTTAGTTGAATCGAGTTTAGCTAACTCAAGCTAAAGTAGTAGGTAGTGAAGTTAGTTACAAAAGCGCAATGTAGATAATGTAGGCCCCCAAAACATAGACCCACGACCTGGAGAAGGCCACGGAAATTCGCTGGATGCGGGCTAAGCAGTTCTGATCGCTGTGGAAATCCCTAGGGGAAGCCCACGTGCAGCTGTGGACGTCTTTCGGCTGATATGTACCTACATATTCTCGATCAAGGCCAGTGAAATAATGTACTGGGGCCGTATTATGAAGTATTTATGCCATCATGATTCCAGTCCGAAAAGGGGATGGTGTTATCGGTCACGTATAGCTACGTCTCTCGCGCACAGGAATCATAATGGCATTAGAACGTCATAATTCAATTCAATTTAATTTATTCAGGAACAATTTACATTGTGTTTGAAATCATAACTGAATAAAATCACGTTCATTAAAATTATAAAACCAACACATTCATAACACAAGAAATTATAAAAAATAACAAAAAAAAAAAAACAATAACATTACAATTTAATTTAAACATTCAGTACAATTAAAAATTGAATAACATTACTACATCCTAATATTACCCAGTCACACATTAACTAGGAATAATCAAATCAAATAATATGGCACCAGTTCTATAATAACACAATGTCAGAAGAACATAGGCCTTGTTCATTCACTCATGTAAACAAACTGTTGCTTTGTATTTCTGCATGGAGTTCCGTTGCCTACGCAGACGCACTACGCATCAGATGACCTTTGTTGAGGATTGATGCGCAGAAGCGCGAATTGTATATCACTTTACTTCTTCTTTCCTTGGTATTTTTAAATCCTGGTAATAGAACATACAAGATCATTTCAGCCAGGATTCGTTTACTTCTGGGTATAAGCCTCCTTTCCTCAATTCCGTGCATCCAAATTCTGGGAGTTCATTGACAGTCCCAGAAATATTATTGAGAAGGCCCATAATAAATGTTTGTAACGTTAATGTGTTGATATGATGGAACTACAATCTACATATCTATCTATAAAAATACATGTGTGTATGTATGTTTGTTCCCTATGGATTCCAAAACGGCTAGAGCGGTTTTGATGAAACTTTCAGCAAATCTTTAGATTAGTCCAGCGGGTGATCCTGTGAATTTTGGTAGCGATCGGGCTACCCGTGCAAAGCCGGGGCGGGTCGCTAGTAACTAAATAATTTCCTTCAACAGTCGGTGCACAAGGACAATCAGCTGATACATTGTTATCTTATCGCACGTAACTCACTGTTACGCTTTCGATTCTACAGAGGGTAGGCTGGTATCTAATGTAATGTTTTTCTAACAGTGCAGTCAACCCAGCCTTGTCTTATTTAGATGAAAAAAATCTATCAGATGACCTATCATTCCGGCCTTTGTTCTTACGGCGAAAGCGCCAGGATAGCGCGCGAAATTCAAATTTCCTTACGTTTTTTGCAGTTTGTTGCAGGTCAGGGCAAGTTGTATGTTGATTAAAATATGATTCGCGACCGTAACAACGCGCGTATTTATAATCATTAAAGTAATCAATACAACTCTCTCTCTAAGACCAAGACAAGTAAATCCTATTGAATGACTATTTCATGATATCTTGACATTTGAGGATTATACTAAATTAGGCAGTTGTTAGATTCTAGTGATTATAATTCTGTAAATACCTATTTGTTACGGTCCCGAATCATACTTTAATCGTCATACACCCAGACACAGCTGCAAATTGCAAAAATTGTAAGAAAATTTGAATTTCGTGGGCAACCTTAGCGTTTCCCCCTTATATGGGGAAATCCGAGGATACCACTGCGCCCTCCAGTTGTTATTCCGCCACAGGGGATACGAAATTAAATTCTCAGGTTCCCCAGGTCTTGACGACGTGATTCCCTCGTCTCCCGCCCCAAAACCCGGCTTTTTCAAACCTTGAGGCTATAGGAATCAACCCCAGGTTCATATATCTATTGTATTTGTTGTACCTTTCTAAAAGGAACACATCCCAATACATTCACACCATTCTAGGCCGCGCAAACAGAAGCGCAATAACAACAACAGTTGCGTCATAAGAACTGTTTATCTGCGAATCACCTTATATATAGTAGTTAATTAAACTAATTAAAGTGTATCGTTCTTTCTAACATTACGTGACTACAAAGGTTCATCAACATCATAAAAACCTTTTGATTAACTGCGCCACCACTGTCAGTTGTCGCAGATGGTATCTATCACAATCGATAAACAATAGTACCAAAGCGGTAGTGTAGTAGTTAATCACTCTCCAACCGCAGTTGTAATAGGCTTGACGCATTGATGCTGCTGATGCCTATTCGGATCTTCGGATGCTGTCGATTTTTAGTCTAGGAGTTCGGGACTAAACGATATTTATGTTCGGCTCTTTCCGTATGAAATCTTAGGAACTGGACTAGATCCGGCCTTGGAGTAGTCCTAGCCGAAATAGCGCTCTTTCTCGCAACAAGGTCAGGGTCTACCAACCTTCTGATTTAGCACCTATGCTGCTTAAGCAACTATGCTGACCTCTGATTACCTAGATTCTAGGCGCTATACTCCAGGGGTTACTGACGAAAGGTATCACTTCTTCAGAGCTGACACCCCTTTCAATAAGCCTCTCGCCTTGAAATTGTCCTAGAGAACATTCGATATTTATTGAAATTCGTAGAAAATAACGCCCTAGGTAAACTTAGTTTCTCGTGAAATATTTACTTATTTTATTCATTCCATAAAATCAATCCGTTTATCGCAAAAAGTTATACTTATTGGGCTCCAGAAGTATGAAAACACGATAATGAATAATTCTAAATCAGCTATGTAGGTCATTTGGTCATAGCTGAACGCTAATGACCTAGGCATTGTATAGCTATATCTAGATTGGGGCGCTTGGGAATATTCACGAGGTATCAGAGCTGTTTTTGTTCGAATACTTCAGATGTTTAGATCTTTGTTTCCGTAAGTTTCTTGCTAATAAGCAATTACTTAACTATGTTAGTATGAAGTTGTTAGCTCAACTATGTGAACTGTTTTATGATATTTCAGTTCTAATTTTTAACCGACTTCAAAAAGGAGGAGGTTATCAATTCGGTTATATGTTTTGTAATGTTTGTTACCTCAGTACTCCGTCATTTATAAACCGATTTGGAATTTTTTTTTTTTATTTGAAAGGACATACTTCCAAATTGGTCCCATTTTTATCAAAATCCGGTTCTGATGATAGGATCCATGAGGAATTGAGGGAACTCCTCATATATTATAGGCAAACAGCGATTTTGGTATTTTCATCAACAAGTCAAGCATTTGCATTCAGAAAGTATCATTTGGTGAAGTGGAACTGACGAAGAAGACCACAGGTAGCCACGGGAACTCCTCAATGATTGTATTTCACGGGTGGCGATAAGATATTTCGGTTAAGATAGTTAAGCGGCTATGACGAAGCAAATTTAAACAAATGGTTCTGAAATGTAACCATCGAACTGATCTGATGATGAAGCTGGAAGGTAGGCACCAGAACTTCGTAATAAAACAATGTATCCTAGCCGCGTTTGGGCTTATTGGAATTGTCATGAGATGCACTCTGGCTATAAATTATTTTTAAACGACTTCAAAAAAGGAGGAGGTTCTCAGTTCGCCGGAATCTTTTTTCTTTATGTGTGTTCCCCGATTACTCGAAGACGGCTGGACCGATTTGAAAAATTCTTTTTTGTTTGAAAGGGTATACTCTCCAGGTGGCCCCATAGTCATCAGGTCAGGATCTGATGATGGGATCCTGGAGAAATCGAGGGAACTCTGCAAAAATTATAGGCACACCTATAGCGATTTGGGTATTTTTATAGTTACTTGTGCATTTGTGCTCGGAACACAGCTGTCTGAGCTGTGCTCCTGGGGACTTTGTTGACCACTTCATCTTTCCAGCGAAAGCACTAGGAAGTGGTGAAGGGCGGGCCTTTTGAGGGATTGTCATGTAATTTTGACGTTCGAAAAGTGTTGATTCTCAGCCTAGTTTGAATAAATGACTTTTGGTTTGAAAAAATAAGCGAGTAGGTACATCACTCGCCTTCGGTTTGCTGACGATATAGTAGTCATGGCTGAGACTTCGGAGGACCTCAGTACAATGAACATGGATAAAACGAAGGTCATGTCAAATGCCCATGCAACACCCACCCTTTGTGGGACGTCAAAACTGCCCCAATAAGCAAAAACATTGCTTTAACGTCTACTATGCGGCTATATGGCCTACAAATAATTGCAGACTGTCTATCTTACGATAAATAATATTCGATTAATAATATTGTTTATTTGTAGTACAAATAAACAATAGGTATGCAGAGTGAAGTAAACAAATATTAGAGGAAAAAAATACATCAGTATTAATTTCATCAATTTTATTTAGAAACGCCGTGTTTCCCAAGTTGGATATTTTTCCCTAATGTGCACTTGTTTATAGGTAAATAATAAATAATGTTTGCATGTAGCCACTTCATGCTACCTACTATTAATAAGATAAATGTGTTTGTAGGTTCACAGTTGGTACCTAAGTTGGTTGGTACTAATGTTACTGTCCAGGATACTTAATAAACATGGTATCCACGAAAGTAAGGTGGACTGGATGTGACAAACGGAGAATCGAGTAATGTCGAATTAGGGTAGCTCTCTAGTAACTCTCCGAGTCCATTATCCACCAAGCTAAAATAGAGATGGGATTTTAGTCTTACAGAATACGTGAGTTACCTCATAATATTAATGAGTCCTCTGTACTCTTCCAGAACACGTGTGGCAAGTGAATGTACAGAAGAAAGGCCTGGGTGCGACGAAGAACATCCAGGGTCTGTACAACCTGTGTCTCACCGACAAGACGCTGACTCTCGTCAAGATCAAGAGTCACAACAACGTCATCAGCGATCTGGGGTTGCTCGAGCGCGTCGAGTACTCCTTGAAAAACATTCGGAGGTTTGTAGACCTGATTTACTTAGTAAGACTGTACCCGGGTGTTAAGACGCAAATAAATGCCAACGGCCTTGAGTGCATAGCTTGCATGTTCTGTGCTGAGCTCACGCAACGCAGACGCACGTCGTACATCCACCCAGTAATAGGACTCGCCCATTATGGAGCGCTGTCCCAAATTAGACGCATTATTAATTTATTGTACATAAAACAAAAGGTATTAAGTAAAACACGTAGACTAAAAGACAATGGGCACGCCACAATTGCGGTGATAAGTCCCCTCTTTGAGGAGTGGCTGGAGAGGCACCACGACGTCCTCACGTTCCGCCTGACGCAGGTCCTCACCCGACACGGGTGCTTCAGGAGGTACCTGTTCCGGATAAAGTGGGAGGAAACGCCCGGATGTCACCATTGTGTGGGTCGCCCGGAGGACACGGTGGAGGTCTGCCTGGCTTGGGCGGAGCACCGCCGTGTCCTCGCGGAAGCGATGGGCGGCGGCGATCTCTCGCGTCCGGCCGGCCCTGGTCCACGCCATGGTACGGAGCGAGAGTACATGGGATGCCATCACCTCCTTCTGCGAAGCAGTAATGCTCGCAAAGGAGGAGGCGGAATGCGTGAGGGAGAGGCAATCTGCGCCCTCACGCCCCTAGTCGCCGCAGGAGACTCCCTGGGCGTCGGGAATTGATAGCCGATTCCCGGCCACCGTAGGCACGGGCTCGCCGTCCGGTAAGGACCAGGCCTGGGTCAACGGGTCGTTGTGTTCCACGCGCGCCTCAAAGAGATGTCAGCACTAATTGATTGGGTCCGCTAGGGCCGAAGCCAGCTAGGGTCGCGGGATGTTCGAAAGAGTTACCGTGGCCCCTGGCACAGGCAACTGAACGAACACGGGTGGGTTTTAGTCAGTAAAAGTCTCACACACCCTCCCGCTCCGCCCAGAGCGGGAGAAGTCATTTGCTGATTTCCCATCCAAAAAAAAAGTCTAAAAGACAAATATTTAAATTATCTTTAAAATGGTGAAGGTTTCATAAAAATACAGTTGATAGTTTTTGCGTAATTCTCAGTTTTTATCCGCGTTAGATATAACATTACAAATTAATTACACTATATATTATATAAACAATATAAAATATTCACATTTAAGTTATTAATAAAATGCTCTAATTTAACGTAATTTTTTTATCACATCTATTCAAAAAGAGTAATCTATTCATCGTATATAGGGACTAAAATAGCTCTTCAATCCCTAGGGACTAAAAGTGATTTGAATTTGGAATGTGGATATTGTTAGTAAAAGTTCCAATCACCAGAGAGATCAATCATGAATATGATCAAGTTACAGGCTGTTTGATAAAGTAAACCAAATTAAAAAATAAGTTTGTGAAAAAATAAAAAACATGCGAAATGCATTTCGCCTTCGTTCGTAATTGTTTACTCAAATTCGGATTTTACTTAGTTTTATAAAATAAATATTATTTCCATGATATGTCATATTGTTCGTAATTGTACTTAAGTATGTAAATAAATAAACGTACTATCCTTAGTCATAAGTTGCACTTGCTTATTTTCTTATAGAGGATGATAAATAATAGTGTCCACCTCGGGAGCCACACTATTTTAAGCTCGAGAAACGTACTTTGAATCCCTCGCTGCGCTCAGGATTCTACTTTAGAATCCTTCGCTATGCTCTGGATCTTTAAAATAGTTGTTTGCTCCCTTGGCATTCTACTATTTCCAAATCATAAACACTACTCGTTCAGACGTGATTTTCAGTTTAAAATCATTAAAAGTCGGTTATCGTCGCCTTAATGTGACATAAATCGAGCTTTAGAAGCTGTCCCACAGGTATGAGTGACGAGACGAAGCTCTCCAAAGCGGAGTTTTCTCTAATATGCAATGTGCCATATTTACGGCCGGTTACTGCCCGTACATACATACCCATTCAGTAGTATTAAGTTTAAAGCTCCGTGTGAAAATGCTCTTTCGGGGAACTACTGTCACCCTTTTTTTGGTGGGATATTATCAAATGACTTCTCCCGCTCTGGGCGGAGCGGGAGGGTGTGTGAGACTTTTACTGACTAAAACCCACCCGTGTTCCTTCTGTTGCCTGTGCCAAGGGCCGCGGTAACTCTTTCCAACATCCCGCGACCCTGGCTAACTACTGCCTGCATGTCTCGTGTTTTCTGATTTCAATGGTTTGAGTAATTTAATTACGGACAAGCGATACATTTCAGCTTTGTTTCCTGGAAGGTTGGAGGCCGTTGCATTTGACTCCGTTTATCGGAAAACAGACTCGCGCTCGTCGTAGTAGCATTGAACTTGACCAAGTTAGCATCGACGTTTCAAGGACATGTTTGAGCGTTCAACCAGGACGTTGCGTATACAGTGTGTCTCTGGATAAAGTGCACAAACGAAAATGGGTGAAACTAGACCATAATTTATCGACAAAAAAATTGGAAAAAAAAATGTTAAAAAATATTTGTATTATTAATATTGATGGTTTAATTTTTTATCACCTACGACAGACCCTTTTTCTTAATTTTTTTTTTGTAACTTTAACATTGTTTTTATGCCGTGTTTTTTATTTGCTAAGCATCATGTGATCTTAGCCATTATCACTGTTTTTATTTCAATGAAATACTCGCAATGTTTCAAAAGATATATTTTTTTTTAAGAAAAAGTGTCTGTCGTAGGTGATAAAAAATTAAACCATCAATATTAATAATACAAATATTTTTTAACATTTTTTTTTCTAATTTTTTTTTTGTCGATAAATTATGGTCTAGTTTCACCCATTTTCCTTTGTGCACTTTATCCAGGGACACGCTGTATATTACCTTGAAGTTTCGATCCTTCTAGTATCTTCTAGATCTAGTTTAACGACATTTTCCTTCTGTTTGCAAAACATCAAAGAAGTTTTTCGGTCATATTTCCTCGTCGTTAAATAATATTACCTAATGTATTAGGCAATATTAGTTGTTATAGTTTTAAATGCAGAATATTTAATCTCACTTTACAGTGATTAACACTCCTTGTTCTGAGAATTTCAGATATTTTTAATATTCATTAGCATTGCGGTTTTTGGCCTTAAAATCGAGAGGAAAATACCCGAGTCGCTATCGAAACGGGATAATACACGATAATAAGTATTGAGAATTTACGTATACAGAGTTGGTATTTTGGAGATTGTCCTTCAACATTTTCTGCGAAAAGTAAAAGTATTACGATAAATTCCAGTCACTCGGTCACTAATATTGTTGTCTCCACGAGTGAGTGTCTGTCCGCTTCACTGACATACTGACGGGCTAATCTTTTCACTAAGGTCTGAGCTAATATAATAATAATATCAGCCTATTATTGTCCCAGTGCAGGGCAAAGGCCTCTTCTCATACAGAGAAGGCAAGATCATTGAGCACCACACTTGCTCAAGGCGGAGTGGCGATTTCAGTCTTATATACATATCGCTCACCTAGCAGTATAATGACACATCTACTTTTTTCTTATTTTACAGAAATGAGGGTCAAAGATTTTACAAATGTTTGAAACGAAGTTATGAGTTCATTTTACATTTTATCATGGATTTTATGGTTTTAGCAACTAGTATAGACCTTAATAGATAAAACTAACACCGTGCCGTTTTACCGCTTTATAAATTATACACTTTTAAACACTTAGGCCGTAAAAACTCAATTTCGCTTTTTTTTGTAAATGTGCCATTATACTGCTAGGTGAGCGATATATTTCGTCTTATAGTCGATGTTTTCCTTCGCCGATGTCAGTGATGTAATGATAATAGAAACTTTTTTACAAAAAATAAAACCGACTTCCGAAAAAACACTAAAGTAAAGTAAAGAATAACTGATTTCGGAAGTCGGTGTCTTTGGTTTTGTATTTTCGTTCTTTGTTACCGACTTCCAAAATCAGTAATTTTTCACTTTGTATCATATTACTTACTATGTGTTTTAGTGTTTTTTTTTTGGTAGTCGGTTTTATTTTTGTAAAAAAGTTTTATTTTTCACTTTTTAGTTGTGGTACCTACCCCACACAAAGTCGGATACCACTACCTGCTATGTAAATTACAATGATAGGAAGTTATTTGAACAGCATCATCCACGTAGACTAAGTGGGAAAAATACGTATTATTGAAGCGGACTCAAAAACCACCCAAGCAAAGTTAATAAATTTTCATGGGGCCAATTCGAGGCGTACCCTCCCGAATAAAACAAGAATCGTTCAAATTGGACTATTCTGTAAAAAAAGTTATGCGTGGTCATACATTATGTGGATTTGAATCCACAACCTCATGCATGAGGGGCTAATATTCTAGTTGTTTACTACGATATACTAAACTACGAGTACTAACAATATTTGCAAAGTAATTTAAGGATATGGAAATAAAAGGCTTTATTTATTAATATTATATTACGATATAAGGAGAACCTATTCCTTATTATTCTATGCTATGGTAATGAAATCGGTGCTACCGGCATGGTGCGATCCCTTTCACATCTCGAGGACTAGTCCGATTTTACCTATTTCCAGCGGTAGCATTATAATCATACACCCTCACATGGTAACCCTACAGTATTGTTAAAGTACCAAATAGCTGCGAGCACTAAAACGCATCGAGGAAAAAATGTTTTTTTTACTATTTTGTCCTTACTTTTTTACGGTTTACCACGTAAACCCCCGACGTTGAAGTGATAAACAAATGATTACGTTAATCAAGTGATAATTGTTTACTCATAATTATTTACATAGTGACGATTGTGCAGTGGTTATTCGCGGTTGATTGCGTCTGTAGCTGATTGATAAAATCAATGTAAGCTTTGATTATACGTATTGCAAATTCCATGCAATTTTATAACCAAGTTCTCGTCCCGCAAAAGCAATGGCCAAGCAATTAATTAAAGTGTTCCTGGAAGGACCTGGGGAGGCCTTTACCCAGCAGTGGGACAGTATAAGCTAAATGAAAAAAGTAGGCACTCATGGGTACTGTCGACAAAAGTGAAAACTTAAAACATTAACATGTACACAGGCCGCTGCGCATCGCCAGTCTGGCGCAACACGTCACATTGGCATGACGCCAATTGATTGGGTGACGCGAGCATGTCGCATGTCGCGAACCCGTAAAACTTTCCTCTACCTAAAGTCGCTCAAAGCACCTAAAGAAGTTTTCACTTCAAAAATAAATTGCGAGGCGGTCAATATTTTCCATAAACATAACATAACATAACATCACGCCTTGTTTCCCCGAAGGGTTAGGCAGAGGTATACCTATAGTAACACCCACATTTCGCCAGTTATGTTTGCGTCCCATGTAATAGGGGGCGAGCCTATTGCCATCCACCGGGCACAAATCCAGACTGCGAGCTGCTACTGAGAAATTCCAAATAGAAAAACCCAATAACACTGCTCGACCTGGGAATCGAACCCAGGACCTCATGCTCAGGAGTAGCGCTTGCGACCACTAGACCAACGAGGCAGCCAATGTTTTCCGATGATAACTAATCCTGAATCCTAACAATGTTTATTAAAGAAAAAATAAACCTATTATTTTTCGCTGACCAAGAAGTAGTACTTACTTGCTTCGGGACATACATGGTCAAACTAGAAAAAAACAAATATTTGTCTTGATCCAAGGTTTGAAAGGAGGGCGACGCGGCTAAGAAGTAAGAACTCCACTCTCCGCCTCCGCTAAGTCACAGGCCGAAGCATAAAACGATCAAAAATGTAAGGTTATTTACAGAACTCACATTCATATAAACCACTCAAATAGTTCAATAATATGCATTTTTCTCAGAATGATGATTAATTGTTTTCAAATCCTTGTTTTATTTGTGTAACAGATGACGTTCGTTTTCTCGGAATTGCAACACCGCACCGTGTTCGTGCGTTCTGTTATGAATGTATCCATTTTCTGACAAGGTAAAACCTGCGCAAATAGAATAAATGCGAGCGTTTCATTTTAAATTGGAATACTCTCATGCTGAATTTTTGTACGACGAAGCAATGGAAGGGTCGAAATCGCCCAAAGTTTGATTAATGATACTCAGAAGTAGGTATCTTACACCATGGGTAATCTTTTAATGAACAACAGTGCTGCTGCCTCCCAACTTCCTTTGTTTGGTACCAACTTGATAAAGTTTTAAGTGTGTCTTAAGCTGGGCATTCACGGTCAGTTCACATGGATTAATTCAAATGGATGGACGCCAGTAGTTTAGGCCACTCACGACTTCATTCCAAATGAGTTTCATTTCTCTATCGATGGGGACTAGAGAATACAATCCCGAGCATGTTTTTCAATTCCGGGATTACGGGACTTTTGAAGCGTAATCCCGGGATCCCGGGATTAGATTATTTGGTTTCTAATTGGGCTCAAATGAAAAAAAAAACTTAAAAAATGTTTTTAATACTGTTGTAATACACAACACAAATCACAGTATAGTAAGAAAAGAAAAAAGGCGAAATAAAAAACCTATTTAGAATTTCGAAAATACAATCGCAGAAATATCAAAGCATCCAATGTTTGACTTCCAAGCCTGCTTCATAGTTTACTGCCAACATAAGCAGCAGCTGAAAACGCTCGCTCAGGTTCTACACTGGTTGTAGGAACAGACAATAGATACTTATATGCTATTTCTAAGTGATATCTACGTACTCCTCCATTTTCAAACAGGCTCATTTCACGTCTAATACTATTTTCCAACCCCGATTCATTTTGTACTTGTACTTCATGATCTGGGAAGTTCATACTCTTGTCAATTTCCAGCTGTAACTTTCCCTTTAGTGACAATCGTGGTTGGGATTGGGAGGTTTGTGGCCTTAGCTCATCGTCTGTTTGTGATGTTTCTTCTTCTTCCGTGTCATCTCGACTGTTAAGTCTTTTAACAATACTCTTTATTTGCTTCCTCTCTAAAGCCTGTGTAGTAACTGAAAATAAGTCATGCCATCCCAAATCCGATAATAACTGACTTGTATTACGTATCGTACGACGTATCTAAAGGTTGTTTTTTAGTCGTTATGTAATAAATGCTGTTAATATAATATAGGCAAAGTCATTGTCAAGGCGCAACGGACTACGGAATGAAAACTAGACTTGCTTGTGGCATTCCCGAAAATCCCGAGATTAGCCAAGTACAGTCCCAGGATTATCGGGGTCAGAAAACGGCCGGGATCCCGGGATTGTATTCTCTAATGGAAACGCATGCAGACGTACTATGGTGAAGTAGTTGAAAATAGATTCAGACTCCGAAGAAGAAATTTTACTTTCTGCGGTTGCTCTTTGTTGCCATGTATTAACAAGAAAACCAAAAACAAAATGGTCGAAGGAGTGACTGGCGAAACTACTAAGGATGGTCGAATCAACTTATTTCAAACTATTCGAACTTGTAACTCCTTATATTGTGAAGCATCTGTCTCACTGCACGGCTTTGAAAACATAATGAACGCAAACGGCCCACGGATTTCGCACTTACAGACAAATGGCGCGACACCAAACGGCGTGAGGCTGTGGATTGCGGCACGCACGGAAAATCAGTGATTTGACGTCACGCCAATATTTGGATTGAAGAATCGACACTCACGATCAAATTTCGAATGTACATCACTCCATTTGTTGCGATGGACTGACCGTGAATACCCAGCTTTACGAATATTCACAAGACCTAGACCTTTTGTTTTTTATTTTTTTGGATGGGAAGCCACGGTAACTCTTTCGAACATCCCGCAACCCCGGCTGGACAAGACCTGGACCTATAAAGCCAAAAGTGCAGAAACTAGATTATAAAAATTGAATCTTAAAACGTAGTTGTTAAGGCTCAATATTTTATAATATGAGATCAGATAATCGATTTTAAACATGGTCCTTATGTTCCAGATGTGGCGATTCCGAGCGTTTCTTCTACATGGAGGTGGGACGGCAGACCACGACCGGCGCGGGAGAGCTGTGGATGCACACGGATGACTCCAACATCGCGCAGAGCATGCACTCCACTATTTACCAGTATGTTACTGCCGAACATCTACAAGGTGTAATTTAAACAACGCACAACCTCTTTAGGGGTCATTGTACTCATCATTATGAACATCTTTTACTATGGGAACAAACCTGAAATCGCGAAAAGATAATCAGCTATCCGCTACATTTATGTTCACATAACTCGTCAAAATGTAGGGAACAGCTGTTTTTTTTCACCAGGTGTTGTAGTGTAGTGTATTTGGGAGAGCCCGATGTCCAATCGATCACAAAATAGATTGTTTACTTTCTATCTCAACTCATCTTCCCAACCTTCCAGTGCGATGCGCGACTGTGCGAAAGAGACAGAGAACGAGCGCGACCACATCGTTCTCCCGAAGCCTGGCGATAACGCGCTACCGGCGCGACGGCAGTCGTACTCGGACGGACGAGCCGGTCGCGACGGACTGATCAATGGTAAGTCGGGTGGCAGTTGTAGGGGAGAGGGCTTTGTGTACGAAGCGAATTTGTTACGAATCTGGCCTTTTTGGATGGAGTCTCTTATACCCTCATCGAATTATCTAATGTTTCTAGAAGTTGGGCAAAACATATAGGAGTTTCTTAACACTTTTGAGCTTTAAGGGCCAACATTCAAAGCCGCGATGCTTTGGGAAAAAAGTACTTATGAACAGTCATGTAAAAGTTGAGCTCGCTGATTTTGGCGCTGAGAGCAGTTATGAGTTTCGGCCCTTAGATCGTTGAATTGTAGTTTTAAGGCGAAAGCGCTAGGGCAGCCCGCGAAATTCAAATAGTTTTACGTTTTTTGCAGAGAGTTGTATTGATGATTGTAATGATCATTATCATAATTCAATAAATACGTATTTGCTTCGGTCATGAATTATATTTTGATCAACGTACAACCTGATTCTGATCTGCAAATTACAAAAAACGTAAGACAAATTGAATTTCGCGGGCTATCGTGGGGCATTCCCCTTAAACATTTTCTAGTTGCATCACTTTACCCAATATTCTCGTTTTAAATCTCGCTTCGTACACAAAATTAGTGAAATGGACATGTATTTCGTAACTCATTTAGTTAGTCCACATTAGTTTGTATCATGATCGTCTTAAGGGCTACTTTCCTTTGACAAAACATTAGAACATGTAGTTTAGTATCTTTTTGCTTGCATTCATGTCACCTGTAGAAGTTAGATGCTTGTTTTAGTTTAGATATCTTGTAGTGAGCAGTGACTAACATTTTGTTCAACGTCAATAATATTGTGTCAATAAAATGTTGTGTAAAATGTGAAGATAACATGTAGAAGAAATGAGCCCTTACATCAAAAAGATAAATTAAATTGGATATAACGAGTATCATATTTTGTGTTCATAATTTTGGAAAGAAGTATAAAACATTTGTGTGTTTTGATATGAAACCTCATTATTATGTTTAGTTAGAAGACATTTCAGTCAATAAACAAGGTTAAAATATATATATATATTCCATCACAAGTAACAAAGACGAGTTATTTGAAAACGAACTCTATTGGTAAGGATGTAAGGGCTAACCTGGCAGCGATGGTCTCTTGCAGAGAAGGGCCTGTGCGTTGGGTCGTGCATTAGGCAGTGCGTGTGCGCCAGTGCTTCCTACTCCATCGACGAACCGCTGCCGCCGCCGCTCAACGGTACACACTCTGTATATACTGTACCGCTGTTCTGTTACTGGGGCAACCTGTATACAGATACTATACTGGTTTCATGGATGTTGCTTTTGTTGTTAGTAATATTGGTAAAGCAAGTCTGGTGTAAGAATTGTAAGATGCTGTCACTCATTTCCATCCATAATGCAACAATATGTAATAATTATGGAGGAAATTATCCCACTTGATTTTACTATCGTATGTCCAGTCAAAGTTAGCTCTGGTCATGGTCTATCAGCATGCAAAACTTCATCAAAATCCGTTAAGGTTGCACTAGTCGATATTTTTTCCATACAAATTTCGGGAGGGTATTACTCCACTGTTTGACATTGAACATCCAAAGTTAAACACGATATCGTTTTGTCTCATTATTAATTTGGTCTGTGCGGAAACAGCATAGTAAAATAAAAAGCCATTAAAAAGTTATGAGCCAACAGTTTCGTTTTTCTTGCTAATTTTAAAGTAACTTTGGACGTAAATAAGTAATGAAAGAATTGTAAAATCTCCAAAACAAACTCGGCCCCGAGAAAACTCAATCATTAAAGAATTCAACAAACTATTTGTTATTGATTTATACAGTGGATTTTTCGTAAAACTCGATTTTTCAAAGGACTTTTTTTTATTTTTTCGTTTCACGTTACGTCGCACAGTATGATAAAAGCCTCAAAAAATATCGCTTTTTTATTCTTCTAATCGATAGTATACACTATTTTCAATGCTAGAGTAGAATTCCCAGAAACCAATTAAGCTTAGAACCAGAGCTATATTTTAAATATTTTATTCTGGTTATCCATAGAAATTAAAAGAATTGTTATAACTTATTACGTTTTAACGTTTTAATTATAGCATGCGATAAAGCCTTTTAGATATACCTAATTTAAAGAAAGTTACGTATTTTTTCTGTTATTTTGAAATTATTTTTTTGTCCAGGTTTTATAAGGTAGTCATTTTATTTTCACACATTATTGTTTAGTGTTATGTTAACCTGCCTGTAAAATATCAGATGCTTAACACGAAGGATATCGCGTTTTTCGAATTTGGATATTATTTTGTTAGGGTATTCATATCTTTATTTGTATTCCATAATGTCTGAAAATCTTACAATGGGCTTAAAGCTAAGGTACAATTACGAACCCTGGACAACAAAGAGTATAAAATTAATGTTGAAATAAAATGAATACTTCACATTACGTTTTCACTAATAAATATCTGAAAACAAAAACATTTTAATAATTTAAATTCTTAAATTGAAGCAGGTGTTACTCATTAAGTATAAACAGTAGGTATAGAGGTAATTTAATGGGATAAAAAGTTTTCTTGGCATAAAATAATATTGTGAAGTTCAAAAATTGCTCGCAGTGGCTGTTCCTAGGTATACTTAGTTTTTATTTTGTTTCACGCGTATGTTTGTTTGTTTATTATATTGTAATATAAAACCTTATAAATAAGAATGAAATTCACAAACTCACAAATTTTACCTCTTTGTAAATAGTACAGATATAGCATAAGTATTGCACCTGGGCGCCGGAACCCGCGTAACAATAGAAAATTAATTGTCTCAACAGAAATCATTTTTTGTATTCTGAGAGTGATAAGTGATAACCCACCCTTATATCAGAGAAAAATTTGAAAACCATAGAATCATCATATCTTCGATGTCCTGATAGATTTGCATCAGATTTTTTCATTATAATTAATAGTACATTTCTGAAGAATATTTTAAGATAAATATTAGGTGCTACTTACAAAAGATGTCCGAGGGAAAAATAAAAAGGAATAAAGATAAAATCAGGCATATTTATTTTTCTATTATAGTGAAATCTTTTCTGTTTCGCCTATTACCGTGTATATAATGTTAATGAACTTTAAAAATAAATTTTCAAATATTTGCATCACATCGTTTATTTTTGCGTTTTGCTGAAAACCCAAAAAAAAAAAGTAATAAAAATTATAACTCTGTTTTAAAGTATATTTAAAATCCGGGGGTTCTACTGTCACATTAAAAATAGTTCACACTTTCGATTAATATAATAAAAAAGTGATTCCGTTTTTGAGGCATTTATCACAAAGTGCGTCGTTTCAGTTCGGAACGGTGTTTGTGTGCGTGCGAACACACTGATACTATCTCTGTCTGACACGATGCCAGGTGAGACGGCGTGCTTTTTGGCCACGCCCACCAGTGAGTTCGAACACGCGACTAGTTTAACCTTAAGGCGTGAAAAGGTAACGGACAGATGGACAAAGTTACTTTCGCATTTATAATATTAGTATGGATAAGTTACTGTGAAAGATTTGAATGCAATCCTACAGCCAGTTTATCTTCACGACTTTCAGTGCTTTTAACGCCCATCGTATACATATTTCCTTCCGTCACTCGATGGCAGACATATTGTTTTAAGGGTTATTATAATGTTTTTTCTTAACAAAAAAAAAAAAATTGTCTGGCTCTATAGCTTGAGTGTACATTTCTTCTTCCTCTGTCGTGTTCACATTACAACTTGTGTTACTGTTTAGGCCCAATAACTGGTCATGTTTGAAGTAAAAATAGCCGAACAAGTGAAACCAGTAGTTTCTGAATATGAGGTTCTCCAGTAACACGAATGAGGATACTCCCTGACATGTCAGTTTGGAGTTAGGTTCCGACGAGACTGGACGTGTGTGGCTTTTGATTTACTGATCGTTGAATGATGTTACGACCTTTAGGTTTTTTGTTTTTTTTTTTATTGTTGTATTGTCGATCTTTCAAGACTCTTTTTACTAACATTTTATTTTCTCTTCTAAAAAGTTGTGAAGTGAATTGTGTCACTATATCTACTGTATCTACTAATGCCCGTATTCACTGACAGTAGGAAACGCATAAATGAGCGTTTAAATATTATTGCATTGTTGGATTAGCCAACTCTCTGCGCTAAGCCGAGCGTGGGAAGTCCAAATGTGCGTTTTTATTTAGGCATTAATTTAGGTGTCACATACTGTTAGTGAAAACGGGCATGAGATTCTCGTTTTTCCAAACATTTCATCACATACCTTGAGTTCTGTGATCGTCCTTTATTTTGTGCGACTTTTTCAACTTTCTATTTACCCTTCCTTATAGAAGTATAAATATTCAAAGTAAATTCTTCTTTCAGAGTAATCATTCACTGTTGGGTGATACTTACCTGTTTTGTAATGACCATAGATCTCTTCATTCTATGTGTTGTGACATTCGACTATCATTGTGTCAAAGCTACACTTAACCAGTTGCTTACCCCGCTTTCGAATTAAGAGTATTACTAATTAATTTGCGCTCTACTAATTTTGTAAAGTAAGCTTTTAGGGTCAATAATTAAAATTATACAAGAAAATGGTTTATATAATGTATTAGGTATTAAAATGTTATTTTCATGAACATGATTCGGAAAACCAGAATCGAATGTTTTTGTGCCAGAACCTGTTATGCAATGAGAAAACTTCAAATGAAATTTTCGTGTACTTTTCTACACGTAATATTGTGGCTTTTAAGCATAGGAATTATTGACCCGATATGAATTAACAATGTGCCCCGCCGTAATTAACAATATTAAGTGCTTATATGAAAAGAGCTTCAAAAAAGACGGGGGTCGTATATACATAGCTTTTTATATCGTTCGCACGAAAGACGTGCTTACCAAATGTTTAATAACATAGTTTTAAAAACGACGTACTAATATGAACCTTAAGACAATTGTGTTAAGTTCAAAATGCTGTAAAACTCGTATGCTTTCGCTAATAAGGTACTGTCCACTTGAGCGAATTGAGACGATTCATTGAAACGTGTTTTTATTGATATCGATTAGACTGTTTGAAGACATCAAACGATGATGTCTAATTTTATGCTTTTATTTCATTTTCCAAGAACTTTTAATTAAAATTCAGGTTACTTAACAATAAATTAAATTAAATCGTTAAAATGTCTGTAGATACAGATATAGACTACTTACTGATAACGTAAAGAAAGCAGAACATATTTTGATTTGATACATACACAACGCTATAGTGGTCAGAAAATCTCAATAAAACATGAATTGGAACTCAATGTTGATTGAAATAAAGTTTAATTTGGCTTGCATGACATTGTCGGAGCATCATGTACGGTTGCTGTCGCATGACGTGGTGGTATTGGACCGATGTCGTGATGTCTGCGTCTACATATAGCTGTACAAGAATCTTGTGGCGCGCGGCTAAAATTGGAACGAATGCCATGTTGTTATTTCAATACATTTCCCAACATAAACAACCAACAGCGCCTCCCTGACAACGTCACTCGAGCGCCAAAAGATTCTCGTAGTAGTGTACTATCAAAGAAACGAACATCTACAGAGTGTCCCAGACCGAGTGGTCCAAAGGCAAACGGGGGAAAGCATTTTAAAGTTGGGATATTCTCAACAACTCATAAGATTTCGCTAATTTAATCATTTTCAAGAAATCAACGTAGTGAGTTAGTTCAAATCTGGCCTTGATAGTGTAAGTACAAGATTGTTCCTATTTACATACAGTTTGGCTCTGCAACGCTTCAGATTTTATTTTTACTTGTTTTCTACCTTTATAGTAACACAGTAAAACAGATTTTTTTTTTTTAAATTGGGATTATTCTAAATTATTTTTTTTTGAATGGTGGCCACATCCGCTTTACCCCATTTGCTTTTGGACCACTCGATCTGGGACACACACCCTGTGTACACTGTAAGGACTATCCTTTCTTGCAGCGCTCGGCCGCTATAGTAACGCTTGCTAACAGATGTGGTCATCGTGTGCACGGGATTTTTTTTCACGGTGTATAGATGTTCGTTTTTCCCATGGTACATACTTTCATACTCATTAATATAAGTTTACATTACGCGGTCTGGCAAAATTTTGAAAATAGTTGAAATTGTTCATGTAGGTCTGAATTTGAAGTTTGTACATTTTTTTTTTCACGAGATTCGTTTTTATTCCTTTATTATAACATTGTGTACTTCAACTTGCTTTCAATGACTTATTTTTATCTCATCTGTAATAAATGTATCAATAATAAAGGTAGGTTAAGTAATTTTGCCGGACTCCGAACATTCTTCATGATGACATTTGTAAACATGTGGCATATGGTTTAAATTATAAATGCGCGATTATTACCTAATGAATTCGTTTGAGTTGATCGGTCCTTCAAAAGGCTTAAAAAAATAAACATTATGCCACATCTTTGTGAAAGCATTGTAACCAGATGGGGGCAATGGCGCTGAGTACATATAGCTACTAGATTCCGCCAGTTTCCTATCAATTTTATTTTAAAAAAAGACTAGAATTTTCTTTTACGCAAAACATCATCCATCGCCCTAAAAATCATCATAAATAGAACAATCATTAAATAAAATAGAACGCTAAACCGCCATCGTTCACACCACATACCTACCATCATAACCGCACCAGGTGGACTGGGTGCCATATGTTTTACTTGTCGCTTATCATTGTCTTTCACAGCCGACAACCAGAATAACACACTAACTGATAAAACAGACAACCCAGTACGGGTGATCAAACACCATCGGACAGAGTCGTTGCCTGGGTACCCTCTGTTCCAAGAGCCGCTGAAGATCTGTCATGGAAGGACGAGGTCTGAGCCTTTGACGGGGGAGGAGGTAGATCGCGTGCTAGTTGAGAAGGGGGTGACTCATTCGTCGTGTAAAGCCATCAATGGAACGGACGCGGTAGCGAAGAAGACGCAATGGTCACGCCGAGCGAGTACGGGAACGCGGTTGCATAAACTGTCGCCGGCTCATACTAAGAGTATGTATTTTTTGGGGGCGTTCATACGACTTCATGGTTTCTCTTTTCTTTTAAATATTAATGTTACTATTTTGTAATTATTATAGTGATTTTGATAAAATATGAATCTTTGCTATACAGATTTGAATTTTTGAATATTTTTTTTTTTAAATAAAATAACTTATTTGATTTTGGCAACTGTAACCTGAAAGGGGTTAGTGTGATATGGACGCTCCTTGTCTCATGCCTATCCATATTAACCGTACATTGCACTGCACATTACTAACCTCGGCCTCGTTTTGTTTCGTCTCGGGTTGCCCGATGACAATAATATTTTGTCAACTGGCAACTCTCTTGTGTTGGAATTTTTTCGTTGCGTTGTGTGAGCACGCTGACAGACAGACAGACAGACAAACTTTGTGTGTGTGCATGGCTTTCTGTCTGCTTTCGTGTGTCGTTATGGTAATGTTAAATACTGTATTGTATAGAATTATTTATTATTAAATCAGTAATGAGGTAAGTATACTATGAAACTATTATAAAATGCCTACACTGTTTCTTTTTATTTTTACTTTAAAAAAGTTTTATTTCCTACAGATAAGTTGCTTCTTGGCGGTAATATAATTGCGTTTTTGTGTACATTATTATCCTTTTTGTAATTATACGCCCTAAAATAAATTTAATTTCCTTTGCTAATTTAACCTTCTTTTTTTATACTTGTATTTTTACCAACTCTCCATGACTCTTTATGTTTCCATATTCTAATGCTTTGCTCTTATTATCAATATTAACAAAATTGTCGGTATGTAGAATGTTTTCCCCCTGTAGAAAATCTTTTTGGACTAAAACCCTGACACTGAACAAGATTAATTAATTAAAAAAATAAACACGGTAGGGCCTACCATGTTTACTTAATCGTGGGGCAAAACTTGCAAAGACAAAATGCTTGGGTAGAATTTATAGATATTCCAAAATCATATTTTGTAAATGATATACAGGGTGTATGGGACAGCTCTCCGCAAACTAACAGGGTGCATTCAGCTCCTTATTTTGAATCATATTCCACCGAAAATATTCTCAGGAAATTTTAATTTTTTTTTTCATTATTTGTACGCAGCACTCCATTTATGTAAATAAACCAGCTAAATAAAAAATCAGTAATGGATGTTGAAATACTTGGCGGCCTAAGGCTCGCTGCGCTGCCGTTCGCTACGCGCGTTTTGCCACGTTAACGATACATTGCGTGTGAGGTAATAAAACAAATCAGGTTTATTGAATTCCCATAACGTTCCTGAAATAATTTCATGTACTGGTCATCTTAGTATGATATACTGAATTCAGTCTGCGAAGGGCTGTCCTTTACACCCTGTATTTATTGTTAGTTATAAACCGTAATTACAATAAACACACTAAAATATACATGGCAATTTTTTTATCACTACCCAGATTTTCACAGGCTGTTCTACCCATGAATATGAACAAATTTCACTACGGGACCAACTCTGAAATCACGAAAAAAAAATTGGCTGTGTCATACCAAACTTCAATACCTACTCGACCAAAACGTATGAAACAGCTGATTTTTTTTTCGTGATATCAGAGTTGGTCCCATTGTGCAAGTTTTTCATATTCATGGGTAGAACAACCTGTGAAAATTTGGGCAGTGGTAAAAAAATGCCCTGTATACAGAAAAAGGTGTAAGGGACAGCCCTCCGCAGACTGATGGGGTGAATTCATTATATCATACTAAGATGACCGGTAGGGCAAAACTTGGGTAATCGGTGATAGTTTTGTTTTTTACTTGTAAAATTCGATTCATTGATCAGACTATTTTTTAAATTTACTGTGATATAGTAGACAAAATAAGTTTTGCTAACTTATATCTAAAAATGTGGCAAATACTATAATGATTGAAAAATGTACATTTATCAAGTCAGTAGTAACTTGGTAATAAAACACAATTATCTTTCACCGAATAGCTGCATATCACGAATTAGCCAAGTTTTGCCCTACATAAAAGTGTTTTAGGAACATTAAGAAATCCAATAAATAATTTGTTTTATTACCTCATACGCAATGTATCGTTACCGTGGCAAAACGCGCGTAGCGAACGGCAGGGCAGGGAGCCTTCGGCCGCCGAGTATTTCAACATCCATTGCTGATTTTTTGATTTTAGCTGTTTTATTTACATAAATGATGTGCTGCCTTCAGAGAATGTAACTTTACATTGAAATAAATGAATAGTAACTGAAAATACGATTTCAAAAAATGAAAACTTTCCTGAGAACATTTTTGGTGGAATATGATTAAAAACAAGGAGCTGAATGCATCCTGTTAGTTTGCGGAGGGCTGTCCCTTACACCCTATATATTATGTACAGGTATACAATAAAAAAGGGGCAAGAGCTTATGTTATGAATTGATCTAACAACCTTCTTAGTATTGTTATCTAACACAGAAATAAACATTGATAAAGCAACGTTAGTTTACCAATTTTTTTTTTTGCTCCGCATCAATAATATCATAGAATGTAAAGTAATTTTCTTGTAAATAAGTCAAAGATTGAAAAGGAAAGTAGTAATAAATGTAGTTAATAACCACACGCACCAGTTATAATCTCTCAGTATTTATAAATGCATTATCCTATCGTAAAAACTACTTCCGCCCAAATGTGGGCTTTATCACGCGCTAATTAAGTTGCAATTCGATTTTCACTCTGTATTAGGTGCTTGGCGGTAGACACAAGGACTCTTCTGTAGCTTGATATCAGGTTTACAAAAATGTTTGAGAAGAATTAAACCTTTACAATATTTAAATAAGATTACAAATTGAATGTTACACAATCCCAATCTTTTGCATATTATGTTGCATCTGCCTGTCACGAATTTCTTTCTTATGGAGTATAACAACTCCACAAAACACGAATCTATTTTAATATTAATTCATTTTAGATTACACTGATGATGATGAGGACTATAATTATCTTTCCTTAAATAAAACATAACTCAAACTAAACCTTACACCGACAGCAAAAAGTTCACATTACATCAACACTAATATCTAAGCATGAATGACGTTTGCCTACAGACGCGGAAACGCTACGTAACCGCTGCGTTAGTATGCCATCCCGGGCCAGCTCTTCGTTCGAAGTGGATAGGGCACCGCCGAGATACCCTGAAGTGGATGGTAAGGATCTACCTTTGTTGTTGTTTTTTTTTTAGTTTGTGATTTCTGTGAACATTGTCGTAGAAAAAACCCTATTGAAGTGATTGAATTATCTGGTGACCTGACGGAGATCATTTGATGTCAAATCAATCATCACAGGGGCAATTCCCGTATTTTTTAAAACATTCTAATCTCAGTCGCAATCTGTTAAAATACCTCAAATTCTGCCTTTTTTTACAAGTTTTAGACGTGTGCGTTACCCCAGCTAGAAAATGTCGAATATCGTAATTTGAGTGTAATAAATAATTTATCAGCTTCTATAATTGTGGCGTCGTAGATTTTTAAAGAAAAATACTTACTCCAATAGACATGTTTTTATTTAACACTTGTGTACAAAACCTCACAACACTATCCCATACGTTTCAGAAGCTTAGCATAATGTATTACGCGGCCGCTTTTCTGGAACCATCTAAACTTGGTCGGATTACCGCGGTCACGCACATTTTAATGTCTATTTTTCGATTATCTCGTTAATTATGAAGTGTATTACGCTGAAAATGTACAGGTATAAAATTGAACTAATGTACTAATTATTGATATAACATCTACTTATTAAATCCACAAGAAACTCGGTTAATCGGTGGTTAAATAACTCCGCTGCGCATCATGGCCTGAACTGAATTTAAATTTCATCATAATTTATTAATAACTTACAGGATACTAATGAAACTTCACATACATTTGTACGCTGTTATAAGCTGTAACATTACGTTGCAAGTAAGTCTTTAGAGCTCATATTCGAAGAGCTAGGACCGATTAAAAAGTATATTTCTATTTTTTTAAATAACTTCTAAACGCTGCAGTTTTTTTGTTTTTTTTATTGCTAAACAAATTTAAGCTAATTCATAAGAAGTCGTGTTCAAAAAATTATAAAAGTGCGCTTAACCATTTCAGAGATCCAGCAAACACGTAAACGTTACCCCAGCAGGATCTTGAATATCTTCGCAACCATAAAAATACAAATTAAGTCGCTACATTTACCTCGTCTAACGAACTAATTAGGTAGCTAAAATTTATTTCAATACTAGCTTTTGCCCGCGGTTTCGCCCGCGTGGATGTCGGAAAATATCCCACAGGAACCGACTACTGGGATTAAAAGTACCCTATGTTCCGTAATACTCTATTGGTTTACGCCACGGGTTTACGCGGCACACGCCAGAAAGCTCCCAGTTGGCATGATTTTTTCCGACATCTTCAACAATCATTATACCATCATATTTCGGCCAATTTATAAAAATAAATAATTAATTATACAACCTAAACCTTCCTCCTTCCTTCCGTTTTTCTATCTGGAATTTCTCAGTAGCAGCCCGGAGTCTGGATTTGTGCCCGGTAGATGGCAATAGGCTCGCCCCCTATTACATGGGATTTAAACATAACTGGCGAAATGTGGGTGTACTTTAAGTACACCTCTGCCTAACCCTTCGGGGAAACAAGGCGTGATGTTATGATGTAAATCTTCCTCATGAATCATTCCGACCATTGGTGAAAACCGGATGAAAATCCGTTTGGTAGTTTTTGAGTTTATCGCGTTCAGATAGACAGACGCTGCGGGAGGACTTTGTGTAGTTAAAATTAAGCCGGTCACGCTCTAATAACAAATAAGAAATAACTTGTTTGACTGAGTGGACCAATTTTGATAAAACCTTAAATATAGAAAAAAAAAACAACCGACTTCCAACAAACACTACAAAGTAAAAAATAACTTTAATTTCGGAAGTTGGTGTCTTTTTTTTAGTATTTTCGTTTTTTGCCACCGACTTCCCAAATTAAAGTTATCTTTCACTTCGTAGTGTTTTTCTTGGAAGTCGGCTTGAATAAGTTTTTATTTTCCACTTTTTAGTTGTGGTACCTACCCCACCCAAATTCTTATACCACTACTTGCTAAGTAAATAACAGTGACAGGAAGTTAATATAACATCATCCACATACACAAAATGGAAAAAAATACGTATTATTGAAGCTAACTCAAAATTCACTCATCAGAATTTGACCAAATTAATATAAGACCACCTCAGGAGTATACCCTTTCAAATAAAAACTTTGCAAAAAGGCAAATATATGTCGCGCCAAGTCATGTCAGAAGTTTGGAATGCGTAGTTTTATCAGGTTTGACGACAGGTCGTCGACGAAATCTGTCTTCTGACAATCAAGGCCACACATAACATACGACTCAAGTAGCGCAATTTGAAGCATATTACCATTAAAATCATTTATAGCCAGAGTGCACCTCATGACAATTCCAATAAGCCCAAACACGCCTAGGATACATTGTTTTATATCGGAATTCCGGTGCCTACCTTCCGGCTTCATCATAAGAGCAGTTCGATGGTATCATTTTCATCAGAACCATTTATTTAAATTGGCTTCGTCATAGTCGCTTCACTATCTTAATCGAGATATCTTATCGCCACCCGTGAAATACTTATCATTGAGGAGTTCCCGTGGCCATCTGTGGTCTTCTTCATCAGTTCCACTTTACCAAATGATACTTTCTGAGTGCAAATGCTTGACTTGTTGATGAAAATACTACAATCGCTATGTATCAGAACTGGATTTTGATAAAAATGGAACCAATCTGGAAGAATGTCCTTTCAAATAAAAAAAAGAATTTTCTAAATCGTTTTTTAACACATTCATTGCAGCTAACGCGCATGCGCGTTTTTCGGACTTTTACCATGTGCTGATGGCGCGTATGCGCATGCGCGTTAGCCGCAATGAATGTGTTAAATGACGGAGTACTGAGGTAACAAACATTTAATAAAAAATTAAAAACACAACCGAATTGAAAACCTTCTCCTTTTTTGAAGTCGGTTAAAAATAAAGACTAAAATGTTACCTCAAGAAGTCAAGATACTATGACTACATTTCCAATCACATATATCTCTTAAAAAGAGGTACACAAAATTTTTAATATTATTTGTGATTTTTAACCAACATCAACTCCATACATACCCCTTAGGGGATGATTTTTCAAAAACGCTGAACCATATAATTCTTTATTTCCTACCAAAAGCATAAATTTGAATTTTCATATCCCTAACTTAAGAAATGCTGAGTTTCCCATACAAACTTTCATCCCCTATACCACCCCCTGTAGGATTATTTTTGAGACAAAAAGTAGCCTATGTCCTTCCTCGGGAGAGTTACTTTCGAATGTATAATATTAGTATGGAAACCCAAAAATAAACAAAACTTCTGACCACGGTAACGTTAACGCAGCCAGAACTGTTTTGGTCAAACAACTAAACAACTACTAGCACTACAAATTTTAAAATGTACGCTACAATTACAGAAGCTGGTGTACTAATTATTATCATACACTCAAATTACGATATTCGACCTACAGTACTGTCTCTCCTTTCCCTTTAATCCATCCAAAGGTTGTCTGTTAAAGATCGCTTTTAGCGATAAGATCGCCCATTGTGTCACTCTATGTGTAAAATTTCTACATTTAGATCTGTAATTTTTATGGTTTACAATAAAGAGTATTCTATTCTATTCTATTCGTCATTTTCTGGCTGGGGTAACGCACAAGTTTTTGACATTGATTGTCGCTGAGATGAGACGGCGACTAGATTTAGAACGTTTTTAATTACGAGATTGGCTTTCAGTTGTTCGAAATACTCAGACACAAAAACTACGTTTCCTTTCTTCAAAACTTTAGAAAAAAGATGTCTTTTAGTGCTCTTGTTTGAGATCATATTATTATATCAATAATATTATATTCAAACAAAAAGAAATGTATTCTTTTTTTGAATGAGGCTTCTTTCACTCTCCTTGACGTCCTATAATTATGTATTGTCATGTACAGGTTTGGAAGTGTCACGTGATGAGGCTGATGCGGTGGCCGACTGGTACCGAACGCCGCGCATCCCCGAGGAACCAGACTGTTGCGACATATCGAGAGATTTTATGAGGTTTATGCTTTTTTTAGTAAGCATTCTACCATTAATCGTATTTTTGGAACATTCTGTACTTGCAAATGTAAAACTGACAACCCTAAATGATATTGTCAGTTAATTTGTGTCATACATAAAGCGTAAAATTCAGTAAGCAACTGCAATGTATAGTCGACCTCATAATTAAACCCTAGGGTTGAAAGTTTCAACCTTAAGGTTGAAAGTCACTTGCACGTCATGAAAGAAGGTCTATTTGTCTATTTTACAATCCAACTCTTTTTAACCTTAGTGAAGCTTCAATCTACTGGAAATTGTTGTCAAAAGCAAAACTACACTGTCAACTATAATAGATTGACACAGTATGATTCACTGATATTCCTCTTCCTTAGCAAAATCGTCACCATGTCAAAAGTATTTCACTAATATTCCTAATATTATTCCCAGTTCGTCATTGGTGGGTGCCGGGTCAGTAGCTCACTCAAGGACATCATCAGTGGGTGAGGCAGGTGCAGGTTACTTACCTATGGCCCCTGGACATGATCCCATGGCTGGCCTCATCTCCGCCTCCAGTGGGTCACTGTGCAGCGGGACCCCTTCCACTGACCCTAGGTTTAGGTGAGTAATACCTATATGTATAGTTTCTTGTCAGAAATTGATAGCGTATTTTGGAATAAATATACATTAGATAATTGTAATAATGCTGTAAAAAAATTTCGTTACATGTAAAATGTTTGTGAATGCTAAACTTTTTAACTAACGACAACAACAAAAGTCAAACGGAAAGGCGAAATCAAATAATCAAAAACATGCTTTCTAAAGGTGAACGTCCACTGGTCCGCAACGGCCGCACGGCACGCAACGTATTGACCGGATTTGCCGATAGCATGCGGCCACTGTATCCGGATTTTTTATTGAGTCTTGAGTGTTTTTGTTGTTGTTAGTAGACGTCGTCTGTCATGAGATTGACGAAGATATTATTATTATCAGTTGCTTGTTGGCACAAGAAGAAGAACGTCAACCTAAACGTGGAATGTGGGTTCATGAAATAAACTTGAAGCGACCAATGAAACGAACAAGTTCGGAAAAACAATTGTTCAGGAACAAGAGACATAATACTGATTACACACTGGAAACTTCCGGCGGTCTCATTAGCGGTAACATCGATGTTGCCCAGGAATTTGCAACTTTCTTTACAAATATTCCAATTAAAACTACAGAAACTTTAAAATCCTCGCCCTCACTTGCTATTGATTTATTAATAGCGAATGTTTCAGCCTGCCCTGAGGAATTCAAATTTAAACATATAAACCCTGTGGTCGTTGTAAAGGCTTTTAAGCAACTTAAGATCAAAATTACCGAAGATCTGTGGGGCATGTCTACAAAAGTTTGTCAATCCATTATTGAGACAATTGCACCCTATTTAGCTTTAATATTTAATTTGTGTGTTGATCAAGGGGTATTTCCAGATTTAATGAAGTACAGTAAAGTTATTCCACTTTTCAAATCCGGGGACAGCAAAGACTAATAATTATAGACCCGTATCGGTTTTGCCGGTTTTCAGCAAGGTGTTTGAAAAAGTAATGTTAAATCAAATGCTCAATCATTTTAATCGTAATAACATCCTACACGATCAACAGTATGGTTTCACCAAAGGACGTTGTACAGCTGACGCCGGTGTCACCTTATTAAAACACATCTTTAACGCTTGGGAAGAGGCACATGATGCAATAGACATCTTTTGCGACCTATCCAAGGCATTTGATTGCGTGAATCATGAAACACTGCTCTTGAAACTTGAGCATTACGGACTGGGTAAACTTGCACTTAGCTTAGTAAAATCATATTTCAATAATAGACTGCAGCAAGTTCAAACGGTGTGAATTCATTGGGATTAAAAGTCAAAATGGGTGTACCGCAGGGCTCTATATTAGGTCCGTTCCTCTTTTTAGTATATATAAATGATTTACCTCATTTACTGAAAACCGACCACAAATGGTGTTATTTGCTGATGACACATCACTAATTTTTAAAGTTAACAGACATGCACAAGAGCTTGACGACGTAACTAACGCTATGCTTAAGGTCCATAATTGGTTCACTGTAAATAATTTAGTATTAAATGAGAAGAAAACTAAATGCATAAGATTCACGTTACCAAATGTTAGAAGTAGTGAATGTCACGTAGTATTGAATAAGGAAATATTACAATTCGTCGAACAGACTGTTTTCCTGGGAATTACGCTGGACTCAAAGCTGCAGTGGAGTCCTCATTTAACATCACTAGCAGGGCGGCTAAGCTCGGCTGCTTACGCTGTTTGGAAAATCCGCCAATTAACAGACGTGGATACCGCGAGACTGGTCTATTTTAGATACTTTCATAGCGTCATGTCTTACGGTATTTTGTTATGGGGACGGGCTGCAGATATTGATTCTATCTTTATTCTGCAAAAGAGGGCTGTCAGAGCCATCTATAACCTCCGCAGTCGCGAATCTCTAAGGGAACTGTTTAAAAAAATTAATATCATGACGGTACCTTGCCAGTATATATATGAAAATATTATGTATGTTAAAAAAAATCTACATCTTTTTAGTAAGATAAGTGATCGGCATAATTTTAACACTAGAAATAGGAACAAATTAGATCAACCACGTTTCAGACCGTCTAAGGTACACACTTCTTTTATGGGGTACTGTGTAAAATGTTATAATAAAATACCTCTCGCTATTCTTCAACTAAATGAGAAGCAATTTAAAACATGCATTAAACGCACACTATGTAGACAAGTATATTATAGATTGAATGATTATATCATAGATAAAAATGCTTGGCTAAATGCTGGTCCTGCTCCACAGCCACTTGGGCTTTGTTATTTTTTTTTTTTGTTTGGAAGAAATGCGTCCCTTTTTTTGTGACATTATGACCTTATTGTTTACTAATCTTTTAATACAATCATTGCAAACTATAGTTTTGCATAAATTAGAAGCATTTTTTCAATTTTGTAAATGTGAGTACCATGGAGCGGTTTTATGTTATGATGTAGGTATGTTGACTTGAAAGAGTATGGCAGTTGAGAGTATGTCATGCTCACTTAAATGTCTCGCTGATGGTGGCGCGTGTGTTGGATCATTCGGTTCCCTACAAAATGGTTGAGCTGGATGGTGCTGATCCACGCGTCATGTTCGTGAACGGGCGCCGTCAGTGGAGACTGGTCATCTCTTAGCTGCCAGGGCTTATTTTTAATCTTATATTTTGAATTGTTTTTAATTATCTATTTTTTACATTGTTCTCACATATAGAAGCAACAAGAACAATGTACCCAGGATTTTATAACAATTTTGATTTAAAAGAGTGTCCATGGAGTTTCTTGCCCATTCTTCTCCATAGAGATCTACGTTTTGGAATGGGTGACTAGCTTCAATTTTCTGACTAACTGACTGACTCTTTAACAATTCAAAAGTGCCTGTAATTGGTTTAATTGAAATAAATGCTTTGAGGTTTGAGTTTGGAAAATATCATTAATTTTTTGTTCCTCATTTACTTCATGACGTACAAAGATTTTTTTATTATATAAATTTACCTGTCAAGATCTAGGTTACTCGGCACATACACTATTCAATAAAAAAAACAAAACTCTTTATTACAATCAGAATACCTACATGATACCAGCGACACAAAAAAGTAAAAAAGCGATGCACGCGATGAATAATCCTTGTGACGTCACCAGCACGAAACGCATTTTTGTCCACATACAGGGTTAGTTTTCAATAACCGGCCAAATTTTCACAGGGTGTTCTACCCATGAATATTAACAACTTTCACTGTGGGGCCAACTTTAAAATCACGAAAAAAAATCTGCTGTTTCATACAAAAGTTCAATACCTACTCGGCCAAAATGTATGAAACAGCTGATTTTTTTCTCGCGACTTCAGAGTTGGTCCTATAGTGTAAGTTGTTCATATTCATGGGTAGATCACCCTGTGAAAATTTGGCTAGTGATCAAAAAATTGCCCTGTATACGATCGGTGCGGACGGTACTGATAGTGGACGAGGTACTATATGAATTCTTACAAAGCAAACAAAATTCCGTGCGTGCGTTGCGGCCGGTGCGGACCAGTGGACGTTCACCTTAAGGGTGTATTCACGTAGAAAGCTGGTAACCGGCGCCGATATGCCAGCGCTTGTCAGCGCCGATAGACGCTGTTACCAGCGTTCTACGTGGATACACCCTTAGCCATTACTGAAGTCGGAGACAAATGACTACCAACTTGAACTCAACGTCTTCCTACCCCTACAGCGAGTACCAGCTAGAGCCAGCCACATCCCACATCGGCCTGGAGTGCCGGCCGCCGCGCGCCTACAGCGTGGGCTCGCGGCCGGCCGGCACGGCCGCGCCCGAGGCCCGGCACCGCGCCTACAGTGTGGGAGCGCGCGCGCGGCCGCCGCGCCACGTGCACACTAGGGCGGCCACGGAGGATCACATGGAGATTGACTTCTCGAATAATTCGCCGGCTAATAGGGTGAGTTATCCCTTTATTTAGATCATCGTGAATAGCTACTCCTTTATGGTTTTCACTGTTCTGGTCGATTATTCACATCCTAAATGTAATAGTTTCTTTTGATAAGATTCCTTGACTTCTTAAACTTAACCCACTCTGGAAAAAGTTGTCACAAAAATCTCTTGATTTTGAAATTGCTGGCTCGACCTTTAATTAGTAAGATCGGAAAGATCTCGCAACTGAATAAAAATGTTTCTAATCTCCCCCTTTCCTCTATCTTCTTCCATTCAAATTCAAAGCATTAATTTAAATTTAACCATTTCCAGTCCTTTTGAATTGTCAAGTCGGTCGGAGTCAGTCAGTTAGTCAGAAAGTTGAAGGCTAGTTGCTCGTTACGAAACGTAGATCTCTATGGAGAAGAACCGACATGAAACTCCATGGACACTCTTTTCAATCAAAATATTACAAAATCTTAATCATTTCAATGTATTTCTTTTCCCAGGTGATGTCTCGAACCCCACCCACGGCGTGCTTCGTAGAACCTCGGCCTAAGACCAACGTAGACGAGTACGTGGACATGTCACCTCGCAACGCGGGCTACGTGGAGATGCGGCCCGGCGAGCCCCGCCCCCGCAGCCCGCCCCCACCTTCCCTCGCGCCCGCCGCGCCGGCCACGCCTGACGGCTATGTGGAGATGAACTACGGAAGGGCGGCGACGAGGCCGATCGCGATCGGGGCCACTCGGCCGCCTCCGCCTCTTGCCGCGTCGCCTGACGAACGACGTCGCTTGCGTGATCCCCGCACCCCGCACGGCTCTCAAACACTGTTCGATATGTCTTTAGACTCACCTGCCTCTCCTCAAGACATCGACACTACCGATGTTTTAGAAGAAGATCCTCCCCACCACCCTTTAACTACCGTCAGGGAAATTTCCGAGGATGGTAGACGAAGCCCTGAGTTAACAGTGGTGGTACCTCGACGGAGCCCCGAAGTGTCAGTGTCGCCGCAGTATGTGACGTTGGCTCTGTCTGCGGCGCCACCAAAGACGCCTGAACCTTGTGGTGATGAGTTGTCCTGTAACCCCACCGCCAACAAGACTATCGCGAGGGTACCTGATCCTATTGAGACCAGAGGTGAGTAATCTTCTATACGTGTTTGCTTTACTTATAATTTTATAAAATGGTAAAGTTATTTGTGATTATGAGATTGTTTGTTTGTAAAGGATAATCTCTGCAAATATTAATCCGATTATAATATTAAAAATAACGTGCGCGGTCGGGGGACCCCCGTCAGGATCGAAGTTCCTTCTCACATGTTATGATTTTAAACAAAAACAAAATGTTCGCAGCCGCCATCTTGGATATACATTTTAACATTTATAATGTCGCTATTGGCTTTAACGCCCTCGAAAAACGTGAAAACAACACCCATGACAAAAAAATTGAGAATTTTCGCAGCCGTCGAATTTTCATTTTGACCAAATTCAACGTTTTCTCTTTCTCTCTCTGTCTCTTTCTATTATATTTATGCCTTGACACGTACCGAGTAGATGGGCGACACAGTGTTCTCGGCCGAGTGCTCGATTTTTATTTTATTTTTTTTTATTTGAGATAGGTTTGCTCTTGACTCTAGTCTAGGTCAGAGATGACAGAGACAAAGTCGACGATGGAGCGAGCTTACCCAGAAGAAGCCTGTTCACTCTCACTTTGAAGAGATCGGGGTTGTATGCGTTCGGAAACACAGACGCAGGCAGAGAGTTCCTCTCCTTTGCTGTGCGCATTACAAAAGACATTTGGAAACACTTAGTGCGAATTGGTGGGATAGCAACTAGGTAAGGATGGTAACCTGCAGTGCGTCTAGATGTCCGTTGATAAAAGGGGGCCGGCGGAGTGAGGTCGTGGAGTTCTTGAGCACACTCCCCGAAGTATAATCTGTAGAAGACCGTCAAGCAAGCAACCTTGCGGCGAAGTTGAACCTCGATCGAGTTAAAGGGCGAGGCAGTACTCTGTTCTATTTACTAGACCGAGTGCCCACCCCCGCGCTTTCCCGCACTGACTCGCTTGCCCACTCGGCAGGTATAAACATGCACTCGGTGCGTAGTTGCCACTCGGCACACTCACGTCGCTCGCAGTACGCTATGGTTTCTCACGATTTTTGTGAACTGACTAAGTGACTCGGTGCCAAGTTAAAAAATACGTGTAAACACCTCGTCCATCCAACTCTCTCGGCCTAGCATCATTTTGCTGTCTCGCCCGTCCTCTCGGTACGTGTGATCAAGGCATTAAGGCGCGAACAGATATCGCGAGGCGTGCGCCGCGAAAATTTCGTCACACATGCTTCAACCTGAGGCAACATTCATAGCATGCCTCCTGAACGGCACATGCTCAAGCTGAGCACCCATACAACCACTCACGATGCATACCTGATGCTCAAGCTGAGCACGCACAACCACGAACAATGTTCGACTGTAAAAAAAATGCCTCCGGCAAGCGAGACGTGCAGATCACAGCTGCGGCCTTGTCTAGATATTTGACGCCATGCGTCTTCCTTTTTACATTTATTGTAATAATCAGAATGTTTAGAGTCCCATAACACAGTTATTTCCATATAGTTGGACTACTACTTATTAAAACAACATCTTGCGTTAATATGCCACAAATACTAAGACATATGGACTCGATGACTGCAACCGGAGCCGTTACAATAATCCAAGAAGGAAATTCGCCGCGGTCTGTGGGTTTGCAACTGGATTTTTCTCGAAGATCTATCCAAAATGCTTGGAAGCGCTTCCAAGAGACCGACAGTGTTGCAATAAGACCAGGTTCGTATAGAGTTCGCATTACAACTGTTCACGAGGATCGGTACATCCGGCTAAGTGCCCGCCGAGAACGCACAGTGGCGGCTCGTAACTTACAAAATGGCCTACGGTTGACAACGGGTACTCGTGTCAGAGACCAAACTATACGGAATCGATTGTACGAAGACCAGCAAACTTCAAAATGACGAGTTGCTCGAATTCCTTTGTCCAAGGCTCAACGTGCCATAAGTTTTTCCCGTCAATTTTTTTTATTTAAGATAGGTTTGCTCTTGACTCTAGTCCAGGTCAGAGATGACAGAGACAAAGTCGACGATGGAGCGAGCTTACCCAGAAGAAGCTCTACTCTCACTTTGAAGAGATCGGGGTTGTATACGTTCGGAAACACTCGGACTGGGGCATAAATCAGTGGGGCATGGTGCTTCTCACCGACGAGTGCAAAGTATTTTTTTTTAATGACGATCGGCGCATTAGGGTGCGGAAACGACACGGCGAGCGATTTCCGGAAGCCTGCATACATGAAGCTGACCGTTTCGGTGGTCCCAACGTAATGATTTGGGGTGGAATTAGCTTACACGGCAAAACTGAGCTCGCTATTTTAATTGAGGGTTCCGTAACTGCTCAGCGTTACATTGAGAAAGTTATCAGGCCTCATGTGATCCCATTAGCACAGCAAGTGGGTTCTGGGTTTGTCTTGATGCAGGAAAATGCCTGTGCACACACAGCTCAAGCGACCTAGTCTGTGCTGGAAGACTCACATTCAAATTTTACGTGGCCAGCAAACAGTCCGGACTTGAATCCAATCGAGCACATGTGGGACCAATTGAAACGAAGGGTTGGAGAGAGTGAGCAGGAGGTCTGCAACCAGCAGACGACGCATTGAAATTTGCCTGGGAAGAGATTCCAGCTGAAAACGTGAGGCATTTGATCGAGAGCATGCATTCCAGGCTTCAGGAGTGCATAGCTAAAAGAGGAGGGCAGACGCGTTATTTAGAAACAGAAAAAGATTTTTTTTAATTTTTCATGACTTCGTTGTTTGTGTTTTTTTTTATCTTAAATAGTCATTTTTTATTTAGTTAAATAAATATGTTCATTGATAATTTATTTAAACAGTTACTAGCCTAAACGGTAAACAATAACATTGTTTTATGTTTACTAAAACTAAACAATTCATTAATTTAATGATTTGCATGGTACAACTTAAATTAGTGGCCCTTAATTTGTTTTGAGTAGTATATATGATAGATGACTCCCCCTATACCTAAGAAAATTGTGTCGGTCCTTCTACCAAACACCCTGTATAGTCAGTCAGTCAGTCTTACACCCTGTATAGTTGAAACCGCGGGTTGCAGATTACTAATATTTTCAGTTCCTGTTCCTTACAACTTTGCTATACTAAACTCGACATAATACAGCGTGCAGCTTTAAAAGCGACATTAATTGAGCTCACGGGTAGGTAGGGCTAGTGGCCAGTAATCATGAAAGTTATAACAAATATTATTTTTATAATATGTGGAAAATGTCGTGGGTTATACATTTACTCACTCTTTAACTCAATTTTTGTGTATAACAATAATGTTGTAACTGTTTATTTTCCCAAATAAATAAAATAAAAATAAAATATTATAAAATAAATTATACAAAATTCGTAATTGTGATTGAACAGAATAATTCCATTGTAGGATAAAACAGTGAAAAGAAAGAATTTTCTGTCAAGACCTGAAATACTTTCTTTTAAGTTACCTCTAAGTTCAGTGTGATACTTCTAGTAAAATCAATTTTATGATAACATAAATACAGAGTTTTGATTAGGTGTATTATAAACAGTATTGTTTTATTCTAACACAATGTAATCTATTATTACAGCTGAAACTACAGCCACAGCAACGCTCGTTCTAGCGGGTGGCGGGGCTCCGGCACGCTTCAGTCTGGACTCCGCGCGCTCCCCGCCGCCCGCGCCCCCCTCGCCCTCTCCCAGCCCGTCCCCCGCGCCCTCCACGGTCACTTGCGCCGCGCCGCTCAACTGCGCGGCGCCGCTCAACTACGCCGCGCTGGACCTGGAGCCGCGCCGGGCCGCGGCCGCGCCCGCGCAGCGCGCCTACACGCAGATAGACTTCATACGCAGCGAGAAGCTACACGCCGCCGACGCCACATAGACACGGGTCACATTACAGCCAAATACACGTGCGACTCCGAACAAACAGGAACTTACGCTTTAGTCGAGGTGTAGATGGTCTGGTTTAAAGTTGCGCGCCCCTCCACTGCATTTAAATTCGTTGTGTATGGTCATTGGTTATTCAGTTCCTGTCACTGTGGTAACCATGGTAACACTCACTGTTGCTGACTGACACTGTCGTTGACAGTCACTGGACAACCAATAATGGAGACGAATTCTAGCGATACGTGTATAAAGTCATAATTTGCATGTGTTAAGTGCTATTTAAGAGTACGCAGTTTTAAATAAGACGATCTATACGCAAGTTTCAACACTAGATAGACGCTACAGTTTTGAAACCGACTTCAAAAGTTAAGTGAATAGCAAAACAGTTGAATAAAATTGAACTGTTAGCTAGTGACGAGCGTGCCGCGTGCAGCGACCAGGACGCTCCTACTTCTGTAAGCGACTGCCATTTAAGTTAAGCCTAGTGACATTAGGCCCCGAATGGCCCATAGCGTTAGTGAAATTCGGTTGCCGTATTCTTAAGCTGTGAATGTGTCAAATTAATGCGTCAGACTGAATCTTTTGTCGCGGTTTTGACGTTTTACGTCGATAAGTTAAGCCTGCTTTTGTTTTGAGCACAAATATAAACTCGTTTTCTAATCATTTTAAAGCTGGGAGAAATAACCCCCTGTATAGTGTACACACGCAACTATTCTCTTTATATAGGAATTTAGTTTATGATTACTTTAGCTATAGAAGAGTCTTATGTACTCCGTACATTGTCGAAAGCAATTTTGTTTATCCCAGCACGTGTTTGTTACTTACTCCTTATTTGTTCCATGATCCAGTTGGTTGGTGAGCTTGGCATGACTTATCGACTTAAACTAGTAGGCACGCTGTGCGTTATAGATGCAGTGTTGATGGATAGCACTTACGACCGGCGTGCACGCCGCATTAACTACTGTGGCTGTTGAGGTGGGCCATACTTGTAAAAAAACGAGCAAAAAGATACAAATAATAATAGAAAATTATTAAAATAAGCTCAAGGAAAATAGCAAATGCAATGGAAAAAAATATTTAAACAAAAATATGTGTAAATAAACTATGATTAAAGTTGATTCATGATTTATAAAAAGTTTGTAATAAACGTGATTTAGTTTTCTGTACTTTCTTTAGTGAGTTATTTTGATTATGTTATAATGATAACTTTCTAACTCGCATCCTATAAAAAATATTATATTTATATGTGGTGCACCTCAAAGGTTACAAGTAATGAGATCACCTGCTTCTTCATTCATCGTCAGCCTGTATCGTAGAAGCAGTTTGGTAGTATATTATACTGAGCGATATCCTTCACTTATTTTCTAGGCTAGTCTAGAAGATGTATATCTAAATACACACTCTTATTAAGAATGTATAATATAGTATACATAGGGAAATAATGTACAGTTTAGTATACAATCTTCTAGGCTTGCCTGTAACTTGTATTAGACTTGATGTCGCTTGCTTCTGTTTACTATGTAATAGTACACTTTTGTTATTAATTTTATTCTTATTACATTTTTTATTATTATTGTTATGAGACTTCAGTGATACGTTTGTATAGCAAACATATAAATATATGATATGACACTATAAGAAATTATACTAAGTCTAACTCCAAAAGTTTTCACTAAATTAATTAATACATTATCATGTTATTTTATTCATTTATAATTAAATATTTATTTCTTTAGTTCTTAGTATATCTCTCTAGTACAATCGCGGAAAAAATCATTAAGAAATAAAATTATAATATTCGTGCACGGGAATGTTTCAGCGAAGTGTTGACGCGTCGCGCGTCGGTTCCGTCGTGAACTTTTAAAGTAAATTTTATTAATAATTGTAATGCCACGGTTGTGAGAGAGGCCTAACAGTAGTAGGTACAGTACACGTTTATGTTCCCGTGACATACTGCCTACTGTGTTCTTAGAATACTCTGTGCAATTGTAAACACGATATAAATGTTATGTCTACACTGTTATTGTTTGTTATCTGCAGTTTTGTGTTCCGTTCGTGGTTATATTATACCGATACAAAAGTATATGTAATTGAAATATAGTCGATATTTAACTGGTTGAAGTCAGCTGACAACTACACAACGCGCGTTTTGACCTACTGGACTGTTTATAAAGCAAGATATCAAAACGAGTGTTATAAAAGTCTCCTTCTGATGTTAGCCTGTAAAATTAATATTCCATATCAATAAATATGTATTAGTAATTATGTCCATATTTGATAGGTAGATAATATCCGTTGTCGTGTAACGTTTGAGAGTTAATAGATAATCCCGAACGGAACATCTGGCTTGATGAGTAATCGTGTTCAACTCAACATAACGACTGCTTGTCGAGCTGACAGTCGACTTAGACGATCTTAAAGACTCAGTTATTTGAGCTTGCTAATCAACTTTAAAATAATGCTATATTTTATTAGCTCTGAGATTTATCTTTAAGATACAAACATAACATAATCAGCCTATAATGTTCCCAATGCTGGGACAGCGGCCTCCTCTCTGTGAGAGAATGGACACGCGGATCTAGAGCGGATGGATACAAAGAAAAAGAAAAATCATAGACAAAAGAATTTTACGTTCGTGCAAATAATTATCACAAAAACCATATATACTGAAAAATATGTACGCTGCAATCCCTATACGTCTTATAAAGTATACCAGTTTCAAAAGTGCATGAACTAGAATCCCGTATGATTTGTCTCTGAATTGAATAGCAAGTTCAAAAAACCTGATCTACGTAAATTATGTGTTCAATACAAATCTGTTTTTATCTTATGACTGCTGTTTATATCCGAAACATTATTATATGAATATTTTTAAAGAAACAAAAACGTTGACATTTTAAACTACATACATAGTTCGATATTACATAATTATTATTATTTTTTACTATTAATTATTATCTTGTTACGGGGCTTCGCTGCTATATTATATTTTAAATGGACGTTAATTTATATTTTGTTGACTAAAGAGTGTTTACCGTCATGTTATTATTTTTGTTTTTCTTTATTTAATTTTGTTGGAGTAGTTTTCGTGTAATTGTTTGTCAGACATATTTTTATTTTATTTTTGTGTTCCAAACAGCTGTCACAGTAGGAACTAAGGAACTAAAATTAAGCGCTAGGCACCAAAATTGTATAGTTAATTGTTTTGCATTTGTGCGTTATAGAGACACTCAATTTTAGTTTGAAATATCATTGACAAGATATTCATCAGGCAATATGGTTGATCTAGTTTGTGAAAATGCCACATAAATGTGTTTTTTTCCTCGTTATTATTTTATAAAGCTACAAAAACAATAGTTATGTACACTACGGACGAAGTATCTAGGCGAGTCTGAACATACGCTCTGCCAACTTTCGTGCATGTTCTCTCCCTCACACTCTTCTCTTGTAACCATTTAGTTCCTCAAAAATAATACTGCGCAGCCTTCTGCGCGAAGTGCAGACTCGCCAAGACACTTCGGCCGTAGTGTATGTTCAACAAAAACTGCGAAGCTTCAGTAACAAGAGAAGGCAGCGACAACGCAACCTCGTTGTCGAGTACATGAAATTGTATCGTTAACTATTTACGGACATAGCTGTAGAGTAGACGATCGTTGTATCATAGTTCAAGTTTCGACGATTTCCGTTAAATAAGTGCAATTATAAAAGTGGTGTGCTGAGAAAAGTTAGTTACATCATCCAACATTTTGTCAAAACAGAGGTCCATGTGTAGCTAACATCTTTGGAGTCACCAGTTGCGTGGTGGTCTATTTGTACCTATCACTAATCTGATTCAGTGAGATAAATAAGACATACAATTTGAGTTCTTAAGCGTAATACTCCTTACAACAAAACTTTTTGTAAAACTGAGTAAAATTGAACTGTTTCAGCACGCCACCAAAAAAACAAACGCGCCTCACGAAGATTCAATTGAGATAAAAACCAGAATGTTCTACATACCGACTTAAACAATTGACTAGCCTCCTGTGTTCAAATACTTCCTAAAACCAATCTAACGTAGTAATAGAAAACATGCTTCATGTGCCCGCGCTCGATTTATTAAAAAAAAAGTAATGGGACCTGTACAATAATGCGTGACTGAGTCAACACCAAATTTTTTATATTAACAATAAAATGTTATTTATTCCCGTGTAAGTAAGAGCGAGAAGTCTCGTGTGAAACGTGAAAGACTTTTCTCTCTGATTGTACTGTAACATGTAAGCTTTAACTATGCCGAATGAAAATCAGCACAAGTTTTTGTTAATAGAATAATAGTCGTATGTCGCTTAGGAATGTGTGGAAATGTGGGAGTTTTCTTAATTTAAAACTGTCATTGAGGTTCAAAAGTTCAGACATTGGATTAGCAAAAATCATCATACCTACATAGTAGATATTTGAAGCTCTGTCTGTGTACAATCGAACTCAAAATTGCATTTTCACAATATAAAGAAAACTCCAGCTTGAAAACGGTATTCCTAAGAGGCCGAACGATATTAGTCCCGATTGATCGCAATTATAGACGTTGTATAAAAACGGATCGTATAGTAGTATAGTACAATTTGGCAAGGCCACTGTTTTACATTTTTGTATTTAAATATTTTTTAGGACGAAAAACTCGCTCTTTGTTTGAGCGGTTGTCACGTGCTGGTTGAGACTCAAAACTCGTGTAATTTGAAGAAAAGTATCTCAAAATCTGGGGTTGAATAGAAAATTTCAATTTGAATATATCTATTCAAATGACTGTATGTGTGTGTTCCCGTGTCTGTGACTTATTAATAACATTAGTTGAAACATGGAAAAACCAGTGTAAAAGCAGCAGACGAACTTGATTCCCCGCGTTAACATATAAAAGCTGTTTTAATTTTAAGTGATATTTTGAATTGATGTTACTTTTCTCCTAAAAGCGCTACTGCTGAGCATGAGGTCCTGGGTTCGATTCCTAGGTCGGGCAGTGTTATTGGGTTTTTCTATCTGGAATTTCTCAGCAGCAGCCTGAAGTCTCGATTTATGCCCAGTTGATGGCAATAGGTTCGTCCCCTATTACATGGGACTTAAACATAACTGGCGAAATATGGGTGTACACCTCTGCCTAACCCTTCAGGGAAACAAGGCGTGATGTTATGTTTTATGTGTGTTTCTCCTAAAACTTTATACCGACCGATGATTTATTACCACATATTTTATTTAAAAACTCGTCTACCAAAATTTCCCCACGACGACGTTTCAACCAGCTACTCTAGATAAGCCAATTCGCAGATTGCTAGTGCCACCTCGCAGTTACGTAGTACCATGTTTAGATACATATTGTAACACTAATATATATATATATTGTATATTATATTATACATTTACTTTATTCCACGTAGCGTAAGAAGTGTTGAGTTTAACATAGGTGTAAAGATAGACGGGTACAGACGATAGCGTTGTGTAGAACATTGGATAGTCTCCTTTTAAAATATGCCAACAATCTTTGATAATTAAAACTAATTAAAGCACGATTTTAGGCATGTTTATGGACTTATTTTTGGCATGCAGTCGATTCTAATCAAACTGGTTTTTAGTATGTAATAATATGATAAAATCATATTTGAACATTTATTTGATTACAATTATTTTATGAGAAGTGCTTTAATTTTCATTTAGTGATTTACAATCTTAGAAGTAGAAGAATCGTAACACTTGTAGCTGATTATGTGTATTTTTGTTCGTGAATTAGATAAATTATACAAGTTGCTATTGTTTTCATTTGGATTGTCGTACGCGGCCAACGTCTGCTCCGTACGGGCGTGCGGGCACGCCCTTTGCCGACATAGCAAGGTCACAAAACATAGATGTACAGAAGACATTCACGCAAAGCATATTCTAAAAGGAGATTTTGGCTACATTTACATTGGTGAGACTTGTATTATGCGACATCGAAAGCTAGTGTGAATGCGGCCTTATTTTAATATATTTATAAATAAATAAAATATACAAAATAATTTACCAAACTCCGCGTGTTACGTATGACAAGTTGGAGTTGTTTTTTTTTTTTTTTAAGAAATCTATACTAGTCCCATTGCAAGTTAAACCGATTTTTTGCATAAAATGTTCCTGTAAACGGCGTAAAGGTTTTATAAAAGGTTTAAATATAAGTTTAACTATTGTAACGTCTAGAACAGTATAATAGTGGTTTAGTACCTGGGATGAGTCGCCGCGCTATGCGAGCGCTTGCCGAGTCGCGGGCGTCACACGGCGCGGTCACACGGTGAGGCAGATTCTGTCGTTTTGAAATGGAAAGAAAAGAAAATTATATTTGTTTACAAATGGTGCTACCGTTTTGTTTTAGTCGATGATAGCTTAGCCGCTGCTACTGCCATGTAGATGTGAAGTATCGTTGCGTGGCGCGTGAGACGCGCGCGCATTGCAATCCGTTTTAGATATAGCGAACATCACCACACTGAGCGTACGTTAAAACTAGCTGTAGTCATAGCTTTTGTAACTCGCAACGTTGCTCGCGACCCCTGCACTTGTAACTTGCGAACTGGGTTGCCAACATTTTACTGAAACATATAAGTTTCTCGTTTTATTTTGCTGAGTGCGTACGTCACGCGCACTTTGCGTCAATACAGCTTCGTAAGCCATCCAGTTGGCAGTTACAAGTCGGTGCACTATAAAGTATCACAATGTAAATCGTGTCTATAGACTCGTTGATCGATGCGTGCCACTCGGTCGTGTCTATAGACTCGTTGATCGATGCGTGCCACTCGGTCGGCGTGTCCACCGTTAAATTATATAAAAATATCTAAATCTAATTTCTTTGATACATTAAATTTTGTTTACTTTCATATTATTGTAAATAAAAAGAAAAATAAAAGCTTTGGATTTGCGCATTTGTATATTTATTATGCCCGTAGTGAATAGAACCTTACCTCATCTCTAATGGAGCAATAACACACACACACACACACACACCTGTATCAATATCCAACTGCTCGTCTGCGGTTGGCGACGAGCTGACAACGATGAATGGCGAAAGGACTTGTCTAAGGGCAGGGGATCCTTCGATATCACTACATGCAAGCGCAGACTGTCGGCAACGATGCCGCGATATCCTTACAGCGTTTGTTCACCGTCAACCAGAGTGTGGCGGACACTGGCATGGCCACCAACAAGGATTTTAATTTTGATAACAAAAAATTTGTCGGTCACTGATTCAAAAGTTATAAGGGTTTATATGATAGGTGGCTGATCTGGAGAGCATCCACCCAGCTTGGCCCAATTTGAATCTCAAAAGCTAGGCACATAGCAAAGATCTGTTCACTCCCAAATTTTGAAGTTAATCTGGTTCAAAAGTTATAAGCGTCTTTAGGTGGCCGACCTAGGGAAAATCTCGCCAGCTTGGCCACATTTATATCTCAAAAACTTGGGCACCTAACGATGATCTGTTTTCTCCCAAATTTTGTCGCTAATTAGCCACAATTTTTCGCCAAGTCACAGATTTAGTCGTGTTAGTTTAGAATTTATAATGAATTTAATTTTTAAGGTATAGTTCAAGAGCTAGATCGAAGAGTTTACGAAAAATTGCCAATAAAAATATTTCTATTAATTTGTGTAATATACTTCTAGTTTTATCGGTCTAAAGTCCTTAGAAATGTCAGAGATAAATTCTCAATTAAATACATGTTTTAAATTAGTAGGTTAGAGTGGCTTAAACTTCTTTGAAAACATTAAACCTTGCTCTTGGTCTATTTGGTGTCAAGATGTACAGTCGCATGCAACTGTTTTACCAAATTATAACGTTAGGCTCTAATTTACGTTTCAGGGTTGCGGGATGAAGCCATTACCTCCTTCTGCGAAGCAGTAATGCTCGTGAAGGAGGAGGCGGGACGCGTGAGGGAGAGGCAAGCTTTGCGCCCTCACGCCCCTAGTCGCCGCAGGAGACGCCCTGGGCGTCGGGAATTGGCAGCCGATTCCCGGCCACCGTAGGCGCGGGCTTGCGGACGGCGAGCAATGGGTAGCTCGCCGACCGGTAAGGACCAAGCCCGAGTCGACGGCGCGTCGTGTTCCACGCGCGCCTCAGAGAGATGTCAGCACTATTGACGGGGTCCGCTAGGGCCGATGCCAGCTAGGGTTGCGGGATGTACGAAAGAGCTACCGTGGCCCCAGCACAGGCAACTGAAGGAACACGGGTGGGTTTTAGTCAGTAAAAGCAAAGAGTATAAGTAAAAGTCTGACACGCCCTCCCGCTCCGCCCAGAGCGGGACTTGGTTGATGATTTCCCATCCAAAAAAAAAAGGCTCTAATTTACATTAGAATAAGATAACTTCTGTTGCTGAAATAAGAATATAATATGATTTACTTAATACATACGTCAAAATTATCGTACTTTTAGTAAAATGTTAAAAATATTTAACGTCGAAAACGTATTGTAGGTTAGGTAAGTAAATATCAACCTATTGCTTCAAATATACTTCATACGTTACAAAAAAAAAAAAATGCATGCTTGATAATCTTAAAAAGACTTATTATACTTAGATACCTAATAAGAGCATACGGCTCTAATTAAGGTTAAAATAATAAACCTTTGTTGTCGAAATATAAAATGATTTTGGTACTTTAAAATTATTGTACTTACAGTAAAATGGTAAAAGTACCTACTTAATCAAGAAGTAGGCACCTACATCTTTGATTAAGTAGGTATTTTTAGGTATATATATATTATTACCTTACCTATTGGGTTTATATTATATCTCTCAATAAAAATTACAATGGGCGTTTCTTCATTGCAATTGGACGACCCTGCTAAGTAGCTCGTCTGTACACGCGCATCTATCTGTTTCTTCCTTACCATAAATAAAACGAGCGCAGCGATCTATCTGCCAGCGACTAAGTGCACATTTTGTTCGACAAATAATTTCATAAATATTTATGGTTGGCCGAAGCAGGGAAAACCTGTTCAGGTGGTGATTCATTGACGACTCCGCCTTGGAGTGTAAATGTGGTGCTGTTCCACAAACGATGGGACACTATATCATGTCCTACGTGTCCTTTCTGCTGCACGTTACAGGAACTGATGGACGCTAGTGATGGCGCCAAACTCGTAGCCGAATTCTGGGCCGAGTCTCTTTAGATTGCCATCGACACGCTAAGAAGAAGAATATTTATTGTACCTACATCTGTTTATAGGTAATGAATACAGCTTTCCTTAGGTGTGTTCAAATTATAGAATAACTTTATATTAGGTCTTTACCTATGAAATTGGAGATTTGTATGAAAATTTTGGTATTTTTTTTATTTCAGCTAATCAATGTACTGGCCCAAATTATCTATACAATTTTGCCATTTTGATGGCAGTTTGTTTATCCCTTTACTGTAGAAGTCTGCCGGACGGGAGGCGATGTAGTCAGCGAAAGCGTTTTGTACTGCCTCTCGGGTGTTGATTTTTTCACACTTAAAAAATTGTCTAAATTTTGAAAAAAGTAGAAATCTGTTGGGGCAAGGTCCGGTGAGTACGGTGGGTGACGGAGAGCTTCCAGCTGTAACTCTTGTAGCTTTGCGATGGTCTGTCGTGAAGTATGAGCTCGCGCGTTGTCGTGGAGAAGCAATGGGGAAGAGCGATTGACCAGTATTGGTTGGTGAATTGCGAGCTTCTCCATCATTGTTTTCAATTCTTGGCAATAGACATCTGCCGTCACTGTGCCATTCGGTAAGAAGCTGTGATGTACAAGTCCGGCACTGGTCCACCAGTCGCCATCATCTTCCTATAATCTTTTTTTTAGCGCACTGATTAGATGCTGTACCCGGGTCTACCCACTGAGACGAACGCTTACGGTTGTCGTACAGGATCCACTTTTCATCGTAGGTAACAATTCGATTTAGAATTCCCTCGTTTTTTTCCCCTTATAACTTTTGAATCAGTGACCGACAAATGTCGACTAATTTTTTGTGATGTCAAAATTAAATACCTGATGGTGGCCGTGACAGTGTCAGTCACACTCAACCAGATTATTCGAACCGAAAATGACGTCGTTGACGGATTAGCGGCATCGCGTTCTCGTTGACGTGGCGGTGGACAATGGGCTTAGGCATGCTGCGACGTCTTTTTCCAACTTTATTGCCATACTATTTATTACGTTCCTATTCGTCGCATAAAAATCCCTTGCCGTGCCGTGCCACCAGTGGGTACCAGTCCTTAGCCACTATGCTAGCAAGTTTTCATCCACAAATGGCTGTAGCCGACAGGACCCATAGTTGCCTAGCTTTCATCCAATATAAACCAATAACCTAATAAAGGTGGCGTTCTGTAGTGTCTGCCTACCCCAATGGGAAGAAGGCGTTTATGTATATATGTCACCTAATGCAAATAAATTGGCCATCCGAAACAATAACAACAAAATTTGCACCAGCAGGTAGTAAAAATTAAACAAGAAAATAAAGAAATACTGTTTATTTTACATAATAATTATATATTGATCACACACAAATAAAACAAATGCATATCAACACTAAACCCGCTCACTAAAACAATGTGCTATTGATAAAACACAACTACCCATTAACAAAACGTAACGATTGCAACTACAACAGTCTACCTTATTATGCGATGTACATACAATACGGCTGACGTATCTTGGCGAGTCCGAACTTCGCGCAGAAGGCTGCGCAGTAACATTTTTTAGGAACCAAATGGAAACATGAGGCGAGTGTGAGTGAGAGATCATGCGCGAAAGTTCGCAGTGCCTATGTTCAGACTCGCCAAGATAATTGGCCATAGTGTAATAACTTTTGTTTTCATGTCCGCCATTCCATAAATTCAGTTATGGTCAGAGCAGACGCAGAAATAAAACATAACTTTAGTTACTTTCGCATACGGCTGAAATTGGCGTAACGAAATAAAGTCGCCCAGCATTTTGTATCATGCTAGTGTCGTTCACCAGTTTCCCTAACGGCCGAACCCAATAACCTATTCTCAGTAAAAGACAGATCGCTATTGATGGTAGACAGTATAATTCTATCTGTCCTTATGCCAGGTCGGTAAGATTCCATAATCTCTTACAGATTATTGGGACGTTAAAACCATAGATAGACAGGTTTTTCTATCTCCAGTATGCCAAAACTGGTGATAGTTAGGTCATTGGGTTGTGCCGTAAGAAGATTTCTTGATTTACAACAAGTTTAACAAACAAGGTAAACTTGGATACAACAATGATTAACTTTTCATAATCAAAACGCTAATTAATCAATCTGCTATCACAAATAAATTTCTTGCATCTTATTACACACGAAATACAGCAAACTGTTTTAGTGAGTTGCAACTGTCAAAAAATACAGTAAAATATTAATATTGTATTCAATAATTGTATTATCATAATTAAAACAGAGTAAGTATCAATTAGGGTGGGAAATCCAATGGCACAAATATTCCACGCATTTTTATGCGCAAAATTCAGCGACAGGATTTTGATTCTTAAAACTATAACTGAAGGTATAAATTGTATTTAAAACAAATTTTACTATAAATAATTAGGTATTACGGTGGAACATATTAAAGTATAAATTGTGTTCTTTATCCAAAGGTTTAAAGAATATTGAGCACATTTATTAATCAGTAGCAAGTAATAACATTAAGATAACTATATAACAAAGAATCTAGTGGTTATTTTGTATGCAAGCCATATTAAAATATGTATAATAGTTCCTATATTTAGGTTACATTTATTTAAAAAGTTTATAAAAAATTGAACCACGATATTTAAGGGGGAAGCTCAGGTAGCCCGCGAAATTCAAACTTTCTTGTTTTTTGCAATTTGCAAGTTAGTATTAACTTGTATGTTGATTAAAGTATCATTCGCGATCGTAACAAAATATGCATTTACAGAATTTTAATAATCAAAATCCATAAGCAACACAACTCCATAAGTTTGTAAATATAATCCTAATTGTCAAGATTTCATGAAACAGCCATTCAACTGAATTATCTGGTCTTAAAGGTTGTATTGATGACCTTAATTATTATAATTCTGTAAATACATGTTTGGTACGGTCGCGAATCATATTTTGATCAACATACAATCTAATACTGACTTGCAAATTACAAAAAAACGTAAGAAAATTTTAATTTCCTGGGCTACCTGGCGCTTTCGCCGCAAGGGAGATGCGCTGATGTAGCCCGCGAATTTCAAATTTTCTGACGTTTTTTTTTTGCAATTTGCAGGTCAGTATATTGATCGAAAAAAGATTCGCGACCGTAATATCGATGCATTTACAAAATTACAATTATTAATACAACTCTTGTAACTTAAACTTACCATGTTGAATGAATATTTCATGAAATCATCGTATTTGAGGTCAATTATAAATTAGAGAGTTCTATTGATGAATATAATTATTATAATTCTGTAAATACATACTTTTTACGGTCGCGAATCATATTTTGATCAACATACAACCTGATACTGGCCTGCAAAATGCAAAAAAAAACGTAAGAAAAATTTCACGGGCTACCCTGGCGCTTTCGCCTTAAACAAATCCTATTACTTATTATTATCCTATCACACATAATAGTATACTATTTATGTCTATTATATGATGAATATTATGTATTTCAATGTACTCTACAGTAAATGCCGAACTATAGAGGGATAGTATTACAGAAAGTATGTATTAACTCTTTCAGGGTCAGTGGTTAGCTACGCTAACCACATGTTTCGGATTTTTTTTATTAAAATTCATGTCATCTGGCGATTATTTCTTAAACTAACATAGAAATACACCTTACGCTTGATTTAGTTTAGGCAGTAAGTGGCGCCGATAATCGTCTGTGTGTGTATTGTTGGTTTGTATAACATTCGTTGACAGTGTTTTTGTAACGTGCTCGGAAAAACTTTCACAAATAAGGTGAGTCTATTATTTTTATGACTATGATTGTTTTATTAGACGCATTTAGACATCTTTTGCATGTATTTGATAAATAATGTTTGTAATTTTGCGTTTCTAATGGAATATCACACTCATAATTAGGTGGTTAGAGTAACTAACCAGCGCGCAGATAGAATGTTTTATTTGTTCGTATAGATGTAACAGTGTTTTTTTGTATATCTTACAGAATGTCTCGTGCGAGCTGACGGGGATATTGAATACTGTCTGGAGGAGATACCCTCCAATGGCTACAGTTGCTGCAGTGCGGAATCGGACCAAGAAACTCATGATGCACAACCACCTACCATGTTATTGGGTGATGTCGTAGGGGAACGTCTGCAAACTTACAGTTTTGACGAAGAAAATAATGAACCCTTGTCAAGTTTCCGTTCTACGCTACCTCCGGAGATTGCCACTCCTGCAGCGGAAGAGAGCAGCTCCAGCAGTCTTCAAACAAGAGAGCCAAAGTGGAAGAAGTACTACTCAATTTCCCCACCAAGTGAGTTTACTGAAGATGTAGGTGTACCAGCACATATACTGAAGTTGGAAAGTATTACGCCTCTCGCACTGTTTCGCTTGTTTTGGTCAGATGATTTGCAAGAAATTATAAGCTTTCAAACCAACCTTTATGCCACTCAATCTGAAAAAGCTTATACTCCCACTACATCTGAAGAAATCGATGTGTTTGTTGCTTTGAACCTGGTTATGGGTATAATAAAACTGCCAAGCTATAGAGACTATTGGTGTTCAGCTCCGGACTTGCATGATACTGTCTTTACCCCTTTCTTTTCTTAAGGGGGAATACATGGACTGTCCTTCGCCAGGTCTGCGCCTTCTCCAGGTCCGGCCATAATAAAACGCCATAAGCCAACAGTGGCCGACGAGACCCGCCTTGAAAGCAATCGCTATTAGCCAGAGCGAAGCACATCAAGGAGATGCGCCAAATGCAGTACCAGTAATATTCCAGTACGTACTGTTTGGAAATGCAAAACCTGCAAAATTCCACTATGTTTGCGTAAAGGAAAGTCCTGCTTCGAAGATTTTCATAAAAAGTAAGATAAAAATTGTGTTCTGATATGTTTTTTAACCTGTATTCATGATTAAAAATTATATGATTTTTCATAGTGTTGTTTTGTTCTACAGCGGCGGTGGTTACCGTAGCTAACCATGTGATTCCTCAAAAGCCTTCACTTTAATATTTTTTCAACCATGTTTTCAGTATTGTTTAGCCTAAATATAACTAAAAAAAAAAACATAAAACACCTATATTGTAACTTAAATTAAAGTGCCCCTGAAAGAGTTAAAATAATCTCAGAATCTGCTACAGTGAAACAGATATTTTTGAGCTGATAAGATTAAAATACAGTATGTTAATTAACGAAAGGCGTTCCCGTTAACGCGCAATTGTATGGCGTCCATACATGCTAAATACGGAACCCTAAAAAAGCGACCAAATGCATGTCGGACCACGCACAATGAAGGATTCCGTAGTTGGTATGAAGACAGAAGAGACAGAATTATCCCAAGTACAAACTTAACATTGTAGTTGAACAACATGTTCTCCCATACATTTCAACTGCAAATGACAATATTGAGAGATTCACCGTGTTTTTTTAAGAGCATAGACTTCTTATAGGTTTTCCTGTAATCTATAAGTATACAACTATTTCAGATTTTTTTTCAAAATTTTAGGTTCAGTAGTTTCGGAGATAAGTAGTAGGGGGGGGGGGGGTATGGTAAATTTTCGTCTATTTTCTTAAATAACTCTCTATTTATTAAAAAATACAAAAAAAAATCTATTCGAAACCCCTTTCATTTGTTGTGTCACACGGTATAGTTTGCAAAACTTCTTTATTAAAGGGAATCACCAGTTTCAGCTAAGCATGGACAAGATGCCTGGTAAAAATTATTTATACGAAACATTAACAATATTATTATTAATTCTGAAAGAAATATTTGGCCCCCAAAAGTGACCCTCATATTCAAAATTCATTTATTTCCGTTACGCGTCCGTGTTTGGGTCACAGATATTCATATGTGTACCAGATTTCAACTTAATCGGTCCATTAGATTCGGAGCAAATTGGTTGTGACAAACAGACAGACACACGCGTGATCCAATAAGGGTTCCATATTTTCCTTTTGAGCTACGGAACCCTAAAAAAATATTACCATTCAAAATCATTCACTTTTTATTTTTTTAAATAATAAAATATTCACAAAAAAGTATTAAATTGATAGTAAAAGGAACACTCTTTCAACGTGGCAGTACGAATGTCGCAATTAACTTATAACTTATGACGGGTTGTTAATGTTATTGCTAAATCTAAACAGAAATGTTTAGGTTTAGCGTTGTCACCTTTTGCATCTCTCTCGCTCACACAGGACCAAATTTTTAAGAATGTTAAATGAAAAAATGCTTTTTTGAAAAATGTAATCAATGGGCGGGCTACAATATAATATTAATTTAATAGGTAGTTATCAAAAACACATTTCTATTGTGTTATCTAATAAACTTAGGTAATTAAGTATTATGATCTGTTTTTAAGATAACGTAAATAAATGCCACAATAAAAATGTGTTTTTAATAATTACCTATTAAATTAATATTATTTTGTAGACCGCCCATTGATTAAATTTTTCAAAAATGCATCTTTTCATTTAACATTATTAAAAATTTGGTCCCGTGTGAGCGAGAGAGGTGCAAAATGTGACAACCCTCTTAACAGTTTTTCACTGTCTTTGGTCAGCCGCCTCAGTGAGACAAAAATTGCGACGTTGCCGGTTTGGGCAACGCCAATACGCTACGCACTAATCCGTGCTACTATTTTGATTTTAAACAGGATGTTTCGAATTTATTGCAATTTAAAACTTTTTTTGGTTTCGGATTTTTTATACTTATTTGTATATGCTGATATTTTAATTTTAAATTATTAATGACATAGATTAACGAGTTTACCCTTTGTTATTTAGCATACTGTATATTAAAGTTATTATACTATAACAAAGAAGTAAAAGATTCATTTTATTGATTGGTAATGGATGTAACTACACAATAAAGAGTTTTTGCCTTGTAGCCAAAAAATATGTGGATAATCCAGGCCCAATGTTTAAATTGGAGTTTCTTTTTCCCCTTGTCCCTTACCAATCAACAAAAATCAAGGTACCTGGTAGATTATGGAAATATTTTAAAGCTAATTAAGTGGGATTACATTGTTTAATGGCACAGAATATTAAAAATTGTTGTCAAATGTTTCAGTATGTGTTTACTGGTTATGCAAGAGTATTTCAATTACATATTTAATAAGTTGCGTATGTTTACAGAGCAGCTGATATGTTTTTTTTTTTTTATATGAAAAGGAAAACATAAATAATTCTAAGTCCATATTTCTTGTTACGCATTTGCTTTATTTCTCAATTATTGAGAGAACCTATCCCCATCATCATTTTCCTCAACTACACGCTTGCACAGCCAATGGCGGGTTTAAAAAGTAAGTATTATGTGACCATAATTATTAAAATGACCACCATTAACATCTTACTTCGGTGGCGACCGACCATTTACAACAGTAGGAGAATCTTTCCACGACCTACCCGGTTTTTTGACAGCTGTCACTTTTTTCCTGACTACCCTCTTTACAACTACCTCTTCATTTGACAACAATTTTTTCCTAGGTTTTTTAACTTTTACCTCTTGAATGGTGAAGGAATCATCGAAGATGTCGCCACTTGAATTGATGGATCGACTGTCTTTATGATTTTCGCCGACAATTTCGCTGATTGGACTGTCGAAGGATACATGTCTAGAAGAATTCAGTCTAGGACTGTATCTTACTTTCTCAATGGAGGTCTGTGTGGCGATGTTAGTGTGATTGTCTTTAGCAGGTGGCGTGGCCACTGGGTTCAACCTGGTCTTCTTAACTTTGACCAATACGGCTGGTTCCGACGATTTCCTTTTCACATATTTTTTAGTTACCTTCTCCTTTTCTGGGACCTTATTTTCTCTGTCCACTTCCACAGCCTTGGGTTTCCTTCCCCGTTTCTTTGACGTTTCTCCATTCTGTTGGGTAACCTGCACCGATTCTTCAGTTCCTCCGTCAGAGGGGTCACTGTCTTCAGCAATAACTCTCTTTGTTCTGGCTTTGCTGGGCGATTTGGCTTTCTTTGGGGAGAAGTCTAGGGCACTACTTTTAATCTTGCCTTCAGTCTTTAGGTAGTCCTCGAAAAGCTTTCGACACTTCTTATAATCTGGGACTTCTTTTGGTTCCATTGTGTTTATGTATTCAAAGAATTTAATGAGGGCTTCTGTAAAATTATAAGAGTATGATTAAACACTTTGTACATTTATAATAAGACACAAAGTTATTGAGAAAAAATTATCCTAATGATAAAATAACGCGTCAGTGCATGCTCTCAGCACTCTATAAAAGGTGAATGGCAGATTTAGTACAGCTTACTTTTTTTGTTGTTCTGTTACAGAATTTGTACCACTTATTAAGGCAACTAAGCCATTTGTTTTCATGTAAGTGTACTATTTTTAGAACTTCGGATTAATTAATAATATTAAACAATAATGTCGTAAACTTAACGCAGTTATGTTTTTAGAAGTTGCCATATGTAAAATAACACAAATATCGAAATGACAATTAATTATTTAGAAATATAAATAACATTAATATAATTAGAAATTGAATTAGAAATAGGTATGTCCTAATGCACCCCATTGAGTAAGAGTAGGTATGTACGATCCTCATCTCAATCTACCGGTCGATCGATCCGGTCCATCACTACCTTGAGACTGAGAAGCCGCACCTGTTTTTCCTAACGGAGACGAAGATAACAACCCCGTCGGATGTGGCGTATCTCAACTACCCGGGTTACTCTCTTGAACACAAGTTTAAGAAGCAAGCTGGGGTCAGTGTGTACGTCCGCGATGACCTTTGTTGTCGTCGTCTCCGTTGCTTTGAGAAATCGGGTTTTTCTGCCATATGGCTACTTGTGGACACTGGCGTTGAGAAATCTCTCTACATCGGCGTCTAACGATCGCACAGCGGTGACCAGGAGACAACAGCGCTCTTTAATTTCCTTGTGGAGTCGACTGACGTAGCCCAGCAGCGGTACCCAACAGCGAAGCTCATCTTTCTGGGGGACTTCAACGCCCATCATAAAGAGTGGTTGTTCCCGTACCAGAAAACTGACCATGCCGGGGTTAGAGGCGCGCAAGTTTGCTTTAACGCTAGATCTGACCCAGATGGTGAATGTGGCAACGCGGGTACCGGATGTTGACGGCCATACACTCAATTGCTTGGACCTTCTGCTGGCATCTGATCCGGACAGTCACTCAGTATCGGTTTCAGCCCCGCTGGGAACATCTGACCACTGTCTAGTGAAATCCATATCGACCTGCTCTCCTCCAGATGAGAGTCCTAGAGGCACGAGGTGAGTATGGCGATACAAGTCAGCAGACTGGGATGAGATGCGGCACTTTTTTGCGTCTTATCCTTGGCGGCAAGTGTGCTTCTTCTCGCGTGACCCCTCGTGCTGTGCTGACGTGGTTGCGGACGTGATTCGGCAGGGGATGGAATACTTTATTCCATTCTCCGACATCCCGCTCGGTCATAAATCTCGGCCTTGGTATAATGCAAAATGCGCCCACGCTGAGGCCCGGAAAGAGTCTGCTTACCAAGCCTGGGTCAAGGCCCGCGACCGCAAAGTTAGAGCGCGTAGGGTTCGCGCGAGGAAGAGAGCTTTTAATTCTGCCGCCAAGTTCTGCAAGCGGGTTTTACGTGGGGCACGTTTTGACCATGTCGGACGTATTGAGACCAAGCTGGCTTCGCACCCTCCGGGTAGTAAACAGTTCTGGTCTCTGTCTAAAGCCGCTGAAGCTAATTTCTGTCGACCCACTTTACCTCCAATGATGAAACCTGATGGGTCGCTGGCTCACTCTGCAGATGAGAAAGCAAATCTATTTGCATCTCTCTTTGCAAGCAATTCACGTCTGGACGCTGGCTCCATGCAACCACCTACTGTTCCATTGTGACTTGTCGATGCCAGAGATCGCAGTTCACATTAAAGAGGTCCGAAGAGTATTTATTTATTTGCCAGAAACATGGTAAATTACAGGTGTTACATAAAATGCACGGAGCTACATGTCTCACCGTTTTAACGGTATGCAAAATTATTGTGCAGTCTAGACGTGAACAAGGCCAGCGGGCCTGACGGCATTCCAGCGAGAGTGTTGAGGCAGTGTGCGCCTGAACTGTCTCCTGTGTTGACACGTTTGTTCCGCCTCTCTCTTAAAAAAAGGACGGTACCAAGATCCTGGAAACTTGCAAATGTGCAACCAGTGCCCAAAAAGGGCGACCGTGCAGACCCTGCCCATTACCGTCCGATCGCCATTACCTCCATTCTGTGCAAGGCAGCAAGTAAGTTGCTGACCTACCTTGAAAACAATGATCTCCTCAGTGACCGTCAATATGGCTTTCGCCGGGGACGGTCAACTGGCGATCTTCTTGTGCATGTCACGCACTGCTGGGGCGAGGCCATCGAGAAACATGGCGAAGCACTTGCTGTATCGCTTGATATCTCGAAGGCCTTTGACAGGGTCTGGCACGCTGGTCTACTCAGCAAGCTTCCTGCTTATGGCATCCCAGCTGATTTTTGTAGCTGGATATCAGACTTCCTTAGTAGACGGTCGATCTGAGTAGTCGTTGACGGCTGCTCTTCCGACCTTATGGCTATTGATGCCGGAGTTTCTCAGGGGTCTGTTCTCTCTGCAACTCTTTTCCTGCTGCACATCAATGACCTACTTCAACCTGGTATTGTTGGGTACGCAGATGACAGTACAGTTTCAGAGAGATACTTGTCCAGCGCAAAAACCAGTGGGGCTGAAGTTCGTTCCTTAAGAGAGGCCATGGTAGAGCGGACAGATTTGAACTTAAGTCTTGTCTCCCAGTGGGGTGATGATAATCTGGTCTCTTTTAACGCCACCAAAACACAGGCGTGTCTTTTTACCACTAAAAGGAGTCGTTTCGATCAAAGTCCTACTTTTCGGGGTACATCTGTTCCTGTAACTGATCGGCTCAAGCTCCTAGGCATGGAGTTGACATCATGTCTCAACTTCGGAGCCACCATCGAGTACAAAGCCCAAACTGCGGCCAAGAAACTGGGCATCCTAAATAGGGTAAAGCGATACTTTACGCCTGGACAGCTTTTAATTCTCTACAAAGCGCAAGTCCGATCCTGCATGGAGTATTGCAGCCACCTTTAGGATGGCTCAGCTAAATACCAACTTGCCGCGCTTGATTCGGTGGAACGCAGAGCTAAGAGGCTCATTGGCAACGTAAGACTGGTGGATGCCAAGCTTCGCAGCTTGGCTCATCGCCGCAAGGTTGCCTGCTTGACGGTCTTCTACAGATTATACTTCGGTGAGTGTGCTCGAGAACTCCACAACCTCATTCTGCCTGCCCCCTTCTACCATAGGACATCTAGACGCACTGCAGGTTACCATCCCTACCTAGTTGCTATTCCACCAATTCGCACTAAACGTTTCCAAATGTCTTTTGTGATGCGCACAGCAAAGGAGTGGAACTCTGCCTGCGTCTGTGTTTCCGAACGCATACAACCCCGATCTCTTCAAAGTGAGAATTAACAGGCTTCTTCTGGGTAAGCTCGCTCCATCGTCGACTTTGTCATCTCTGACCTAGACTAGAGTCAAGAGCAAACCTATCTCAAATAATAAAAAAACCTACTTAATGGTAAGTAAAACACTACAAAGATGGTGACAAACAATCTAGAACATTTATTTTTTATTTATTTTATTTTTCATGTACACATGTACTTTATCACCAAATCAATGTTTATGTACCTTTATGTAACGATCTACATTGGTACACTAGTACATAACCTTAGAAAATAAAACTGGTTATAACTTTTACGTCCCAAGTTCTAAAAATGTAAGAATTTAAAAAAGGCTCGTCTATCATATTAACTACCAATTAAAACAAAAAACATCCCAAAACACGAAATTTTATTAGCTGTACGAAATTCCCATACAAGCCTGCCGTTCGCCTTTTTGCTTCACATTAGAAATCAGAATTAGTCAAGCATATATATTCTACCAAAACTCACCAGGTACATTACTAGACTTAATGCTGGTTCTCACATTCTTCATGAAGGTTTCCTTCATGGACTGCACAGTCTTGGGTTGCTTGAGATACTTTTCCCACGGCAACTCACCAGTCAACCACTGTAGCATGTTGTAGCCCAGGATCTCGAGGTCACCGCGCATTGTGGGTTCTGAAGCAAAAAAAAATTAATTTGTGATTTACAACTTGGGTTTTTGTGTGGCGTACTCTGACTCTTAGGTGTGCTGTTACTACTTGTAACCAATAAGATATTCAACATTGGCGAAGAAACGCATGTCAAATGTTGACAGACTGTCTTATGGTCTGATTGCTAGACTAAAGGGCTCTTCCTACAGACACTTTGTTAGGCTAGCTCATCAGATACTGAAGTTGGATAAGGGCTTATTTTGGTCATATTTATTTGGCAGTTTTCGCATTTATTTAATTCCTAAGTTTGACAAACTAAGTTAGGACAAAAAGTGAACCATAACATGTGAAACAGTTAACTAAGAAACAGTGTGATAACATATTATCACGCTAGTTTTTCCCGAAGGGCTATATAGACAGCCGATTTATCTTAGCGAGTCCGAACTTCGCGCAGAAGGCCGCGCAGTAACATTTTTTTGGAACCAAATCGTGACATGAGGCGAGTGTGAGTGAGAAGAACATGCGCGAAAGTTCGTAGTGCTAATGTTCAGATTCGCCAAGATAAATCGGCCGTACTGTACACCCACATTTCGCCAGTTATGTTTAAGTCCCGTAATTGGGCGCGAGCCTATTGCCGTCAAATCAATTTGCACGAATCCAGACTCTAGGTTACTACTGAGAAATTCCTGATGAAAAAACCCAATAACACTGTGTGATCAAATATTTACCTCCCAAATGCGCATCCCTGCTGGTATACTCAATAGTCCCGTTATGTGCGCTCTTGGGGTCTGGAGTGAAGGGCTGGTCCTCCTTAAGTCGCGTGGCCAGACCGAAGTCCACTAGGTAAACCTGGTTTTTGGCTTTCTTCAGACCAAGCAGCATGTTGGCACCCTTGATGTCCGCGTGGACGTAGCCACGGCTGTGTATGTACTCTAATACATCTAACTGAAAATATTAAATATGTTGCTAAGTTTACTTCAGGCATGAAATAAGAAGTTATTAATTAAATTGTGTTTAAATTATTAAAGTTTATTTGTTGCTAGCTACATTCAATGCTCGAATTCAAGGACATAGGTTTCACAACAACATTTTAAACTATACTCATTAGCATCTTGTGTATTATCTCTAGAAAAAAACAAATACAAGGTTTTTCCACAGTGAGGCACAATGGTTAGATAGAAATGATCCTAACAGAGCACCTGCCATCTAATCTCTTCACCACCCTTGGTTGACTGGTAGAGAATGCCTAAGGCATTAAGTCCGCCTTTGTACTTTTTTAAGTGTGAAAAGATTAAATAAATAAATAAATAAATGATGAAATAATAATAAATTTGTGGTTCCATGACAAATCATCAATTAGTTTACAATTCTATTTATTTATTTTGCGCAATGTACAGTTACCAAAGCATTGTCACCCTAAAATGGCTTGTATGAAACATTTATAGTCTTTACCATTTGTAAGCCTAATTGGAAGACAGTTGCTGGCTGGAAACACTTTCCAGCATCCGTGAAGAGGCTCCACACATCTTTACCAAAGCGCTCCATGACTAAGTATCTGTAGGTAACTCCATTGGACTCATGAGAACCCTTGCCGAAGTAGGTTGGCATGCCCAGGCTTGAAAGCTTCTTGCTTTGCATAAATTTCGCAACTGAAATCATAGGAAAAATACATTTCATTGAAAAAAGAAAATGTGTCTTTTTTTTTTTTAACTTTCTTACGTTTTTTGGTATTTGCAGGTCAGTGTCATGTTGAACCTTGATCAAAATATGATTCGCAACTATAACAACTATGTATTTACATAATTATAACCATAAAAACCATCAATACATCTCTCTAAGTTACGATTTGAATTTGATAATAAATGGTGAAAGTATAGTTGACCATCTCAAAACTCCATATGGGTGAATATTCATATAAAAATACACAAGATTCCAAGATGGGGCTTATTTTTGTTATATATACAGTGATATTACACAGAATAACATAATTTATGACAAACACCGAAGAAACCAAATTGAATTGTGTAAGCAATGAAAACCTCCAATAATGTTGAAACAAGTGTTCAGGCAATTAGCTTAGCATTAAGATAACAGAATATTGACATTGTCAGTGTGCTAATACATATAATGGGTCATCAGATTGTATAATGCAAGCAGTTGTGATACTACTGGTAATACTGTGTTAACACTCTACACTACACTATAGATATTTTATTATGTGATAATCCTGTAATTAGTAGTCTTATTTGTATTTAAGCTTCCCTAACACCATCCCAATTAATGTAACCATTATCTTAGTGCTTGGCAATACAATGAAATGTAATTGTTTATTCTGTAAATAGGATATCGGAATCACTTTTACACATTTATATTTTTTTAAGCTAGATGGAAAAGAAATGGTGAAACAAACTCAGGGGGTCAAAGTCTCTTTTAAAGCCCGGACATAATCTTGGTCGAATCATGTGAGGACTATGTAGATCCGTGTCTGAAATGGTCTTTTGAGGAAAGAACCACACAAATTTGAGTGCACCTGTCCAGTCAGTGCAAGCATTTGTCAGTAATCGTTTAGCTCAACTCAGGACTAAAGGAGCTTGACAAACAATACCACAGAAAGGGCATTTAGGTAGGCCGCTTAAAGTACTCAAAATGTCAGACCATCATTAAAACTAACTGAGAAAGAAAGAAAAAGAATAGATGACCCACATAGCAATAATTGCAATCTCAATAAATAATTTGAGATCTTCTTTAGTTCTTGCCATGCTTCACAATAGTATAACATAATACTAGCTTCAGCCTGCGACTTCGTCCATGTGAAATTTCTTGTTTTAACATAAAATATATTTATATCCTGCGACACTGCAATACTTTAGATTCACATTAGTGAAAGAATTTTCGGTTCTATATAAATCTCCATGAAACAATACATTCAGAGGGTCATAAGTTCATTACAATACAATAACACTGCTAGGCAGAAACTGGGTACTCGACAAACTCATAACATATTGATTTATTTGAAGTATGTTCTATAATATTTGTGATTCGAGGAAATTATATATACAAATACATTGCTGTATATAAAAAAATACTATTTTGATGAGTACTTACTATCATCTTTGTTGGCATTCCTGAGATAGAAATTAATTTCCACAAAAAGCGGCCCATTCTCATGAGGCTCCTGATGGAAAACACATTAATAATCATTAACTGCTTATTTAGCAATAATGTAGATACTATCTTTATCAAAATTTAAGTTTACTTACGATTTTGATGGCATAGGGGTAATCAGATCCTTTGGCCTTTAAGGTGTGGTCACAGGCTGAATATATTTCTCCGAAGCCTCCGACACCAATAGACGGTCCTATCCGCCATTCCTTTTTAAAGATATTATCTTTTATAACTTCTCCAGTAGGTATAGGAGCTGGCATCTTATAACCAGCGGCTTTTCTTTTAGGCGCTGCCTTTTTTACTCGCCCAGCCATACTGATTAAATTTTATATATCACAATTAACGAAACGACATCGAATACCACTAAAAACGAACTAAATTGTAATTGAAATTCGTTCGAATTAGAATAAAAATAATATTCAACAATTGAAAGCGACGCTACCGTTGTGAATGAAAATGTGACTTTGACAGTTGATTCTGTAGTTTGCTGCGAGCGAGTGCGCCCGCCATTTTTTGGGGAAGCGCTAAGGTAGGCCGCGAAATTTAAATTTTCTTACGATTTTTGCAATTTGCAGCTCAGTCTGGGTGTATGCTGATTAAAGTATGATTCGCGACCGTAACAAATATTTATTTATAGAATTATAATCATTAGAATCGGTAATACAACTCCTTTTAACCCTTAAACCTTCATATATTCCTGAAATGTCAAGATTTCATGAAATAGTCATTCAATAGGATTACTAATTGTTCTTAGAGAGTTGTATTGATTATAATTCTGTAAATACATATTTGTTATGTTCGTGAATCATATTTTAATCAACATACAATCTAATACTGACCTGCAAATTGCAAAAAACGTAAGAAAAAAGCAATTTCGCGGGCTGTCCTGGCGCTGTTTATGGTGTATTCACTATATTACTATACTCTATGGGTGTATTGTTCCAGATCTGTATGAACATGAAATGGGATAAGAAGCATTAAAAAAGATAGTGCATTATGCTGGTAAAGAATAAGAAAGAGACTATTATATCGCTTACTATTGTCTCACCATCGACTAACAGTAGTGATGGGCGGACTTTTTACTCCGTTTTTTTGTGAGTACGGTTGTTTCCACATTTATACCATTCTACAGGGTGTTAGGCAGACGGTTCAACATACGAAAATGGCAGATCAAAACGTTTAGACCCGATAACAAGAGCCAGGCCACACGGATTTTTTTTAATGACTTTTTTTTAAATTTTATTCGAAATGGGGAAGGTCGGGCAAAGCTAATTGTAGATGGCGTGGTCATAGCTAGTTCCCTACGGCCTAACATAAATTTGACCTTTCGTTCATTCATGAGTTTGCTTTTATTTCGCTATTTCGTTATTTTCGGTTATTTTAATATCAAGTATTTCACATGGAAAGTGTCAGAATTTAAAACCAAAAATACAGGGTGTGTTGTAAATAGTGGTCCAGAGTAAAGGAGTCGATACACTGTATTCTTATGTATAACATACCGAAATGTTAACCATTTTCAGTTAAGGGTCTCCGAAAAAAAAAAAAACTTTTTTTTAAAATTTCTATACCTTGCTTCACGAATTTGGCTGTAATTTCAACAAGTATCAATATTTTTTTAATCTGTTTTTTTATTATTACTCCTGAATATGTGTACTATCATATCCAAACCCTTTTTTCTATTTTAAAGTCAAAGATACAAATAAATTAATTTGTTTCCAATTTCAATACTCATCTCCAGCAAATCATATGACTTTAGGGGCATATTGTGTAAAAAAAATGTACAGCACTGTTAGTGCCCATTAGTTTTAAAAATACCTCATTAAATGCAAATTAAAAAATGGTAAAATATTAAGTGGTAAGACTTCAGAAAAAAAAGTTATTAGCATTCAAAACGAAAGACAGCTACATTTTTTGCAAAACGACCTCCCAGAGTTATTGAGAGATTTTGATCCAGAATTAAGAGAAGCAATGTGGCTGCGAAATGATGGCTGTCCCGCTCACTACGCAGTTATTGTGCGTGAACATTTAAACCATACTTATCCACAAAGATGGACGATGGACGGCAAGGCCCAATTTTATGGCCACCACGTTCGCCAGACCTGAACCCCCTTGATTTTTTCTACTGGGGGTGTCTGAAAGAAAAAGTTTATAAAGTCCAAATCACTTCAGTTGAACAATTACCACAAAGAATTCAAGCAGCGGCTGAAGAGATAAATACAAGTGGGTTTGCACGCAGACTAAAGCGATCTTTTATTCGGCGGTGCAGAGCATGTATCGCCGCTGGTGGTCGCCACTTTGAACATTTGGTGTAATAACAGTGAAAAAACTTGTTAATTTAAAAATAGTTGTGATAATTAGTGAATTTTTTTGTTCTGTAAAAACAACATTGTTTTTCTGTAAAACATTAATTGTTCTGTAAAAACATTAATTTGTTCTGTAAAAAACAGGGTAATGAATAATTCATTGTTCGACTTAATTTTAAGTTTGAGTTAAAAATACCAATACTTAAACGCATTTACTGTTTTAGGGTTTATCTTTTCGTATTCTGTTTCGTTTCATGTAGTATTGTTTTAGTATTAAAATTGCTGCGCCCTATCTGGGTTCAATGCTGTACCTGTACTGTGCCTGTACTGCCAACAACTTTTGTACAATGACTGCAATAAATGATTGAGTATTGATTATTTTAATAAATAGTTAATTTGAAAAAAATGTTTTATTTTCAAAAGCCAATCAAAGAACTTACAATAAAAAAACTTATTGGTTTAATCCTTAACAGTTTGCAATACTTATAATTTACTTAACCGAAAAAAATGGTTTTAGAAAATTTAGCTGTCTTTCGTTTTGAATACTAATAACTTTTTTTTTGAAGTCTTACCACTTAATATTTTACCATTTTGTAATTTGCATTTAATGAGGTATTTTTAAAACTAATGGGCACTAACAATGCTGTACAATTTTTTTACACAATATGCCCCTAAAGTCATATGATTTGCTGGAGATGAGTATTGAAATTGGAAACAAATTAATTTCTTTAAGTATTGATAGTACACATATTCAAGAGTAATAATAAAAAACAGACTAAAAAAATATTGATATTTGTTGAAATTACAGCCAAATTCGTGAAGCAAGGTATAGCAATTTAAAAAAAAGTTTTTTTTTTTTTTTGCGGAGACCCTCGGATGTCGACCTCCGTACACACACAAGACGTCAATGTCAACGCTTTTACGATTATGGTAATAACGTTAGGTAGGCCTTCAGAAAAACGAAGATTATACCGTTAAATCGATAATAACAAAGTATAAATTAGCGACCAATCCTGACCAAGCCCTTAAGTGTAACTGTCCGACTTAAGACACTTGGAGCATTTTTTCTTATGTCGCACTGTGTAACATAAGACATTCGAGAGGTTAACTGAAAATGGTTAACATTTCGGTATGTTATACATAAGAATACAGTGTATCGACTCCTTTACTCTGGACCACTATTTACGACACACCCTGTATATCCTCAGTCACTTTCTTCAAAATGTTTCTACTCTGTTTAATATATAAAATATCTTTGGTATTGTTCGTCGAATCGTTGAGCTCCTTAACTTTTATGTTGAGCTGTACGACTGACAGATGCTTGCACTGACTGGACAGGTCCACTCAATCTGTGTGGTTCTTTCCTCAAAAGACCATTTCAGACACCAACCTACATGGTCTTCACATGATCTGATCAAGATTATGTCTGGACTTTAAAAGAGACTGTGACCTCTGAGTTTGTTTTGGCCTTTCTTCTCAGAGTAGTCAGATAGGAAACGCCGGCCTCATCTAGTTAAAAAAAAAAGTGTGACATGTAAAAGTGTTTGTAGAAACCTACTTACAGAAATAAAATCATTTATCTCTACGAACAGCTTTAAGCCACCATCTTTTAATTTTAGGGTCTCTCGGGAAATGGTAGATTCCAGTTTCCGAGCATTTAGTAACACAAAAATGCATCATTTTCGCAAAAATAAAATAAAACCATCTCACGCTTTGGATTATTGGCGTGTGTTGGGAACTAGCTACGACAGCGCCATTTTGACAGTTGCCTTCCCCCGTTGCTTCAAACGTCAATGATTTCGTTTAAAATAACAAAACTGGCAACATTTTTTTTTCATTTTTAAATTAATTTTACTGTAGTTCAGAATCAAAATTCGTATTTGACGCAGATAAATAGAAAATTAAATTTGAGCACTACACTACAAACAAATTAAAAAAATAAATACCGAAAGCACGACTTTGAACTGCGTTTACTTAAAACTAGATTCAACCCATTTGATTGGTTGAAAACTAGTTTTAAGTAATGCTTGAGTATTGCGTGACGTTCTGTAATACGGGCCTTAGTGTTACAGCAGTTCTAATTCTAAGAAAACATCTTTGGTTCATGCTCATTCTAACGGTATGCATTATACACAACTATGTGTTCTGTGATGCACAATATCTTCAACAACTAGAGTAATTCGTCAATTTTAACTACCTTGGCCTTTTTTCACGGAATTCACATTTGCGAAAAGTGAAATTAATTACCTAGAGTTTGGCTAGCGAGTCGTGGCATAAGGAAATGACGGTAAATGTAAAAAATCTTCATGTGGCCACATCAGTCTGAAAAAACAATTTTATACTTTTGTGTTTTTATGCTTGTTGATATGAGTAGGAATGTAAGATTCAATCGAAGGCACAATTAATTTCTTTACACTTTTTATTTCAATTTATTACGTCAATCTGTCATAGTGAAAAGTTTCGTCAAACATCCGAGTTGTTCTCATATTTTATAATATGTATGTAAAGTGAAAACGCCGAAACGTTCTTTTGACAGATAAAAGTGTTGTCATATGAAGAATTTGAATAAATAACTTGTGACTCGACTCGTTGGCCAAACTTTACATGGAGTAGGGTTGCCAGGCCTCAAAATAGAAAGTCCGTACGCAGATTCATATTTAGCCGGACATTTTGCCCTGAGGGCCTGACACACTGGTATTTATAAAAAAAAAAAGATACTTTTATTTGTGTATTTATTATGCTAGCCACACACTACGATTTACTTGCGCAAATTTAGGCTTGCGCAAGTCTGCGTGACAGCAAATGGTTCAGATCTGTGCTAATTCATCCCACAAACGTAACGATTTATTGTTATTTATTTGAGGCTTAAGCTAACCACACACGTTACGATTTACTTGCGCTAATTTAGGCTTGCGCAAGTAAATCGTTACGTGTGTGGGATGAATTAGCAGAAGTATTTGAACCATTTGGTGTCACGCAGACTTGCGTAAGCCCAAATTTGCCCAAGTAAATCGTAGTGTGTGGCTAGCATTGCTCTACTCTTAACCGTATGAGCCCCACCGTCACCGAATCGGCGCCACCCGCGGATGAGTAACATTCCGTAACAAATTGTTGTTAGATGTTTGACATTTGTGATGTTATATGCCTTTCCTTTCTTTTTCCTACACTCTGTGTAAATTAGAACAGGAAAGGTATACTCTAGAATGCAATATTTCGCATTACCCACCGTCCCCGAATCGGAGCCGCGCTTGTCTAGACTAAACTTTATTGAGTGCAACATTCAATAATGTCAAAATAAGAACCTTTTACTAAATGCATAAGAAAGTATAAACGGTGCTTATAACAAAAATCAATTTTTAACATTTTTGTCTGTCTGTTTGTTCCGGCTAATCTTCGAAACGGCTGGACCGATTTTGACGGGACTTTCACTGACAGATAGCTGATGTTACGGCAGGTAACATAGGTTCTGGCGCCCAAGTTGATGGGTGCGGCTGGGTCGCTGTCAACGCAGCTTCTCAATCTGGGGGGCCCGAGCGCCGCCTGTAGGCGACTCTACGTGGGGATCGTGCGATCGATGGCCCTGTACGGGGCCCCGATCTGGGTGGCTGGCCGGTAGCATCGCTGTTCTACGGAGGCCGCAGAGCGATGGCCGTCAGAGTCATCAGGGGGTATCGTAAGATTTCCTACGAGGCGGCTTGCGCACTGGCCGGATCCCCGCTCTGGGACCTGGAGGTAAAATTACTCGCGTCATTGTATCGGTGGCACGAGGAAGTTTTATTAAAATGTGGCTGTTATTTTAGTATATTGTGTATCTTACGACATCCACGCGAACGAAGTCGCGGGGCACAGCTAGTTTGTAATCGCCTGCGACACCTGCGAGGTCGCGAGGCGTGCGTACCCGCGTGAGTCGCTCGCGCGCTTTCGTCCGGCATCTTTTGGCGTGGCGGGGCTGACCAAAAGCCGAACAGGCCGGACTTGTACATATTTGGCCGGCCACGATGGCTAAAGTTGGACATCTGGCAACCCTAAGTGTGCGGTGTGTCTAACGGAATTCTACTATTCCGTATAAATCCGTAGAGTGCATAGCTTAATAATCCGGTACATGTAAAGTTGTTAAAAATAAATGGTGGATTCTATTTCTAATAAGTTATCCTCAAGGATACTTATAGAAAATACTCATGATGATATTCAATTCCGTATGTTCAATCGTCTGTATAAAGGATCTATACATATAAGGTCATTCTCTTGAGTTCACAGATTTTTATTATAATAGAATACGGTAGCTACTGGCAAAAAAATATTTCACATCATTTGTAATTAGCAAATGAAATAAATTACTTTTAACAAATTACTCTCCACAGACATTTAAATGTAAGCACCATTTGTTGAGTGAAAACAACGGCGAACTCATAATACCGCTGCGAAGGCACCGCATGACCTAACAAATGCTTCAATCATGTTGGTACCTAATGAGCATGTAATCCCACACAGGTCCCACAGTAAAAGTTAATCAAAATGATTCATGAATACTTCCACCCTTTATGGATTCTAAAGGATTCCAAGTCAAAAGTATTTATTTCTACTAACAGACCATAACATCACGCCTGTATTCCCCGAAGGGTTAGACAGAGGTGTACGTATAGTACCTACACCAGTTATGTTTAAGTCCCATGTAATAAGGGGTGAGCCTTTGCCATCCACCGGACACACATCCACTGCTACTGAGAAATTCCAGATGGATAACCCAAATAACACTTATTGTTAGCCCGACTCGGGAATCGAACCCAGAACCGCATGCTCAGCAGTAGCGCTTGCGACCACTAGACCAACGCGGCAGTCGACTTCTACTAAGATTATTTTGAGAAAAGCCATAACAATATTAGAGAAACGGGGCAAAATTACGAAACAAATATTACAAAAATATAACTTTACTGATAATAATAATAATATAATATAAAATCAACGCATATTATTATGTTAACATTTCTTTACAACATTTTCACTAGCCTTACAAAATAAGTGTTATATTTTATAAAACTATTTCATTTAATTATAGGTACATTATTTTATTTACACTTATTAAACTATCAAGAGAAATAACAATTAAAATAATTTAACTGCGCGCTTAAGAATCACAAATAAATAATAAATTATAGGGATAAACGTAATATGGGCACAACAAAATAATAAAAAAACTGATTAAAAATGTTTCTAAAATAAATCCTGGTGGGTTGTCAAAAATAAGCTGCTGTTTTCCGTAGGTATCAGTCTGATTGAAGTAAAACCTGAAAGAAGAACTTTTATTATACCTAATTATTATTTTCAAATTCAGTGAAAAATTCGAAGGGCTCTGGCTAGCTATTACGGTTCCAATACAGCCCCGTGACAGATGGACGCACAGACAGCCGTCCTAGACTTAGGAACAGGGTCCCGTTTTCACCCTTTGGATACGGAACTCGAAAAACAATAAGTTCAAAACTCACATTAAAACAAATCATCATCATCATCGCCATAAGCCGACATGGAGTACCAGTCCCTGGCCACATCTTCATAGATGACCCTCTTGACCTCTTCATCATACTGAGGGTGTAGTATCCTGGGGGAGCGGGCTCTGAACTCCAGAGGCACGTCGTAGCACTTGCAGACGCAGCACGACGGGAATTTGAACCACTCGGCGAAGATGCCGCGGCACTCGTTGCGAGGGTCGTAGGCTAGCAGGCGGTGGAGACGGAACTGCTGTTCACACCTGGAATTAGAGAAAGAGTGGGTTGTAGATTTTGGATATTTTATTCACTTGACGATATTGACTGTCATCTTTTAGAGATTGGACAGTGAATAGTAGAGGTGCTTTATTTTGTTTGATCACATCATTAGAAGAATACCTAACAGAGCTAGTAGATGTGGGATTGCTGTGCGTTGAAGATTCCATAACAGTTTACTTTATCCTAGGTGTTGGGTGGCAGATTACGGCCCATTCCTTTTCACAGGGGCGACGTTTGAGTCTCAGCAGTCAAAGTAGAAGATTTTTCATTTTTATAAGTTCGGGCGTTGGGCTAAAACCAAACCACTATTGATGTTTCCATTAACCGTTAAATGCATCTGAAGCCGAAATTGGAACTACAACAATATTCTCAATTTCTGAACATAATTGTCAGTACCTGCATCCCTCCCGGCAGTACATCTGCTTGCGCTCATGCACGCAGGTCTCCAGGTGAATATACTGCTCGTAGGGGTACATGTTGAGCAGGGCTAGTTGCTCCCCTCGCGTGCTGTTCGCCCAGAACGGTGCTGCTATCTGCTCCTTGGACTCGCATGCGTTACTGCAAAGTTTAATAGTCGTATTAGAATGGAGAAAATGGTAACCAGACGAAAACCTACCAAAATACTACATTGAAATGGTCTATAGTAAAAATAACTTCTTTCCTTTTAAAGTTAACTCAAATCACCAGAATACAGGATGTATCAGAAAGGTGTGGTCAAATTTAAGGATGTGGTACAGACCAAAATTATCAGCCGTCCCATACATTTGGGTCGAATAGGTATTGAAGTTTTATACGGAACAGCTGATAATTTTTTCTCTATTACGATGTTGCTCCCACGGAGAAAGTTGTTCAGTTTGATGGTCTGTACCACACCCTTGAATTTGACCACACCTTTCTGACACAGGTACCCTGTAGATAAGAGAAATAATGGAACAAAACTTACGCTCCTCGTAACTTTATAACAGACGGCCTCATCGTTTCCTGATGCTGCAATGGCTTCGGGTGGAACTCCTCCTTCTTATCCGACACCTTAGTATCTATCCGGTCGGTTATCTTGACCTTCTCGTGCTCCGAGAACAGGAGCGTGGGTGGTAACGTCGAGGTGTCAACGTTCATCGGTCGCCACGCGTCCTTCCCCGCCTCAGTCGTCGAGTCATACCCGTCAGTTGTAGTCTCTGTGTTATTAATACTTTCTGTAGTAGTCGCATTTTTGTCTGTACTATTCTTTGACTCACTAACCGCCTCAACTTTAGTATTACTGGAAAACTTTGGGTATATGCTATTAGTTTCAATACTTTGTTTTATTACAGCCTCTAAAGTAATAACATCTGGGTCTAAGTTATTTATTTCTATATTCGCTATACTTTCAAGTTTTGTTTTATATGATATACCTTTTTCATTTACCGTTTCGTTGCTCATCTCAGTTTTGGTGTCGTTGTCCGTGTTGCTCACTTTTGTTTGGTTTGTATCTAGGGGTTTCACTTTGAGCGTGTCATTGTCTGTTTTTTTGTTCTTCTCGCTATTGATCGGTCTGAAGTGTGGTTTGTCTCTCATGGCACGTCCTTGACTCATTTTGGTGTACATCATCTTAGTTTTGATGATGTCTTCTGCAAAGTCTGCTGACTTTCCGCCAAAGTCTTCATCATCTTCATCGTCTATGAAGTTTTCCAATTCTGCTTTTATTATTGATATTTGACGTTCTTCTCCGTACATTCTCCTCATCAGACCCTAAAATTATTTACATTTGAATTTATATATTTTGCTTAATGAGCTACTAAGCATTTATAGATTATTTGAATAAGTAATCACAATATGTCGGAAGTTAATTGGAGTGCGCATGCGAATTCAGTCTATTCTTGACATCCATGTGTAGAGGGGGACTTTTAAATGTGCATCTCACCTGGTTCTCCCTAACGAATCTCCTGATCGCAGGCCAGGGATAGTTCTTCCCGGGCGTGGTGCAGTAGTTATGTTTGGTGAGGTCACAGGGCGCATCAGGTAACGCCCGGCCCCGACTGGACCTATTGGGCCGCGCACACGCCGACGCGTAGTCGAACCCTGCGCACTGCCCTGCTGTCCATGTCACCTGGAATTGTGACAATGGAAAGTGTTAATAGATCATAGAATAAAGCACATGGAAGTGATACCCATGTGTACAACAACAGTAGATTCAAGAGGGCAGTTGATTGTGTCAGGATGGTTACTCGTAATTGACCCATATAATTTAATGTCAAATACATAGTTCTCAGTTTCGATCGTAAGAATTTCAAAAAATATAACCTCATATATTTGTAGAATGTATGGAGGTGTAAGTTTCGTCGTATCGTATGTAGGTGGCGCACCTGTTCCGAGCCGTGAATGAAAGTTACGCCCACAGACACTACATATTAGCATTGTAAATTATATTGTTTCAATTTATATCTTTCCTCGATTATTGTTGAATTGTTGTTATACTTAGCTAGTAATTTTGGAGGTCTATAGAAGTCGCGTCATGATTGTCTTACTCTCGGTGATAGATTGTTTAACTAGTATGAAGTTGATGTTGGTTATCATCATTGGATTTATCATTATGACGACTTCCTAAAATAGGTGCAATTAGCGAGGGAGCATCAATTGATTATGGTATTATTTTCTAGAACTATGTAAATTCTAAACTGCGGTGAATCTACCTATGGTTTTTAATAATTGTTGGTGTCAGATGCAGACGTGAGATATGACATTTTACGTGAGTTTAAATCAAATCAAGCGTAACGTAGGCGTATTGGGCCAAATAGGCAACCCTGTGGGACTCTCATTAGGACTGCAAAGTTTGTGTGTTGTTAAGTTTGTAAAAGAAGACTTGATACTTGTCTCTCACAACAGCCAGCCCGGGAAGAAGATTTATAAGTAGCTTATTTAGCTGTGGGCTATCTCAGCCACAGCTAATTAATGTTTAATGATGATAACTATCTTTTATCATAAATATCACACATGAAATATAAGAATATATTCAGAAACCTGTGAGAGAGCTTGTTTATTGGTGCTACTAGGCAACGGGTTAATAACCTCCCACTTTACTATTACGATCTCCTCACTCCGTACGATACGGCTACGTACGCGGTTTCTACGCTAAAACCTATCAAACACTTTATAGCGCAGTAAATACATATGTACAGTCTGTTGTCAACATTATCTGACCCACCCTAAAAACAAACGAATTTGGACCCTCTGACAATAACATTAAGGTTTATTCAATTTATATGAGCTTATCAGACAAGTGCTCGAAGACTTGATGAACAAATACAATAATAATACAGACACGCAAATTTGATCTTTAAAACGTTAGCATTAGGTTATATGTTATAACTACTTGTTATAATATAATTAGTGTAATAGCTTATTTTAATAATTGTGTTCAAGTAATTCTGGTCTCGTGGTCTGTGTATAAGACTGAGAAAAACAAGTTGCGAGATCAAATCCTGCGACGAAGATATTGTTTTGCTTGCTCTTTGCTTTGCTTGCTTTAGAATTTATTCCAAAACTATTTCTTGTATTATTGTAAAGAACTATAGACGGATTACCTTCAAATATAAATTTTCTAAAATGGTAATATTTTCGCATAACTTGTAATAAGTGGGTAGTTGAAAAATAAATATTCGTATTCATTATAAAACTGGTATTCAAATGCTACTAAGGGTATGCAGTGACTACGCGCAAACATATTTTACCTTGCCTTACTAAATTGCAAAAACAATGTCTCTTTACAATTTTTTATTTTGTATTTTATAAGTAATTTTTTTATTATCATGTCTCAATGGACTGATTATTTAAAACACAAAATAATCTATTTGCACGAGGAGAAGGTTGGTTGCTTGTGGAGTGCAAGAATAAACTTTATGAAAGTATACAATATGGTTCAAATTCTTTAGAATATTGCGTCTAGCATTACAACTAAGATTAAATTTCAATAAGGCTTATAACAGTTGAGTTGGTCTTGTGGTCACTGAGGTAGTGCGATGTTCATCGTTATCTACGTTCGAACCAAGTTTAACCTAAATATAGCTTTTTGCTCAGCTGTTTTTTTTTTTAAATTATTTTATTACACTTTCTATACATTTCTTTAATGGACGACGTAGGGTCTTGTCTTTTTAAACGGGCAGTTTGTATAGAAATAAAACTAAACAATTGCAAGTTTAAAATGTTTATTATTTCATTAAAACACTTAGGTAAGATAAAGTAAGTAATTGCTCATATATGTCCAAATTAATATACATTTCATATTAGTATGGCATAATCAAATTTAACCCTTTATAAACATTAAAAAAGGCATGCTTATGCTTAAAAGTTTGTTATCGAGAAAATGAATTCATCTGGGAAATACTTTACAGATTTATAGCTGCCTATATGTAGTGAATAAACATGTTATTTAAATAGAAAAAATCTATTTATAACAATAACATCACCACATAATCTGCAACATTTTAATGGTTTAACAATCAATCCATTGAGCATTTACTTACATGGTGTGTTTAAAAATACCTACTAGATTAATTAGTAGCGGATTGGCGCACCGTCCCCTGCTATAACTTGCTGTAAGCGGCTACGCATACCGCGCACCGTATTCCAACACAAATCTTTGCCTCTCATGTGCTCCCAAGTCGATGTCACGATCTCAACCAAGTTGTGTTTGTTCCCCACTTCCGTAGTGTCCCAATTTAAAACCATTTGACCCCATAGATTTTCTATAGGGTTAAAATCAGGACTTTTAGATGGCTAATTATTAACTGCCACACCTTCTTGAGCAGCTAACCAATCCTGCACAATACCTGCACGGTGGATGGAGCAGTTATCGTGCATGAAATAAATATGTGATGTTGGATAGGCAATTCGCACAGTCGGCAGCATGACGTCACGCAGAATCTCCAAATACAAACTACTATTAATCCTACCACCAACTTCCACCAATTCACCAGGTCCCATAGACGACATCCAGCCCCAGTAGCCCAGGGTTATTCTACCGCTGGTTCTACAAGGTAGCAAGCACTTCTTATTGTAGCGTTCTCCTTTCCTTCGCCATAAGATTTTACGTCCATCTTTGTCCGATTTAAATGATTTTTCATCAGTGAAGATCACAACATTTTTTTTTTTTAAGATAGGTTTGCTCTTGACTCTAGTCTAGGTCAGAGATGACACAGACAAAGTCGACGATGGAGCGAGCTTACCCAGAAGAAGCCTGTTAACTCTCACTTTGAAGATTTTCTACCCAATTAAAATTTAAATATTCCTGGGCAAAACGGACCCTTTCTTCGCGATGAGCAGGTGTCAATGCAATTTTCTGTGCCGGTTTATAATTCCTTATCCCAGCAGCGTGTAAATGTGAAATATTGTGGTTTATTGCGGTTACACGAATGGACAAAATGGATTTTCATCATGGCTTGAAACAATGGCCCGGTGGCGTTCGGAATCGGGACTATACTTGATGGCTTTTGCTCCTGGACGAATCCGCTGAATATTTCCATTGTCTCCATAACGTCTTAGCCATAGCCTGACCGTATTTCTCTAAAACAAAAAACATTTTTGGAACCGTGTATGTAACTTGTAAGGAGTGAATGTAATGGTAAAACAGCCAACTACGCGTTCATTAATTACAATCAATAAAATAAAATAGGTATAAAAAAAAACACTTACTGCTATATTAAGTCGACGACCAATCTCTCTAATTCCAACTTTCTGCTCATGTAAAAATATGATTTTATGTTTGGTATAGTCATCAAGTTGAGACATGATGCTTTTTACACCAAATTGCTTAAAAATACTTAACGAGTTATGTGGAACGATTTACAAATGTGTGTGCGCAGTCACGGCTATTAGGCGTAGTGTAACTTTTGTCACTTATATGAATTTATTATCTATCTCACGAAGCAAATGTATGTTTTACTTCGTATCCAACCATTCTTGGTAAATATAAATTCTGTGAACTTGAAGATTTTTAATTTACCCACCTGTTTACAAGATAAGTTATTAGGCGTAAATCATATTGGTCGTTCTTTAATAATGCAAGCAATGTTGTAGAAATGACAACAAATTAAAAAAGGAACTGATAATAAATAGGTGGACGACTGTGTTTTCGAACCCACATGTTGTTCGTCGCCAATCCAGCATCAAACCGCTAAGCCACAAGAACTTGTTGGGAATACGCGAAATTAAAGATTGGGTTGTAATTATGTAGTGTGACTTAAAAGCTTTTCAACTTTAATGTCAACGAGTTAATGATTAAAATAGCTTAACAAAATGATATATAATGCCGGTGGCTCCGACAATATTGGGTGGGTTTACCTTAACGTTACATGTTAAAGATCAAATTTGCGTGTCTGTATTATTATTGTATTTGTTCATCGAGTCCTCGAGCACTTGTCTGATAAGCTCATATAAATTGAATAAACCTTAATGTTACAAGCAGAGGGTCCAAATTCGTTTGTTTTTAGGGTGGGTCAGATAATGTTGACAACAGACTGTACGAAACTTTATTGGTACTGTGGTGTTTAGTGTTAGTGCTAGTTGTTATAAATTTGTGTTGAGAGAGAACTGAGAGGAGAGTAATGTTTTGGTAACGGGGTTCACAATGTAGTTGCGGAGGGTCTTAGAGGGCGCCCCAAAACTGCAAGGCTAATGATAGGTGGGTAGGTACCGTAGAATTTAGTTATTTGTTTTTTTACAATACTTCATTGATTGAGTGCCAAGCAATAATAGTAATAGGATCAGACAGGCACCAACCAGCCTATCAGATCTTTGGCGTGCTAGCCTGTTCAAGATCAATGCCAGTCGATGCCACATAAGAGTAAGATACAGATACGCCATTTAAGGGTGCTGAGGGAGAGGCAAGTTTTGCGCCCTCACGCCTCTAGTCGCCGCAGGAGACGCCCTGGGCGTCGGGAATTGGCAGCCGATTCCCGACGCCCAGGGCGTCTCCTGCGGCGACTAGAGGCGTGAGGGTGCAAAGCTTGCCTCTCCCTCAAGCGTCCCGCCTCCTCCTTCACGAGCATTACTGCTTCGCAGAAGGAGGTAATGGCTTCCCATGCACTCTCGCTCCGTACCATGGCCTGGACCAGGGCCGGACGCGAGAGATCGCCGCCGCCGATCGCTTCCGCGAGGACACGGCGGTGCTCCGCCCAAGCCGGGCAGACCTCCACCGTATGCTCCACCGTGTCCTCCGGGCGATCCACACAGTGGTGACACCCGGGCGTTTCCTCCCGCCTTATCCGGAACAGGTACCTCCCGAAGCACCCGTGTCCGGTGAGGACCTGCGTCAGGCGGAAGGTGAGGACGCCGTGGCGCCTCTCCAGCCACTCCTCAAAGAGGGGACTTATCCCCGCAATTGTGGCGTGCCCAATTGTGCTAAGCTAAGACGAATAGGCACAGTAGAGTATCATTTTGTTAGGTTGTTAAATTGGACTAATTATCAATATTATCTCATGATTGTGCACCTATGTAGGTACTTCTAAATCAATCAAAGCCAGCTTTTTTATGAAGTTTTACAAACTGACATGATTTTCCCTTATTCATAGGAAGCAGATTAAAATCGTTTTGTCACCAAAAAAGTCTTAAAAAAATAATATAATTTTGAGCGCCATAACTAGATATAAATGTGAGTTGTTAGATATTATCAGTCCGTTGTCGCAATGGCGGACAGACAGGCGTGCAAGTGAAAGTGACTGATTGTATTTGGGAGCAGGTTATATGACGTCATCAGTGCGTGGCCATTTGTTATCTGATTGAGTGAATTGTGACGTCGAAGTCAATGGAATGGATGGTAGATGGCTTAGCCTTTTCCTATCGTCCTATCGGGTAACCAGAATGTATCAAGACTAGAAATTGTGTGTACACCTAAGTTTTGACGGCAAAACATCGCGACTGATAACAGTGCAGACGAAGATATTATTAACTACTCAGCATAGATCATATAGAAATCACAACAAATAATAGTACTATAATGGTGTTTAATGGCTGTAATGGTGTTGTTTAATGGTGTAGAGCTACAAAGGAATTTAAGCCAACCTCATAATAATTGTGTAGTGTAGGCTTAGATTGCATTACATTATCTTCCTTGCAGACCAACGACCATGGTCGTTGATCATTGTTGCAGATGCAAGGAACAGTGCGAACTGCGAAATGCTCACGAGTTATATTTGACTATCCAAGTACGCCTGTTCCAGCCGGGGTTGCGGGATGTTCGAAAGAGTTACCGTGGCCCCGGTACAGGCAACAGAAGGAACACGGGTGAGTTTTAGTCAGTAAAAGTCTGACACGCCCTCCCGCTCCACCCAGAGCGGGAGAAGTCATTTGATGATTTCCCATCCACAAAAAAAAAGTATGCCTGTTAGAGTCGGTTCCAGACTTCCAGCTGGTATAATACATAACACCCTGTAGAGCCTCTAGAAATCGTCAAAACAACAAACAATCTACGCAGTAAGTATGCAAATCCATTCAAAGACAGAACGGGGTTATTACCCAACATACGTCGGTGAAATCAGCCTAGTCAAACTTTCCCCATACATGTGGCCCAGCTGACGTAAATCACGATTTTCTCGTCCGGCGCAGGCGTAGGTTATGCCAGTTATGTCATAGTAAACAATGTTTAGAGCTGTGCTAATGTGAACTTGACATTGGACGGCATTTAGGCAATTTTGCGGAATGTCACCGCTATGCCGTTATGCTGTGATTATGTGCATGCGGGTTAGATTGTGGTTGGTGTTTCAGCACATAAAAATAAGAATAAACTAAATTTTAACTATAATACGTGTTAAAACAGTAATTGTTTTGGGGATTGTTGTTTGCTTTTTGTCCAACATGGGCACACATGAAACGTCAGAAATTAGGTGCACGGTTCCCAATTGGTCGTTCTCTATGGAGGAGAACCGGTAGGCAAGCTTTATGCCAGTTCCAAAGGAGACTATGAACACAATGGTATCCATACTCACTACAACCTTTATGCCAGTTGCAATGGAGACGATGGACACGATGGTGTCCATACTCACTACAACCTTTATGCCAGTTGCAATGGAGACGATGGACACGATGGTGTCCATACTCACTACAACCTTTATGCCAGTTGCAATGGAGACGATGGACACGATGGTGTCCATACTCACTACAACATTTATGCCAGTTGCAATGGAGACGATGGACACGATGGTGTCCATACTCACTACAACATTTATGCCAGTTGCAATGGAGACGATGGATACGATGGTGTCCATACTCACTACAATCTTCATGCCAGTTGCAATGGAGACGATGGACACGATGGTGTCCATACCCACTACAACATTTATGCCAGTTGCAATGGAGACGATGGACACGATGGTGTCCATACTCACTACAATCTTCATGCCAGTTACAATGGAGACGTCGGACACGATGGTGTCTATACTCACTACAATCTTCATGCCAGTTACAATGGAGACGATGGACACGATGGTGTCCATACTCACTACAACCTTCATGCCAGTTACAATGGAGACGATGGACACGATGGTGTCCATACTCACTACAACCTTCATGCCAGTTACAATGGAGACGATGGACACGATGGTGTCCATACTCACTACAACCTTCATGCCAGTTACAATGGAGACGATGGACACGATGGTGTCCATACTCACTACAATCTTCATGCCAGTTACAATGGAGACGATGGACACGATGGTGTCCATACTCACTACAACCTTCATGCCAGTTACAATGGAGACGATGGACACGATGGTGTCCATACTCACTACAACCTTCATGCCAGTTGCAATGGAGACGATGGACACGATGGTGTCCATACCCACTACAACATTTATGCCAGTTGCAATGGAGACGATGGACACGATGGTGTCCATACTCACTACAAATAATATGTTTGATTGTTTTGTTGGATAATCAGTAGAACATTATTTGGCTGCTGCCTTTATACATGATCGCAGTTAATTTAGAAAAAAAAAAAGTTAGCAAGAGACTGATATACCCAGTACATCTCTATCCAAATGCAAGTTAAAGCCCACATAATATGTCCAGTGTTTCCTACCACACCAATAACCTAATAAATTGTGTCCTACTTGAATGATATTACTGAGAAACAATCAAAGTTATTTGCATTGCAATGGCGCCGCTGTCTTTATAGGCACAGCAGGCACCACTTGAATTTTAAAAGTACGAAATCGTCAGGCCTCATTTTGGACAGCGAGATTTATTAATTTAACGTGTTGAATTTATTTTTGCTGTAACGGACAACAATGGTCAAAGACAAAGAGATACAAATAAATAACAGGCACAATGAAATAAATTAACAAAGTTTGAGAGTAACTAAATGAAAAAAAAAACACCCACAAACACATAAATACAAAAGCAAAGGGGTCGTGACGGTCAAAATGTTACACTTTTTTCGGACTAGCTCTCATTCGCCATGTGTGCAGATTCTATATAACTTGCGATAAGGAAGTTCAAACTTCGAACAAGAAATGATAGGACAGTTGAAATACTAATGTGGGTGTACTGTAGGTACGCTTCTGCCTAACCCTTCGGGGAAATAAGGCGTGATGTTATGTTATGTTGAAATACAAATATTTACTGCTGCTCTCATATGAATTTCATTTGTGGATACTGTCATGATGGGGTGAAGATATTTGGATTTGTTAAATCAAAGTGTTACCATATCTATTTGATCATAATTACTATTCATCTCGTCTTGCTAGTAATGTAAGAACCAAATTCTAGAGTTGAGGAAGTGGATAAGTTCAACACTTGTTCCATCATGGTTACTATTGATAATCACTTAGGTTATCATACTTAAGGCCAGAATGAAGTTTATAAAATTAAGCTTAATCGAGCTTTGTATTGTAATCAGAAACCAGAGACACTTGACTGTCTCTTGACAATATTATGTTCCCATTGAAATCTTCCTCTTTGTACACAACTGCAGAGACACTCGCAAAAGGCTATATTATTATGTAGAGAAGCTGTCTATACTATGTTCGTGATTTAGTTTCCAAACATGTAAATAAATAGGCATGTGTTTTTGTAAAAACAATTTCAATACAGTTTAGTAACCACAAAAAAATCAGTTTGCGTTACAGCTTCAATCATTTTATGACCTTTTCAATAGTATTAGTCATTCTGAAATGACCTTAACTAACACGAATGTAAAATTGATATTATTTAAGTAGAAATATCATCATTTGGAAATATGGATTAATCGGCGTCGTGTTCACTAGGAAAGTGGAATACATCCATCAAATATACACATAAGCATGGCAGACATTCAAATTCGAATACATCCATAAAATATACATACAAGCATGGCAGACATTCAAAGCCGAATACATCCATCAAATATACATATAAGCATGGCAGACATTCAAAGTCGAATACATCCATCAAATATACATATAAGCATGGCAGACATTCAAAGCCGAATCATCATCATCCGCCTAGCCTTTTCCCAACTATATTGGGGTCGGCTTCCAGTCTAACCGGATGCAGCTGAATACCAGTATTTTACATGGAGCGACTGCCTATCTGACCTCCACAACCCAGTTACTGGGTAACACGATACCCAAAGCCGAATACATCCATCAAATATACATATAAGCATGGCAGACATTCAAAGTGGAATACATCCATCAAATATACATATAAGCATGGTAGACATTCAAAGAAGATACACTATGTAGTTTATGATGATTACGACGCCGAAGAATTCATATCTTCAATTTATTACGAAAATTCTTCGCGAAATATAACGCTATGCTCTACATAATAAGTAATAGCTATTTAACTTTAATATTTTCACACAAAAATGTAATCTGCTTCCAATTATCAGTTAACATGATCGTTATAGAGATACCGGAGTCTGTTTCACGGCAACTAATTATGAGATTTTGCAGTTTGGAGCAAGTTGAGCGCGATGCTAAGGTTGTCGCCATGACTGAAAATAATGTTTTAATACTAGAGCTGAGACTGTATAGGGATGGGTGAAAATTGATGATAGAGAAATTATTTTATAAAAGTTTTAAGATTATTCTGCTACACGGCACAAATCATATGAATCTTGCGATCACTCATCGATATTTATACAATGTGCTTTATAAAGTACGGTTAGCAGCCCTACACGGTACGATTTGTGTGAAAAGCAATTAAAGTGGGTGAGGCACCCGGCCCGCTTCCCACGCGGCGCTGCTCTTGTTGACGGTACCCGCGCTCGTCCTGGTTTGCAGTTCGCTTGCCTTTACACTAGTTTTTACAACCTTATGCTATTTTAGAATAGGTAGGTGTTAGGAAGCTTTCGGTTTTTCGAAAGAACAGTCTTTTTGTCTTTTTTCCTGGTAGAGCGAGACATTTTATATTTATTGCGATTTTATTTGAATATTTTTCATATTTTAATGGCCCATAAATGATGGCTTTTCTGGAAAGAATATTATCCAAAGCACCGCCGGTTTTGTTTAGCATAATTTTGCATTATTTTTGAAGACTATTTGTATTTATTTTAGCGTGTTTGGCCTTAGATTAGATATTAGAAGATCAGCTGCAGTTCCAACACTGCCGCGATCTTTAAAAGGATAGGTAAGTATTGGAGTGGTTAAATAATAGGTACTTTTTGCGGAAACCTTTAAATAAGTCAAAGAGCTAGTAAAAATGTGAACATAGATATGGTGGTACGGTGGTGGTGGTGGTGGTGTTGGTGTTGGTGGTGGTGTGGTTTACGAAACCAAAACTAAAGGATCAGTCGACAGACTAAGAATAGTCTTCGAAAGAGTAAACGATAAAGAAATACAATTATACAATACAATGTGGTATGCAATAAATGAATATGAATATAAAATCACCCGATAGGAAAATACAGCTAACACTTTGATGCACCTCCTTAAGACAGACTCCACAATGTTTTGTAAGACACCGGCCAAACATATTCAGCTCATTTCACAATGTACCAATAGTTAATTGTTTAACTCATTACCAACCTACTTACGTGTGGGTTACCGGTGGTATAACAACAATGTTCGCCTCAGCGCGAGCGGTAGGTTCACTAACCTAAGATCTTTGGAAATGCTACTGTTATCTCTAATTGTTATGACTATGTTCTATGTCCTTATGTATGTTCCTTGTTTTATTTGTTACTGTTTTACCCTCTTTAAGTTTTTTTGCTGGCTGTACTGTATTGATTATCAGAAGAACGGTATTATTTTGTATCTATGGTGACATTTTCGACTTTAATAGTCAAAAGTTCATCGTTTGCTTCTGCTATCACAAACGCATCAATTCGATTAAGTTTTTTTTAATCACAATATGCTTCATTGCATTCACTTGAATGAGATATTGTTTCATAACATAATGACTTTTCCATGATATCGTCAAATGCGATGGTTTACTTTTTTATTTAGTAACAGTTGTGTGTAGCCAATTCTGTAGATGCCCTCGTTTTGCGAGTCGTACAATTTTTACGCGTTTAAACACGTTCTATCAACACTATCGATTGGCATCATTACTTGAAAGATAGGTACAATAGCCAACTGTATTTTGTAATAATTCTGGACCATTTATTTCTTTAGCAGCATCCACAGATCTTTAATAAGACTTAAATGATACACTCCAGTTCCGTGCCGTCAAACATACCACCTTGATCTTCTTGAAACTGTAACCCTACATTAATCACACGTAGCATCCATTTGCAAAGAGAGAGCACCCTCCATTAACACTTTTAACGTAATTAGCACTCACCACAAACAGAAAGGCGATAGCAAACCGCATTTCGCAGCCTAACGAACTTTCACTGCGTACGCGCTCACAAGCATCGTGGAGACAAGCGGCCGCCACCACGGTTGCTTACCGACTAACTTTCCCATCGCCAATCTCAAGGACTGCATCTGTTGCACTTTGCGAAGTCAAGCGTGGTCCTTGAAAGGTTGCTGGTGCACTTTTATGGGTTTTATGAGCGATTTCCGAGGAAGCACCGCCGCCGGAGTAGCACTCGGCGTGCTCTGAATTATTGACAGTTTAAGAACATCCAGATAATGAGTGTGTATGCTCTCGGGCTTTTATATCGAGAACTGCTATAAGGGCTATATGGGTTTTAATCGAGATTAAGTTTGTATGACGGCCGGTAAGATGTTTAGGTATAACATGGCTTGCCTTATTTTTATCTGGCTTTTCGTGCCGCATTTTCTTTCCCATGTCTTTGATTGACTTGCTCAGTATGTAATTAGGTCAAAAGTGATAAGTTTATATTATACGATGTAAAAAAAATAACAGCCCTAGATTAGAGGCTGTTATGTTTTGTTTTAATATTGTTATAAGTAGGCGTGTTATTTCTTTGAATTTCATACATTTATGTTTTTGATTTCATCCATCACTTCTACATTTAACAGACTTTGTATTGAGTTAGACATGGATATAACGATAACGATGACTAACTCTACACTTCTATTTTATCAATGCGCCTCCAATCAAATCAATCAAAATCCAAATGAATACCTTACTCAACTATCAATCAATTTCTCAACTCATATAAAACTGCGTTGCATTAAAGAATTCGCAACTACCAATCATCAAACATTATAATTTCTGTTATTTCACGGTAATAGATACACAAGAGCGTCGCGTTACATTGCAAATTCACACGATATAAAAATTAGGTTTCGGTTGCTGCCGAGAAAGAGTGTGTGCTATTGAGTGGGTCAGTCGAGTAATCGTTTGCCAGCCACTGTCTGTTGCCTGTCTCTTTCTTTCACGTAAGATGTATGTATGAGTGACAGGGATGGGTCGTGAGCGCGTGCGCCGCACCGTTATACCGCGACGATATCTTGAATGAAGATGGTGTTTTCTCCCGCGCCAAAACAAAGGCGCCCAAGACTTGCCTTTAAAAACGAAAGGTGCACTAATTGAGTTAATTGAATGCGTTTAATTTATGTCGAGCTCGCTCATTATGCTGCGGGTGGCCATTTTAATTGTGTACTTAATTGTTGTTCAGACTTTTATGCTGGCTGTACAGTTTGTTGTAATTTGGCGTTCGGTTGTGTAGTAAAACGTGTCTAAAACGGTATTCGTACACATTGTGGTGCCGCCTGAACATTGTGCGGCTAATGAATAAAACGATCGTGTACCACACATTTAGATGGTAATTAATTAAAACAATACTTTCCTGGAGACGGAAGGTTGGGGTTGGAGTTTCCACCAGTGTTAACTGTGAGCATCAGAGAACTAGTAAAATGCCTATATAAGTAGACAAAATAAGTTAAACTCTAACTAGCTAGAGGAACACTTATTATATATGAGGAAAATGCGATAAATATTGATGAATAAGAATCAATCAGGAATCGCGGAAAGGGTGCATGCATTACCAGATATTGGCATTTCATCAATATGCCACTCCGCGATCGCTATAAATTGTGTAGTTCTGGATGCACTGAATATTAATTTTGTGGTATTACCTGATGTGGCACATAAATAACCACCTGAAGATATTACTAAACAAGGGCTGCTAGGTACACAGCACTACATAATGTATGGCCTCAACGTGGTCTTGATCGGTAATAATTATGTTTCTGCTGCTGCTAGTAAGCGTCTTACTGCCATTATTATATTCCTTTATTTCATTTTCTTTATTATTTACAATTCTTAATATTTTTATAAAAACAAAAAAAAAAACATTAAAAAATATAAAAAGTAATAGCCAATAGGCATCAGGAATAGGGTCCAAGGTGCCGGTGGTCAGGGCTCTAGAGAGAGGAACCTCCTCACTATACGTGCCGTGTCCAGGAGTACTGCTCTCTGGATCAAGCCCTTGACCCAGCCGCGCAATTAGAGCCTTCTGAGGTGTTGGTCGAGGCTCTCCGCTATTAGGCCATTAACCGTAACGATTATCGGTACAGTGATTGCAGAGTCCACGTCCCACATGTCGACAACCTCGTGTGCTAAGTCAAGATACTTGATTTTTTTATCTTTCTCAGCTTTCACGAGATTCTCGTCATGAGGAACAGCGATATCAACAATCACTGCACGGCGCTCTGGTCGATCTATAACCATAATATCAGGCTTATTGGCTACAATAGTCCTGTCAGTGATGATAGATCGATCCCAGTACAATGTAGCATGACCATTCTCGAGAACTGGGTCGGGCACATATCTGTAGTATGATACTTCGGACTGCGCAAGGTTGTACTGCAAGGCAAGTTGCTGGTAGATAATCCTAGCCACTAGATTGTGTCTGTGCAAGTACACGATGTTAGCAAGACGAGAACAACCGGAAACAATATGTTGGATTGATTAACCGGGACGGTGGCATGCCCGACAGATGTCAACCGTACCGTCCTTGACAATATATTTCCGGTAATTATTCGTCATGATAACTTCATCCATAATCGCACAGACAAAGTCTTGGGTTTCCCCGAAGAGGTCGCCGAAACGCAGCCAGGATACAGATGCCAAAAAGTCTACATCAGGCCCATGGAGGGCCCGGAAAAAGCGTCCGTGAAGCTCTTTGCCTTGCTATACTTTCTTACGATCTTTAGTATCAAGTACTGCAGGTTTGCGACAGTTCTCTTTCGCCAAGGAGAGCGGGGTGAGGCCCTTGTCCACCGCGACCACATCTCGATGCATTCTCACGTCGGATTCTAGGAAATATTCCCTGAGACTGCATATCTCACGGTTGTGGAGGGTCTTAGCGCTTAAAAAGCCTCGACCTCTACACTTTCGCGGGATATACAGTCTCACTACCGATGACCGGATGCATTCGATATGCTTACTGCCAGTGTTGTTAGTTTGTCTGTTTCACAAGTAGTTACTGCTGATCTTGTCTTGAGCTTTCTCTAATAATTACTTACTTCTTCAATATGTTTACTCATTTTTCTGTCAAACACTTTGGAAGGCAGTGGGAGTGCCACAATTCACACCAGCTTTTGCATGCACAAAGCTACTTAATTCTGTCCTACATTTTGGCAATAATTAAGTGATTAAACATCAAACACAAATGAGTGTCTAGCAAACGTCTGAATCCTAATGTAAATAGACCTACTTTCCTACTAAGAGAATTGTATTACCTCAGCTACAAGCAAATACGCATGTGTGTTTTCGACAGTCTCTGTGCGCACTTTCGTTCCCAGAGGCTTGTGTTACTGCAGCTTATAACAAGGTCCATCATCATTATCATGTAGCTGAAAGACGTCCACTGCTAAACATTGGTCTCCCTCAAGCATGGCATGGCATATTTCTCGCTTCCTGCGGATTCCTGCGAACTTCACCAACTCGTAGGTCCACTTTGTAGCGTATTATTATTCGTTCCAGTAGACGGTTGACACTACAGAATTATCAACAAGGTCCATCTTTGAGAATAAAATGAGTACAGATAATTATTATTATTAAAATTGTTTAGTTTGTTCAGTTCGGTGATGATAAATAATAAGACAACAACGGCTTTGCATGCATGTGTAGGCAGAAACACTGCTAATAATATCTGCACACTGGAGATTTGAGTCCAACAATTCACACTAATCGTTGTAGGCAGAAAATAATGACTAAAGAAAACATTCACCCAAGTGAATGTCTAGCGAATGTCTCAACTCTATTCATACATGTACTTGCGTATTTGACCAACTGTACAGCGGCGATCATTCTCATACATTTTAACCTATTTAAGATTGAGTGTGAGCTGTGCAAACGTTGAGGGTAAACGATATAATTAAGACGTAAATAGTAATGGAGAGGTTACTTAGCCTGTATTTAGTATTAAACTGTTTAGTGAAGTGATTTGCTCTGACGAAGAGGCGTTGAAAGAAGTAGTGTTGATGCTGGTTTAATTGCAATTTCCTTGATAATTTGCGTAAATCGCGTTTGTAAATAAGCAGTTGTTTGATAATAGGTATTAATCATATCCACTTGTCCTGCAGAATCTCTCATAGCCTTATTGGGATCCTCAGTCGACACACCCATACGAATCTCGGAACTTTCTGACTCTTCCAAGTCAGTTTGGAACATTGTTTAACTTTCATAAACAATTCCATCTCATTTGCCTATCACCGATAATTTAAAACCTTCATCTCCAGTAGAAAGCTAAAATGAAACTGTACTGTAATGTACATATAAGTCGTCGATAAATATTAACTTTTATGCACCGCCATTACTGATATTTGACTTTCTCAAGGATATTGCGATACACAACTTTCGCGGCGTCTGATAAGAAAGCGTGCGAAATGAGGAAAACTCAAATGAATACTGATGGACAGTGCATGATGGTTTTTACCATAAATAAGGTACATACAAGTAGTGAGTCTAGTAGATTTTCTAAAGAATATTTAAAATGCAATATTATGGTTGGCAGTTTGAGACATACGGACTTTTGTTTTGTTAACTGTCTTTAAAAACTTAATTCAGTCAAAAACTTTGGAAACCAGAGTAGAGAGTATGTGAGCCAATATGTATTAAAGCTGAATATTAAGTCAGGCCCTTTATATGATCGTGGATGTTACGTAATTCCTACATTGCACAGGGCACTATACTCGGCCCTTTGCTATTGTTTTTTTTTTCAATTTTTCAATACTAGACACAAGTATTGCTTGCTCAGAAAATCAAGACCAAAATATTATGACCAAAAAATTTTAAACTTCATAATATTCTTCGATAGCCCATCGATACAATACCTACCAGTATTATGCACCTGTATTCATAAGCGATTGTTAAAGATTTTATAATACGGATCTACTTTTACTTTTTATTTGAATATATTTCTCAGATTACGAAACAATATTATGCAGATATTTTAAGAAATAGAAACTTTAAAACTTCTTAGAATTGTGTTTACTCTCCGCCAGTTATTTTCTGCTTAATTACAATAAATGTTAAGAAAGCACAGTATCTACAACTACTGCACATATAATTATTTTTAAAATTAAATTGAAAGTGTTTTGTATTTGAATATTATCTATGAAATAATAGGAATATATTTGAAGACCACATAATAGACCAAGAGGAAAGCATAATATTTCTGGCCAATTTAATAAAACAATATAAGTAATTGTGACAGTGAACATGTTCATTGTATAATACTTCTACTCTGTTCTACTTTTCTCTAGTTCATATATTACGTAATGTTTTATGTTTAGTGGAGTTTCTAACTCTACATAGTTTTTAACTTCTACAACTGCCTATATGATACAAGATTAACAGTGAGTAAATCAGGCGGAAGATTTCTTGACTGGCTTATATAATCCTCTGGACTGATTCTTTAGGGAGCGACCGGAATGAATAGGATTTCACACCAAAGTGAACAATCAGATTTTAAAACAAATGTATTAAAATTGTAATCACTTATAAAATATTTACATAACTTCACTTCTTAACTATAACGTCCCTCAGTTTCTTCCAGAACTCGTCCTTGTTCCTCTGATCCCACGAGTGGTATATCTTCGTCTTCAGTAAGTACTTCAACGTCATCGTCAAGTACTTGTTCTGTATCTCTCCTAATCTTATCAACACCAGGGGATCATACGATGTCCCATCTTCTAGGAATATCCTGTGGTACTCCGCTAGTTGCGTCTCCCAACGACACCATTGCGATTTTGCAAAACTATTGCTTATTATTAAAATTACATACTTGCTCTCGTTAATACTGGTTAGTACTGCTTCTGATATAAACGAACCTATTTCAAAGTCTCGCTCATAAACGCACAGTTTCAGAAAAGGTGACTTCGACTCCAGCTGAGCTATCATTTCATGAACAAAGTCTCTGTCTTCGTTACAATATGATACGAAGGCGTCATATTTATACGTTTTCCCTCCATCTGGTTTTACTGGTTTCTTCTGAAAGTTTCTTCCTAACGCTACTTTGGCTATAAACATCCAATAGCGTATGTACATTCTAAACTTGTAAACAACAGCTATTATCAATATGACTAGAGATATGGTGACCAGCGACGGTGCAGTCCATACCAGCAGCATTATGTTTGATATCTTCTCGTACATTAAACAGTGTAAACTTTTGACTGAAGTTAAATATTCCGACACTCTCCTGTCTTCCCACAAGTCGGGACTACTGCACTGAAACTTTGAACTGAATATGTATTGTTTTAAAGCTTTAGTGGCGTTAGCTTGGAGCCAGCGGTAAGTAGTAAACATAGAATTGCAATCACATACGAAGATATTGTCCATTAGATCAATGACTATATCACCTTTGCTCGCTTCCAATATGTATCCGATGTCTTGAATCATGCTCAGTGAGAAATGCGATATTTTGTTATTTGTCAAGTATAATCTATTCGGCTTTACACCCGAAGCCAAGAATATAGGTTTCCACCAAGACATGAGCAAATTCTCACTTAAATCCAAAAACTGTAGCATTTTCAAAGGTTTCAGTATCTCAGCCGTTATGTAATAAAGTTGGTTATTTCTAAGCACTAGATGAGTTAAATTAGGCATCATCTCATAAAAGTTGTCGTCTTCATAGAAGTTCTTTATTCCACAATTTTCTAAAATGAGAATTTTTAATTCATTTAGTCCATCAAACTGTGAGCATGTTAAGTTTTGGCTAGCTGTTAAAGGGTTATTAGCTAAATTGAGTATTTCTAAATGTTTCATTGGTTTAAAACTTCCGGCTCCTATGTGATAGATAGTACCATTTTCCATACTTAATATTTTTAGACTTTCTAATCCTGTAAATGTATAATTAAATATTGCTCTTATTCCATTGAAAGATAGATTCAGTACTTGCAGATTTTTACTTTCTGTGAAAGTATCTCTGTCTATTTCATAGTAAACGGGATTGTTTGCATGTCCTCTATTATCAGATAGATCTAAAAGCATCAGTTGATTGGACAAGTGAGTCCCGTGAATCCCGGGTATATTGTTACCACTCAATAATAGAAACCTTAGGTTTGGAAACATTTCTGGAGTGAATGACAGAGCACCCACCATGATAGTGGAGACTTTTCTTAAATCCATCAATCGTATATTGACCATTTTGGGGAAAGCATCGTCGCCTATAATTTCAAACTGATTCCTTGCTAGTATTAAACTTTGTATCGTAGAATTTGCTATGATATCCATAAGTTTCCTCGGTGGGTGTTTCCTGAACCCCATTCCTGATAAATCCAGATGTAGTAAATTGATATCATTTTCAATCATTGTTGATAGAAAGGTTTCTATTAACGACGAGTTTAGATCGTTGTCTCCAATGTGGAGGTTTTTCAGATGCTTCATTGGCAGAAAACTATTTGGATGTATATGGTCTAATCTACATAAATTCAGATCGAGTTTTCTTAAAGTAGTTCCCTCCATGGGCTTGAAGGCGTCTTCTGGGATTGATTCCAAAGTATTTTCAGATAAATCTAGTCTTCGCAACGATGGTAGTATACTGGGTTTAAAAGATGGTGTCAACTGTAAAATTGATCCAAATCCGTTGTTGACTAAAGTCAAGTTGTGGAGGTTGGTGAGTCCCTTAAATGTTGTTTCGTGGATTGATTGAAGCAACGTATTGTAGGATATTGATAGCTGTTCTAAGTTTGTTAAGTTGGAGAATAGTCCTGGTTCTACGTAGCGCAGTTGATGGTTTGCTTCTATTTCTAACACTTTCAAGTAGTACAGAAAATCCAGTTCTCCTTTTAGGATTTCTGTGATGGCTGTAGTTCTTACTCTTAAAACTTCGCTTCGTACTTTTACCTGGAAAAAAATAGAAAGTGCTTTTATTAAATATGTATTTAATAATATGAACAGGAATTTCAATGCCAATCGTACTGTAACAACTTAACCCTGACCGAAAGCCTCGACAATTTTTAATCTCTATCACCTGACGTAGTGTTTCTTTTGTTTACTTCAGCTAAAACGTCATCATTATTCAGCCGTGGGATGCTGGCTGTACTTTAGACCTCGTTTTTCATCTCATGCTTACACGATTTGCTTGAGGTTTGACGATAAACTCACATGTATTATTTGTTTTAGTGTGATTCTTAAAAGAAAAGGCTATCTCCAAAACTGCTTATTATATTGCATAAAATAATCAGCAAACAACTTGAGGGGCTCGTGGCTAAGTAATAACCGCCGCACGGGTCGATCGATCACGTTAAGCTACGCTTGCCGCGGTCGGTCCGTGGACGGGTGACTATCTTTACATGCCGAGACGTATACGACACGTTAAGCCGTTGGTCACGGGTGTCAATCTTGGATCTTTGACAGTCTTTATGGGTCGTCAGAAGCCTGAAAGTCTGACAACCAGTCTTACCAAGGGGTATCGTATTACGCAGTAACTGGGTTGTGGAGGTCAGATAGGCAGTCGCTCCATGTAAAAACCGGTATTAAGCTGCATCCGGTTAGACTGGAAGCCGACCCCAAAATAGTTGGGAAAAGGCAGGCAGGTGGTGATGATTAGCCAACAACTTACAGTAATAAAAACAAAATCTCATCGCGCCATTTCGACATCTAATTTTAGCTCAATTACTAAATTGTTGAATTTATCTAACTAGGTCTTAAAATTCTTACTATTTTCACTGTTTACACACAGTATTTTCATGTCGAATGTTTGTGAGTTCGTCTACATTATTATGACAATAGTTATGTCTGGATTCTGTTATGAAACACATGCATGAAGTGACACTGTTTGTGTGAGATTTGTGTGTGTTCACCGAGATAGCCGTGTGTTCAGTGTTCTACGTCGTCTTACAGAATATTGCGATAAGTAAGGTAAACTAAAACGCTGTTACGTCGCACGTGGGATTAAAGGTAAATATGATCTGAAAAAGAATGGGATACAACTACTCTTCTTGTACAATAATAATATTTTTATTTGCCTAAACCATGGTATACAAAGGTGATATAATTATTACATATCTGTCCACGATAAGTTTTGTAAGCATTCTCTAAACTTACGCGTAGATATAGATTACATTCTCTAGACTGCAATCTCTTTTGTAAATATGATACAATATTGCACTTTTCGTTTTTTGGAACCTTAAAGAGAAGCTTAGCATTTGTGCTGTGTCGTGATCAGAAAGATGCAGTGGTAGTACTGTTGCGATTGGATGGGTCTTCAATCACTGAAAGAGCTATCGAAGAATTTAAAGCTTGTGCTGATATAAGAGAAGAAGAAGCGACTGAACAGGGGAGAACTCAAGGATATATTATTACTCATTTCCAAATTAGTATAATAATCACGATAGCTCTAATGGGCATTAATCTAGAACACAAGACAAAAGCTACTAACCTTCGGGAACCTCATACATTCGTAGTTTCCGAAGCAAACGACGACTTTCTGATGGTAGGTGGCCCTGCAGGTGCAGCCAGACGCCCAGTCCTTCCCGAGCTGGATCGGCAACTCCTCAGTCTTATCGTCCTTGGGATACAGGAAGTTGTTAGTGAACTCCTTGTACTCGTCCATCAGATTGGTCCTCGCATATTGAGCGTAGCATAGAAGTAGCCAAATGTACACTATTGACATGACTTTCCTTCTGAAATTATAGAAAAAATATTTTTATCACATCTATTCAAGAAGAGCTAGTTTATTCTTTGTAAACAGGGACTAAAATAGCTCTTTAATCCCTAGAGACTAAAAGTGATTTGAATTTGAAATATGGATATTGATAGTAAAAGTTCCAATCACCAATCATGAACATTGTATGAACAGGTAACAGGCTGTATGATAAAGTAAGCCACGCGCGAGCGAAATAAAAAAAAAAAGTTTATGAAAAAATATACAACGCGCGAAATGCATTCCGCCTTCGTTCGTAATTGTTTACTCAAATTTGGATTTTACTTAGTTTTATAAAAAATAAGTGTATCTTCCTCAAGTAGTGAGAATGAAAGTAGTAATTCCAGAGAACATTGTATGCACTTACTTATTTTCTCACTAGCTTTTGCCCGCGGCTTCGCCCGCGTGGATATCGGAAAATATCATATGTATTAATCCAGATAAACACAACAACAAACAACAATGTACATAACATATATAATCAGCCTATAATGTTCTGCACTGCTGGGACACAGGCCTCCTCTCTGTGAGAGGGACACACCAACAACAAAACCACAACAACCACAACTACAATGTTCCTACTATGGAATTAATACATTTATTAATTCCTTAATAAGTACCTATATTGTTTTTATATAAAGGTTCCTTCAAAAAAGCCTGACCCGCACCCCGAATCGCGCGAGACACAAAGTCACCGTTCGTCGCGCAACACGCGGTGCCTTTGTGTCATGTCACGTATCGCGTCTCTTTGCAGGCGCCTTAACTCTTATTAGTTTATGCGGCGCACGTCAGTAAAGCCTCCAGTCGGCATGATTTTTTCGACATCTTCAACAATCATCGTCATATTTCAGTCAGTTTACATAAAACCGTTATAAATTATTCACCTAAACCTTCCTCATGAATCTTCCATCCATTGGTGAAAACCGAATGAAAATCCATTTTGTAGTTTTTGAGTTTATCGCGTTCAGACAGACAGCCACTAAAATGTTACCTCAAAATACGAACTATGACTACATTAACTACACTTCCAATCTATGGCCATAGATCTCTTAAAAAGAGGTACGCAAATTTTAAATATTGTTTGTGAATTTTAAAATCAACCCCTATTTTACCCTCTTAGGAGACGATTTTTGAAAAATGCTGAACCACATAATTCTTTATTTTCTACCAAAAGCATAGATTTGAATTTTCATATCCCTAACTTAAGAAATGCTGGGTTTCCCATACAAACTTTCATCCCCTATATCACCCCCCTGCATGATTATTTTTGAGACAAAAAGTAGCCTATATCCTTCCCCAGGATTCCATCTATCGTTCGTATCGAAATCCGTTCAGTGGTTTCAGCGTGAAAAGGTAACTTACGAATTTATAGTATGGATAGAGAATGATTAAAGAGTGTCCACCTCGGGAGCAACACTATTTTAAGATCGAGTGACGTACTTTAAATCTCTCGCTGCGGATGTGTGGATTCTACTTTCGAATCTTTCGCTCCACTCGGGATTCAAGGAAACACTCTTGCCTTTAAAATAGTTGTTTGCTCCCTGGGTCCCTGGGCAAACAATCTTCTATTTTATCACATCTATTCAAAAAGAGTTAGTTTATTCTTCGCAAACAGGGACTAAAATAGCTCTTTAATCCCTAGGAACTAAAAGTGATTTGAATTTGGAATGTGGATATTGTTAGTAAAAGTTCCAATCACCAAAAAGATCAAACACGAACATTCTATGAACAAGTAACACGCTGTTTGATAAAATAAACCGCACGAGAGCCAGATAAAAAAAAGTTTGTGAAAAAATAAAAAACGTGTGAACTGCATTCCGCCTTCATTCGTAATTGTTTACTCAAATTCGGATTTTACTTAGTTTTATAAAAAAAATATATTATTTCTATGATATGTCTTATTATTCCTTATTGTACGTAAATATATAAACGTACTATTCGAGATTAAAAGTAGAGTGTCCATCTCGGGAGCAACTTTATTTTAAGCTCGAGCGACGTACTTTGAATCTCTCGCTGCTCTTTGTATTGAAAGAAACACTCTCGCCTGTAAAATAGTGGTTTGCTCCCTTGGCAAACAATCTACTATTTAGAGTTGGAGTTTTTTAGCGATAGGTTTTTAAAATACAGTATGTAAGACATCGTTTATTATAACTTCAGCATTACAAAACAAAGTCTTCCCGAGCGTCTGGCACGTTTGGGTTTAACCCTATTACTACGAGACTAAATAATAATAATAAAGCGCATCAAATGTAACGATAACCGGACTTGGTCTAATTTTCACACAGAATTCCATGGTTACTATTATGCATATTTTTAGGGTTAATCTTTAGGAACTTCGAGCTATCTAGTGGTGAACAACTGCTAAATATCAAAAAGAGTCGTGGGTTGGAGGCAAACATATTTTGGATCGCTGAACCTAAAGAAAGCAAGAGTGATTAATTGATGGATATGGATTTCAAGATTTCTGCCGATCCAAAAGGATTAATTTACAACCTGACTATGACTTGTATGCCACGAAGCATGAAAGTGTGACAAAGAAAACAAATAAGTATGTACGGTCTATGAATATCGCAAGTGGAGTGTCAAGATTTAGAGATGGACTAGCTTTTGCCCGCGGCTTCGCCCGCGTGTATGTCGGAATATATCAAATTAGTACCTACCCTACGTGTTAATCCAGGTTCTAAAACATCTGTATGTCAAATTTCCTCTAAATTCAATCAACCGTTTTTACGCCAATCCGGAACATACATCCCGACAAACAACAAACTGACAAAAATTCTAAAAACTACACAGTGATTTTGGTATTTTCGTCAACAAATCAAGCATTTGCATTCAGAAAGTATGATTTGGTGAAGTGGGACTGACGAAGAAGACCATAGAAGGCCACAGGAACTCATCAATGATAAATATTTTACGGGTGGCGATAAGATATCTCGATTAAGATAATTAAACGACTATGACGAAGCAAATTTAAATAAATGCTTCTGATGAAAATGGTACCATTGAACTCAGATCAGTAATAAAACAATGTATCCTAGCCGTGTTGGGGCTTATTGGAAATGTCATGAGATGCACTCTGGCTATAAATTATTTTTAACCGACTTCAAGAAAGGAGGAGGTTCTCAGTTCTTCGGAATCTTTTTTTTATGGTTCCTCGATTACTCGAAGACGGCTGGACTGATTTGGAAAATTCTTTTTTGTTTGAAAGGGTATACTTTCCAGGTGGTCCCACTGTCATCATCTGATGATGGGGTCCTGGAGAAATCGAGGGAACCCTTCAATATAGGCACACCTATAGCGATTTTGGTATTTTTTATAGTAACTTGTGCATTTGCTCTCGGAAAACAACATTTGGTGAAGTGGAACTGATGACGAAGATCACAGATGGTAAGATGGCTACTGGAACAACTCAATAATAAGTATTTCACGGGTTGCGATTCCATTATTTAAAAATTATTACTAAGCAATAGAAGCTCGTCACAATGCATATGCTGAAGTGGAGCTGATGGTGAAGTACCAAGAGAACTCCTCAACAATTAACGTCCCTGCATCGGGAAAAGCAATGTTTTGTAAAAGGTGATGTGCAGTTGCCATTAGGCTATTGTAACTCAGATAAATTACAAACAGACCCACTAAAAAGTGAAAAATAAAAACTACCGACTTCCAAAACAAACACTACAAAGTGAAAAATTACTTCAATTTCGGAAGTCAGTGGCAAAAACCTAAAATACAGATCCAAAGACACCGACTTCCGAAAAAGTATTGGTACCAAGTTTCGAGTTAATATGACAGCGCGTTAAAATTTTTCCTTAAACTCAAACTCAAACTCAAAGCATTTATTTCAATTAAACCAATTACAGGCACTTTTGAATTGTCAAAGAGTCGGTCAGTTAGTCAGAAAATTGAAGCTAGTCGCCCATTCCAAAACGTAGATCTCTATGGAGAAAAATGGGCAAGAAACTCCATGGACACTCTTTTAAATCAAAATTGTTACAAAATCCTGGGTAGGTACATTGTTATTGTTCTTGTTGCTTCTATATGTGAGAACAATGTAAAAAATAGATAATTAAAACAATTTAAAATATAAGATTAAAAATAAGCCCTGGCAGCTAAGAGATGACCAGTCTCCACTGACGGCGCCCGTTCACGAACATGACGCGTGGATCAGCACCATCCAGCTCAACCATTTTGTAGGGAACCGAATGATCCAACACACGCGCCACCATCAGCGAGACATTTGAGTGAGCATGACATACTCTCAACTGCCATACTGTTTCAAGTCAACATACCTACATCATAACATAAAACCGCTCCATGGTACTCACATTTACAAAATTGAAAAGATGCTTCTAATTTATACAAAACTATAGTTTGCAATGATTGTAATTAAAAGATTAGTAAACACTAAATCTATAGTCTATATATAGTCAATAAGTCTATAGTAATAACATAATGTCAGAAAAAAAGGGGACGCATTTCTTCCAAATAAAAAAAATAAAAAAAATTAACAAAGCCCAAGTGGCTGTGGAGCAGGACCAGCATTTAGCCAAGCATTTTTATCTACGATATAATCATTCAACCTATAATATGCTTGTCTACATAGTGTGCGTTTAATGCATGTTTTAAATTGCTTCTCATTTAGTTGAAGAATATCGAGAGGCAATTTATTATAACATTTTACACAGTACCCCATAAAAGAAGTGTGTACCTTAGATAATCTGAAACGTGGTTGATCTAATTTGTTCCTATTTCTAGTGTTAAAATTATGCCGATCACTTATCTTACTAAAAAGATGTAGATTTTTTCTAACATACATAATATTTTCATATATATATTGACAAGGCACCGTCATGATGTTAACTTACTGTTCCTTACTGTTCTTACGGTCCTAATGTCCCTTACTTGTTTTAAAAAACTAAGAGTGACAATTTTATTATTTCCTGAGGCAAATATTGCCAAGTTTCAAGTGTATTAACCAAAGGGTTTTTCGTCTAAACTATATCCCCGCTTTTCACACCCACAGGGGTGGAATTTCGAAAAATCGTTTCGGATTTTCCATAACTGAAATCAAAGATTTCTTATACCAATTTTTGAGTTAATCAAGTCACACAGTAAAATCTTTCTCTTAAAAATTTATTTACCCCTTTTCACCCCGTCAGGGGTAGTTTTGAAAAACCAATAGTAAGAAACTTTATTGCTTATTTAGGCAAATATTTGTGCCAAGTTTCAAGTTTATTAACCAAATGAATAAGATTTTTCATCTAAACTATATCCCCGGTTTTTACCCCCACAGAGGTGGAATTTAAAAAAAATATTTAGGATACTTCCAAAACTTGACTCAAAGATTGTTTATACCAATTTTCAGGTTAATCAAGCCACGCAGTAAAATCCTCCCCTGTAAAATTGACTACCCCTTTTCACCCCATCAGGGGTGGATTTAGAAAAAACCTGACACAGGTTATTCTTTATTTTTAGTCTTCAGTATAAATACTGAGTTTCGAATTAATCGGACTGCGCGTTAAAATTATTCCATACAAACTTTGACACCCCCAAACCCTAGTCTTGGGGGTAGTTTAGAAAAAAAAAAAAAGTTAATAATTTACTTAGATAAGTATTCGTGCCAACTTTCAAGTTTATTAACTCAAGGAATAAGATTTTTCATACAAACTAAATCCCCTCTTTTCACCCCCTTAAAGGTCGAATTTCCAAAAACCCGTTCTTAGTGCTCCCCTACGTTATGAAAGGAAGCCGTGTGCAAAATTTCACATTCCTAGTCCCAGTAGTTTCGGCTGTGCGTTGATATGTCAGTCAGTCAGTTAGTTAGTCAGTTTCTCCTTTTATATATATAGATAAATAAAACCAAAACCACAAGTACAACAGTTAGTTTCCATTGATGCAAATCTTCCACGATATATGTTGTGATCTGTTACGCACAGCGCATGTAATCTTACACAAACTGATAACACTGTGGTGACGCCGTCGGAGGCTGTACAAACATTGACTTCAATTAATAGCAATGTGGGTTAGTTGTTTTTGTTAGGGATGAAGAGGCGCTATCTGGTGATAAGGTAACGTGGCTAATCAATCTATTGTTCATGTATATTTATGTACTGTGGAAGCATATATGGTTCTTAATAACTATTAGAGTATTACCGTTATAAGTTAAGTGCCCATAATATTTATTTCCATGTCCTTGACTGAAGTTCAACTGGTCAGTCAAAGTAAAGAGGGATTTATTTTAATCATATTTTTACAAGCTTTTTGTATACATAGCTGTGTGTAGGGTAGCTGTGTGTGCTTTTGAATCAGCTTTAATTTGAGAAAATTGTTTGTTTGTAACGCAAAGTCGTATAACGCTCATAGTATCTTCATACAACACTAAAGTATGGCAAAATTGATAGCTTTAGTTCTGACGCAAAACTGCATCTTTTACGTCACCTTGTTGTTTGTTTATGTATTTAATATCTTCGTGTTAATTTTCGTATCCACCTGGGAACTAAGGTATAATAGATTTTCGCTAATCAGGTCACCACTGATTGTTGAATATGGCTTAACTTCATGAACCACATAACTCAATCATTAGGGACCTACGATAATTATTATGAACGAAGCTAGTTGCGAAGCAATATGCAAGGTAACTCTGCCACCAAAAGTTTCAATGATCTCTTGTCGCAATTATTCTTGTTGAGGATGAAATAATAAATATTGATACAAATGTTATTTAAGATAATCGTCATAAAGGAATAAGGATGTGAAGACAAACAAATAGCTTACCATCTTGTGTGTCTATCGTTGTACTCGTAGTTAGTGCGTTACAAATAATATATTTAAGCTATCATATTAAAATACCACTATAACTTGACAAACTCATTACTTCTTTTATGAGTTACAAGTTCTACTTTTAGCAATTATTTTGAAGCTCAAATCCAACAATAGACGTTTCTGAACTTACTTACACGACACGACCTTATTGACAGATGTTAAAGTCTAAAGCCAGAGAATCTAAGCGATGGCAGCCCGTGGTCATCACCAGGCTTGGAGCAGTTTGGGAGAAGTAATAAAACGGCTACTGAGTCATAAACCGTAGAAGGTAAGTTGGGAACTGTCCAGCACTCTACTTACCACTGCCTCTTCATCATTGCTTATTCTTAGAACTGTTGTCAGTTGTTACGTAAAGCATAGCACCTTGATTAAAATAGTCTTCAGTGGGTTAAGTTAAACTCCTGTCTTGGATTGCTTAGGCGATAAATTCACAATTTGAACACCCCTATTTCAACTTTTGATCCGTAACGATTCCTACATTAGCTAAGTTTCTAGAAATAATTTATTCTCTAACAAAACACAAGTAAAATTCTCACAAACCTTTAACACGATGTAATGTGCACACAGTCTATCTGTTAATGTGAACAGCAAACAAGATGCTGACTGACGCCATTCGATTACATTTGCACAACAACCTGAGTTTCAACTTAAATAATACTACTACAAGGGGTTGCACTCAGCCCTCAAGGCATACTTCGATGAAAAATATATGAATTTAACGAACACTTTTGAGGTTTTCAATATTTTGGCAACGTACGTTCCGCTCGAATGTTAGCGGAGAACTCGCAATGTTTGTCCAAAGATTTTCGCGTGTTTCCGTCATTGGCTGCGATATTTACATGTGATAACTAGTAAAGATAACGAACCACAGGACGATCCTAATGGAGTAACGTGAGATGTTCGCAGATTTTATGATTTTTATGAGTTTTCATTTTTTATGTACAGATAACTGGATGGATGACGTTGGGATGCCTTCACGCGGGTAATACCGATAAAAATGTGTTAATTCAATACATGACAATGAAACGGGGGTACCCCCGCATAGTGCATACAGGGATAATCGTCGGTTGGTGCCTCATATAATTAAAAACGTCTAACAAAGGGTACGCCTTCCAAAGGGCCGGGACCTCAGGGTCCCGAGATATGTCAATAAAGCCTAAAAACCAGCCTGCCTTTATTTGAACGTGTATATAATACCTACATATTATGCAGGTACATACTTTGTATTGTGTGTGTGCGTCGGAGTCGGCGCCGGCCACGTAGATTTTATGAATTATTATCTGGGTGTAGTTATATAAGAAATAGCACGCATTTGCGACTAAGTACTTCAATATTATTATCTGGGTGTAGGCATATCAGAAATAGCACGCATTTGCGACTAAGTACTTCAATATTATTATCTGGGTGTAGGCATAAGTATCAGAAATAGCACGCATTTGCGACTAGGTACTTCAATATTATTATCTGGGTGTAGTTATATAAGAAATAGCACGCATTTGCGACTAAGTACTTCAATATTATTATCTGGGTGTAGGCATAAGTATCAGAAATAGCACGCATTTGCGACTAGGTACTTCAATATTATTATCTGGGTGTAGTTATATAAGAAATAGCACGCATTTGCGACTAAGTACTTCAATATTATTATCTGGGTGTAGGCATATCAGAAATAGCACGCATTTGCGACTAGGTACTTCAATATTATTATCTGGGTGTAGTTATATAAGAAATAGCACGCATTTGCGACTAGGTACTTCAATATTATTATCTGGGTGTAGGCATATCAGAAATAGCACGCATTTGCGACTAAGTACTTCAATATTATTATCTGGGTGTAGGCATATCAGAAATAGCACGCATTTGCGACTAGGTACTTCAATATTATTATCTGGGTGTAGTTATATAAGAAATAGCACGCATTTGCGACTAAGTACTTCAATATTATTATCTGGGTGTAGGCATATCAGAAATAGCACGCATTTGCGACTAGGTACTTCAATATTATTATCTGGGTGTAGTTATATAAGAAATAGCACGCATTTGCGACTAAGTACTTCAATATTATTATCTGGGTGTAGGCATAAGTATCAGAAATAGCACGCATTTGCGACTAGGTACTTCAATATTATTATCTGGGTGTAGTTATATAAGAAATAGCACGCATTTGCGACTAAGTACTTCAATATTATTATCTGGGTGTAGGCATATCAGAAATAGCACGCATTTGCGACTAGGTACTTCAATATTATTATCTGGGTGTAGTTATATAAGAAATAGCACGCATTTGCGACTAAGTACTTCAATATTATTATCTGGGTGTAGGCATAAGTATCAGAAATAGCACGCATTTGCGACTAGGTACTTCAATATTATTATCTGGGTGTAGGCATATCAGAAATAGCACGCATTTGCGACTAGGTACTTCAATATTATTATCTGGGTGTAGTTATATAAGAAATAGCACGCATTTGCGACTAAGTACTTCAATATTATTATCTGGGTGTAGGCATATCAGAAATAGCACGCATTTGCGACTAGGTACTTCAATATTATTATCTGGGTGTAGTTATATAAGAAATAGCACGCATTTGCGACTAGGTACTTCAATATTATTATCTGGGTGTAGGCATATCAGAAATAGCACGCATTTGCGACTAAGTACTTCAATATTATTATCTGGGTGTAGGCATATCAGAAATAGCACGCATTTGCGACTAGGTACTTCAATATTATTATCTGGGTGTAGTTATATAAGAAATAGCACGCATTTGCGACTAAGTACTTCAATATTATTATCTGGGTGTAGGCATATCAGAAATAGCACGCATTTGCGACTAGGTACTTCAATATTATTATCTGGGTGTAGTTATATAAGAAATAGCACGCATTTGCGACTAAGTACTTCAATATTATTATCTGGGTGTAGGCATAAGTATCAGAAATAGCACGCATTTGCGACTAGGTACTTCAATATTATTATCTGGGTGTAGTTATATAAGAAATAGCACGCATTTGCGACTAAGTACTTCAATATTATTATCTGGGTGTAGGCATATCAGAAATAGCACGCATTTGCGACTAGGTACTTCAATATTATTATCTGGGTGTAGTTATATAAGAAATAGCACGCATTTGCGACTAAGTACTTCAATATTATTATCTGGGTGTAGGCATAAGTATCAGAAATAGCACGCATTTGCGACTAGGTACTTCAATATTATTATCTGGGTGTAGTTATATAAGAAATAGCACGCATTTGCGACTAAGTACTTCAATATTATTATCTGGGTGTAGTTATATAAGAAATAGCACGCATTTGCGACTAAGTACTTCAATATTATTATCTGGGTGTAGGCATATCAGAAATAGCACGCATTTGCGACTAAGTACTTCAATATTATTATCTGGGTGTAGTTATATAAGAAATAGCACGCATTTGCGACTAAGTACTTCAATATTATTATCTGGGTGTAGGCATATCAGAAATAGCACGCATTTGCGACTAAGTACTTCAATATTATTATCTGGGTGTAGTTATATAAGAAATAGCACGCATTTGCGACTAGGTACTTCAATATTATTATCTGGGTGTAGGCATATCAGAAATAGCACGCATTTGCGACTAGGTACTTCAATATTATTATCTGGGTGTAGTTATATAAGAAATAGCACGCATTTGCGACTAGGTACTTCAATATTTTGGAAATGTGGAAAGATCTTTGAAAATGTGAATATGTTCGTAATGGCATATGATTTAGTCAGCCATGAGAGGCTGTTTATGTTGCGGGTTCGGATGAATGACTGAAAATGACTTGAGCTCATCTTTATCAGCTACAAAAGTTTTACTGTCGTCAGATATGCATGACCCGCCTGCGGGACCATTACGTAACACACTAACAATAATTGCAATGCCTTTCATTTTGACAATTCGACAACATTCATTGCGTTATTTACGTTGTCGAGCAGACGAATTTTTAAAACATGAAGCAATGGATTTGGAATTTCTTTCAAAACATCCTTCGGCTGATCTTATGTGGTGAGCTTCGTAGGTTCGGTCCAGCTAGCATGTGCGCGTAATTAATGTCGTTTGTCAGGTAGGAACAAAGTTTAGTAGTCATGAGTGTAATTTATAAATAAGAAAGTACCAAAGGTCTGAACCATTGCTAACTAACAAGTAATGCTTGCTTGAGCTGGTAACTTTGTTACATCCATCATTGTGTCCCTAAGTCTCTACCTACAGCACAACCACTCTTGCAAAAATAAATTGAGCAGTTTCTATTCTTGAAACATGCAATTGCTACAATAATGAATGACGTAAAACGATCGTGTAGTGTTCGCCTAATCTTATTAGTTCTATCTGCCGCCTCGCGCAGCCGCAAACTTGACACTGAGTTTACTCTTCTTGTTAGTTTTGAGATCAACGCTATTCTTAGTTTTAAATATTATTTTATATTTTTAGCCAATTTGGAGAGAGATACTCTTGTTTATTAATATTCTGATAAGAGGTGTGCATGGTGGCGATGACAGTATTGTTAGATATGAGAAGGAGTTAAAACCACTTAGAAAAAAAAATCGATAGGACTCAGAGTGGCCCTGCGCATGCCTGTCGATAATTTAGGCTAAGAACTCACCGCACCACTCGTACGAACACGTGGTACATTATATGTAGATAGTAAATTTCACGACGCGATTTATGCCCGCGGCGGCGGCGTGCGCGATTGTTTGCGGGTCCCGCTGCATCGGCGGGCAACTAGTAGAACCGCGCGGGTCGCGGTCAACCGCAACCTTGGCGGACTTCGCCCGCGCGCTCTTCGATTGGTCAGCGGCCGGTTCTGGTGTGTCCATGGCGGTCTGGGACTTAACTAAATAACCGCCCGTCTTGCGATCATCGCCCGCCAAGTTTGTGGCCCACAGTCGCAACCGCGACGGCTGTGTAACCGCACAAACAACGGTCTCGTGAGTTTAGAAATAATACAGCTGTTCCGCCGCCGCGGCGGGCGCGGGCCGTGCGAGTATATATCGCTCCGTGAGTTCTTATCCTTAGTCAACATCAAGATCATTACAGATACATATTTCAGAAACTTAATTTCTTCATTTCTCAGGTGAATGTCAAAAATTAATTTGTGCAACGTGCCGGTACCACATGATACGTAGAGAATTCCAAAATCTGGAATTCTACGGTCTTCACCATGATAAAATATATCCTTTGATGAATCAAGGTGAGGCTATAGCTAACAAAATATATCAATAACCAATACAGGTCTCATGGCAACAGGGTCAATTCCGCGAAGTGTCGATATCGCTCCAATTAACGCGTTCGTTCGCGGAGCTCCCTTTATGTCACTCAGCCGCCAGTCGAGACGCGCGGCGCAAGCGCAAGGTAGCGGGACGTGGACGCTTTCTTTTGCAAATTCGATCAGTATCTACCTACCTAAAACAATCTACAATCATGCATTGCAGACAAAAATATACCTACATAAGTTTTCTTGTGGACAGCGGCCCAACTCTAAAGTCTCGCTTGTTACACGACACCCTTTACTAGCTTACCCTGGTAAGCAATTCAAGCAGGCGCACTAGGCAGGCGCACTAGGCAGGCGCACTAGGCCGGCGCACTAGGCAGGCGCACCAGGCAGGCGCACTAGGCAGGCGCACCAGGCAGGCGCACTAGGCAGGCGCACCAGGCAGGCGCACCAGGCAGGCGCACCAGGCAGGCGCACTAGGCAGGCGCACCAGGCAGGCGCACCAGGCAGGCGCACTAGGCAGGCGCACCAGGCAGGCGCACTAGGCAGGCGCACTAGGCAGGCGCACTAGGCCGGCGCACTAGGCAGGCGCACCAGGCAGGCGCACTAGGCAGGCGCACTAGGCCGGCGCACCAGGCAGTGCAGTGCAGGCAGGTTGGATTAATATTGTTTCTTGTGCCTTTTGTATATTTGATTATTGATGTTGTATTGTATTTGATTATTGTATTATGAATGATTTTGACATTATTAATGGCGATCTTGATTACATCAGGCATTATTAGGAATTATTACCAAAATGTGCTAATTGTATGTACTAACACTAGTTTTAGTTTTAAGATGTGTACGTAATCACTAACAAATTGGATTGTATGATCTGTAAAATAAATTATTTAATTAATAAGCTGATCTCGCATTGTAGGGTTTTCGTACAATAAGAGGTCAGCTTATACTGGAAATGTATAGATTGATATGTAGCCGTGTGTACAAGATACTAAGCTCAAGTATCAACACGTGTCAAATTCGTTTGCCTAGCGTAAAAAAATCCCCTCATATACCTAGTCATGTTCATCAATTGTGTATTAAAGGACCATGATCAGTATCATCGACACTCATGCCAGAACCAAATTCTTCTAAACTATGGATATTATATCCGCCTTCATCAGTTTCGTCATCATTCGGTATTATTTTTGTGGTTAAAAGTTTTAGTATTTTCATACAGATGGCTCTCAAACTATAACAAAAATAAGCTAAGCCTCTACGCTGCACAAAGCTCCCGCGGTGCGCTTGCACAAATACGGTTATTTTTTACCCCTGCATGTGCGCCGACCCGCTTTCTCCGCGCTGGGTTCGTTATATTTTATACTAGCTTTTGCCCGCAGTTTCGCCCGGGTGGATGTCGGAAAATATCCCACGGAAACTTACTACCGGGCTTAAAAGTACCGTAGGTGTTAATCCAGGTAAACAATGTATTAATTCCGTAATACATTGTATTCTTATTCCTCTATTGGTTAACGCGGCGCACGCCAGTAAACGCGGCTATACACGGCAACGATTTATCTGTACAGTCCGCTTGCGCAGTTTTATTAAACGTGTCTATGATGTATCGTTGCAGATTATTTCGTTGGCACACTGTTGATCGTTTGCAGTTGTATTTTCTATTCGATAAATCGTTGTCGATTGCGTTTGCACAATTTTATCGTAGCGTATGGATTACGGCGTCGATTTATCTTATCTGTTCTGTAGATCTATCAATCAATCCACGAAGCGACTTGCTGTGGGCGGAAGCTTCTTGCGCAGGTCGTTACATGTCGGAAGAAGATCGAAGTGGACACCGTGAACAATTGCAGGAGTTTATCCAAAGCTACAAAAGCGAAACTTGCCTTTGGAAGGCAAAATCCAAAGATTACCATGATCGTAATAAAAGAAAATTAAGCCTACAACAGACCGGTTGAAAAATTTATTATAAATCTATTGATCCAAATGCCAGTGGTTAAGAAGATTAATAATCTTGTGTCAGGAATGATTTGACTGAGAGCTACATTCGTAGGAGCGACCTGTAGCTAAAAACCTCGGTGTTGCCGACAATCTCTCGTGAGGACTTATTGCCTCTCTCATCATAGTGTTCTTTTTCTGTATTAGCAGAGTGACTAAAGCCAGGAGATTTAACGTTTCTTCGTTCATCCTTAAATATTTATGCCAATCTTTCATTTAATACATTTATTTGAGTATGACCTCCGTTTTAGAAGCCAGTCCTTACACCGCACCCTACGTGCCTTATTGTCTTTAAGCACATTATGAAGCCCAAAACTGCAAGTGCGTCTTCTTCATCTTCCGTTATGCTGCGGAGAACTGACGATCGACGCAGATATCGGAGGCATATGGAGAACATAGGGTCGTCCCATATAACTGTGCAAACTCAAATCGCTACAATATATCACTGCTGTGTGTGGCAGGCTTAAAGCTCCCAGTCGGCATGTTTTTTTCCGACATCTTCAACAATCATCGTCATATTTCAGACAATTTACACAAAACCTTTAATGAATTATACACTTAAACCTTCCTCATGAATCACGCCGTCCAGTGGTGAAAACTGTATGAAAATCCTTTCGGTAGTTTTCGATTTTATCGCGTTCAGACCAACAAACAGACTCGGCGGCGGCAGGACTTTGTTTAGTTAAAATTATGCCGGTCACGCTAATAACAAATAACTTTTGACCGGGTGGACCGATTTTAATGAAATAAAGACTAAATGTTACCTCAAGTTACGAATTATTACTACATTTCCAATGCCTTCCTTAACTCTCTTAAAAAGAGATACACAATAATTTTTAAATTACATATTTGTCAAAGTAAAAATCAACCTCTATTTTACCCCTTTAGAGGATGATTTTTCAAAAACGCTGAATCACATAATTCTGTATCTCCTACCAAAAGCATTTTGAATTTTCATATCCCTAACTTAAGAAATGCTTGGTTTCCTATACAAACATTCATTTCCTATATCACCCCCTGTAGGAATATTTTTGGGACAAAAAGCATGTCCTTCCCCAGGATGCGATCTATCACCTTGCCAAATTTGATCGAAATCTGTTCAGTGGTTTAGGCGTGAAAAGGTAACAGACAGACAGACAGAGTTAGTTTCGAATTTATAATATTACGAGTAGTATGGATGGATTACGCATTCAATTATAAGCGTTAAGCACGATGCCGATCGAAAGTGCACACTAATTCTTTATGCTGCTGAAGTACCTATTTGAACCGGCACTATCCGGGCTAAGGCAGCTCACGAATTCTCCTTATCTCTGCAACCACTAGCAGCCATTACGCACACTTAGCTCAGGCTCTTTTGTATCGTGCTACGATCCAATTTGACTTTGAAAGTCTTTAATACAATATAAGCATAATAAGTATTACCCCAATCATAGTCCTCATCTTCGATCACAACAACCTTTATCAAACACTAGCTTCCGCCCGCGACTTCGTCCGCGTGAAATTTCTTGTTCCCCGACCTACCCCGTTGCATCGCATCCCTGCCCGCGCTGTTATTTTGTTTTCGCTTAGCGCTCGTTCTTACTGTTTTTCTTTTTGCTCGGCTTCTCATGGTCCCAGCATAATATTACATACCCTCAAACTCAAAACTCAAACTCAAAGCATTTATTTCAATTAAACCAATTACAGGCACTTTTGAATTGTTAAAGAGTCAGTCAGTTAGTCAGAGAGAGGATTCTGTAAAGCCTTTTATAGAACATTCTATTCTTTTTTATAAAATTAAAATTTTTGATACTCTTGATCAAATTTTAAGATATTGGAACATTCAAGACCCGACTTCGAATCCTATTATTTCGTAGAGAAAATACCACAAATACGAGCAAATTAAAACTCCAATATAACAATCAGTACAAAAATGTATTCCAGCCAGTTTACAAAGGCGACGGTAGAGAAGACGACAAATTCCTGATGAGTTCATCCATCTGGATCAGGTTGATTCTAGCCTGTCGGTTCAGACGACCTTCTGGTAGCTCTGGAGGCTCGTGACGGAGAAGCTGGGCTGACTCCAACAGGATCTTGCGGGATTCCTGGGAACGAATAGAATAGAAAGTTAAACATGGCATCTAAAGAAAGGATGGACTGAACTTATTTACTTGTGTATAATGGAATGCCACAAGGCTCAAGACGTTTTTTATAGTAAGCATAATGATTATACTTTTTGTTTTGAGCTTTACGTAGAGTGATTCATTATTTTGCTTGAAAGCAAAAGTATTCCAGGATTAGGTACCTATTTCTTTCAACATCATCAGACCCACTGCGAAAGGATAAACTTGTTTATTAGTACATCAATAGGTATCTACTCCTTCTTTTCGATCACATACCTACTTATTTCATACCTAATTACAATTTTCTACAAAAATGGCTAGATCTGCTAACCGCTTGTGGTTCTTTTCTGTTTTGGATGAGCAGTTATTAAAATATTTGGTTTGTTGTAGGGTTTCCCGAGAGATCCCAGACAGGGTCACGTCAGACAGGGTGACGTCAGATTCACGCCGCGTGTTACGTAGGTATACGATATAAACATTTAATACTCCGTAATAAAAAATAATTAATCCAAGCTAAGACACACGTCATTCATATTTTACGACAAGAGCGGCACTGATTTTTAATCTCTGAGAGTTTGAGACAGTTCTCATGCTTCACATTTTTACATTGTTTTTACTTTTAAAACATCTTGGCATATCTCCCACAACACACTTGCACATTTCACAAAAAGTTCAAAACAAGCAGAATTAGTGTCAGTATTTTGGGCGAGTAACTGGAGCGAGCGATGGTCCAGTTGCTGGCGCGAGCAGACACGTACGAGACTGTTTTTGTCTAAGGTGTGATGTCAATGGAGATTCACCGGTTGAAGTATGGTGGCACTAACTTCTTCGCCTGGCTTTAGTCGTGCTTTTTACATTTCTTTTTATACTTATAACACACATGTGTTGCACACATAGCACTTATTATACATACAGTTAAATTGATTTTCCCTTTAGCAGAAGGAAACCCCTCGTTAGTAAGAATGGTTGCACTTTAATATAGCGTCATTATACTGTTAAGAATTTTGATTACCGTCAGCAGCCCAATACTTAAGGGGGAAATGACCAATAGGGTCTCGTGGGTTGGCCTTAAAAATGGGTTATAACAAACAATTTGTTGATCCACGATGGCATTTAGTAATTGAGAGAGCGAGATTTTACTCAATACCTAATGGTTGTTAGTTCGGTCAAGTTTAGGTACGTGAAGAGAATCTCGATTGCTCTGATAAGTATACGGCAACATTATTTTTAAAGATTTAGTAACAAAATAAATAGAACAGATCAGTTTCATCGTGCACCAAGCTCAGCGCACAATTCAATTGTATTTTTCTTTTTTTTTTCATTTCAACTTGTGTGTGTGTGTCAATAAATAAATTATTAATTATTATTAATTAATTTGATGCAGTCAATTTTACTAGGATCCACTAAGAGTATTGGATGAGAATTAACGCATTTTAGCATTCCTGAACTCTTCAAGTGCTGTTAAGGGGAAGCTCCAGGTAGTCCGCGAAATTCAAACTTTCTTATGTTTTTTGCAATTTGTAAATCAGTATTAAGATGTATGTTGATTAAAGTATCATAAGCGACCGTAACAAATATGCATTTACAGAATTATACTCATCAAAATCAGTAATACAACTCCATAAGTTTGTATAATCCTAACTGTCAAGATTTCATGAAATAGTCATTCAATAGAATTACCTGGTCTTAGAGAGTTGTATTGATGACTTTAATTATTACAATAATGTAAATAAATACGTTTTATGGTCGCGAATCATATTTTGATCAACATACAATTCTGCCAAGTGTCTTAATGAGAGCTGTAATAAAGTAAGGTCTTTAGGGGAAAACACTGTGACGATTGTATTGATAAATTCGGATTTTAACATCTGTAGTGGTTGTAAAAATAAAAAGGTCCAAAGCAGCGTTTACCTACGTCACAGCTACACAGCACAGTTAATTGTTAAACAGTGCTTACATTGTTATAGCTACCAGGCAGGCGGTTATGTGCAACTTGGGAGAGGCCTAACTGGCCGGTCATAGTTATGTGCAACTTGGGAGAGGCCTAACTGGCCGGTCATAGTTATGTGCAACTTGGGAGAGGCCTAACTGGCCGGTCATAGTTATGTGCAACTTGGGAGAGGCCTAACTGGCCGGTCATAGTTATGTGCAACTTGGGAGAGGCCTAACTGGCCGGTCATAGTTATGTGCAACTTGGGAGAGGCCTAACTGGCCGGTCATAGTTATGTGCAACTTGGGAGAGGCCTAACTGGCCGGTCATAGTTATGTGCAACTTGGGAGAGGCCTAACTGGCCGGTCATAGTTATGTGCAACTTGGGAGAGGCCTAACTGGCCGGTCATAGTTATGTGCAACTTGGGAGAGGCCTAACTGGCCGGTCATAGTTATGTGCAACTTGGGAGAGGCCTAACTGGCCGGTCATAGTTATGTGCAACTTGGGAGAGGCCTAACTGGCCGGTCATAGTTATGTGCAACTTGGGAGAGGCCTAACTGGCCGGTCATAGTTATGTGCAACTTGGGAGAGGCCTAACTGGCCGGTCATAGTTATGTGCAACTTGGGAGAGGCCTAACTGGCCGGTCATAGTTATGTGCAACTTGGGAGAGGCCTAACTGGCCGGTCATAGTTATGTGCAACTTGGGAGAGGCCTAACTGGCCGGTCATAGTTATGTGCAACTTGGGAGAGGCCTAACTGGCCGGTCATAGGCTGAGATGATAAAAGCAAGTCTTCGATAGGTAGACAACCACCTATTAGTTGGCGTGGCACATCTACGTTAAATAGTTGTTATGATGATAAAAGGAATGTTCATCTTTCCGAACGTATAGCCCCGATTTTTAGTGTTCTGTGAGCCTAGCACGAATAAATTAGATTTACGTAAATCCGTACCAGGCCTACTGGATATAACCGCTTTGGTACTTCTGTTATGAAATAAGCAACTTAACCTTCTAATAAAACCTCATACAAACTAAACTTGTGTTTTATACAATATTGGTTCCCTGTTGTGGTTGTCCACAACAGGGGTTAGAATCGGAATTCAGCAAATACTTAATCGTCATAGTGTTTTACTCTAATGACGTCCTTTTATCTCTTAAAGCGATGTAAGGAACTTTATTATGTGCTTGCATAATATTGAAAACTGACGAAGAGTGACTTGATAACTTAATTCATGAACCTTCGTAGGACCTCCAGTATTTTTTTCTAACCTTTGTACTAGTTTCAACCAAGAGTGACCCTAGACTACAAATAACGCAAAATAAGATATTATTATGTAGGTACTTACAGAGACATAACCGAGCAGGGTCATGGGACCATCAGTGAGAGCCTGCCGCCTTCCAGTCTCAGCGACGGCAGCGTGCAGCTCGAACAGTAAGGTGCCTCGGAGACGAGTTTCAGCTGGAAAATAAATTAGTCAGCTTATACAATGTCTGCCTGCGCAGTTTTATCACGGTTGTCACATATTATTTTAGCGGAAAAGTTAAGGCAGCCTACAGTCAGTCGCATAATTGCGTGGCATAATACACTGTTCTCGATATTATTTTTGAGGACAGTTCTGTCTTAGCATTCCTCACATGCTAAAGTTACCCCCTCCACAGAGAGACCGTCAGAATGAAGTAGGTTCAGTGGTTTTAAGTGGTTGGTAGTGGTTTGGTGGTGATGGTGTGGTGGCTTTAACGATTGGTTATATGCTGACAATACCCAAAAAATATAAACTCTGTTTAAACTGCTATAACCACCTACCTGGTGCCAAAGTCTCCAGCAGCTCAGCGAGCTTCTTGCACAGCTGTGTCTTCAGCAGGAGCCGGTCATCCGTGACCATCGCCAGGCCTTGCTCCACCTCCTGGCCTATCATCTGCGCCAGTGCAAGGCTCACGTCTGTCATGTAGAAGTGGGAGGGGTGCAGGTAGCTGCTGCAGTGACCGATGAATCTGGAAAATGATTTGAGAATCTCAGTCAGTTAAGTCTGGAGTTAAGTCTGGTGCCATAGTTTTAGGCTATAAGGAACTCGAGGAAGCAACGATGCCTGCTGTTTATGCGAACAAACATACAGAGAGTCTCTCTTTTGGACTGCAAGTCTACAAGCGTTCTCATTCGCTTGAAGTAATTATATTGACTACATAATATACATTTACAGTCTGAATTTTTGCCTGGTTGATTGCAATAGACGCGCTTGCATGTCATATGGGATGGGAGTTAAAACATAACTGGCGAAATATGTGTAAGTTCAGGGAAATTAATTGTGAAACAAAATAAATACCAACTTATATTGTCCGTATATTCAAATCACAACTGTTATTCTTTAACTATAACTCGGCAAATCGCTGATTGTCAATTTGTTTAAAAAATTATTTCCCTGACTGTACAATGTACCCCTGCTCCTCCTCTCTCTCTACTCCTTCAGGAAAACGAGTATGACGGTACGTATGTGTAGTATAAATATTTGACACAGTTCTGAATTCTCTACTGAATTAGTAAAACTCGATGCCATTACCTTTCGCAAGCCTCTGGATCTCCTTTCGGCATGATGCTGAGTTCCCTGCCGATGTCCTGCACCAGCTGCTGGATGATGGCGTCGGAGACAGCGTCCTTGCAGGAGTTGCACTTCCAGAACTTGTTGTCCAAGTTGCGGGTCTCAGGGTTGGGGCTCTTCGTCTTGTGTAGGATAGGGAGGATGAAGGTCTCAGGGAGGAGATAGCTTTTGCAGTCTCTGCAATAAAAATAAAATCAAGATGAAGATAAGATTAGCGTAAATTGACGGAGTGAAACTATTACTTAGAAAAATAGGTGACAAATATACAGGATTATTCCTGTCGTGCTTTAGAGCCTCAAAAATCTATTACTCCTTAGACCAGGGACCAACCAATCAACCAAAGTATAGTTTATGAAGGCAGTTCAACAGCCTAGGTATTGTCATATCCTGAAAACTAAGCACCGTTTAGGTTGGGATGTTATTTAATTAGTTATGTAATTTTTGTTCTTGTGTATTGAAACCGATGGACAGAAAACTTACTTCTTCTTGCACTTAACAGCACTATACATAGTCCCCAGCTCAGTAACGTCAGAACACCTCTCGCAAGTGCACTCAAAGAACTTGGAGTCAGCGAGGTGGTGGCGCCGCGCCTCCGTGCCCCACATGGGGTCCGTGTAGCACACCGAGATGTGTGAGCCCGGCGAGATGTTAACACCGGCGCAGAGAATCTGAAAGATTTCGAAAAAGATTTGATTAGAATAAACTTCGGTCTTCAGGATTTCAGTTTGTAGTGAGATGATACTTCAATGATATTATAAGTTAGAAGAACAGAAGCCAAGCAAATAGTTATCAAGTTAGCATATATTATGAATCTTGCAGGTTGCGTAAGTAATACAATTGATTTTGTACGTCGTCAAAACTATGCATTTGTGCGCTTATTAAAATATTGTGACGTTATCCGACCGCTGATCTAGATAAAAATCTTCAAATCACACTGAAAATGGTCGCCAGCAGTTACTGGTACATATTATTAACTTCGTTGCTTCTTTTCTTTATTCTAACCCAAATTGTCATGGAAATATTAACGGGCTTACAATATCCCCCTGCGAGGTGAAGCTCTTGTTGCAGTTGGCGCGACAGTTGTGCTCCACCATGGAGATGCGGTCGAACAGCGCCACGTACTCGGGCTCTAGCAGTGGCACCTCGTGAGCATTGATCTGGAAGAAAGACGATATCTTTATTTAATTGCTGAGCTCTTTCACTGGTTTCAGAAGAGTTACATGACAAGTACCTACTTCGAGAATCAAAGGATACGACAATCAACAAGTTAAACTGATCTGACTGCTCATTAGCTTATATTTGATCCTGAATAAGGTTATGCCATGTAGCTATACTAAAAAAGGTGGAACAGGACGATTGACATTCCTTTAAACCACGTAAAGAGAATCATGTTCTTTATCCGTATACAAAAAATCAATCAAATCCAATGAATGATTTTTCATTTTCTTATTTTTCAACATGATGTAGATCTGAGTCTGTAATAAGGTAAACATTGGAAGGTCAAGAACCAGTGCAAAACATATGATTCTATTCTCTGCGTTTATATTGTTCTCCGACTAAAGTGCCTGCGCCTACCTGCCTGCGCCCCGCACCGCCGCCGCCACGCCCCGCACCGCACCGTCGGTCAGTGACTTTTCGTAGATAAAGCGTGTTTATTTTTTATTTAGTTGATTCTGCTATTTATTTTGTTTAAAAACTTTTGTTTTTAAATTTTCCAATAACTACTAATCTTCGTGTTTTAAAATGTTTCCATGGATTAGTACTGTGGTCGTTTTCATTTAATGTCGTACATCCAGATCCACGTTGTATATACTGAAAACTGGTGGGTACTGGAAATGTGGCTTTTGTGAACTAGACCAACAAGACGCACGAGCTGTTTTGTCGTTAGAGTCAGTTGTACGTCTAAAACAATATCAACATCTCACCTGTAAAATCCCACAACACTTCATAATCTCCTCCTCACTGAAAGTTCCCTCTAACTTGAAGAACCTCCAGATGAACTCTGCGATCATCTTCTTGTCATTGTTCCACTTGTCGGTGTCCTTTCTGTCCTCACAGTGTGACTGTAGTGCTTGGATCTTGGTCCACAGCATCTCGTTGTGGTCACGCTGGTACAGGCAGCGCAGCACTGTAATGCACTGGTAATTCGGGTGAGGGATGCCGTAGGTGGTAATGTTGACCTGGTAAAAGGTGGAAACAAGGATGATAAATATAGAAACCATTAAGAACATTTTTTGGCTAGCGATTTCTCCAAGAAAGAGTCTCAATTCTAAAGATTCTATGTATGAAAGACCATATATTGAATAATAACTGGCTTGCAACTTTTTGAGTAGACTGTTTCCAGAGTATGTCTTGGCTTTCCGTAATTCTGATAAAGTTTCATGTATTTTAATATAGTCGCGCAAATTATTGTACGACCAGTTACCTTTTCTTCTTTCTGCTGTGTATAATGACACTCAGGGTCGTGTTCCTCCTTAACGATACATTCTGCTGAACAGAAGGGCCAGCCACACTTCTCACAAGTCACAGTCTTCCCTTCCTCTAGGAGCTTGTAGCAGCCGAGGCAGACTGGTGGAGTAACCTGGTAATGAACATAAGTGGTTAAGAGAAACAGCTTACATTATTCACAACGAAAGGAAGAAACAAAAAATTCAATGAAACCGAATAGGCACCCGCTATCAAAATTGCTGAAAACTTTAGAATGACAGAAGAAAAATGGGGTAATACGATTACCAAATAGCCGTAGTAGTAGTGGACACCTTTCGGCTGATGATGACCATCGCGCAAACTCCTCAGAGGTTCGTTGAATAGAAGTAAAGAAAAAAATAAGAAGAAAATAAGTAATGTAGAGGATGTCGTCAGTTTGTAGGGTTTTCGTCACCGATTCCGGTACAATCTGTCGCCCAACGTGGGGCCAGCTTGTGACGGCAGATGCATATAATACACTGAAAAAACGGCTTACAACTGCGCCTGTCCTAAAAAAAACAGATGGAACTAAGTCCCACAACCTGAAGACAGATGCCAGTGATTTTGCACTCGGAGCAGTTCTCGTCCAGGGGAGAAGGAACAAGAGCACCCCGTGGAATATGCAAGCAGATTACTTACGGCAGCGGAAAGAAATTATTCCACAACCGAACGAGAAGCGCTAGCCGCAGTATGGGCCTTAGACAAATGTCGAGCATACATAGAGGGCTTACCGGTTACTGTTATCACGGACCATCAAGTGTTGAAGTGGCTCATGAATTTAAAATCACCAACAGGCCGTTGGCTAGATGGCCTTTGAGCTAAAATGTAGTAATAAATAAAACTCATGCATTATGTCGCCGTTACCTGTGCAGGACCAGTGATAAGAGGCTTCTCTTTCAACACAATATCCCCAGCTTTGATCTCCCTGGATGCCTCTAGATATCTGCCAAACTTCTCGTTCTCCTTGACCCTGGCGGGGGTGCACTGGAACTTGTGCTGCTTCCAGTCTTGCTTTTGATGTTCTTTGGAGCAGTAGTGCACGTTTTGACAGCCTGAACACTTCTGGATGGCCGGGGATAGGCAGACTATGCAGGATCCTTGTACTACCATTCTGGAAAGTAAACGAAGACATGTGTGTGGGAACGTTTACAAGGAATTGGTTTTTATTTTGTTGAACAACGAAATTAAATTGGCTTATTAATTTATGTTTGGATTTCATCAGCATTTCATTATGTCCGTATGGAAGTCTGTCCGATATACTATATTGAGTAAAATGGATATGATGGCTTGAGTAATATTGCTAAGCAAAACCAAACAGGCGCCAAACATTTTGACTCTCGAGTCTTGATTTTATTTTGGTTTACTTTTCTATCACTTGTTATTATTTATATAATTTTACATGTAGGTTCTATCGAACAATCAAATACCTACTCTCGAATTACAATTTTAAATATGTATCTCTTGCTATAAATATCGTCCAATAAACACTCCCCTACGTACTCCACAATGAAATAACACGTATGTACTTACTTGAAACTCTAGGTATTTCCATATAGGTCACAATATAATCAACACAAAACTAAATGTCTACAGAAATAATATAAAAACGCAATAAAATTCCCGAATATCTCCCAAGTGCGAGCAGCCGGACTGACTGATCGGCGCACGCGCTGCTGCGCATGCGCGGTGTAAAAATAAACCGCGCGATTTGACACTTGAAACTATAGACGTATTCCAGTTATATTGTGTTTGACGCAGTGCGTATAGGCACTAAACGTACGAACATTTAAAAAAATCCACGCTACTTATGTATTTAGGTTTCACATTAGGTACTACCAATTACCTACACTAATTAAGTGCATCAATAATTTGAAGGTGAGAATCGAACTCACAACCTCTCGTGCGCCAGTAGGCTAACGCAGGGCTAGTCACTAGCGCCGCTTTTTAGGGTTCCGTACGAATGAAAAAACGGAACCCTTATAGGATCACTCGTGTCTGATTGTCCGTCCGTCACAGCCACTTTGCTCCGAAGCTACTGGACCGATTGTTGTTTGGTACACGTATGAACTTCTGTGACCCAAGCAGGTACATGTAACGTAAATAAATACATTTTGAATATAGCTGTCACTTTTGGAGAGCATTTCAGAAAATTTAAAAAGAAAGTTTTGCAAACTGTACCGTATGACATATCAAATAAAAGGGCATGTCTCAAATATATATTTTCTTATAATTTTGAAATAAATAGTTTTAAGATTATTGGGGGGAATGGTCAATATGCATCTATTTTCTTCATCCCTGAAACTACTCAGCATAAAATTTAAAAAAAATACAGGAAATAGTGCATAGTATCAGTTGCAGGAAAACCTATTAGAAGTTTATGTATATGGTCTTTGAATAACATGGTAAATCTCTCAATATTGTGCGTACAAACTTACATTTGCAGTTAGAATGTATGGGAGAATATGTTTTTCAACTACAATGTTAAGTTTGTCCTTCAGTCCGTAATTGGAAATTAAGAGGCTGTATCACTTGAGTGAAGCCGCGGGCAGCCGGGCACATCTTTGAGACGGGACCCTCATGGCGCGGGTCCTACTCACACTAGTCCGGTTTTTGAATCAGGAAATATATGAGGACGCAGGCAGGAACTACTTGCAGGTGCAAACAGTTACCATGGAAAACGATCAAAGAAATTAAGTTCTTCACAAAGAAATTAATATCACCTTCATGCAGATGACATTAATTTCTTTGTGGAGAAACTATAGACAGGGCCGGATTAGCACGTAGCAGGTGTAGCTAATGCCCGCACTTGGACATACAAAAAACAAGTCTAATAAAGTCTTGTTACCGCCGCGGCCGGTAGCTCCAATGGAATATTATGTTTGAACGGTCAAAATAAATGTAACATCTCCGAGGCGGGATGCTATAAATTTCCTTTAGTTCTTCATCTTTTCTGCGTATCAACCAACAAAAGACCTCCTATTTCAGTATGAATGGTCAAAAGAAAACCTAACCTATCCAAGGTGCTCAAATGTTCAAGACCCAATTTCCCCAATTTGCCCAATTTCTACCTTAGGGGGGCCCTTGGTAGGATTTGCTACAGGCCCCACGCTGGCTTAATCCGGCGGGGTAATTGCGTAACATACAGTAGGAATCGGTTTCATTTTGACAGTTCAACAACATTCATTGCGCTATTTACGTTATTGTGCAGACATATTTTTCGAACTTAAGAAGCAATGGATTGGCAATTTGCTTCAAGTTGATTCAGATTCTGATCGATAGTGTGTTACACAATTAGAGTGCAGCACTGTCTATAGGTACCTAATATATTGGTGGAAGAGGCCTTAAAACTAAAAATAATACACGTTTATAATTCAAATAATTTATTTTAAATGCCAAATTAGTTTGGAGAAGGTTAAACAATTCATTAAAAAAATATTTCACACAATAATAATGTCTTTTAGTGGAAGGAATGAATAAATAAATCTTTAACAAAAATAAATAATTATTTTCCGATACTTTATCAAAAATGATCATATCATACATTATGAGTTAATTATTAAAAGTTATAAATTAAACATGATATTAGTCGTAAGAAATATTATACTGATGGAAAATGCAATTAAGAAATAATAAGTATCATAAGTACCAGATAATAGATTATTAATGGATATGATAATTTTTTTTTTTACTTTTCTACCTATAACATAATCGTATTTACACAATAAATGTGTCAAATCGTTTTGTTTTTACAAGAGAGCCCAATCTAAAATCTTTCTTCATAAAATAAAAAAATCAGTTGAAAGAAAGAAAAAAAAAACAGTGAAATACAAATTATGAGAAAAAAAGACATTGAAACAGATTTCCTGTTCCAAATAACTTTTTGAAATGTTACTTCTATGAAAATAAATATGGGATTATTTTTTTTTAAATTATGACTTAAGACAAATAATTTTCTTTGATGACATGACTATTCGATCCCAATTTTACGGATCATTCGAAGATCGAACTAGGACACAGTTCAATCTAACTCATTCAGCCAACAATCTCCACATCATAAAATTATGACCATCATCACTCATCATGATATCTTTCCAATGATCTGTTCCCAAGTTTTGATCTTCTTCAGCGCATCTCTTGCTGCTGATGCCATCAGACCTTCGGAGGAGTGAGATGGCTCGAATCCCAGGATTAGTGCTGACTCTGTGAGGTATCCTACGATCTGGAACAGATACGTAAATAATTATACTAAATTTAAGACTGCTGTTCGAAACCATAAATAACTTTCAGGACTAATATACATAACTTAACAATAACATCACGCCTGTATTCCCCGCAGGGTTGGGCAGGGTTGGGGACTAATGACACTGGCTATAATACAAATCATCTGTGCTAGTCATACACCAAAACGTTATTGAAACAATGCCAAGTTTCACGTAATCCTTATTTTATGTAAGCAGTCTTCAGAAGCATTGTGCAAGAGGTAAAGAAAGGACAGGATGGCGGTAAACTTTACCTCTCTAAGGCGAGTTCTCAAGTTGTCTTTGGTGATCGCTTTCTTCTCGAAGTCTCTCGTCGTGAGGATCATGAGAGGCGCGTGCAGTTCATACAGCGTCACACCTGGAACCAATCACAACACAGCTGATATTTAAATACTTCTTTTCTTCACTGACATAAATTCTTCCTTTTCCAAAAACGTTATCATAAATTCAACAATTCCCCAATTAATTTCTGTATCCCTGGTTTATGAAGACTCAGATCCAAAATACAGATTTTTACTGGTTCTAGCAAGAATTCGACTAAAGCCCTTATGGTAGTATGTACTGGAATCCCTTACCTCGCAGCCTCGAGTACCCCGGCTCAATGACATCAAACGCCTTCATCAGATCCCGGCAGATCTCGATCTTTCTATTCAGCTCCGCTTCCGGCATCTCGTGTATCATGTAGTCGGCCACCTTGCCGTACAGCTGCGAGAGCGAGTGCTTGGCGGACAAGCACAGGTAGTGAGTGTTGTGGATCACGTTCCTGTATTTGTGTAAGAAGCCTTCGTACCCTCGGACGTCATTCACGTCTATCTGCTCGAATTCGTCTGTGAGTCTGGAAAGTATGAAAATTAAGAAAGATACATATTTGTGCACTAATATCTGGACTAGGAAACGGCCTGCCATATCCTAAGCAATTAAATTGGTGTGGCATTCAATAGGAAACGCCTGTTTTTTTACTATAACACCAAACCTGAAATCGCGAAAAACAAATCAGTTGTTCCCTACATTTATGTTCGCATTACTCGTCAAAATGTAGGGAACAGCAGATTTGTTTTCGCGATTTCAGGTTTGGTCCCATAGTAAAAGTTGTTCATAATGATGAGAACAATGACCCCTCAAGATGTTGTTCATTCAATTCTGGGACATGTTGTATGCTGATAATGACGAGTAGTTTCTATCAGCGTTAGCAGCGATAGCGAGTCTCCATCTAATTGCAATCTTATTTCCTCCGCCTCAGAAAATTGACTCTTTTATCATGTCTTACTAAAGAGTGTTTAACCCTGATTTAGTCAGTTTATAAAATGTAGTGGCCCAACCAGAATTTGAGGACCTCGCCTTGCACGGAGCGACACGACATTTCGAAAGAGAGACAAACAAATATTCACCTCACCTCTTTAGCAGCAGTTGAACCGAAGGCGCGGTCATGGCGTAGTCACAGCCGTTGTCGATGCAGCGCCACGCAGCGGCCGGCTGCAGCGGCGCGGTGGGCAGCACGCGGCCGGCGCAGCGCGGGCAGCGGAAGGCGCTGGCGAACGTGCCGAGCTCGCTGGCCGAGCTGCAGCGAGCGCAGCAGCAGTCAAAGAACTTGGTGTGCTTTATGTGCTCGCGGCGTTTTAGTGTACCCTGAAGGAAGTGAAGATATTCGTATCAGGACTCACCACTATCTATCGGAACATAATTTTAAAAGAATGTTGCTAATTCAAAGCTATATTAGCAAGCTTTCATAGCAAGCAATGATTTCGTAGCACGATGCCTACTTTCGAACTTTTTATATTTGCAAGTAATCGGTAGCACAATGCCAGCAATTTGAAACCACCATACATTAGATCGAGCCCAAGATTTATGCTAGATTCTCCAGGTTTACCTAGAGAGGAGGAGACTAAACTATAATCAAGTCTTTAAAAATTACCTGCAGTGTATATGCGTAGCACAGTGATATCAAGTCTCCCGCTTTATGTGGTACTGAAGCTCTAATAGTGAGGGGTCTACCAGATACTCGTTCGGAGTCTGTATGTGTAGTGGTAGGTGTGCAGTCGTGAGCCAGGAGGTATGCTCTGTCGTATAATGCTCGAGCGTTGGCGCCACTGCCACCGACTTCAAAGGCGTTCACCTGGAAAGTAACACGAATTTTAATTTTTTGTTGCGTTCTTACTGTTTTTTCCTTCAGACTTTGTTTAATATGGCTTCGGAAACTGCGTGGTAGAAAAATGTCGTAAGTATCTACTTAACTATCTAAAGCTATTGAAAGGAATGATGATGAGGCAATAATCGAGAAAATAGCAATATCGATTCATTCATTGGACCGAAAATATTCAGAATTACTAAATTCGTATGTTTATGTATTCGTATGTATTTCAGCACAGCTTCACTCGTCGTAACAAAAGAAGGTTTAACATTTGGTTAATACCTCCAAAATCCCGCACACGGTATGAATTTCCTCATCATCGTACTTCAGCCCCCACTTCTTTATCCTCTGCACGACGTTCTTGTCGTTCATTGGCCAGATGTCTCCCCTGGCGCGACGCAGCTCGTTGTGGGCCTCCATCGCTGATAGCGCTGCCCACTTTACAGGATCTGCTTTCTTCAGCAATAAGCACCTGGATTTGAACGGGAGTTTAAACTAGTAATTGGACAATTCATATCTTATGTAGGTATTTCTTGAAAAAAAGATCAGCGGTGCCGGTATATTAAACGCAAGTCTTGATTGAAAGAAAACTACGTACTTCGACAGTGAATTGATCTCAGCTTAGTGATTTTAGCAATTGTGACGGTTATTTGGAGAATTCTAGAAGACTAGCAAACAAAGTACAAAATACAACATAACAAATCAATTGACATGAACGTACCTCAACGGCATCAGAGCTTGATAAGAGTCTTTCAGATCCTCAAGTTTGGAGTAGTCTGGTTGAATTCCTTTCAAGGTGTCGCACTCGTACGTGGAGTGTCCCGTATACTTCCCAAAGCCAGGACACGAGGTTCTGCACATCGGCCATTTGCAACCTTGACATCTGCAGAGACGTTACATTTAAATAAAGACAGTATTCCACACGGCTACTATTTATGAGGTTAAAAATTGACACGATGAGGCTTATCGTTTTGAAGGGACATCATTTGACTATTTTGGAGGCAAATCGATTCTGAAGTTCACACAAGTCGTGGCATACTTTGTCAGACTTGTTTCATCCAGTTCCCGATAGCATCCAAGACAGATGAGGCCGCAACCAGTGCAGGGTCCAACAGCAATGGCCGGCTCTTCGATGATTACTTCACCAGGTCGGATGTCGCGGTTTGCCACCAGATATCTGAAATATTGCCACAGGATTTTAAACTTTGGCACAATCGGAGCAAGATACATTTAGAGCAAGATACATTTAAAAAAATGTTAATTACCCACAGTACCTACATACAATTGCTTCTAACATTCATGGCTACTTAGCCATGAATGTTAGTCGTGTTAGTGCACTTGCACTAACACGTTTAGTCCAGAAATCCGAATAGTGCATAAATAGAGATGGGCTACTCGCCAAATTCTCTAGTAACACCATAATACACCCCTGAGCTCCAACAATCGCGTGGGAAAACACTACCAACGTCATTAGAGCTTTTCCAAGCAAGTGTTTTGAGGTCGGTCGGCTTGCAGACAAATTAGATGCGGCCTTAGCAACAAGCGAGGACAAAGTTTCAATTCATAATTCTAACCTTCCAGTCCTGAGTCTACTTAGATGAAAATTAATTATTATCTCTACTAACCTGCCCATAATATCGGATTCTCTGATCTCGTAGCAAAGATCCTTCTTCTGCACCAGAGGCTCTGGAGTCTGCTCCTCATCTTTACCATCATGGACGTCTTCTATGATATTCTCTTTATTCTTCCCATCGCCTTTCCCTCGCTTCTTCTGCTACAAAAAACAAAACAGATCTAAATCACATTTCCAAAATTAATTCAGAACTCAGAAAGCTTTGTAATAAATGAGTTCTTACGCAGAATATACATCGCAGCATCCGTCAGGTAAACAAACAACTTCAGAGACTGTGTTGAGACAATTTTTCATGAACACATACAGACGTTCTGATATCAACAGGAGAGTTACAGATGACGTTGGAGTTATGAATGAATGTGGCTGGATGCTGGTAGGCGTTGTCTAGGTGTATTTTTGTTCACCACTTGACTGACCGTGCCAATGGCTCGATATAAAAATCTGTTTCATAAGCCTGTCAATGATTTATTATATGACCATGAAATTGAGGTTGGCGGCCGCTGGGCTGGTAACACGGAAGTATGTTTGTTTATTTCAATCAAGAAACATCGTTTTCCGTATCTGGATAGCCAATGATAAATACTTCAATGCCCCATTTTGTAAAGTACCGGCCGTTATTGACTACAACTAATGCCTTCACGTCTTAGCTGAATCCGAAGAATAGTTTTAATAGCTTGGCGTTGAATTGCTTTCAAAATACTTTTTGATGACAAAAATCGTGATACTAAACTACGGTTTATTCGCCGTGTGTAGGCACGGTCGTCAGTGTTGTATGGATCACTATGGAAGCTTGTTGATAGACACGTTTTTTCTACGGCGCAGTTTTTACGCCGTACCGTAAAGAAACCGTGCCGTGTACAAAGGGCCTTAGTCCTCTGGCATATATGAGATGTCCTATGATGTTTCTTAAAACCTCAAAGATGTAGCTACTAGCCTGCCTGTAACCATGATGTTTAATTATTTATACTCGTTATAGAAATATCGTTCTGCACATTACGAAATTCAAGAATTTCAGAAACATTCTAGTATATCATGACCATAATCACAATGAGGTTACCTGAATGGACTCTAAATTATATTATATCATTCATCAGATATAATAAAAATAAATGTAATATTATACCTACTATTGTACGCATTAATAATCTTAATGGCAATTCAGAATGGCGACAAAAAAAATGGCCGTTATTTATGAAACTACTGAACAGATTTTATTTAACGAAAAGTTTCCTGAAGAAAATACGCTCATCGGCTTTCAATATTAAACAGGATCTAAAATGATCGTGACTATTTTAAATAACTGTGATGAACCGACTCCTAGCGCAGCTCACATGAATGTAGGATCATATCGCACGGAGTAATAGCGATGTAGCCTAAGTCCCTTCTACAAAAATCTACCATTACATACGCACACACAGTACCTATACCACTTGTACCACTTGTAATTTTTTCAGAGATTCATCAAAGTAGTTCCGTAGTTCCATCGACTGATGGACTGGCGCCTTGGCATTGACTTTAATAATATACAACGTAGAAAGAGATATATTTAAGAAATCTTGTCCTTTTCATGCACATAGTCAATACAATAGTGATGTCTTGTTTTGGCGTGAGAAAGTATGACGACAAAATTTTGTCGCGCTCCGCGTGTTAGCCTGGCTGCTCCAACGTCGACATAAATCCACCAAATTCTTCTCGTACGATAAAAATGACAAATACTATTGCTATCTCAATACGAGAATAATAAACGTCGTTACAGTCTAGCGGGTGCCTGACAGCCCACTAAGAGCCATTACACAACGGAAACATTCTTCACGAGATATAGTAAAACGTCTTGAAACTGGTGTGCAGGAAACCTTAACGATTTACGTTGTAATTATGGTGTAAATTATTATTGCAATATACATATTCTACGAGATATAAGGCTAGTTGTTAGATAGAGTTATGATTGCTGCTACATCATTTGGAGTTACGTGTTCCTTTGCCCATCCATCCTATCATTTGAATCTTTCGGCAGAAATTGACTCAATGAAAATGTCGCGGCAAAAATTTTTTTTACGCACTGTATTTTCAACGCACTGCTTCGCGCCGAGAGTTGAAAGAAAATCCAACAGTGTGATTTTTTGACGCGCATGGTTGCGCTCTGTTGGATTCTCAATGCTCGGCTCAATACTGAAGGTTGAAAATCCAGTGCATGATAAAATCCCACCGCGATATTTTTACGCCCGTACGAACCTGGGCTAAGTCGTGACCAATTGATTAGTGGGAAGTAGAGAGTAGAATCGACACAAGCCAACAATCGATTCTGACCTTACAAAACTGTACAGGGTTATTTGCAACTCGATATATTCCTTGCAGGACATCATAGTAAGGTTAAAATGCAACAAATTAAGGCACCAAATGTTCTACTGAAGTTAGTTTTTGAGTTAGTTGAATTTTTAGTTTTTTTATGAAAAATCCCTGATTAAATCTTTTGAAGCCAATTTAAAAATGATTTATGGCGCGACTGTACTGAAATTTAAGTTATTATCATATAGCTGATGCCGTAGCAGATCTTTGTTAATAATTGAAAATTCAAAAATGCCTAAAACTTTGGCAAAGATCACAAATTTTAAGATTTTATTTTTCGTAATTTTTGCCATTACTTCTTAAAAAATGTCGTCTAGTGCAAAAAAAAATTTTAAAAAGAAAAATTTGGTGGTTTAATTTGTTGCATTTTAACTCTACTATGACGTCATGCAAGGAATACGTCGAGTTACAAATGACCCTGTATTTTATGCGATTTTATTATTTTTCGGTTTCCATCGAATCTATCTATGACAAATATTGCTTCACCGCTTCTCTCATTTTATATCCACCATCTCCACTAATATTAACGCTTCTCAATGGGTTCCATTTCTAATTCCGTCTTGGTGGCAATGTATTAATGTCTAGTTTTATTTCCCGATGAATTTATAACACGCAGAGCAAACACAGAATTTCAATATCAATAAATATTATAAAGTGTGAAGAAATTGTGCAAATGTGTTTTAAGATACATTTTACTGCTGTGATAATTGAAATGAGGGTAGTTCTGAGGATAAAGTATTTTGTGTTTTTAATGTTCGGATGTATGAATCCTGTATCGTCGTTCTTGTATTCGTCACCTTCAATGAATACCATGAATCTGATACACTACTTAGAAGCTCTAAACTTAGGGTGCTTAGCGTTTCGAGTGAATTCTTTCAAAATACATCCACTATAGAATGCACTATAGAATGCATTTTATCAATAGTCATAAGTATTTTCAAAATTCATTTTCGCCCAGTGAACATTTGCAGTGGTTGCTATTGCCAATTCATGGTAATTATCAAATAAATGGTAGTTGTCAACTAAGATTGCTCAAGAGATTAAAAATATGAGAAACATGGAGTAGCTCATAAATCAAGTCACATGTGAGATATTCTGGAGAAACAACCAGTTCGTTTAAATATTTTATTTATTTTCATCGCAGGCATAGATAGCCAATCGCTTACCTCACATTGTAATACCAGTAGAAAAGTTTCAGGTATTGCAGGTTTCAGAAACCCTACGGATAATTGACGCCTGTTCTCAAATGCCTCTACGAGTAGATGCGAGCTAGTGCTAAAGAAGCACTTGAGCAGTGTCAGTAAGTCAAGCTGCCGTTGCCGTAGTCTTCTTGGCGTCAGTAAGTAATGTACCTACTCATCGTCCGTGTCATTCTGTGGTGCTCTTCTCTACGACAATGCTTCGTTTTATCCTTCGTTTCCAGGTTAGATCTTTACCTACTAGTTATTTACCATCACTATTTCTACCAGAAAAAAAATGAAACATTACATGCAAACGTTTATTTGTGATATTATTCTTGGCAGAAGTTAACCCGTTTAGAAATAACTGAGCCTGGTCTACTATTGTTCCCAACGAGCGTTGGATACAGTTCAAATCGTGAGCACATTGTATTAAATAGTAGTAGTGTTGTAGCAAAATGTTCAGGGACTAAACACCCAGGGGCGCGGGGGGTCGGACGTGTGAGTGGCTAGCGGGGGGCCGGACGTGTGTGGCTAGCAGGGGCCGGACGTGTGAGTGGCTAGCGGGGGCCGGACGTGTGAGTGGCTAGCGGGGCGCCGGACGTGTGAGTGGCTAGCGGGGCGCCGGACGTGTGAGTGGCTAGCGGAGGGGGTGGACGTGTGAGTGGCTAGCGGGGGGGGGGCGGACGTGTGAGTGGCTAGCGGGGGGCCGGACGTGTGAGTGGCTAGAAGACAATCTTATCTCTCGCTTTGTCCTCTTGACAAAATGAAAAAAATTTCCTTAGTCTTTCTTGAGGGAGCAACGATTCCTCAGACCCATGAAAAATTAATCAAAAGCGAATTTGCAGTAAATACAAGTTTTTCCTCAATTCCTGAAGAGTATAAAAGCTTTATTAGCACTAGCAAAACCCAAACAGTATTTACGAGGGCGTCAAATCAAAACGTTGACAAAACGTGGAACAAAACTAGGATAATCTGGTGCCAAAAAACGCCAAATATAATTTTAATTGGCAAATGATGGCGCCTTGCCAACGACACAATCATTCTCATTACTGCTCTAGTATATTGTGAGCATTCTTTTATCATTTTCCACGGTTGGCTTAGCACTGAAGAAAATAAACATTAGGAAAATAAACGAGAACATTTTGTTGTTTGTCGTGTGGTGTGAAATCGTGACTGTTGAAGTAAAATTGTAAAGTAGTTTTTGCAGCTTGCGAAGCTTTAGTTAGAGTGCCATTCTGACGTGATATTGTATGCACTATGGCACTAGATATAGCAGGATACCTCCTAGTAAGCAACTTACGTTGCGCTTACCTACTGAAAAAAGCGACCCGCCTTCTATGAATATATTAGTGTATGGGCTTGGACCCTCATACTCAATGTCATATCATATAAAACATGCTTAGCGGAAAAGTGCCAGGGTAATAAAGCAAAATCAACCACAATGGCCGCTGCCACCAAGAAGTCCTTTCCAAATAGAGTCTCATTATTTTGAGCACCCAAGAAAGGCCAGTAAAACTTTTTGTATTTGTTTCTTGGATTTAAACCGCAACGCATACAAGATTTTAAACCGCATCCAACTTTGGTTTCAAAGCAGTAAGCTATTGCTGACTTCACCATAATCAGTGATGATATTTCTCTAGGCCATAATATTTCTCTCCCACTTCGTAGACCAATATATAACCAGCTTGGCCTACTTACCCCAATACATAAAAGCGATACATTTATCATATCATAAACTTGGAATCAAAAGCCTCACGATATTCTAATTGCAGTATGATTTATGATATCCTTCTAAAAATAGAAAGTGCTCTTGAATTTGATCTATTTGTACGTCACCCAACCACAAAAAGGATTCATCCAAAAGCTCTACTTAATTTAAAGGATCTTAACATAGCTTACAAAGCTACCTTTAGATATAATATGTATGTATGTAATTGCATAACACACAGTAGGAATCCGTTTCATTTTGACAGTTCAACAACATTCATTGCGTTATTTACGTTGTTGAGCAAATACCTTTTTGGAACATATGAAGCAATGGATTAGCAATATACTTCAAAATAATTCAGATTGTGATTGATAGTGTGTTACGCAATTAGGGTGCCAGTTTCTATTGAAACTTGGCGAAGCATTTTCTGCTTGGCAGAAACAGCTATCATTTGTCCACGCAAGCATTCCTAATACTGAAAGCTAAGCTGCATGAAAAGAGCGAAAACTGATAGACAGACACACATACAGATTAATTTCGCTGTAGTGCCTTGCCGCATCGCATAAATAGGTATATTGGTATACGGTATACGGGGTGGTCCAAATAGTGACGTCCAAAAGAAAAATCTGAATTCCTCATACCCAGCGGTATTCGAAAATACCCCAGGTATATTTCGCGAGTGTTGTAGAATACGAGTTTTTGAGTTTTGTGCCGGTGGAGCATCAAAAATTTATATCTTTTTTGTAGCGGGTATTTTCTAGTTTTTTTTTTGTGAGTTGATCGTCTTGAATGTCACTTTCATACGTAATAGTACATTATGATACAAGTGTGCTAAGTTGGTTATTACCACTCATGGCGGTATTATTCGCGCGAGCGAAAGTTGAGCGCGGTAAGGGAGCCGTGTGTGTAATTATTAATGCACACGGGTTTCATACGATGTTTTTCAACACAGTTGCGAGGCAAAAAATAAATAAAGTTTCATTAACTAATTACCTATGTGAAAAATATGAAATATGGCCGGCAGATTCATTTTATCGCGGTGTCTTTGCAGGTTGAAGCCTTGAAAGAGAGGCAAAGGCACGAAGCCATCGAACAGTCTAATAGGTATTAAAGCATAAATACTGAATATTTTGTATGTTATTTGGATGTAGAACACGAAAGAATGATATTTTTTGACAACAATAAATAATTTTATGAAATGTTATGTTAATTTATCATATTTTATTTATGAAAGTTCACAATAGGGATAAAAAGGCATGAAGTCTCTTTGATGAGATTAAAAAAGCGCACATCTCCGACTAGTAAATAGTCATCTGTGGCGCACATTACCGCACTAGTGCGGTAATGTGCGCAGTATATAAAGTAAAAAGCACGCATGTTTAATACACTGCATTATGAACCTAAAAGCGGTTCAATAAGAGCCGCTTTACAAGCGCGTGTGTTTAATAATAATAAACTTCCTAACATTCCTGCAAGTTACTCAAAAAAGTATAGAAAATAAGGATTTAACCTTTTAGTGGGATAGACAAAACATTTAACAAACGAATTTCATTCGGATCTCGAGTATCATTCTCTCGTCCATTTCTTTTAACTTTCGCAATAAAACTGAACATCTAAGAGTTTTGATTAATTTGCACATAACTGTATCGTGACGATATATTACATTAGGTACTACTCTATCGAGTGAAGCTGCTCGTTGTTTATTATAAAAATAATAGAGATTGGATCATGTTTGATTATGAGGGTACCTCACACGATCTCCTTACATCATTATAAGTTAATGGATCGATGATGTGAATAGAACTTTATTTTTGTGTGGGAAGAGTTTTAAACTTCCACATTCCTCTTTTATGAGCAGACATATGTACGTCCGTCTTAGATCCGGTATCCATAAATACTTCATAGAACATATTTTTGTATAAAATTGGTTTTAAATAGCATAGCACGTTAAGCCGTTAGTCCCGGCTGTCATTCGTTCATCTTTGACAGTCGTTACGGGTCGTCAGAAGCCCGAAAGTCTGACGACCAGTCTTACCAAGGGGTATCGTAACACCCAGTTACTGGGTTGTAGAGGTCAGATAGGCAGTCGCTCCATGTAAAATACTAGTATTCAGCTGCATCTGGTTAGACTGGAAGCCGACCCCAACATAGTTGGGAAAAGGCTTGGCAGATTGATTGGTTTTGAATAGCATAGCAATGAAATAGTACAATTTTAGCCGGATTATTATTTTCGGCCGGATTTTAGGGTCCGAAGAACCTCATGATTTTGTGCCTTTCCTTTCCTAAACAACCTCATGGTTTCCTTCCCAAACCAACAAACAGCTAGGATTGATGTTATACGAATTGTCTCCTCAATACTAATAACCGCTTTACGGCGCAACCCTAGAGGGTCCAGCAGCGGACTGCTATATCTTACTCAGCTTATGGATTTCGGTATTCAAATGTATAAACCATTTAGTTTCAATACAAAGGACAATGCCAGAGACTCTATAGAGCTTTGACCCATCAAATAAATGTTTGTTTACAAGAATGCCAAATCTAGCATTCTATTGCTGCTTTATTAGTGATAACTAAAAACACGTTTAAATATCTTTAGATTTTGCGGTTTCTTTTAAATCTAAGAACAATTATTACATTATTATTATTAGGTAGTTAAGTTACCTTAAGTTTAGGTTAATTGCAGTTATAATTGTAGAAATAATTAAATAAGTGCTGTATATTGTTACAACGCTATCCTAGGATATATGGCTATGAAAGGAAGGAATGACACAACACCGACATCAACCTTAGTAATAGTTTTGACTTAGGACATAATTGTAGTACCTACATAGTAGTACGTAGTACCTACATACCTGTTGCAACGATTTCCATTTTACGAGAAGTGTTTGCAGTGCAGATTGTAATGAAGACACAACATGTCTTTGCATCCTGTCGACGCACAAGTGCCAATTTAAGCACCTCAACATCGTTAACCAAGTCGAAAGCAATGGTCAGAATCCGTAGCAAATAGCACAAAGACGGCGAGTAGGCGAGAGCGAGTCCGTGTACAAAAGCGAAAATCGTCGTGAAAATATAACAGTAATATGATCGCAGAGAGATTAGGGAGCGTAAAAAATAAACAACAATGCAAACAGAACAGAGCGAACGTCAATAAATGACTTTTTGACATAGCTAATATTAGCACGTCAATGACGTTTCATTACACCAAATCACCTACTAGGGCTCAAATGCGAAATAATGATGAGAATATACATTCTTAATAATATATATTATTAAAAAAAACATTATTTTCATGAACTATGTGTATTTAAACCAAATCCATATTAAAATCCATTCATAATACATTAATAGATGTTATTTTTTTATGAAATAACTCGTTTGGTTCCACGTGTATGCGTACTAAGTAACGCAGATATTCGCGATCGATATAAACAGGAAATGGGTTGGGTTTTTAAATTCCTTTTATCATTATTTTTTTAGCCGCATCATTAAAAGAATAATAGTTAAGTAACCAAGGGTCCTATTTTCATGCGATAATTTTGATAAATTTACATTTCTTGGAAATTAATGTAAGGGTGGGGCAGGATCTGGCATCGTCATTTAGGCAACGAATTTTCGAAAATTGTGTTTTGTTTATCGCGCACCCGCCATGTTCCGCTCAGCTGATGAGCTGTCATCGGCGGCCGGCGCCTATTGACAGACGCGCCTCGGACAGACGGATGCGCTAATTATACTAGTCACACACGATATTGATACTAACTACCCTCATTTATAAATACATTAGTCAAATTATCTTTCTAGAAGCCGTGGAATTTAGCGGATGAAAAAGTGACATAAATGTTTCAGCCAATTTGAAAGATGATCTGCTCAGTTTTCGTCACTAGCTGGCAATCCAAGGAAGGAGCAAATCGGATGGTCGGATGGGATGGTGGTGGCAAGGCTTCCCCAGAAAGTGCATCTGTCTTCCTTTCCTTAAATATTTCAGCGTTCTTCAAACATACTCAAAAGTTTATTTCAGTTTACAGAGCCTCATCATCAAGTGCTTTTTTTCAGCTTCAGTTCTGCTCCATCCAAGACAATAACAAGTTTCATTCCTGTTGTCCTTTGTTTTATTTCAGGCGAGTTTCCTCTTAGATTACTCTGCTTATTCTACTCTTAAGAGATGAGGATGTCTATTCTTAGTCAAGCACCCCACGGAAACCGGAACCGACTAAATGTTAATTGCACGTCAATCAAAAAGATAAATGTTTGAAATTGGCGCTGTTTGGAAAAACTGTAGCGATCCAGGTCTATATGATCACTGACGTCATTACTCTAAAAACTGTTTGAATTTCATAAAACCCAATAAATTTCGTATGGACTTGGCATAAGAAAAAAACAAACAAGAAAATTGCACTCGAAAAGACAACAAATAAAATCATCAAAACCGCTTCCAAGGAAACTGCTTTTAATAGACGATCGCTTGACAGATGACAGAATTTCCTCATCATTCCACTGTTAGAAAAATTGACTTCCTGAGTGATCTTCGATTCAGCATTGTGTAAGTATTGGTAGCACTTCATCAAAGGCAGTTAATTATGTCTGAAGTCAAGATAGTAGGGAGATGGTAGGTACTTAATGTTATACGTCGTTTGCAAAACATGGCCGTGGCCTAATTAGTGACGTCACGAAACTATTTCTGATACATCTCTCAAATTCTCAAGACACAAGACAAACGACTCTGAACATTTTCCTTTCACACGCAGTTATTTGAACTTTTGTGTTCCTGAATTTTAGGGTTCCGTACCTCAAAAGGAAAATATTGCATTGTAAATCGGGTATTTACATAATTATGCTTGCATAATTTCAGCTTACGCAGAGCAAAGAGGCTCATTGGCGATGTAAAACTGGTGGATGCCAAGCTTCACAGCTTGGCTCATCGCCGCAAGGTTGCCTGCTTGTCGGTTTTCTACAGATTGTACTTCGGTGAGTGTGCTCAAGAACTCCACGAACTCATTCCACCGGCCCATCACATTGAGACGCACTGCAAGTTACCATCCCTGCCTAGTTGCTATTCCACCAATTCGCATTAAGCGTTTCCAAATGTCTTTTGTGATGCGCACAGCAAAGGAGTGGAACTCTCTGCCTGCGTCTGTGTTTCTGAACGCATACAACCCTGATCTCTTCAGAGTGAGAGTGAACAGGCTTCTTCAAGGTAGGCTCGCTCCATCGTCGACTTTGTCTCTGTCACCTCTGACCTAGACTAGAGTCATGAGCAAACCCATCTCAAATAAAAAAAAGTTTGTAAAAAACGGAACTCTTATAGGATCACTTCGTTGTCCGTCCGTCCGTCTATCTACCTGTCAAGACCCTTTTCCTCAGAAACGCGTGTGGAGGAATGAAGTTGAAATTAATATCAAATACGTAGGTCTACGGTCCCTTGGAGTTCTAAAAAACAAAGCTTCGAAGTCAACGCAATAAAAAAATACGGCATTTTATGTGACATATTTTGACTCTCGCAAATAAATCAAAACCTATAGGGTAATTCCCGTTGACCTAGAATCATGTGGCAAGAAGCAAGGTCTCACCGCATAAGTAAAGGAAAAAGTCTGAAAATCGTGAATTTGTAGTTTTATCAATTTTTTTTTTTTGCGATTACAAACATACAGTTGGAGAAATAACCGAGACATGCCATATCGATGTATGGGAGAACATTTTTTAACTACAAAGTTAAGTTTGTTCTTGGGATAACTTCATTTTCAACTACGGAATTCTTCTTTGTGTGCGGTTCGACTCGCACTTGGCCGGTTTTTTCTTTGTAAAGATTACCCTTATAGCTTATCTTTGGAGGGCCAAGAAAATCGATTCAGATGAAACATTAATAAAATAATGCAACAGCCTATCAGAAATGAATCGAGATTGAATATTATTATCCTTCTCGCGTACTCTTTGTTTGGGAAAATGCTCTCAGATTTTAATTTCACGACTTCCTAAACATACTGGTTCCCCCACATCGTCAAGGCTATCATTTTAATCGAGTTCTATTTCCACTAGGACGAAATCGGCTATTGTTTCTGTGCGACAGCGGACCGACGCCTGTCATGTAGGACACACAACCGGGCCCCGTGCCAAACTGTCCCCGCAGACGTGAATTATGATAGTGTACACGATGCATTATGTTTTAATGGACTAGTAAATACTGTTTGTTTTCGTAAATGGATTATTATTACTGTCTTGTCTGTCATGTATGTTTGTTGGATTTGTATCCGGGAGTCTTCAGATATCTGGACCATCAAGCTGCGTCGCCACTCGTGTGGTTTCTGGCACAAAGCATTCTCATCTTTTACCACGGTAGAAGGATGGCAAGTATAGTAAAACCACTTAAAATCTGTCGGCACTTCTTGTCTCTATCTCAGACCTGAAATAGGACCCAATAGCAGTAAGCCTATGCTTTTTTATTCTCAAAGCGTTAAGCCGTATCTCTTTTCAGATCCTATACTTAACTTCAAGCACTATAGCTTGCTCCATAACTTTCTGTAAAGTGCACTATTCAGTCATTGTTAAAGCTACGAATGATTACATGTCAGTGTTCTGAGATTTCTATGTTTAACATATTAATGAGCTAAAATAAATTCGGTAACATCTTCGGATATGATGTCATGACAAGTTGTTGCCAAATAATGACATGACACCACGTTACAGCACACCGCATTAAACATAATAGTTCAACTGCTGTACACTAATGTACAGCTATAAAATGTCTAATTTAATCTCACGGAATTTGAACAGCTATTAGTTTATTAATTTGTTACAAGAATCACATTGTAATTCATCAGAGGTATGAAGATGCGGTATTGACTTGACGTCGAGATCTTCTTGCACAAAATAATGCTACATTGCTACTAAACCGCTACGTTAAAATAGTGATACAAGACCGCTACATTAAAATAATGCTACGCGGCCTTTACTTTAGATAGTGCTACGAGACCACTACGTTAAAATAGTGCTACGCGACCTCTACTTTAGATAGTGCTACGAGACCACTACGTTAAAATAGTGCTACGCGACCTCTACTTTAGATAGTGCTACGAGACCGATACTTTAAAATAGTGCTACGTGACCACTACTTTAGATAGTCCTACGAGACCGATACTTTAAAATAGTGCTACGTGACCACTACTTTAGATAGTCCTACGAGACCGATACTTTAAAATAGTGCTACGTGACCACTACTTTAGATAATGCTACGATACCGCTATGTCAAAACTGAATTCGAACACCCTCTGATCTGTCTACAATTCTACATCCATTATCAATCTATAACAGTAAATTGCTGGGTATACACTACACACATATGAACATCGTTCTCTTAAATATCAGCCACTAAACGTTATCATTGGCCACCTTCATCTATATATTAACTGCCTACTTATAGGAGAAATAATTTATTGTCACACCAATCGTGTGATATTGGGCGTTGAGATGCAGAAGCCCAAAAGTAAGCTTTACTAAAAATGTTTGCTGTACCGGAGGAGCGGTTGTTTACTGTGTGCCTTGAATGAGGGTTTTCTGAAATAACGTTCACTAGGTGGCAGCACTGAGACGTCAGGCCCGGGCGGGCACCTGTCAAAGCGCCTATATTTTTATAGTCGTGACTGAATGATGAACGAATGAATGAAACGTATGATGAACGTCATCATATATTTTATTACATTCATTATCGAAATTGAAGACCTCTTGTCAAATTGGCGCCAACTGGTGGCGTGGATTTTCATGAAAACCCTCATTTAACGACAGGTTTTCGAAATATTTGCTTTCATTACAATCAACTACGAGAATTAGAATAAAATTTGGATCATAAACATTTTTGTTTCATCGACAGCTGTCATTTCGAAATCACTGCAACGTTTACGAAAAGTTTAAATAGCTATAACTCCACAAAGTCAAAATGGAAAACAGTCAGAAAATTGCAACGTAATGTGAATTGATATGAAAGAAGTTTTAACTAACTTAATTAAATATCTATTATCGATCCAACCTTTGCGGCACGCGTCTAGGTTGTCTCGCCTCCTCTTCCTGCCGGCCTCTGCGGCGCCGAACATCCTCAGGCACCTGACGTCTAAGATCCCCCTTTTGGAGCATAGCGTGGTGTTTCGTATTCTGTCAGTTCGTTTAACACCCAAAATGATGCGCTCTATTGCTCTATGGCAAACCTGAAGGCGGAACTTTTACAACTCGGTGAGCACCAGGTCTGAGCGTCGTAGGTTAGGACGGGTAGGATACACATATCGATGAGTTTTCGCTTCAAGGAAATCGGTAGATCGCCCTTTTGCGTCTTCATAGACTTTATAGCTTTTGCGTCTTCATGGACTTCATAGCCTTTGCGTCTTCATGGACTTCATAGCTTTTGCGTCTTCATGGACTTCATAGCTTTTGCGTCTTCATGGACTTCCTAGCTTTTCCAGGCATTTTCGATGCGGCGATCGATTTCCTTTCCTTGCCTGTTTTCGAAAGAAACTAACTGGCCCAAGTAGACGTACTCATCGACATATTTGTATTTCCTGCCCATCTACCTCGATCCTACGGTTAGTGCTGTTGGTCATGGCTGTTGTTTTAGACCGATTCATTACGAGTCCAACCTCGAGACTTGCCGTGCTTAGGTCTTGAAGCATAGGGGGCCAAAAAGGACTATGTCATCGGCAAAACTCCTGGTGCCTACTTCAATGCCCTCGGTCGTCCATGAAGCTGCCAGTGTTCTAAAATATCTCTTCGAGAGTGCTTGTGAATAATTTCGGAGAGAGCGGGCTGCTTAACACCTTTTTGTATCCTAAACGACGGTCCGTATTATTCAGTTTTATGTCTGCGGTGCTGTTGTAGTATATATTTCTTAGAAAGTTTGCTCTTGGTTTTCTAAAGACTTGAATATTTCGGAGTGTTTGACACTGTCGAAGGCCTTCGTATAAACTACGAAGGCTAAGTAGAGTGGTTTATTAAATTCAGAATATCTTTCTAGTAGCTGCTTAGGCTTATGCATATCTAGGGTGCGATTGTAAAACCGTAATGATCTGCCTCCATGCGTGCATTTTTGATGTAAACATTAATGTCGAAATGCATCGCAGAGGCTGCCAACTAAAAATACCCCACCTTGTTATCTCAAAACCTCAACCAAGGGCTTTTAATGAACTGATGATGCCAAAATGCAGTTATATTTAGATAATTTCACGAAGGTAATTACCGAGGTAGCGAATCTGTGAAAATGACCAAGTAATAAAAATGAGATAATAGGCACGACACTAAGGTACGACATGATTAAAAGATAACAGCCTAGTTAAGATGGTTGAATCGCCTTAATTCAGAAAAGAAGTAGGGTGAGTTAATGACGTCAATTCGATTTTATCTATCAATTAACTAATGCCACTGAGGGGCAACCATCAAGAGATAATTTATAATATCGTAGATGAAAAGTATTTTTACTATTATTTCCGATCCACTATGACCTGAAACACAACAGGGGGCCAACCACCACCTCTTAAAGCAGTATTATTTTAATGTTACTTCAGTGTAAGAAAGAGATGAAGCTATACAGGACGTCTAGCTCCATCTCTTTCCCACACTCAAGTAAGTTTACAATAATACTGCTTTAAGAGGTGGTGGTCTAGCTCCAGATCGATCTACTAATTTGCCAATATGTAAAACTGGTATCATCTTTGTTATAATCATCACAGTTCACTTGGGCGTTGATATGCAAAAGAATGCATGTCTTTTGGCAGACGAATTAGTGACACCGTCTGTAGCTCTTAGCAGACGTACTATACTATCGGAATCGTATGGCAGGCATACTACTATGCCGATACTATGAGGGCTGATGATCATAACACTGTATTATTTAAAAAAAACGACTTCCAAAAACAAACACACATAACATAACATCACGCCTTGTTTCCCCGAAAGGTTCGGCAGAGGCAAAAAAAAAACACTACAAAGTGAAAAATAACTTGAATTTGGGAAGTCGGTGTCTTTAGTTTAGTATCATATATTTTCACCGCCTAATGTAAATATCAGTGACAGGAAGTTATCAACAACATACACTAAGTGGAAAAAAATATGGAAGCTAACTCAGAAAGTATCCTCGCAAAGTTAACACAATTTATATGGGACCACCGCGCAAGCTTCCACTATTGAAAACAAGAATTGTCATAATCGGTTTACAATTGACGGAAATATCGATCGACTTAAGTAAAAAAAATACAAGTACAATACAGACGAGTTGCGAACAACCCCCGTTTTTATGAAGTCGGAAATAAAAAGCAAAAATAAATTTTATTTTTGATTTTTATTTTATTTTGGAGGTGTCTCACCAGTATTTTATTTGATCAGTATGCATTTATTTCTTCCGAGGACAGAAACTGCGAAAGTTTGTAAACCATCAAATCGAAAATGATTTGCATCTCGCATCTCGAGTCATCTCGATTAATTGATGACTCGATTCCTAGCATTCTGGTTCAGATAGATGGACAGACCGGACTGAATGAAGGTGACAGCTGACAGATTACATGAGATAGATTGACGAGCAGTCGATTTATTATTGGGCTTCACCAATCTTATCTAGTGTGATGCAATCTAATCAAACACGTTTTAAAATGATAATTTAAATGAAGTAGATTTAAGATATACAGGGTGTAAGAGACAGCCCTCCGCAAACTAACAGGGTGCATTCAGCTCCATATTTTGTATTAATTAATATTCTCAGGAAAATTTTCATATTTTTTATCGTATTTTCAGTTACTATTCCTTTATTTCACTGCAAAATTACGTTCTCTGTACGCAGCACTCCATTTATGTAAATAAAACAGCTTAAATAAAAAAATCAGCAATGGATGCTGAAATACTCGGCGGCAGAAGGTTCGCTGCACTGCCATTGGCTACGCGCGTTTTGCCACGGTAACGATACTAATAGTAATAAAACAAATCAGATTTATTGGATTCCCATAACGTTCCCATGTGCCGGTCATCTTAATGTGATATACTGAATTCACCCCATCAGTCTGCGGAGGGCTGTCCCTTACACCCTGTATATAGTTTCCCAGTATTCCGTGAAAACAATATGAAATATACTCAAACTCTTATTTACTAGCTTGTCTCATGGTGCACTGTAAGAGGCTACCGAAGATGCCAATTGTCAAAAAGCACTTCTAGAAAGATTTACTTTAGATCTAAAACACAAACTCCTTGCAGTAGGTTTACATTCTACGCTGCTATATGTGATAAAAAAACGTGTGCGGTCGGGGGACCCCCGTCAGGAACGAAGTTCCTTCTCACGTACATGATTATGAGAACTATGAAAAGGATATCCATGACGAAAAATTAGAAAATATTCGCATCGTGGATTTTCATTTTGACTTCACTATCGGCTTTAGCACACTCGAAAACCATGAAAACGATATCCATGATGAAAAATTTGAAAATTTTCGCAGCCGCCATCTTGGGTATACATTTTAACGTCACTATTGGCTTTAACACCCTCGAAAACTATGAAATCGACACCCATGACGAAACATTTGAAAATTTTCGCAGCTGCCATCTTGGATTTACATGTTGACCTCAATATCGGCTTTAGCACTCTCGAAAACTATGAAATCGACACCCATGACGAAAAATTTGAAAATTTTCGCAGCTGCCATCTTGGATTTACATGTTGACCTCAATATCGGCTTTAGCACTCTCGAAAACTATGAAAACGACACCCATGACGAAAAATTTGAAAATTTTCACAGCCGGCATCTTGGACTTAACATTTTGACGTCATGGTCACTATCGGCGTTAACACCCTCGAAAACTATGAAAACGACACCCATGATGAAAAATTTAAAAATTTTCACAGCCGCCATCTTGGACTTACATTTTGACGTCACTATCGGCGTTAACACCCTCGAAAACTATGAAAACGACACCCATAACGAAAAATTTGAAAATTTTAACAGCCGCCATCTTGGATTTTAATTTTGACTAAATTCACGGAGAGAGAGAGTGTAAGTTCACACTTTTAATTGAATTCGAAAGAAGAGTTGCATGGGGGCATACAAATATGAACGCTTTTTCACGTGACGATTTCTACCAGTTACCAGTAAAAGAACTTCGTTCCAAAAATCTCTAATCAACGACCTACAAGGTGCAACTACAACGACTCAGACACCTTTTTACAGACAACTGTTCTACTTAACAAGACGACAAGTCACATCACACTTAACAAAAAGCTACACAATAACCAACTCGGGTCCAAGTCCCAATATCAGCACGTTATCAATTATTGGTGCTGCGCGACTGCCAGCGCCGGCGGCGGTGCCAAGTGCCGACGTGCCGATAGTGCTCGGCATATAGCTGGCATGCCACCGCGCGAGGGGCAAATTGCGAGTTGCTCGTGTGGTACTGGCACTTTGTAAAACTGATTTGAAATTGGAACTGTTTGTTGGGAGAACCTTTTTGTTATTTTTTTTAAGATCCAATATTTTAAACGGTTTTCGAATGCTGAAGAATGCATCGCAATTAGTGATTGATTTAGGTGACCTTGTTTGAAGTTCAAACAAGGTCATGGTAAGGTTGACTCAACATTAAGAGAGGAACCCTAAATAATAGCAGATTGGCATTGCAGTACACTGCAGTTACGGATAAGTATTTCCTCTACTTCCGCTTTGAGCATCGCAAAGCTCTAAATGAATTGAACTGATTAGATTAGTGACAATTAACTCTTCAATAAGATTTTTGTCATTGTGTGATTTCCTTTATTTCAGTATACATCTTAAATTGTTTTCAACACATCCTAATTAATATTTTCTCAGTCATCTAGATCAGTATAAACTTCAAACACGAAAAAATAAAATCAAAACCAACCTTTTTCTTATGAGATTTCTTGTTCATGCTGACCTCTCTGGCTCTCCTGCAACAGAACACAAGCTGCTGAATGTTTTGATACACAAATCTCGTGTATTATAATGGGCACATAATGGGTCACAGCTGTTTCACTCGAGTCCCGGATTGACTCGGAAATATTCGGTGTCGCAAACTTTAATGTAACAATAATATAGCTCGACTGGTGTAAATGAAACACGTGATGAAAAAAAAAGATTAAAGCAAAATAAATACTTAATGAGAAAAGAGTTAAAGAAAAACCACGTTAAAAAAAACATGGGTTTAGAAGACATTGTGTACGGAGTTAAGGTGTATTTTGGAAAAATGATAGAAGTTTTGTTAGAAAAGAATTATCAAAAATATGTCGAAAATATGTTCATATGTTTCAATTAACTTAATTTTCCTTCCTTTGCATGCATTTACCTACCAGCCTGATAATAAATGTCCACTACTGAACTTTAGTTCTCATTACATTGTCTTTAAACTGCGACAAATAACGTCTATACATTGTCTAGTTCTAAAGTTAGACACAATACAAACGCTGCAAGAGTAGGTACTAGGTAAGTAGGTACACTTGGCAGGCGGATTGACGATAGCTATTAAATTATATTAACAGTGCGGACAGATAGATACAGCTGCTCAACCGAATAATATAATTCCTTTATCACCCTCTAATACTTGGAGATTACAATATACTCTGAACAAGTTGTGACAGATTAACTGCTCACTGGCCATATAAATTAAATTGCAGTAAAATAAAAATGTTGTTACGACACAACTCGTGCGATGTTCTGAAAATGATAAATTCATTATCATTTTTAACTGTCATGGTGGACAGGAAAAATGTCAGTGTATTTTTTTTAAATTTAATTATTATATTCACTACAGCAAACATCACGAAATATCGTAATCAAGAGAACTCTATTAATCAAACACATTTAATTAGAAGCCCTACAGACAACAGCTTAATCACGAACATAATATTTATCTACGTGAAAATACAACTTCTACTCAAAGCGCCTCGAAATCAAACTCGTCACGCTTTACATAAAATCGTTTTAAAATTAACTGCTTCAAGCTTTTGTTAAAAGGCACGCTTCTGAATTCTGTAGTCTCAAAATTTAATTTCATGTGCCGTGCGTTTGACGCGGAGAAACCGGCCCGTTACGAAACGTTATCTTTACCAACCATTACTAATAATACTAATTTAATATGCGAACAGAGATGGGAAATGAACGGGAAGGATGGAATTGTTTGCTTTTCTTTCTTTTAGTGTAAGAGCATTTCGCTATTCTAATGAGTTGAATGAGTGCTACTAGAAATGTAAGCAGCTGAAAATCTAGGTTGTAATAATACCCAGTGAGCAGATCTTCAAACATTATTATTGTTTAAGGATTCTCGTAATATCAGCTATGTTTAGAAAGTACACGAAGCTCTTCAGATCGTATCATCAATCTTGCAAAGCCTAGAGTAGTTGCTGTCTCTTCTACATAGGATGGCAATGCTTGGAGTCACAACGTCATCTTCAACGATCGGTTATTGCTTGTCCAATTTGAAAATAGAAATTTAAAAACATTTTATGCACTAATAAACAAAAAAATCTATCACAACACAATGCTCCAAAAGCGTACTAAAACTTGAAGCTTCACATAACTTTGTGTCATGTCGCGAACATGTTTGTTTTTTCTTTTATCTTGAACAGTTTAACATTAATAGATTCTGTTTACGGCCATTAAGTCGGCAACAAAGAGGCTGGCTGATCGTGCATCATTGCTCTGTTTAAAATGTTGACTTTTGGTGCGTTGTAAATAATTTGTAACGCGTTTTCCGGTGTTCCGCATGTTACGACTTCGTTACCTAAATCTTTTGGTGAGATGAGCATTCAGCAACTGATTAAATTCTTGAAGAGTTTCTTATCTTTGACGCTATTAAATTCTATCATTACCATTTACCATGTTACTAATATACTTGGTAGGTCTAATTATTATACTGATACTCATTAAAGCACGGTACTTATTTACCTTGGTAACTAGCTCTAGTAGCTCTTTGTAAAAAAATACCGATAGATGCATTTACGTGCATCTTCCTTTAGATTTTGGAGCAGCTTAAGTTTGTTCTGAGCAGTCCCGTAAACAATTTGTACCAGCAGCTTTTATAGTCTTCAACATCAATAACTTTCAACTTTTATTACAAACAGTTTTATACTGCATTCATCACGATCTCAATACAGAAATTGAAACAACAATCAAATAAAAACAAATGTACCATTTTATTACCGTCCAACGTGCGTACATTGAAGAAATCCAATCTCCCATATTATCATAACCTTAGGCGTAATGTAAATCAAATTTTGGCGTTGAATGTTTGCCAATGCGTTTAAATAAACTGGCCACTGGGTATATTGTCCGGGGCCATTTGGCCGGCATCACAACGCGCGCAAAGTTCCCATTTAATCTGTGTTTCCCTTTCGAAAGAATAAACAAATAACGGTTTCAGAAACGTTTTGATGTGTCAAACAAACAGAATTAATCACGGCATTAACGTATGGAGTGCAGTTACTGGGTTGTTGTGTGTTTCTAGCTGTGTCGTTGTAGAGGTAACCCAGCTATCGCAGGCATGTGGCATATTGTGTGGATTGGGTAACTGGGTCCAGTCTTTGAGATAGTAGTCATTGTGTTATCTATTATCAGGCCAGCTAGTTCTTAACTAAGGCCAGATCTCATATTTATTAATTAAATAGAACCTAGGTCAGCCATTCTTGTTCGTTACAATGTCTAAAAAACCGTGGATTTATGGTTGCTCGAAAAGAAACGGGATTATAGTAAGGATAATATTTTTGTGTTCACCAAAAATCTAAAGGTACATCTATGTATGCTCCCCGAAAAATACTGATCGTGCACCAAATATTCCTGAATGTTACACAAAATATTTAGTACCTATGCATCCTAGTACCGTATAACCATTTACATATTTTAGGTTAGGTTAGGTTAGGTTATATTTAGTATGCATCCTAGTACCGTATACCCATTTACATATTTTAGGTTAGGTTAGGTTAGGTTTCATTTTTTATTAATAAAGCTACATTGGACATTAATTGGTGTTTGATTCAAATACATTTTGCAGTGCATTATCTGAAGTAAAACTAAAAAAATAAATGCTTGTTTTTAAAATTAGGTGTATTACTATTTTTACAAATTTGCAACAGTTGTTAAATAGATGCTCGTTATGACATATTTTAATGAACATATTTTGGTGCACATTCAGTATATTTGGTGGAACACAGGCAAAATTAGGTAAATGAAATGGGAATAAATTGAAGTACTTTTAAATACCATCCATATAGTAATTGTAAAGATTATTAAAGAATTTGCAGTTAAATACACTTCTGGACACATCTATTGGCCCACCTTGTATTTTCAGTTTCGTTTGGTCCTAGCTAAAATTTTATATTAGGTCGAGCAAAAAGTTTTTATGCAGTTTTGAACCTGGCACATTCACAATTTCATTCAATAGTCTTTTTTTGAATTTCGAACACAGAATTTAAAGAAACAAAAGACAATTTGGAGCCTGTTTGTTGATATCAAACAATCGAATACTAAGAAAACTTGGTTTTATTGGTTTACTTGGATTTAATTCTTGAAAAAGTGATTGATATCTTTGGTTTTGCAACAAACATTACTTATTCTTAACATTATGGTGAGGTTCTATCAATAATCTATGGATACTTCACCTGAAGTCGCCGCCCAAGCTGTGGCACTTATTCAGGCCGGACACAGCCAAAGAAACGTGAGTGCTCAACTTAATTTAAGTCGATCTGCAGTCCGAAATGTTTATCGGAGGTACCTAGAGACTGGCGGCTTTGTTCGTCGCCAAGGAAGGCCACGATCTCGGGTCACAACTGAAAGGCAGGATCGATTCATCGTGACGACCAGCTTGAGAAATCGTCACCTTACCTCCATTGAGATACAAAACCAACTTCGCGACTTCCACGGAGTATCTGTGAGCGCTCGAACTGTTCGGAGAAGGTTAAAAGAACGCGATATGGTACCACACAAGCCAGCTAATGGGCCCAAACTAACGCGAGCCTACCGAACAGCGCGCCTTCATTTCGCACGCAGTCATTTAAATTGGACACAGCAAGATTGGAGCCGTGTACTCTTTTCTGATGAGTCTAAAATTGTGTTACATGGCAATGATGGAAGGAAGAAGGTCTACCGACGTAAGGGAGAGCGTTTCGCACAATGCTGCTTTGAAGAGAGGGTTGCTTATGGCGGTGGCTCATGGACTGTCTGGGGCGGTATATCCGCGAGCGGCAAAACTCAACTTGAGGTTGTTACAGGACCACGGCTGCCAACATTAAATGCTGAAAGGTACATTCGTGAGTGCTTAGAACCTCACGTGATACCATACGCGGACTGTGTGGGCCCAAATTTCCTTTTTATGCATGACAATGCAAGAGCCCATGCGGCCGGCATCGTCAGGGAATATCTTCAGGATGTGAACATCACAGTTATGGACTGGCCAGCCAGAAGCCCAGACATGAACCCCATTGAGCATATGTGGGACGAGCTAAAAAGACGTGTTAGGGCTCGTCAGCCAGTTGCCCAGACGATGCAGGAGTTGAAAACTGCCATAGAAGAGGAATGGGAGATGATCCCTCAAAATTTCATAGAGCGGTTGATAAACTCTATGCCTAATCGTATGAGAGCTGTGGTAGATGCCCATGGAGGCAACACGCGTTATTAAATTAAACCTTTATTTGATAAAACATGTTTTTTATTCAAAAATCAATTGCCTTTAACAAGGCGCATATCCGACTTGTTAGGAGTAGCTCCATGTCGTATGGTATTCTGAATACAAATTTAAAACAATACGATCGAAAAAGATGGTAAAATGTATCAGGTTTAAAACGGCATCAACAGTTTTTGTTCAATCTAGCAATCATATTTCGGTAGGGGCCATCGAAACCTAAACTCTAAGGTGGGCCAATAGATGTGTCCAGAAGTGTATATTACCAGTAGCAAACATACATAGGTATCGTATGTCATAATTCTTTTATTCATATAATTATTTACACTGATAGCTCTGTGTGAAGAGAAATGATTAATTTATGTCTTCCTCTGTCAAATTATGAGTAGAAATATTTTACGTTACAGCAGCAGCTGTTGTAAATACTCAAAGCCAGAATACAAACATGTCAACGTATGACAACATCCGTAAAACGTGACACGTGTGTGACGTGTGTGTGTGTGTGTGTGTGTGTGTGTGAACGTGAACTGAAGACCTACATGCATGCAACTACTTTGGATCTCAACACCATTCGATGTCGTGATCTTCTGTATAACTTCTTATATCCTGTATGTCATGTGCCATGTGAATTTGGTCAACAATTAATTAGTGACACGCACACCGAAGCATTATTTCTTAGCAAGTATGGAAATCTTGGGCCTTAGGGCCGTTATTTCGTTCAATCTTACCTAGGCCTAGCCTTGGTCCTAAACCTGGCTTTCGATCCAAATAACTTAGTACACCACTACAGTAGACAGTACTTAACAGACCTTACATATATCATTGCCAAATTGAATTCATTTATCAAGAAGGACATGTGACTATGGAAACTTTACGAACAGTCGTGGAAATAAGAACTTGTACAATTTCCTTCTGTTTTCTCTCTTTTTTGTCCTATTTCCGAACCAATCCCTTATTAGTCGTAAAATATCAAATGATCTCCTGCCGTTAACCCAACTAATGTCACTGTTCCTGAAGCCGCTGGCAAATTATGATGAAGAGCTGTTAGTTCAAACGTGGCAGGCAATCTATCATCCACGACCGCTGACGTAGCCGACATGTCGCCGAGGCGAGGCGACGTGATATAAACATGTTATGAGCGTCGTATGTGTGATGGAGTTGCCTTTATATTCTGTCTAGGATCAAAGGGAGATTGCATCACTTGTATAGAAGAGAGATAGTCTTGTAGGGGATAGAATATAATTAATTGCGGTTTGGAATGGATGTTGTGACAGTTTGGGAGAGGTCTATGTTTAACTTTCAACCGCAATCAACAGATCAGTTAAATGCAGCATAGATCTAAATTAAGTTACAGCAGTGTTTTTTATGGCTTCTTAATTGATAGACCATCGTCAAGGAGAGTAGCAGCTCTTTGTTTATATTGTGGCTGATTCAAAAGCGTCTTCAACAGGTTCATTAAGGTACTGTACTTGGATAAGTACAGTATAAACAAAGACTCCTTGACGATGGTCTACCAATTTTCTAAAGATCAGTCCCAACTTTATCGAAGCACAGCTTTGTTCCTTAACGATGATGTACCAATTTTTGAGACCGCTACCGTTAAATACTCTCCTTCAACATAACCTTGATGTATATGAAGTACCTACTGTTAAAGTGCCGTCACAATAAATCATACTGCACCGCACTTGGCGCTAGCATCAATAGATAGGCGCACACGTATTGGCGGTCGCTTCGGATACCGACTGAAGATAAAGTGATTAATTTTCATGGATATGTTATATAATGTTTATGCAAATATACCTAACATTGCAACGTAGATTACCAATACACGTGTGGCCATCAGCGAAGCGGCCATGTTTATTTATAAAAGAAAAAAAAAAGATCAAGAGACCGAACATTTAAAACTCAGAATAAACATTTATTCTGTTCTTGTTATCATACCTAATGTCCCAATCAACTCCTATAATATGTCTTTAATTTCCTGGAGTCAAGGAAAACAGTAAAATGAAATCAACGCTTGATTCAAGTTAAAGAACATTAAGTTCTTTTTAAATTTTCGGTGACACAACAGTTTTTGGATCCATTTTTTTAATGTTGGTATTTTCGTAAGGCCTACAAGATGCAATACGTTTTTCAAGCACAGTGAATTTTCTCCCCCGCCTCGTAAGCATAAATAATGAATAAGTGCTACGCGCTACGAATAGTCCTTGCGCGTAGCTCGTAGCACTTCTTGGTTCTCAATGGTCTGCGTAGCGAGCTATGCAGACCATTGATTCTGAATAGTTTTGCTAAATGTTTTGTGAGGTAATTGATACGTCGAATGAAAATTTAAACAATGGCCACCACTTAGTTACGTGAGTAGATAGCTACGTATTTTATTTCTATGAATCCAACTCACGTGCTAGTTAAAACAACAATTTACAAAAACCTTGCTTTCAAAAATCGCGATCTAAGAATTAGAGCAATTAAATGTTTCAAGCGAGTGAAAATAAACAAAACGTCCTGTTTAATATTAACGTATACGGTTCCGCATTGTTAGTGTAATTCTTCAATACTCAATACTTTATTGTATTCCATAATGTGTAGGTACATAAGTATATTAATAGTTGGTATGTTAAACATCGAATCAATTATGGACCCTGTCGGGCACAGCAAAGTTAATTTTTTATAGGAGAGAGGATGAAGGCGCTTTTTGTTAAGAAAAAAATAAAATCAAAAATTAAAAAAAAAACTAGTATCATTAAAATAGCATCATAAGCTTTATGGTATTTATATTTTATAGTATTTATATATTTAGTTTCAAGTTATATTTATATATATATTTTTATATTATATATTGCACGATTTACATTATTTTATTGAGTCTTGTAGAATGTTATTATTATTAATTGTGCACTAGCACATTCATTTTAAATTAACAGTATTGTAGTGTTTTCAAATAAATTTACATTCAAAGTGAAATTCAAAATGAACAATTAAAAACCTACATTGGTATTATGTAAAAATAGCCTTTATTCTTTTTGAAATTGATCGCTAAAATATTCGTCAATAGAGTAGTAGCTTTTGATTATTAGAAATGCTTTTAATTTATTGATATAGATATTATTTTTATTTTTAATGTATTCCGGTAACTTATTGTATATTTTAATGGACATAACAAATGTACTAGAAGAGTGCATTTTTAATCGTGAAGTGTGTGTGTTTAATCTGCTTTCATGTTAATGCAATTAATTTTATTCAATACACAGACTCGTCAATATAAAAAAATCAAATATCTGCGTTTGATCTGATTTAATTTTAATATTCGTGTTGTTTGTTTATTTTTAATACCGTACATAACGTTGCATGGTTATTGGATATTTGTATATGTTTCTGCTGACGTTACTCCACGTCTAACGCAAATCTCATAAGTATTGGATTTACGTTTCCTTTTACAGATGAGTTACAGTAATATTTGTTCAATAATTCAGATCAATTTAAGACATCGGAATCTGTAGTAGTATTATCTGTAGTAGTATACTAGGATTATCGGATATTTATATGTTCTGTTAGCTGCGTCCGAATATCGTAAATAGATTCCAGTTTATCGGATTTCAGGATTCATTTCGTTTGTTGCCGGGAAAATTTTAATATTCGGGAAAACTGAAAGAACATTTTGGAATTTTGTATGAATTTTTTAAATTTCGTCAGGACGTCTGTCGGGTCAGCTAGTATATCTGTTATAAAAACTTTGTACGGATTAATTGCCTACAGAAAAGTTTCAGAAGATTCTCATGTAGACATCGTACTTACATGGACATTTTAGCAGCTGATATTAAAACGAACTCTTATAAAATAATTTCAATGTAAAAATTTCAAACATACCTTATTTACCCAATTCCACAAAAACACTGGTCACTTGAAATTCAAACAACAATAAAAAAAATATTTTGTCGTATTAAGTTGTCACTCACAACACAAAAAAATTGGCGCCAAAAATATGGCGGGAAAAAGTTTAGGGTTAGAGCGCACGACCGTTTACCCTGGCACAACGAACTGTTATGCCGGACTGAGGAGGACTGACACAATAAAATTAAGTATTTAAACTGTGAACCGGCCCACGAGAAGTTTTCGTAATAACCATAGCAGATTGCTATGTTCGGCCATTTATTGAGAGTTAATTTAGCAACAGTGGCATGCCAAATTATTTTAATGGCGCACGCCTGACTTTCCTAGTCTAAGCCTAATGATGACAAAGAAGTAACAGAGCAGACGTACCTACTCAGCTCTGAAAAACCAGCCAGGATACGAAATATGATTTTCTTTGATGTTAAAATTGATAGTTAAGGTCGTAACCTATTAAAATTATGATCGGTTTACTTCGGTTTAATTATTTCGCGAGTGTCTTCTGTGTAATTTATGTGTCAGTTTTAGTTTGATTTATGGATGTCTCACTCTTTACATTTAGGCCGCTATTACAAAATAATAATAAGTTTCTTTAGAGATACAGATGTTAGAATTAAAAGCAGTGGTCTTCCCAACGTAGGCCATCCACCACAAAGCGGCCACCAGGTTAAAACAATAAAATTGCCCGAAGGCTACCTATGACGTAATCTGGATCCACAGAATTTTTCCTACATTAGAATGTACCTACATCTCATAAAAGCCTATCCACACAACACAAACTTATGCTATGCAAACTGTTGCACAAACAAAAGCCGTGTCCCATTGTCCACACGGCATAAGCAATGAAGTAATTCAGTTGATCGTTAGCCGCAGAGATGTAGTGTCGTTAATTCAACTGTGGTGAACGTGAAGTGCGCAATCGTGAAAGCACTACAATGGAAGATATATGTTTAAAGACGTAGACGTGTGTTATTATTAGCAGGAGCTACAATATTAATTATAAAAATAATAAAATGAAAACGAATTAAATGGACATGAGACTGGTTAATAAAAAGACAAAAATACTTACTCCCATATGGAGTTGTCAATAATTAAAGAAAAGGAATTACTTACAACGAGTTATTATCCCTAGTTAGCCCTATAATACAAAAGGAGGTTACGTGTATGAGAAAATGCATAACTCCGTATGAGAGACTGACGGAAACTTTGTGATACCTTGTGTTAAAGCGTCAGTCCCACCATTGGCTCAAGTAAATTCGGCGCAACTCGTGGATAATAAGATTTTAACTATAAGTTTTTTATCAGGCGTTAACTTACTGTCCTTGGGTTCTGTTTCAATGTCATTACTATAATTAAAGTTGGTTCACTGCGTGCTACATCCTGAGTTTTTTATAAAGTCCCGAAATTCCTGCGAAGTTCCTTCAGTTTTATACACCTTGTATAAATCTAAAGAATTTATACAGGTGACTTTGAAAACATAACAATTTTAATTAAATAATTATAAATTCTTAGAAATTTATTTCTATCACCCTATCACTCAAACTTGAATATGCGTCACGCTGCAAAAGTAAGCGCAAAAAGATATGATTGCGACGATTTTTTTATCTATATTATTATTATACAGAGGTATTTGTTTGTTTGTACGTATGTGTATAGGTGTAATCTCTGGAACTACCCCCGGATTAGAAAAAAATATTTTTGCATTTAATAGCCCAATTCTTGGGGAAGGTAATAGGCTATTTAACATCACGCTATGACCCTTAGGAGCCGAACAAAATGAAAAAGTCAGAAAGAACGCTAAGCGAAAGCGAAGTAATAGCATGAGCGAGCGCTGCGAAGTGTCGGAGTGGGTCAGGGGGACATGAAATTTCACACGGACGAAGTCGCGGGCAGAAGCAAAATACAAACAAGCATCAACTTTCGCGCCATCTTCAAACTTGATGTCGTACACGTTCCGTTTGCACAAACACGTTCCGCAAGCATAAGTTGGTGTTGTGTGGAGTGGCTTATGAAAGTCTTAGCCATAGGGGCAGGTAGGTATCAGGCAGGGATTGCGGGATGTTTAGCCAGGGTCGCGGGATGTTCGAAAGAGTTACCGTGGCCCCGGCACAGGCAACTGAACGAACATGGGTGGGTTTTATTTAGTCAGTAAAAATCTGACACTCCGCCCAGAGCGGGAGAAGTCATTTGATGATTTCCCACCCAAAAAAAGAGGCAGGTAGGTATGGACTGGTAAGTATGTACTGATGCAGAGCACAATACGCTAAATACACTGCGTAGTGTTATAAACTAACTAGGAGGCCATTCCCATTCTATTAGTATTTAGTTAACACAGACCATGCTGACTTGCGCCGTGCCCTCATCTCTAGAGTAGGCAGTGACCTGTCGCTGCCGGCTGTCGTTAATTCGATGGTCGGCAGCGAGGAGTCCTGGGACGCGGTGGTTTCCTTCTGCGAGACAGTCATCTCGCAGAAGGAGGCTGCGGAAAGGGAGAGGGAGATCACATCCTCTCACCCAGCCCGCAGCAGGCGCACTGGGCGTCGGCGGAGGGCGGACAACGCCCTCTTCCAGCCCCCCTAAATGGGTCCAGGGGCGACGGACTCGGGGACGTCCGTCGCCCCCCATACATCGGACCCGAGGTGGCGGCGCGTAGTGTTCCACGCGCGCCCCTCTTAGACGTCGCGGGGGGAGTCAAACACCTCACTCCCCCCCTCAACACGAGGAGAGGCCTGCCGTGGCGGGCCGGCACCAGCCGGGGGTTGCGGAAGGATCGTAAGTTCCCGCGACCCTCGGCGTAGGTGTGAGATGGAACACCGGGGTGGTTTTTAGTCAGTAAGAGTCTGACAGACCCCTCCGCCCGCCCCAGGGTGGAGGACATCCATGAGGATTTTCCACCCCGAAACAAAAAAAAAAAAGACCATGCTGACTTATTTAATAGGGAAGCTTGTGATTGTAGCCACATTTGTGTTTATTAGCAGCATCAGGGAGTAGGTGGGAAATTCCCAGAAAGTTTCGTTCGTCAATCTCTTGTTATATTTAGTACCTAATGGTAACACATTGTTTTGCCCGCTTAATTTTTGTTTAAACCTTCAAATGTTCTTGGATGGATTTGTGAATCATTTGAGTAGATGGTGATGGAATTTCCGGAACAAATGGGATCGCTTATAAAAATATGACTAACTCCAACATTTTCTTTGAAATGTTTGAAATAAACTATAATATCCTTCCGGTGCACCGTGGGTAGTCAGAACCACTACCAGTGCTGCATTGATTGTAGCTGGCCTGGCTGACTCTCTAACATATCAAATAAGCTATTCTCATTTAGTTAGTAGCTTGTGAAAGCTTGAGAGACCTGCAGCCAATCGCAGTTTGTTGCTGTCGAGCCAAAATAGGCAAGTACTACTTATCTATTTTGGCTCGACACGACTAGGCTGGCTGATCTACTTACTAAATAGGTCAGCCAGCCTAGTACTAACCCTGGTGCTTCTGGTTGGAGTCAACACGCTGACATAGACAAACCTTCACCTTCTTAGAAAAGGATAGGCACACAATGCGGCACGGCGCGGTCCTGCGTGGCATGGCAAAGGATTTTCGTAAGCGAAAATAAATTTGAATCTTATTTTCATACCCTTACTTACCCCTAGCACTCACATTTCGTTGAAGTCGTCACAAGTGGACTTGAGCATACTGCACGATGCTGCAGTATGCCGCGGAAGGCTTCGGCATGCCGGGCCATACAAATGTCAATGAAAGAAAAGAAGAAAAAAAAAGAAAGTACGTTTATTTGCCGTAAACATGACGCGAAGACAGAACACAAACACGAGAAGAACAAGTTGAGGGAAAAAATATGCGCCACGTCCACGCAAAACGGCCATCGCTCAGCGTGATGCTGCGACCCTATGCGAGACAAAGCCACAGCGCTGATTTTCAGGGTTGACGTGATGACGTCAACCGGTACAGCATAGGCATAATAAAATAAATACAATAGGTACCTACTTAGTTCTAAATGCTTTGCCGTGTCATGCCGTGCGGCTTTTACGTTACTTAATTAATCCCACCAAGTTACTCACCTACCTACTCATTAAATTTTTAAGTACGACAAACTTTGAAACCAGTTATGTGTGCCAATAATTTATAGGGTGTTCATCGTAATTCATGACAATAATATTTACATTACCTACTAGGTATCAAGGCAAGAAAGTTTATTTTTGCAGGGAAGACGCGTAAGTATAACACCTAGTAGGGATCGTTTTTCGCTCAGTTTCCTCTTACGGGTAAATTAAATTTATCTGGACCTATTTTTAGAAGAATATAATTATAAATCCGTATTTCCCGAAGAGAAACGCACACCTACAGGTGAAGGTGTAGCAGCTAAGAAAGAAGAACAATGTGCTCGACCCGGGAATCAAATCCAGGACCGAAGTCATGCTTGCGACCACTTGCCTAGATCGCAACAAGGTAGTCAAAAAGTTACAACTACTCAACGAGTTCAATTAAAACTACCCTATTAGGTATCTGTCTACCTACTCTTACTGACTATCCCCACATGTAGATTAATCAGGCTGTTTATGGATAGATCAAGAAATTCTCCTCCAAATATGTAGAATCAGCATCTCAAAATAAAAATAAATAATTTTATGTCCATTATCAAAATATTTTACAAAAATCGTCAAATTAGGGCGTTCGCCATCGCATCGGTCGCGTTGATCAGCGTTGCGCATTCCGCCATCGTGTTTATAACAGTCTAATCTGGCCGCTCTCATAATAGAGCTGTCTCTACGAGGGGTACAGGAAGAATAATAAACAAAGGAGGGTCATTAAAACGGCTATTTCGGAGCGTCTACACGTCTGTGCGCGACCAACTAGGCACAGTCAAGCGGTGCTACAGCGGGCTTGGCGTGAGGTACAGGAGATCAGCGATAATGTCGACAGTTCATTATCTAGTTATCTCCATAGCTGATCCGGATGGATATAAATCCATCCGGAGCAGCAGTACTTATGTACTGAACTTGAATTCAAAAGCTCAACTGTTCAGAACCGTCACTGCATAATAATGTTCCTGTAAACTCCAAAGCAGCGCGAGAATTCACACACACATTCACCATATGTATATTAGGCGTTTGTCTGTTTGTCCATTCTGCTCTGCTACGCATCGGTTAGTCAGCCGTTTCCACAACATCTATAAACTAAGTTATATCATGAAGAACAAAGCCTTTAACTTTATACCATCCAATGATCATCAACTCATGCATGTTATGCATGGTGTCGTGGTACTCATGTATGTGCAAGCGTGTTGTGTCGCATAGTCCACTGCTGGACGTAGACTCTCTTTATGTTGCACCACAACACCCCCCGTTTTTCCTCTTCCGCGTCAAGGTTTAGGCGACGTCGGCCCATGAAGCAGGGGGCGTCCCTCACTACTCCTTTCCACACAGCAACTTTAAAAAAAAGTCGTTTCTCCAGTAACTTGCACCAAACAATTTCTGGCACGACAATGAGATCAATGCATGCGATGTATTTATATTTGAGAATACTTAAGCGTTATGTAAGTGCACCTCAAGCACGTTGCGGGCACTGGGTCGACCACCTAATAATTACTGGCAACACTTTGTATGTTCATGTTCAGCACAGGAGCACATAAAAATCGAGACTTTTCCGTTTTTTTTTTCTTTTTTAATACTTGCGATGCGAGGAAGAAACGTTTTACTATACAGGGTAGAATTTTTTGAACCTCACCTGGAGGGAAAGTACTCTAAATACTGGAGACAACAAATTTACTCAAAGGAAACATTCCTTTATTTTTAAAAAGAAACAAATCTGCATTCAAAGATTTTCGAAAATTCGCTTGCCACACTCGGGAATTGAACCAGCTAAAATCCGATAAAATAACAGCCTGTACTTTTATGGCATCAATCGATAGGGTCAATCATAAGGATCAAATCTCTCTAACAAACATGATAAATTAAATGAAAGGAAAACTTTTATTCAAAGGTCCATCAGATTTTTTTATGAGTAAGTCTTACTTAAATGTTGAAAATCAAATTTACCAAAAATCCTATGCAACTGTATTATATCAAAGCATTTATTTCAAGTAGGACATTAAAAGGCACTTTTGGACGACCAAAAGGCACCAGAAAATAGAATTGATTCTAGGCGCCCCTTCCCAAAGGTAATTTCGTATGGAGAAGAATAGGTTATAGGGTAGGTCCATAGTTACTCTTTTAAAATATTTCACAATATTTTGTATAGGTACACTTGTACATTTTATTATAATTATACAAGGTGTTTTTTTATGTCATAACTCTAGCCAGGGTATGAATGAGACCATATCAAAGAATCGACTGGTATATGAATTATTATTCAGTTATCATTTTTTTGTTTTTATTTTTCATACAAAATAATTCGACACTGTCACGATTATTACCTAATATAAAACACCCTTACGTGAAATATGACGTCGCTTTTTCCTAGCTTTATGAATGAAAATGAATTACTAATAAAAATAATTTAACTATGATTGATGATATTTTCGAAACTATGCATTTTTAACCGACTTCAAAGTACTACTCGGTCATTTATAAACTGATTTGGAAAATTCTTTTTTATTTGAAAGGACACACCAGATACTTACTACAACCAGATTGAGGATACTTCCAGATTGGTCCCACTTTTATCAAAATCCAGTTCTGATGATAGGATCCATGAGGAATTGAGGGAAATCCTCAAATATAGCGATTTTGGTACTTTCATCAACAAGACAAGCATTTGCATTCAGAAAGTGAAATGGAACTGATGAAGAAAACCACACATGGGCACGGGAACTCCTCAATGATAAGTATTTCACGCGTGGCGATAAGATATCTCGATTAAGATACTTAGTTAAGCGACTATGACGAAGCAAATTTAAATAAATGGTTCTGATGAAAATGGTACCATTATTGAACTGATCTGATGATGAAGCCGGAAGGTAGGCACCGGAACTCCGTAATAAAACAATGTATCCTAGTCGTGTTTGGGCTTATTGGAATTGTCATGAGATGCACTCTGGCTATAAATGATTTTTAACCGACTTCAAAAAAGGAGGAAAAAGGAGGTTCTCAGTTCGTCGGAATCTTTTTTTTTATGTGTGTTCCCCGATTACTCGAAGACGCCTGGACCGATTTGGAAAATTCTTATTTTGTTTGAAAGGGTATACTTTCCAGGTAGTCCAATTGTCATCAGGTCAGGATCTGATGATGGAATCCTGGAGAAATCGAGGGAACTCTTCAAATATTATAGGCACACCTATAGCGATTTGGGTATTTTTTTTATAATGACTTGTCCATTTGCTCTCGGAAAGCACAATTTGGCGAAGTGGAACTGATGACTAAGACCACAGATGATAAGATGGCCACCGGCACAACTCAATAATAAGTATTTCACGGGTTGTGATTCGATTACTTTAAAAAGATTGCTAAGCAATATAAGCTCGTTACAATGCATATGGTGAAGTCCACTTCACCATATGCACTGTAACGAGCTCAGCTCCAGCTGATGGTGAAGTACCAGGAGAACTCAACAAATAACGTTCCTGCATCGGACAAAGCAATTTTTTATAAAAGGTGACGAACAGTTGTCATTAGACTATTGTAACTTAGATAAATTACAAACCGACCCACTAAAAAGTAAAAAACTTCTTTGCAAAAAAAAAGAACAACTGACTTCCAAAACAAATCCCTCGGCCTTCGACATTTAGAATTCGCAAAAAAAAATCGGCCTCCCGTATAAAAGTACAAAGCCGATTGGACCATTTGGTATAAGGTCAAACTTTTTTTTTGCGAATTCTGAGTTGGTACCATAGTAAAAGTTGTTCATATTGATGCGTAGAACTCCCCCTTAAATTTTGTCGCATGTTTTCAAAGTCACCTTGTCTATGCGACAGCGTCTATTTACGACACAGGCGAAGGGCACTTAAATAAAGCAAAGATTAGGAAACTATAAAACTGTTTTATTCTCAATTTACAATAATGTTACATGTTACTTGACTACTAAAAAACCGTATTCATTGTACCAATTATTGTATTGTATACTATTATTTAGCACTTTTATGATTAAGCTTCAAAGTTGTAGCAATGGAATTATTTAAAATATTTTCACCTATCAAAATATCTCAATTTGAAACTAAGTGATCAATTTTTAAAGACGTTAAAAAGACCTATTAGAAGAGATATTACTACAATGGTAATCTCAGAAATAGCTTAATTCATTTTAGTAACATAACATAATATTATTTTACCAGTTGTGCAAAAAACTAAATTCAAATTGAAACAATTTGATGACTGGCAACACCGAGATCGTGGCTGCACATTTATTTTGGCAGTGTTTACAATGCTCCTGCTGCATGCCTACTCCTGTTGCTTGTCATAATAGGTACATTAGAAGGTATGGACGGCAGCACATCAAGCTACTACAATCTGTCAAATTTCTTTAATAGATTTTCAACCTTATCGCTAAAGCATTAAGGTTCAAGGTTGATTGGGAAAATTTGACAGTTTCAGGTAGCTTGACCTGCTGGCGTCTGTACAAGATTTTTGCATATTGAGCCTCTTATCATCTATACTAGCGACGGATATACAAGGCATTATGGAGTTTGACTCCTGCAGTTTCTAAGTAGCCATGATAATTATAGCCTCTAGGCACACTGGCCCTCCGCGGCACGGTCGCCGAGTTTTTGTTTATTATCTCATTCGATATGATGCTCCGCGATTTTTGCTTAATGTTTCGGCGGCCCGCCCTTACGAGCCGGTAGGGACGGCGGCCATGCCGCCGTTAAAGTGTGTCTTGTGCCTTTCTTTTTACACAATTTAAAAATTTAAACATTAGATTTATTTTTACATGATACCACTAAATTCGTTCTCACGTGTTTATAATAACAAGTGTTTATTATTATTTATGAAATAAACTTCTGGAAATCATCAATATTTAGATGAGCAACTGATCAATAAAATCTACTAATATAGTAGGAATTTATTAAATACCAACATTTTAATTATCTATTAATATTCTTAGCAACTCTTATTATAATAAGTAAGGCACGGTAGAGATGAGCTACAGCACTGCGTTTATTGTATATGTTACCGTTTATACAGTATTTTTTTAATAATGGGTAGCGGTCCTTCCAGGCTATTCCTTCACTATCACAAGTATCTTTTTGTCACAAATCATAGTTGAAATAGTTGTGCCTCCTCTCCAAGTCTCTGATTTCCACGATATCAGCCTTCAATCTTAATTTAAGTATCTCCCTCCATATTGCCTCACGGTGTTCTTTGTTTGTGATTCCCATGCGTAACAGTGTGTTGTCATTGATTCGGACTAAAGCTCTGCCTGTTATGTCATGCTGAAGAAAAGAGAATACTTTTTAAATAACTAAATATGCAAAATAATTATGCAAACTTAACACCAAATCTAGAGTGGATTGACGAGGATGGACTTGATCATGTTAGACTTAAGACTAGTATGTCATTTTGCATTCTACTGGAATCCAATGCAAATAAAGTAAATTGATGCTACGGGTCTCCCTTGATTCATCAAAACGAAATTGCTAAATTATCACTTCCCAAACAATTTTCCGCATAATTTCATTTGCCAAATTATTACTTAGCAAAAATCTCTTCACAAATAATTGTAACGCAAACCTAATGTTTGGCAAGTGAATGTTTAAACAATATCATGTTTACCAACTAGTACTTTTACCAATTTCTATGTAGTCAAATATTTCAGTTGGATTAACACATTTTACGCAAAATAAAATAAGCCAAGTATTTAGTATCGTCGTTATTTATATCGTTTTTTTTTCTATATAATCTAGTCGTTTCTGGCACTCGCCGGCCACTGCCGCGGCACGGCTCGCTTCGCTCACTCGGCTCGTGCGTAGGAGGTCACCGTTTTAACCTAACCTAACCATTTTTTTAAAACAATTAAACTTGTCTAACTAGTTTGGTTCTCGATAGCCTGCTAAAAATAATCTCTTTTTTCCATATTTTTTTTTTCTATAATTATAATCTAGTTATTTCTGGCACTTGCTGGCCGCTACCGCGGCACCGCTTGCTTCACTCGCTCGGCTCGTGCGTAGGAGATCACAGTTTAACCTAACCTAACCTAACAATTTTTTTTTAATAATTAACCTTAATTTTTTAATTATATATCTCCCAAAAAATCTTATTTTTTCCTTTATATTATTTGTCATAACAAATCATTTGACCAAACGTTTATTGTATAAAGATTGTTTGCTGCAATAAATCATTTGATTAAAGAGAAAATGCCTTAATGACTTATCCTTGGTGATATTCTGCTAAGTAAAAATTTGACCAAATGAAAATGTGCATACTAAAATCATTCCAAATATTGCATTGATATAAAAAAAAGGTAGCTAAAATTTGTTTAGACAGTGGAATTTTGGCAAAATCTTTTCGGCAAAACGGCAGGATCCATCATGTTACTGCATTAAAAATGACTGTAGCGACTTGTATTTCAAAGTTTTAAACTATTCCTAGGCATCTTTTAATGTTTTAGTTTAATCTAATCATGATTGTCACTTGCAAAATGTACTTTGTTTAGTTTTCTTGAGTATATTTTAGTATACTGAACTTAAAACTGTGTCTAAGGTATTGCCCTTATTTGTACTAAGGGTGTATAATTTCCTGACCGAAATTAGTTCATATATTAAACTGAGAATGAATTAAAGGTTTACCTCATGGAACCTCTCCCAGTATAGATTATAATAGTCACTGCAGTGCCGCCGTAGCCATTTCTGAACGTCGGCCTCCGTCCACAAATACACCGCCTTTGGGCGGGTTGTTTTTGTCTGGAAAAGCAATGGTGTATCAATGTTAATGTAACAATGGTCTATCTGTAAGCTTGCAAGAAATTTGGCTCATGATTTAGTTGAAACAAGCACGTAACGAAACAACATTTTCTATGGTATGTTTACCTTTGATTTGTTCGAATTCAAGCTCGAATCTTCTACCATTTTCGTTACTTATGTCTATATATTTACAATAGATTATATTTTATATTTACAACAAACAAATGAGCCTATGATGAGCAAAGACTACCTAGGAGCCGTTTAATTATTACAGAATTGAGAAATAACAACAAATATTCTCCGCTATATTGTACCCGGTTTTGACTTTTGACAATGACATTTGAGACATTTCCCCGAAGTTAAAACTCAATTTTTTTTTAATCAAATGACCAGAACACCGAGGCCTTCAGCTAAATAGGGAACATTACGCAAAGCTAAGACAGCAGATGATGCCACATGCACATGAAGTAAACAAAGCAAACTGTCAAAGGCGAGTGGCAGCATTTTTCTTTCAATATTTTTTCAGCTTTATTTCATGCTTGTTATCATAATTAAAGGTTAAAATAATATCAAAATGTTAAAAACATACTTATAAGAATTTCAAACATACAGGGTGTATAGGACAGCCCTCCGCAAACTAAAAGAGTGCATTCAGCTCCTTATTTTGAATCATATTTCACCGAAATATTCATCTTTTTATCGTATTTTCAGTTACTATTCCTTTATTAATACATAAAAACATAACATCACGCCTTGTTTCCCGAAAGGTTAGGCAGAGGTGTACCTATAGTACACCCATATTTCGCCAGTTATGTTTAAGAACACCTTCGTTCTTGCATATACTACCTAATGGCACAACACTGATTCACTGACGGATGCATTATTACTACCTATTATAGAATATTCCTGACGAACGGATATCACTTAAATAATATTATATATCAGTAGATTGTAAACACGTCGAATTTCTCATTAACATAGGCAGAAACTACAGAATGCCACCTGCTACGATCCTTACATACTCCTTTTGCCTGGTTTACATTCATACATCTGATCATACACGCACGCCGGTTGCGAGTACCTTGCACCTGTAGTTGCACCTGACCTTTCTGAAGAACGTCACCAATAAGATCACTATACATATGTGTTCCTAGGGCGTCCCCTCCCGGCGTTTCCACTCACATCTGCCATGAAAATACCTTTTGTTAGTCGCCTTGTTTTCATTCTCTCAACATGACCAAACCATCTAAGCATACTCTTTTCAATTTTTGTCACTATATCTTCTTTTAAACCGCACCGTTACCTTATCACATCATTCCTCAGTCTATCATTCATAGTCACACCACACATGCTTCGCAAGGAACGCATTTCCACAGCATTTATTCTGCTTTCATGCTTCTTTTGCCACACCCAACATTCATCCATACATAAGCACCAGCATACCATTGTGAACAGCCAGTCTGGCCTTTTTGGATTTTAACTGGTTGGTCACAATCCCATGTATATGTAGCACCATTCACTTCATTTCCCGCATTTACCCTCCTTTGCACATCTTCATCAATCTTTCCATCCCTTGTAAACAGACTCCCCAAATATACAAACTCACTTAGGTACTTGCTCCAGACTTTTATAATTTATTTTCACATCACACATAAATACATCCTCTTCTCATTCAAACACCATGACCTTCATCTTATTCACATTTATAATTATTTACAATTTAAAATTTATAGAACTATAACCTTTTTGTTAGCTAGTCTTACCACAGACAGACGCTATGTTGTTCTATTTACCAAGCGTTGCAGGTGTGCTCTCTAGCGGGATAAATTATCAGTAAGGTTCCCTATTCTTTTTTTTAATCATTAGTAGGTTTTTTCAGTCACTTTTAGTAGGATGCACTAGGTAATAAATGAATGAATTTAAATTGTTTTCACTGTGTTTTTCATGAATTTTTTTAACTTAAGGGGATGATTTTCCAAAAACGCTGAAATAGTGGTTTTTAATTTTTAACCTGAATGCTAAATACCAATTTTCATGGTTTAAACTACAAAAAAGACGATTTTCCATGCAAATTTTCATCCCCTATTTCACTCCCTTAAGGGTTGAATTTCAAAAAATCCTTCCTTATTCCTTGTCTACATTATAAAGGGAACCTCTATGCAAAATTTCAGCTTTTTAGATCCAAGGGTTTGGGCTGGGCGTTGATGAGTCAGTCAATCAGTCAGGACTTTTCTTTTTATTAATATAGATAAACCTTCATGGGCACTTAAGAAAGGTCAGAAGCTAGGTGCACGGTTCCAGTTCGTCGTGTCCTATGGAGAAGGCTTTGAGAATGTTTTCAAATTACAGTTACCTAGTAGGTATGGGACGATAGCTAATATTGAATATCATAAAAAAGGTTGCCGAGCAGCAGGACTGTAGGCAGGAATTCACTTCAGGGAGGGTTAGGGCTGCCAACTTATTTTTCTGCTTTCAGTGTGGGTAAATAAAGAGTACAGATTTATAATACAGCCTTTTATGTTCGTTTTGCGGAACATTAATTTTTTTAAATAATTTTCTAATCTTACAAGGTGTCCTATCCTAATTCAGAGTTTAAACTGATGAAGAGCTTAGTTATTATAATTTCAATAAAGCCCTGCTTCTCTCTTCCCGCCATTTTGCAATTATGACCAAAAACAGGGTCGTCCATTTAAGGCCACTGTAGAATGGCCGCTGTGGAGGATATAGGATGCATGACAGCAAGAGCGACCGAAGCGAGCTCGAAATTTTTAGTACACCGCTTCGAATAAATTGGGATTTTTTGACCGTTAATACAGAAATAGAAGTAACTTTATCGACTTATCCAGAAAAGTTTGAGAATGTAGGATGCAAGAGCGAGCGAAGCGAGCTCAAAAAATTTAGCACCCCGCCTGGTATAGGCTAGACTCTCTCAAAGAATGCTGAAATTCAAAGTCAGAGCCAATAAAAATTAGAGTAGATACCTATTGCTTTTGTTGATTATAAAGTACGCCTACGCTAAATAGAGTACATCGTATATACATCGTAATAGAGTACATAGAGTACGTCTCTATATTAAAGGACAGAATATCCTAGGGGGAGTCGAGCTCGGGACCAGTAAGGAACAACTTTTTTGAAATAAGCAATTTAATAGCCGTAATAAGTATTATTATAATTTGACATACATAATTACATAGATATACTAATTGAACTAAAAGTCAACCGACGTGGATGATCATCAGAAATAAAACGCACGACAAGAATCTTTTTTTTTTATTTTATTTAATCCATGATGATACAGTTTTATGTTCACATAGCATCTGCCAAACTGCAAAGCAATTTGTCGGCAGTAGGTTCTCGTGAATTTTGCACGAATCTATATAAAATAAACATTAAAATCAACTCTGAAACCAAGACCATGGTTCCGTAGGCAAAGACTCCGCTTGTGAATACGGAGTAGTTACCCACACAACCACATATTCTACAACCACAGCTACTACACTCAGCGGCATCAGCCAGCCAACGAATGCCATGAGACCATCGCAACCTACTCGGTATAAGGTAAGCAAACTTAGGACCCACGACAGCCACCCGAGGACGCCGATCGACCGCAGCTACTATGGACACATCGACAGGTAATGCTTCCTTAAGACATTTTTTAAGTGATTTTTACTTTTGACACGATCGATTATTCCCTCAGGTAATTCATTCATTAATGTAGGTGTAATCCACTGTCTCGTACGCTTACCATAATAATTATTTACATTTGGCACATGTAATTTCTTTTTCTTTGCCTATATATCTCTGTACCTATGTCTAGATGGTTTGGTCATGTTGAGAGGATGAAAACAAGGCGACTAATAAAAGGTATTTTCATGGCAGATGTGAGTGGAAACGCCGGGAGGGGACGCCCTAGGAACACATATTATAGTGATCTTATTGGTGACGTTCTTCAGAAAGGTCAGGTGCGTAGTACTCGCAACCGGCGTGCGTGTATGAACAGATGAATGAACGAGAACGAGGCAAAGGGAGTATATGGATCGTAGCAGGTGGCGTTCTGTGGTTTCTGCCTACCCTCATGGGAAGAAGGCGTGAGTTTATGTATAGGTATATGTATGTACTTGCGTTTGGATACACAACAGCAACATTTTGCTGAAAACACATTTTGCTTCGGAATTCTAGCATAGTAATTTCTTCTTAGATTACATTACTGATGAAAGAATCGCAAATTGCCATAAATTTATTATTTATTGCAAGACAGTTTAAGTGTTAGTGGTAAAAGTTACTAAAAAAAGTTAAAAAAGTATCTAAAAAAAAAATGGTACTTGTTTTCTTACCGATTATTGCCACACTAACGGTAAGGTAACGGCTGTCATCTGTCACTTATGGTAGAATTTGTTCTCTTGTCAATGCAGAAAAAATAAAAGATTCAGTCTAAAATTCCAAGCTTAGTAGAATCAGAAATGTCAATGCAAAATTAACGCTATGGCACAAAATTTACAGAAGAAGCCCTCTAAGGGCATTTTGAAGACGTCGCGGAGTGTTGACGGACATGACACAGCGGCCTCAGGAACGCCATCCACAAGCAAGCGATCGAAAGAGCAAAGGTTCGACGAGATGAATATTATGGAAACTTTTCATCCGGCGAATAAAGATTATGGACATATGAAGGTGGACGAGCCTAAGACCCCTTATTCGGAAGCCGTGGACGGTGATTTGGTGCCGACCGACGAACTGGACGCGAACATACTGGCGGCGAAGTTAGCAGCCAGTATGAACAAGCCGCCGAAGTGTTTGGAACCGGACTCAGATGCGTGTGCTAGTGATGAGGATATGGAGGAGCCCGAGGAGGAGCGCCTGAAGCGGATCGAGTTCGAGAAGAAGCGGAAAATGCACTATAATGAGTTCCAGGTGAGTTGTCACAAGTGCATGATGTGGGTGTGAACTCACGATTAGGTCACCGTTTGCGGTATTATAATAATTTCGAAATTCGTATGCAGGAATAGGTGTGTCAGTTAAATCATCACTGACACCTTTATTACAGAAAATTTTCATCTTCAATAAATATATCTTATCTCCGATGTTATTCAAAAGTATTTCTATAGGCCCACATTTATACATGATAAAATAGACATAGTATATTGAAGCCTAAACTATGAGCTAACTGTGTATGTACTGTAATGACTACTAATGAGTTATTATGTTTACATAAATAGGTGTTTGGCATTGTAAGTAAAACTATTATTAAGCTAGTCATGACCCACAGTGTGCACACTTATTAGTGCTCTCATTATTGCATTCTTAGGTACTCTCATCTACTGTACACATACTAGTCTGCCACCTTTTCATGTGTTCTACTTACTATTGTTGTACAACTACGAAGGTGGTCTTATATGTATAAGATTATTACTAGCTTCTGCCCACAACTTCGTCCATGTGAAATTTCTTGTTCCCCCAACCCACCTCATCGCATTGCATAGTCTGCCCGTGCTATTACTTTTATGTGTTTGCTCGGCTGCTAAGGGTCCTAGCATAATGTTACAGTGGTACCCAACTGATAAGACGCGTCGTGAATCTTCGTTTGCACAGAAAAGAAAGTATGGCCTTGAAGATTAACGAGAGAATGCTTAAAACGTACAATCAACCTTAGATCATAGCCTTCCTCGATAAATGAGCTATCCAACACTAAAAGAATTTTTCAATTCGAACCAGCGGTTCCTGAGATTAGAGCGTTCAACCAAACAAACAAACTCTTCAGCTTTATAATATTAGTATAGATAACCTATGAAATTTTCCACAACATATTAAAAGTTTTATCTAACAGTGCGCTATTCTAAGCTGTTAAAACAGATAAGAAGTTAGTAGTGAACTTAAACATCGACAGGCTTGCAAACAACAGAGAAAGAGATAGGGAGAGAGTATGTTTTAATTTTAAACTAACTATTATAATCTAAATCATTTTGTGGACAAGACTTCTAAATTTTTGAGCAGAGACAGAGAAGAAGTCGATGTCTTCAAAGATCTTGTTGTATTGATTGGTAAGGCGGCGTAGGGGCGCTCGCAAGCCGGCATTTGTACGACAAAAACTTACTGCAAATAAAGATTTTGCGCGCACCCCATGGCATATCGTTGTTCTAAGTACTACATAGCTAATTTTGTTGCGAATATCGATACAATCATAGGTATGGCCCAGATCAAACAAGAACATTGTTTCCAACATAATCAGTCTAGACTTTAAACTTTGCAGGTTATATTTCTTGAATCATTCTAGGATCACCACCTTCTTCATTGTAGGATGCATAAGTACGATAGCAACGAAAATGCATGGCCTTCAAAAATTTTCTTTGCACTTTTTCGATCATATCAGAATATTTACCATAGTGGGGATTCCATACCGAAACAGCATATTCTAGCTGAGAGCGAACTAAAGATTTATAAAGATACAAATCGGTTAAAGATTGGGTAAATACTGTAGCCGCTCTCACAATAAAACCGAACATACGGAAGGAATAAAGGAATAAGCAGCCTTGGTAAGTTGCTATCTACTTGAACATGTGTACCCTTTCTCTGTGACTCTGATATGTGATAACCAACTTGTACTACCAAGTTTATCTGCTCTCAGAATAGATGTAAACATAGATAATTTAAATGTCAAACTTGTAGATAAATCATATATTATATTTCAGCATGAAGATGCAATAAATTGTAATGTATTTGGTAGAAGCAGATCGAGTTTAGTATCTTCAGATCATAAGTTTTTCTTATTACATGTAAAATATAATCAATACTTACCTATCAATATTAAAAAGTAATCTGTTGGTTACATTTTCGCACCAAAACCAGTTTTGATTAAATATACACTACCTAACCTGCAGTGCGTCTAGATGTCCGCTGATAGAAGGGGGCCGGCGGAATGAGGTCGTGGAGTTCTTGAGCACACTCCCCGAAGTATAATCTGTAGAAGACCGTCAAGCAGGCAACCTTGCGGCGATGAGCCAAGCTGTGAAGCTTGGCATCCACCAGTCTTACGTCGCCAATGAGCTTCTGCTCTGCGTAAGCTGAAATTATGCAAGCATAATTATGTAAACTTGAATTATGTAAACAAGCGCGGCAAGTTGCTATTTGGCCGAGCCATCCCAAAGGTGGCTGCAATACTCCATGCAGGATCGGACTTGCGCTTTGTAGAGAATTAAAAGCTGTCCAGGCGTAAAGTATCGCTTCACCCTATTTAGGATGTCCAGTTTCTTGGCCGCAGTTTGGGTTTTGTACTCGATGGTGGCACCGAAGTTGAGACATGATGTCAAATCCATGCCTAGGAGCTCGAGCCGATCAATTACAGGAACAGATGTACACCGAAAAGTAGGAGTTTGATCGAAAAGACTCCTTTTAGCGGTAAAAAGACACGCCTGTGTTTTGGTGGCATTAAAAGAGACCAGATTATCATCACCCCACTGGGAGACAAGGCTTAAGGTCAAATCTGTCCGCTCTACCATGGCCTCTCTCAAGGTATGAACTTCGGCTCCGCTGGTTTTTGCGCTGGACAAGTATCTCTCTGAAACTGTACTGTCATCTCCGTACCCAACAATACCAGACTGAAGTGGGTCATTGATGTGTAGCAGGAAAAGAGTTGCAAAGAGAACAGACCTCTGAGGAACTCCGGCATCAATAGCCATAAGGTCGGAAGAGCAGCCGTCAACGACTACTCTGATCGACCGTTCTCTAAGGAAGTCTGATATCAGCTACAAAAATCAGCAGGGATGCCATAAGCAGTAAGCTTGCTGAGTAGACCAGCGTGCCAGATCCTGTCAAAGGCCTACGAGATATCAAGCGATACAGCAAGTGCTTCGCCGTGTTTCTCGATCGAGTCCTTCTATCGAGTTCTTCCCAAACAAGCTCAATGGGAGAAAGATCAGGTGATTGAGATGGCTATTGCATGATGATTAAGATTTTTTCATCTTTTTTCTTGTTCAAAAAGGTCTGGCAGAGTTTAGAAGAATGCTTAGGATCATTATCCTGTTGGAAAATTAATCCAGGACCAATTAGATTTAGTCCACTGGGTACGGCGCAATTTTGGAGAATTTTCAAGTAACCTTCCTTGTTTAGTTTTCTGGTTATCCTCACAAGATTTCCGGGTTTATTGTTGCTAAAACACACTCAAACTATGACATTACCTCCACCATGTTTGATAGTAGGCACAGTACATGCCTCTGAAGCCCTCTCTTCTTTTGACCGGCGTACAAACACACGTCTATTGGATCCGAATATCTGAAACTTTGATTCATCACTCCAAAGAACATTTTCACATTGCTCTATTGCCTAGTTTTCAATTCGACATAAGAAAAATAGACTAGAATGGACGAAAGCGCACCAAAACTAGATTCATTTCGCATTCATTCGCGTATTCTTTTCCTTTATTAAAAGGAAAAAGGAGGACACTGATGAAGCTAAAATTTAATTTGATTTTATATTGTATTAGGTTGGGGAAAAAGTCTTTTCGCATTATAGTATGTATGAACTTGTAATAAAATCTTTTTGGCTATACTATTTGTATCTGGCTGGTTTTGGTATCATTGAAAGTTAAAAATTTAAAGAACATAATTCCAAATTCAAATTAGGAAAATGTGTGATTTTCATTTGTTTTTCGTACTGTCAAGATGAGTGAATCTAATGAAGAAGATTTTAAAATTTTACTACGAAAAAGGTAAAAATGCAACGCAAGCCGCGAAAAAAATTTGCGATTTTTATGGACCTGTCTGTGAGAGTAGCACAAATTTGGTTTAAGCGTTTTCAATCCGGAAATTTTGATGTCAAAGATGCACGTCGCTCTGGTCGCCCTATTACGGATAAAATGGATGCCATTTTTGAAAAAGTGGAGCAAGATTGGCATATCAGTAGTTACGACGTAGCTGAAGAACTGGGAATTGACCACAAAACAGTTTTGGCGCATTTGAAAAAAACTGGGTAGGTACACAAAAAAGCTCGATATTTGGGTACCTCACGAGCTCACTGAAAGAAACCTAATGAACCGTGTACTCATTTATGATTCTTTATTACGACGTAATGAAACCGAACCATTTTTAAAGAAGCTGATAACTGGTGATGAAAAGTGGATCACGTACGACAAGAACGTGCGAAAAAGGTCGTGGTCAAAGGCCGGTCAGGCTTCACAGACTGTGGCGAAACCCGGGTTAACTCGCAACAAGGTGATGCTGTGTGTGTGGTGGGACTGGAAGGGCATTATTCATTATGAGCTGTTACCACCAGGCAGGACCATCGATTCTGAACTCTACTGCGAACAACTGATGAGATTAAAGCAAGAAGTTGAGAGAAAGCGGCCGGAATTAATCAACAGAAGGGGTGTGGTTTTTCATCATGATAACGCTAGACCTTCACACATCTTTAGCCACTCAGCAAAAATTAAAAGAGTTTGGCTGGGAGGTGTTAATGCATCCGCCGTATAGTCCTGACCTTGCACCTTCAGATTTCCACCTGTTTCGGTCTCTTCAGAATTCTTTAGGCAGTGTCAGGTTAACATCACGACAGGACTGCCAAAACCACTTGTCGCGGTATTTTGATCAGAAGTCCCAAAATTTCTAAAGCAATGGGATCATGTCCCTACCTACAAGATGGCAAAAAGTTATCGAACAAAATGGTACCTACATACTTTAGTTAAATGTGAATAAACTATATTAAAAAATGTTTTGAATTTTCTTAAAAAATGCGAAGAAACTTTTTCCCCTACCTATTATGTAAAATTTTTGTTCCGCTTAAATTAGTTATTGTTTATGTTTTAATTTTTTATCAATACATTGCAATTGAAATGACTTTGTTTTATTTGATTTTACCTTGCTGCTTCTAAACTTTTGGACGGTAGTGTACATTTTTTTTATTGGAATTACTTTGCGGCAAAGTACTAGTTAGTAGTAAATATGGTATATTATCTTTAAACAGATTAGTGCAACATAATTTTATTATTTTGCGTGCAGAGGTGATAAGCAAGCCATTATAGAAGTTATTTTAATGAGGTTAGAGTTTAAGTAGGTTGCTGATTAGCTAAGTGATATTTCCAGTTATATTCTGATTGTTAGGGTTCCGTACCCTGGGCAAGCCACAATTGCGGCGATGAGTCCCCTCTTTGAGGAGTGGTTGGAGAGGCGCCACAGCGTCCTCACCTTCCGCCTGACGCAGGTCCTCACCGGACACGGGTGCTTCGGGAGGTATCTGTTCCGGATAAGGCGGGAAGAAACGCCCGGGTGTCACCACTGTGTGGATCGCCCGGAGGACACGGTGTAGCATACGGTGGAGGTCTGGCCAGCTTGGGCGGAGCACCGCCGTGACCTGGCGGAAGCGATCGGCGGCGGCGATCTCTCGCGTCCGGCCCTGGTCCAGGCTATGGTACGGAGCGAGAGTACATGGAAACCCATCATCTCCTTCTGCGAGGCAGTAATGCTCGCGAAGGAGGAGGCGGATCGCGTGAGGGAGAGGCAAGCTTTGCGCCCTCACGCCCCTAGTCGCCGCAGGAGACGCCCTGGGCGTCGGGAATTGACAACCGATTCCCGGCCACCGTAGGCGCAGGCATGCGGACGGCGAGCAATGGGTGGCTCGCCGTCCGGTAAGGACCAGGCGCGAGTCGACGGCGCGTTGTGTTCCACGCGCGCCTTAAAGAGATGTCAGCACCATTGACGGGGTCCGCTAGGGCCGATGTCAGCCAGGGTCGCGGGATGTTCGAAAGAGTTACCGTGGCCCAGGCACAAGCAACTGAAGGAACACGGGTGGGTTTTAGTCAGTAAAAGTCTGACACGCCCTCCCACTCCGCCCAGAGCGGGAGAAGTCGTTGATGATTTCCCATTCAAATAAAAAAAATAGGGTTCCGTACCCGAAGGGTGCCAAACGGACGGCTTACTCTATTACTTAGCCTCCGTTGTCCATCTGTCCGTCCGTCTGTCTGTCAGTGGGCTGTATCTCATGAACCGTAATAGGTAGACAGTTGAAATGTTCACATATTGTCTATTTCTATTGCCGCTATAACAACAAATAATAAAAATAAAATAAAGTTAAAAATTAAAGGAAAAAAAAAATGTTACCCTAATGTTACCCTGGGGTGTGCGGTGGCATTGTCATGAAACTATTAAGTAGAATACAAATATAATTTTAATTTCTTGAAGTGAAAACTTCTTTAGGCGCACTTACGGTTTCGCGACATGCGACATGCTCCAACGAGTTTTTGTTTATTTGTTTGCAAAGGATAAACTCAAAAATACTTAACCGATTTTAAAAATTCTTTCGCACAAAGACAGCTACATTATCAGCGAGTAACATGGGCTGTATTTTATTGCCATCAAAAATTAGAGATCCCTACGAAAATTGGAATAATAAATTTTAAGAAGAATAAAAAATTAAGGTATAAAAAATTTGCCTGTAAAAGTCATTATTTGGCGTGCGCTGCGAAAACTATTTATCAATAGTTTTCGCAGCGCACGCCAAATAATGTATCACCATACATAAAATAATGTAATATGTTTATAGTACTCATCATTACCCACAAAAAAGTTCACGAGGCTATATTTCTAACTATTATAGTTATGTCACAATAACCGTTTTTTCTTCAAATTAGTCAATCAAAACACGGATAGAATCGAAAGATGAAGACATTCGTATTATAATATTAATCCTTATCCAAACAAATAGTTTCATAATCAATGTTCATGTAAATTCCTCTTCAAATTATTCGAATCGTATCTTTCGTTTAGAAGTTACGACGGGTATTAAAATGCTAAAAGCAAGAAGGTGTGAGCGAACGGCCCTACAGAGTGTCATTAGTTCAACAAACAGGTGTGCGACATGTCAGTAGCTCGACAGGTCGTTAGTAAGACAAGCAATATACGTTTAACAAAATGACCTATAGGTAATACGGTGCTTGATACCGATGGGGCTACTACTTTTAATGTTTTAAATAGAAATGTTAAGATATGTAGATATGTAAGACGACCTGATCTTGAAAGCAAAAGAGGTTATAGTGGAAAACTATTATGAATCGTACCTTTAAGGCACGATTGGTCATGTGGTGTGTTATGGGCTCAAAATTTTATCCCGTGGGAAGACAATGCCTTTCTGGAAATCTACGAACGAATACGAACGTGGTTTCGAGACTGAACGCGCATGATCACCTACCATATGCTTCTTGAGAAGCTATTTTCAAAATAATTAATTTATAGTGTGCGGATGTGTGTGGATTTGTTGCGTTTCGAAACAAAATCACAAAACAAACCTGAGACAAAATCCTGAGGGTGTACTCAATTTTGTAATATCTTAGCATATTGTATAGGTATTTAACCACAGCAAACAGAAGGCAACAGAATGATTTCAAAGCCTCAGATTTTTCATACACACAAAATACCCCCTTTTCCCCTTAAAAGTCGAATTTCCAAAAACCCCTTCTAAGTGCTCCCCTGCATTATAAAAGGACGCCGTGTGCAAAATTTCAAGTTTGTAGCCCCAGCGGTGTAGGCGCTGCGTTGATGAATTAGTCAGTCAGTCAAGACAAATAAACGTATCACTAGGACTCTTAGGAGCCGAGCAAAAAGAAAAAAAGTAAGAAGAACACTAAGCGAAAACGAAGTAATAGCGCGGGCAGGCGATGGGGTGGGTCGGTGAAACAAGAAATTTCATACGGATGAAGTCGCGGGCAAAAGCTACATAGTAATACAGCGTGTCCCTGGATAAAGTGCACAAACGAAAATGGGTGAAACTAGACCATAATTTATCGACAAAAAATTGGATTTTCTAAAAAAAATATTTGATGGTTTAATTTTTTATCACCTACGACAGACCCTTTTTCATAAAAAAAAAATTTTGTAACTAAGACTGTTTTTATGCCGTATTTTTATTTGCTAAGCATCATGTGATCTTAGCCATTATCACTGTTTTTATTTCAACGAAATACTCGCAATGTTTCAAAAGATATAATTTTTTTAAGAAAAAGGGTGAAGAAACACCTTTGGTAGGTGGGGGGTGGGTGGGTGAGAGGGAACACCTTTGGTAGGTGGGGGGTGGGTGGGTGAGGGGGATGAAATAGGGCGCCGTAAAAGTTGTCAGTTTTAGACCATTTTTGTACGAGCTCTATCGCAACAACTAAACAAGTTAGGAATTTGAACCTTCTGTATGTCATGTACCTTATACCGTAGGTATTTAATCAACAAATTATAAAAACGCCGATTCAGGTACTTATTTTGTTTAAATATGGGCAATTTTCTGCAACTAAAAAATATTTTTGTAATCCACAGTATCATTATGAATTACAAAGTTATATTTGCGATTGTAAAAATTTAAGATGAGAAATATTCTTTGTTTAGTATTTTCATTTACTAAAAACAAGTGAACTACGGGACCCTTGGTGTGCGAGTCCGACTCGCACTTGGCCGGTTTTTTTCCTTTGTTTACACTTTTATCTGGAAGCATTCACATTATCACAGCTCTTGTTTAATATTGTACACATAATTTGTTTCTAATTTTATAATTATCTTATTGATACTGCATAATCAATTAGTTGCCAATTGAAAATGTTTACCAAGGACTATGTAAAGCATGCACATTTAAAATTAAAACTTAATTTTAATTTACTGTGTTGATTGAGACTATTTTTAACCGACTTCAAAAAAAGGAGGAGGTTCTCAGTTTGTCGGAATCTTTTTTTTTTGTTTTATGTTTGTTCCCCGATTACTCGAAGATGGCTGGAACGATTTGGAAAATTCTTTTTTTGTTTTAAAGGGTAGGTATACTTTCCAGTTAGTCCCAATATTATCAGGTCAGGATCTGATGATGGGATCCTGGAGAAATCGAGGGAACTCTTCAATATAGGCACACCTATAGCGATTTGGGTATTTTTATAGTAACTTGTGCATTTGCTCTCGGAAAGCGCCATTTGGTGAAGTGGAATTGATGATGAAGACCTTAGATGGCCACTGGAACAACTCAATAATAAGTATTTCACGAGTTGCGATTCGATTACTATAAAATGATTGCTAAGCAAATTATGCTCGTCACAGTGCATATGGTGAAGTGGAGCTGATGGTGAAGTATCACGAGAACTCCTCAATAATTAACTAAAAAACTTTTTTGCAAAAAGAAAACAACAACTGACTTCCAAAAAAACACTGCAAAGTGAAAAATAGCTTTAATTTCGGAAGTCGGTGGCTAAAAGTTAAAATACAGATTCAAAAACACACATACTTCCGAAATTAAAGTTATTTTTCACTTTGTAGTGTTTTTTTTGAAGTTTGGTTGTTGTTTTTTTTGCAAAAAAGTTTTTATCCTTTGCCTACACAAGGTAATATCAGCTGTAATCCATATTTCCTTAGAGTCCACACAGCAAGTAAGCCTTGTCGGAACAACAACATTTAAAGTATGATACATGTTTCCTATCCTCCTCTTACAATGACGTGTGGTCACTAAAAATAGGACTTGTCCCCTTTACTTCCTGCTAATGTTATAAAGAGAGCTATTAATAGATTTATTTGATTACTAGAATCCTCTTGTGTACTGATACCATTTATGGACATGACCACTCCACTGAACCACTTGTGGCCTATTTTAGGAATATACAGGATGCTTTGACAAATTAACTTAAGTTATGCAAATACCATTATTCTTTCAATAAAAATATTGTTGTCAAGCTATGGTATAGCGCAGACTGACCGCACTCTCAATTATTTATTCCTGGTGCTTAAATGACGCACAGTGTTTTCAGAACAATTTTTTTTTTATTCGTGAAAAATGGGAATACTCTATATTGAAAGGATTATGGTCACCAAGCTTGTGACACTTTGTTTCTCATGGTGCCAGATGACACAACTTGTAACTCAAATCTAAATTGGACGACAAGCTGTAGTACACAATCATCTTGTTAAGATCTTATTACAACTAGAGGTTGATCTTCTGACCCATGATGTTGGTGCTTATCCTAGATATCATGTGGTAATGAGAGGGAGTGGGGGGTTCAAATGTTAATTGCTGTAAGGCTACGCGTTTTGTAGAGCAGATGGTCACATTTTAATGTGTAAATGTCCATAAAGACTGATGATGTATTTTATAGTTCTATAAAAGGCAACAAAAATAATGTTTTGTGAATGACAAAATAAAGGTTTCAAGAACAAAACCCAATAGGAACCTACATGTAATTTCAGAATATAATTCATAACACAAGGAAAATAGTCTTTATTACCATGTTTATTTTTAAATTACTACTTCATTTTAAATGTATTGTTGTGTTTTACTTTAGTTACTAATTATGACTATAATCATGTTTGCAGTCATTATTAGTAGATACCTAAAGCAAGTCGGTTCTAACACACCAGACCACTGCCATTCCACTCCACTGTCCTTACTCTGCAAATAAATGTATTAATATAGCAAAACTCTCCTTCCAGGCACTACAACTAGCGAGGCAGCTGATGGCGCAAGAGGAAGAAGAGGAGGAAGATGAAAATGTGCAGCAGAAAACCTGACTGCAGCACACGCGAGCACTTGTACATAACATGCACCAAGGCTTCGAGCAAGCATCGACCACTGCGTAGACCAAGAAGTACCAACTTCAGTTAAACCAGAGACACATTGTTGACACCCCACACGTCAACATTAGTCACTGATGTCTAGCATCACATCAAGTGACCAATGATCACGTGCGGGGTGGCGTGGCGTTCCGTTAATGTGGCCCTGCCTTTATGTGCGTCGGTAAAAAAGTATTACATGTCTTTATTCAGGGTTAATAACGGTTTTGGTGAAGTGTTGTGTAGTGTCTTACAATATTTTGCCCTTAGATTGTGATCGATTGTGCGAGCGATCCTTTAAGTGTATATTTGAATGTTGTAACATTTGCGCACAGGGTTTGTAAAAGCTCAGTGGAAATGTTAGTAATTTCAGGTGGCTTAAAATATTTTTAATGCAAAATACGAGTAACTATATCTGTTGTGATATGTTCGTAACACCATATTGTGGCATTGCAAGGTATTAAAAACTTTAAGGCACTTTTACTATATCGGCACTGTGATGTCTGTTCAAAATTGAGAGTATGTTTAAAATATTAGTGGCCAAGTAGAACTGCCCGAAATCAACAGTCAGCCAGATTCTAGCTGATAATATGCTTCCAAAGTTTGTCACCTACCGCAATATTGCTATCTCAATTGCAAAGGATCCATATCAATCACAGATCTACATATATCTGATTTCTTGACACTGTGATTACGTTTAGATAAATACTCGTAGGTACTTGTCACTTCCATATAAGTGTTCGACGCTGTTGTGATGAGCTCAAAACACTTCGTTCTTCCCACATAAATGTACTTCTTTGTCTGTAAGCAGTTCCAATAGTACTTAGTAATGTTTTGCCGAAAAGCACTTGGATTATCCCTAAAAGGCGTTTATACCTTATCCAGGGAAGCAAAATACCTACTCTTTTTAGTAACTTAGACCACTACCCACTCTAACATTACATTGTGTTTCATGTCATTTTCAAAATGGGATAATTTAAAAGTGGATAGTTTTTAACATTTGGTATTTTGCTTCCATAAGGTGTACAATTCATTAGCAAGAAAGTTTATTAAGCCAAATTATCCCTGAATATCGTACAGACGCCAATGATACAACTGTAAACATGACCCTCACATGACCTACTGAACGATATTAATTATTCTGTACTGTTCTATAGTTACTGTGGAACACAAACATTGAACCTGCGTGGCGTGCTCGCAGAACGGCAATACATGAAATAAGCTCCCCACTACGAGGTCACGTGAGAATTATGTTAACAGTTGTCATGATATGTTATAATAATAAAAAAATTGGTTGCATATTTTCGTAAAAGAGTAAATATTAATACGTAATAAGTAAAAGAATTATTATAGTTTACTAAAATATAACACGTGTTCTAAAAATACGCCATTGGCATCGCATACAGTTCCTTTCATTCGGTTCAAATGAATTTTGGATGTGCTAACTCAAATCAAGGTTGTTACCAAAGCGAATTATTAATGGTGTACTAAAACGTTTCATGTGGCCCTGTCTGCCTAACCAATTGTTTTGTATCACGATTTTACGGAGACATAAAAGGCTCAGCGAAGAGTAAACTTGTCACTTTTTCGTGACTATCCTAAAATGCCATATTTATAAAGGCCCATTGAACGTGGGTCAATACTGTTACTAGACACAATGCTATGTCTAAACATATAATCTTTTATTGCATTGTGATTAGGCTTTTCTTGTTTTCTTGATACTTATTTGATTACGTACTGTTACAAAATACCTATTCAAGAATATTAATAATGTTGCCAGAACAATAAATTGTGAGACATGTGTTCTATATAAATAATAGCCGAACTTTCAATCAATCTTGTGAGCTTGAAGTCAGGCCTTATTTCTTTGTATTTTCGATGCTTGAGTTTTGATGATTTTTCGCAATATATTTTTAAAAATATTTATGTTTTATAGGTTAGGACAGTGTTTTTCATTTTTGGTATATGATAAGGAAGCCATTTAAGTCCTCGCGTACTCCCACAGTTTGTTCAACATGACAACATTTTGCTTCCATTTAAATGGTTCGACAGCTTGACTTGAAAACAAAATAATAACTGCACCATTACCTATGCTGAATAAATACCCAGGTAAATCTGGCTTTTGGGATAACCCACGTATTTGAAATCATGTACCTAACAAAACTTTCAGTTGAATTTTCGTTTACTTATATTTTATGATGTTCTGATAATATTAATTATGTATCAATATTGTCTTAAATCCATTGTTTATGTAAGTACACATACAATTATTTTGTTTCCAAGTCTGGCTGCATGACGTGACCACTTAGTTTTAATATAAACATCGTCTTCGTTCACTGCAAGAAGACTAATAATTAAGTATTTAAAGTCATTTTACAGAGTATATGAGATAGAAAAATATATATTTATATTGAAAATATATCTTTACATCATATTGTAGAAAACAAAGTAAAGTTACTGTCGTTTTGTATAAATCGGCAGATTTGACCCGCGGTTACATTTTGATGTAATTTATTTTATATATTTTGTAAAGTATGGACGGCAGCACATCAAGCTACTACAATCTGTCAAATTTCTTTAACAGAATTTCAACTTTATCGCTAAAGTATTAGGTTCAAGGTTGATTGGGAAAATTTGACAGTTTCGGGTAGCTTGACCTGCTCTACAATCTGTCAAATTTCTTTAATAGATTTTCGACTTTATTGCTAAAGCATTAGGTTCAAGGTTGATTGGGAAAATTTGACAGTTTCGGGTAGCTTGATGTGCTGGCGTCCATACTTATCATTATAAAGCTATGTGCCAAGAAATTATATTTTGCGCATGAAATATGTGAATTTAAGAATCTGCTTCTGTCTCGAAAAATGGCTGAAATAAAGTTATAGGAAAGCTATTTTTTGTTTTTCTTCAGACATCATTAAAATAGTCTAGAATTCAGTGAATTTTCCGTTGTTAATAAATAAAACATGAGGCTTAACGGCCGTTTTAAGTGTTATGTTATAAACAATATAAACGTATATTGTGTATATGTAGTAAACAAGCCGCAAATAAACACTACTGTCTTAGGAATCAATAAAGTCTAAATTATTTATTAAATAAAATACGACTAGTCTGTTAGACTGCTGTCTCTGTGACGTAATATTAGTAGTGAGTACCTAAGTCTGGACATAATTATTTTTAACACATAATTTATCGCTATAATTAGATAGATATGAAAACGAAATAATAAATTAGATGTATGGTTTTAATGTAAAGAGTTACGTTGGTATAGGCTTGTGTCGGCGTCAGATGTGGGTATTTTATCATTGTGACGTCATAGAAGTGTTAAATGTATAAGTATTTACAAATACACATTACAGTAACATACATAATTTTATTTCCAGTTGGTTTGTATAGGTAGACATAAAAACATTTTCTGAAAAGCGACGTACCGCCCAAGTGTACCTATACCTATGTGACTTCATTAGAGAATACAAAGTAAAATGTATTAAAAATAGACGCTTTGTTAAATTATAAATTACAGGACTTGTAGAAAATTAAATACAGTTTTAGAATATATTTTTGAATGTATGTATGAATTGAGTATTTTCGATAGTTATTAAGATCGAGTGAGAGGAAAACCTAGTGTGGCCAATTTTTTGAATAAGTATTTAATTCACACTGATCAATCAATGTGATCAACTGTAAAAATTTCAAAGTATATTCATTCAATTAAATAGGTTGATTATTATTCGTTCTCTCGATATCTAGCCAGCAGTGCAGTAAGGGTGAAAATACACATGCCTGTAACTGGTACAAAACTATGCAAGTATTGTGACATTGACCAATCAGAAGTTGTTATGGCACACGGCATGCCAGCTACTTGCATAGTTTTGTACCAGTTACAGGCATGTGTATTTTCGCCCTGATGTTGTGTGACACATCCATGCAGCGTGTGCTATAGTGAAATGTACGGTCATATTACAATATTCTGCTGGCTGCAACTGTGTTGATGATCTTGACACGAACAATATCTTGATTTTTTGGGGTATTGAATGTATTGTTTCACCGCGTTACACTTTCAGTGTGAATTAAGTAAAATCTGGCCTCAGTTTATGAACGCTCATCAATTCTACGAGTCTTCATAAAATGAGCAGCTGATTGCAAATCATATTTTATTCTTTTTAATACGTCTAGACGTCGTTCGTTTGGTAATACTTTCAATCCTTTCGCTGTCTTATGGCTTCATATTTTTTAACGTGCATTTAATATTTTGCCTTTATGTTGTCTCGTGATTCGAGTCGATTTAGCTTTTTTTTTAGCTTTTTTTCTTGTTGTCTATCACGCAATATCGTCTGCGGGCCAAAATTTTTATTTCGCTTTATGACTTGTGTTTCGCGTGTAGGTATGTCGAATAGTTTTGTATACTTTATTACTTGATAACAATAATATACAAAGCAATATAAAATATTGTGTTATTCATTCATGCATACCGTACATTGGCCTTATTCGAAATTAAGTTGTTGCATTTTATATTATAGAGATTGTACAGAAGCGGCTTTTCCTAAAAATGTATGTGTAAATAGTAAATAAAAATATGACTTTATTACGTTTCGTTTATTTTGGAATCCCGTACTTATGTACAGTCAACCACACATAGCTATGGTACTTAACACTTGCACTAGAAAAATCGCCTTTATTTATTGCTACGACATAAAGGCGAATTGTTACCACTGATGCGCGGTTGACTTTATACACTGGCAGAATGGTCGCCAACGTCGTTGCTTGCCATAATAACAAATAGGATAAATCATATTCAATGTAGGTACTAACTCTGAATAGAATAGCACCACAGTGCCTACCAGTCTCATTTAGAAAAGGATATTAGTTTTGCTTGAGCGCTGAAGCCATGGACATGGATGTAATATTCGTAAAGGATGAAATCTATGTGAAACTTATTCTGAACATATACACATGGACATATGTATATTACATGGGACTTAAACATAACTGGTGAAATGTGGGTGTTATTTTGAAACTAGGATTTCGAACTTAGGTTGGTCGCAAGCCCAGACTGGAATAGAAAGTCTGTTGTTTTGTTGCAAACAATGGGGCAATATGCGTTGTGTTCTATATGCTTTGATACCTGTATCTGTATTCTATACCTGTATCTGTACCTACACTCGTTTGAGGAACCCAGTGTGCTACGAGTATAAAATAGAAATGACACGGATGCAAAGAGTGACACAGGTAAGAGATCTCGGTGTTCATCTAACTCCGGACCTAACATTCCGCGAGCATATTGTTAAATTATGCAAAAAGGCATACAGAAACCAAGGTTTCGATATTATGTTACGGCAATTCAAACCGAAACTTGATTCTGTTTTGAGGTACCTAAATGAACATTTGGCTTTGATCAGTATTTCTGTGATTCTGGAGGAAGAGGGAGGATTAGGTATCATCATTTTACCACGATATTTTATAATACGTTACGAGAAAACGTTTCTTTTCACGAAATGTATACTAGAATAGAAAAAATCTATAATATGATGCTGAAATTGTACATAATGTTAAAATAAATAAAAAAACTAACAACTACAGTACACAACATTGAACTGTAAAATTGTGAAGTTTGTTTTACCATTCTACACGGAACAGAGCATTGCTTTGCTGCTAACGAAACGCAACTTTTTAAATGGCGTTTGTATTTTGTTTGAATGTCTGAAACGTCGTCTTGACAACGAATTTGGTGGCTTTTAGAATTATTCGATTGATTTTAATATGAATTTAATAAATTATGGATGATCCCCACCAGCCTCCTCCACATACGTCTGAAATTAAGGTACGTAATTAACAAGAAATTAATTTAGTATATCGAAATCAATCTCTCGTTGAGATATTTATAATACGTTAAAAATAGTTTAGAGATGCATAGCTGCAACACCTTACCTGTATTCATTATAATTACCTACCTGCGCTACAGCAACGTGTGATAATTATTACCTACTTCAAAAATATTCATTCATATTTCATACTTCCTACCTTCGATCTATCTATGACCACAGTTTTCCATCGTTTATTTATATTTTTTATTTATTTTTAGAACGTTCTTCCGGATGTCGTGCATTCTCAACAGATACCCACTATAGGAAGTGTTACAAATGAAACAGAGACAGGTATAGAAGTCAGTGAAAACACGGAAGAAAACCCAATTTCACACTATGCCGAAGATAGCAAGACTGAGTCTATTTCTGAACATATTCCCTCCAAAATTGAGTATTCGACAGATTCCGACCATGCGAGCAGAACACAGGGCCTCCTTAAAGTGGTGCCTGAGCAGGAGAAGGCTTCTAAACACAGCTCCCTAAACATTCAATTTCCACACTCCACCACAAGTGACAACCCAAGCACACAAGATCCTAGCAAAGTGAGTCTATCCTTGCCCTTAGATGTTAATGCAGTTTCAGATATTCATCTTTTGAGTGAAGAAAGCCCTGTGAATTTGGTGTTGTTGTCAGACCTATCGAAAGAAACTCATGAGAAATCACACATATCAGATGAAAAGGTACAGCCAAGTCAGCATGACACACCAAACCTATCTCCTAGAAGTGACAAATATCTGGATTCACTAAATGCATCACTACAAGACTCAGCTGAGAATTCAGATAAAATAGATTCCCCAGATAAATTGAGTTCTGGGTCTGAGGAGATGATCAAGCTTGATATAAGGGGTCAGGGTGCTCCAAAATTTCCCTTTCCATCTGCTAAAATAATATTTGGGCCACCACCTGAGGGTGGAACTGTCATTGACTCTAATGTTGAACCTATCCCAGTGTTTCCAAACTTATTATCACCATTTCTTGTTGGGGCTGGAGACAATATGAAAGTTGAAGAGTTTTTTGATGACCAAGAAGAGTCTAAAGAGCCATCTCCAGATAAATCACTACAACTATCACCAGAGAAAGATAGTTTATCCAGCGACAAATCATTGGGACTGTCCCCTGCGAGAGAAAGTCTGTCCACTGACAATTCATTGCAAATGTCTCCGGACAAACAAAGTTTATCCAGTGATAAGATTGAGGCAGACTTGTTGGTAGAAGAAATTACTGTTGAAGATGAATTAAAGGAAAAAGTGTATGATAAACCAGAGGAGACCTCTATGCCAAAGTCTATGGCACCAGAAGAGACAATGTCTTTTAGTACATTGACAGACTATAAGACGATATGTGAAGAGTATCATGTGAAGGTACTTGTTGTGATACATGGGTTTTGCTTTTGTGTATGCCTTTGTTTCACGTTATTGTGCTTTCTTATCCTGCTTCTCACACCAATGGCATGCTATGTACTGGCACTTTACAACATACACTTCTTGTTTTATGAACACATATCAAAATATTATGTTCTTACATAGATTGATCTTGATTGAGAGCATGAATTAACGTTTTTTTACTTTGTTTGAATAAATGGTTTATATGGCTAACTGCTTTTAAATATGTAGAACTTTGAAAGATATCATGTTTATTAGTGTTGTCACAACATTTTATAACTGCACTAAACTTGTGATGTTTATAATGCAATTTCACAATTTCATTGCATGCTATTTCGTTTATGAATATAGAAAAATATGAAAAGTTGAAAGCTTGTAAAAAGGAATTATGTGAGCTTTTATTACACTACTCTGTGGAGCTATTGATGCTTGCCTATATTATGTGTAGTTAAATGCAAGAAGTTTTTATGCATGCAAAATTATTTTTATTCATTGTCTGTATTGTTACATGACATGCTTGTCAGGTTGATTGTTAAGGAACTTTTATTTACAAATGTTGTTATTTAATTTTTTATAATAGCCATGTTTTCTGTAAGTATCACATAAAAATGAAAATAATTGGTTATTATTTGAATGTCTTCAATTATGCACAATTACATACATAAAATCACATGTAGTTCCCGTGCGGGTAGGCAGAAATTACAGAATGCCACCTGCTACGATCCTTACATACTCCTTTTGCACATTTATTTGTTGATTTTAGTCAAAAGTATGACATGAAATCCTTGTGTAACAGGCAACATGCTAATTCTTGTGTTCAAAAGAAACATTCTTTATGTTTCCGCTTACTTGTGCTTTCATGTGGATGTGTTATGTATTGAAAGCTTTCTGTCCTTTCAGCTTGTGCACTTGGAAGATGCTATAATGCAGCGTGACAAATTAATTGAAGAACTGACCATCTCATTACAGCGATCGGTTTGCGAACGAGATGACCTTAGACATGAGAATGACCACCTTATCAATGAAGTTCAGAACCTGCAACACATTGTAGGGGAAAGATCTCAGTCTGAGCATGACACAGTTAAAAATCAGCTTTCAGACTTTATGAAGTACCAAAGCCTGATCAAAGATGATAGCACAAAGTTTTATTCAGCCATTATGAGCGGAGGATCTTCAATCCAAAGCTCTAATGGCGAAAAAGACATGGACAGAGAAGAAATAGTTATCAACTACTCCAAATCTGATCTACGATCGTCAGACGTATCAGACGAATTTCAGACAGGTTTCGAAAATAAATTGACTACAATAATAAATAAGTTCGACAGTTATATCGAAGAGAATCTGAGGAACAAGCTCAGGGAGAGTGTGGTGCAAGTTTTGTGTGACGAAATGGGGAAGATGAGGATAGACAGTGATACTGAGATCAAAGAGTTGGAATCTCAGCTGCAGCAAGACAAGCAGGCATATACAATAGAGACAAGACGGTTAAGGGAACTCCTTACTTCTGTGAAGGCTGGTAATGCTGATATTGAGGCACTCCGACTGGAGTTAGACATAAAACATGAGAAAGAGATGGAGAATTTGAGGACTTACTTTGAGAAGAAGTGTTCAGATATGGAAAAGAGGTGAGTTGATTAAGTTACTTTCTTTTAAACACACTTTGATTATGATCTAACCAAGCCACTAATGCCATGTTGCCACTTGAATTTGTCCTTGACATGCAAGGAGCTATTAATTGCTCAGACCTTAATCAAGTATTTATAGCCCAGTTAACGTCTACCTTAGTACATCAAGGTCTCTTTGAAATGCTAATTATATGCTATCTTTGTTGCAACCAAGGCCAAAGCCAAGGTGAGTACTAATCCTTACTGATTATGCATTTATTTTGTATTTATTTTACTTTTATTAACCCGCTAGCGGTGCCCCGTGACTTCGTTCTCATTGAAGTCGTAAGATACACAGTACACTAAAATAACAGCAACATTTTAATAAAACTCCCTCGTCCCCGATCCGCCGCGTTGCATCGCCCGCTCGCGCTATTACTTCGCTTTCTTGTTTGCTCGGCTCCTAAGGGTCATAGCGTGATGTTAAATAGCCTAAAATAATCGAGAATTGGTTTACCAAATGCAAAAAGAATTTTTCAAATCCGACTGGTAGTTCCAGAGATTAGCGCAAAATAGCTTTTTCATGGGTTTTAATGTTTTTGTGCGGAACCCTTATTCTTTTTGTAAAATAAAAGTAGTCTAAGTTACTCTTTATAACATCAGCTACCTGCCATTGAAAGTCTCGGCAAAATCGGTTTAGTCGTTTTGGAGATTAGCCGGAACAAACAGACAGACAAAATTTAACAAATGGTTTTTTTTGTTATAAATGCCGTATATACTATCGTAGGCATTTAGTAAAAATCTGTTATTTTGACATTACAAACGGACACATCAATTTTATTTATTTGTATAATAGATGTGGTATTTAAAGTAAGTATGCTCTAAATGTATTTGAAAGCGTGTTTTTATGGTTGATCGGCTAGAATGCTAGTATGATTAAAAGTTATGTATAACATGAACTGCTAATTAAAAGGCTAAATTAACGATTTTTTAATGAATACATTATTGCCGCCCTTTTTGCGTTATGCACAGCACTATTTTCTTATTCTGGCACAAAGAATAAAATATTTTCGCTCCCTCACACTTATACCGGGCTTGTTCTTATATTGTTTTTTAACATCAGCTACTCAGAAGAGGTATGGCGCGACAAGGCGTGTGCGTCGCCTTGTGGATCGGCGACGTCATTTGACGCTCCCACCGACGCCGCCGGTGACTGTGGGAGACGGCGTACGCGCAGTGTTCTACCTTCACTGAGTTTAGAGGTAATAATAATAGATTGCATTCATTATTGGAATTTTAGTAGGCTCTGGCAGTAAAACTGGCTTTGCAATCGCGGAGTTTATCCAGCCTCACCTTCCAGCCTACATCAAACGATACTTGGAAACATCAACTTGTGGCATTCTTCTATTTAGACTACAAGTTAGTAATGCCAAATTTTGGCCATACTGTATAATGTCATCTTCTTTTAGGGCCCACACAAAACTGCGATGCGACGTCGCATCGCAGTTTTGTGAATCTGCGAGCTGCGCATTGAATTGTTGCGATGCGAATTGGCAATTTTGTGTTGGAGCCGTTAGGCCAACTTGTATATAATAACTTCCTTAGAGATTTAGCCCAGGCTGGGTAGTTCTACTGTATCTCCTCAGTATGCTAAATAAAATATAGAGCACAAAGACCAATTTCTAAAGGACCTTTTATTTTCCAGTCAACACAACTAGAACAATCCCTGAGGCAAGTGTGCAAGAAGTATGAACAGCAGATAGACGAGTTAAAAGCGGAGCACGTCGCTTATGTGAACGAGCTGCAAGCTACGCATCGGGAGGCGGTCGCTTCACTGGACGAACAGGTGAGGTGATAGTTCCATGTCGTGACTGAAACAAGACAGAGATCATTCCGGCATGCTTTTTTCGACGCGATGTAATCCTGTACGAAAAGAAGATATCGTGGAGGACAAGCCATGTGTCGTCAGGACGCACTCTTTATGGCCTCGGCAATTTTGCCAAAAACACGTTTGGCAGTCTGCATGACAAATAAGTCATTAAGATAATATTCAATGCATTCAGAAATTCATGTGCCTGTTGATTACAACTCCTTAATTGGACTTCCTTCAACTTGTAGCGAAACTAAAATGTACGTCTGGTGCACCCTTGGACAATATTAAGACCTTGTAAGCTATTCTTTATAAGTTCATGCCAATACAGAAGAAGAAGATACTAACAGTTTGCGTACACCTTAAATCCGTCATCGTCCGAACTATGCTCGTACATCGTCGGCTGAACTCGGCCGATAAATAAAATATAAAAATGTTTTATTCAATAACAAACAAAGCTCGTTCAACAACCGATGGAACCAAACATATTATGTAAAAAAACGTTATTGTAAAAAAAAAATACTACGAAGTGTTTTTTTTTTGGAAGTCGGTGGTTTTTTTTTTGCAAAAAAGTTTTTTATTTTCCACTTTTTAGTGGTCGGTTTGTAATTTATCTAAGTTACAATAGCCTTGTGGCGGCATATCTACATCGCCACACTGACGTCACACAAAAATCCTGCATCGCGCAATCGAGTTTACCGCGCGACGAGCATATATACAACGTCCCGACATCAACCTTCGGGCAGTAGCCCACCAGACACAACACCCGTCTGGTCGGAGGATCCTCCCTTTTCTATGGAGGATGAGTGAACTTTACACCCTGTTCACAATGCCTCTATAGCCTAATGACAACTGCTCATCACCTTTTACACAACATTGCTTTTCCCGATGCAGGGACGATAATTGTTGAGGAGTTCTCCTGGTACTTCACCATCAGCTCCACTTCACTATATGCATTGTGACAAGCTTCTATTGCTTAGCAATCATTTTAAAGTAATCAGATCGCAACCCGTGAAATACTTATTATTGAGTTGTTCCGGTGGCCATCTCACCATCTATGATCTTCCTCAATAGTTCCACTTCACCAAATGATGCGTTCCGAGAGCAAATGCACAAGTTACTATAAAAAATACCCAAATCACTATAGGTGTGCCTGTAATATTAGAAGAATTCCCTTGATTTCTCCAGGATTCCATCATCAGATCCTGACTTGATGACAATGGGACCACCCGGAAAATACATCCTTTCAAACAAAAAAGAATTTTCCATATCACTTCAGCCGTCTTCGAGTAATCGGGGAACACACATAAAAAAAAGGTTCCGACAAACTGAAATGAACTCCTTTTTTGAAGTCGGTTAAAAATCATTTATAGCCAGAGTGATCTCATGACATTTCCAATAAGCCCAAACACGGCCAGGATACACACATCAACAGAATCTGGGGATAACTTAATCCTAAATTATTTACGAATTTCCGTGTTTCCGAACGCATACAACCCCGATCTCTTCAAAGTGAGAGTTAACAGGCTTCTTCTGGGTAAGCTCGCTCCATCGTCGACTTTGTCTCTGTCATCTCTGACCTACACTAGAGTCAAGAGCAAACCTATCTCAAATACGGCGGCAAAATTGTTAGTAATTCGTTACGTTAAAGAAAATTAAAATTGTTTTATTGATATTAATTAAGGAAAAGGGATTCGATTGTTTTTCTTTTTTAATTTAACGTGCCGTGTGAGCTTTAAGAATCATGTCACGTCGTCATTTGAGTCGAGATGAAATATTACGAGCCGTGGGCATGTTAGAAAATGGTGCTATTCAACGCGTCGTTGCTGAGGCCCTACACACCAGCTAAAACGTGATATCAAGGTTCACGTTACCGCAGTACTGGAGATGTGGCTGAACGGGACACGGGTAGATATCGTGTTACTACGCAGAGACAGGATTGATTTCTCCAAATGACCGCCAGAAGACAACCCAATATCACAGCGATGCAACTAGTACAAAGGCTCCAGGAGGGTCACCAGCTGCTGGTAAGCGACCAAATCGTGCGAAAGAGTTTGCATGAAGTTGGTCTTCATGCTCGAAGACCGCTACGTGTTCCAGCATTGCGACGTGGCAATCGCGGTCGGCGGCTTTCGTGGGCTCGGGAGCATTTACCATGGAGTGACGAATAATGGTCTTTGGTGCTGTTCACTGATGAGTTCCGGTTTGGGTTTCATCCGGATTCACGATGAACATGCGTTTGGAGAACTCCAGGGAGAGTTAGCAGTCTACGGCACCCTCAGGAGGTCCACTCATACAAAGGCGGGACGATCATGGTGTGGGCAGGAATTCGTCTTGACGGACGTACCCAGCTCGTTTAGATCCAAGGCAGCGTGACTGCACAAAAATACCACGAGGAGGTGCTAGAACCTGTTATTGTCCCACCCAGAATCCAAATGGGCCAGGAATTTCTACTCATGCACGATAATGCTCCTTCCTATACGGCGCAGCTGGTGTCGGCCGCTCTCCGAGACCACGATATTCAAGTTTTGGACTGGCCTGCACAGTCGCCCGACTTAAATCCTATCGAGCATGCCTGGGACATGTTACAACGAAAAGCTTTGAGAGATTTCCCGCCAAATTTGACGACGGAACAACTTCACGAACACTTGCAAAGCACATGGGACCTCATACCGCAGCAAGACATTGACAATTTAATTTTAAGTATGAATAATCGATGTCGATGTGTAATTAATTTAAGAGGTGGCTACACTGATTATTAATAATTAGATTTTATAAGATTAAATTTTTTTTTATTATAATTAATAGTTTTAGAAGAAGAAATGATTTTTTTTTCATACTAATTTTCTACGGCGATTAAAAAACTTAACATTTTTATTTAAAACAAAAAACACATACATACATGGAAACTCACGCCTTCTTCCCATAGGGGTAGGCAGAAACTACAGAACGCCACCTGCTACGATCCTTACATACTCCTTTTGCCTCGTTTACATTCATACATCTGGTCATACATGCAAAACAAAAAAAAAAAAAATCACGAAATGTTTTTTATTTTTTATTAAAGACCTTAAAATAAACTTATCATTCTTCCATTTACTATATCAGAAAATTCTTCATAGATTTTTAGATATTTGATGAAATATAAATATCCCTAGATTTTGTTGATGTGTGTACATTGTTTTATTACGGAGTTCCGGTGCCTACCTTCCGGCTTCATCATCAGATCAGTTCGATGGTACCATTTTCATCAGAACCATTTATTTAAATATGTTTCGTCATAGTCGCTTAACTATATTAATTGAGATATATCGCCACCCGTAAAATACTTATCTTTGAGAAATTCCCGTGGCCATCTGTGGTCTTTTCCGTCAGTTCCACTTCACCAAATGATACTTTCTGAATGCAAATGCTCGACTTGTTGATGAAAATACCAAAATCGCTGTGTTTGCCTATAATATTTGAAGTTCCCTCAATTCCTCATGGATCCTATCATCAGAACTAGATTTTGATAAAAATGGGACCAATCTGGAAGTATGTCCTTTCAAATAAAGAAAGAATTTTCCAAATCCGTTTATAAATGACGAAGTACTGAGGTAACAAACATTGAAAAAAAAACATACAACCGAATTGATAACCTCCTCCTTTTTTGAAGTCGGTTAAAAAGAAAGCGAATGCGTATAGTTACCTACTTATCGGACGATGTCGGTTGAAGTAGTTTACTCACTCACTTTGTGTATGGCTTGTGTAATAATAATAAGTAATACTAAATTGTCACCTTCTTTTCAGATAACGCAACTAAAAGCGCACATACAAACAGCAGAGAACACTGAAACTAACGTGTCGCTCTACCAGCAGGACATTGACCTCGAACTTGAGAAGGTTAGACTTATCTGTTGTATGTATCCTTTATATTTTAGTGGCTGAATGTCGTGCAGTGTGGCCCCCTACTTGATGTTGTAAACTTAACTTGGTGTTGCTTTAATAACTCGAAAGCAAGAGAGCTTTTGCTGACACGAAAATAAGTATGTATTTGAAAAAAAAAAACTGTTGTCTTTGGCTACATAATCTTGTTGATAATAGTTTAAAAAAACACATTAGGCAATCAGAATGCGGCATTAACTTATGCGATTAAGGCCTTTTTGGACAATATTCGCTTGATCTTTGTTATATCAACTGACCAGCAACTTTTCCAAGTTCCCAAAGTCGTTGAACATTACGGCAAAAAACTGGATACTGCTTGAGGCGGCCGCCAATATGTTATTTACTAATTAATAATCTTTGTGTACATAACTGCATGCAGGGGAAAGACATCCAAGCTTACGGTAGCCTGAGGTAATCTGCCCTATAATGACTGTCAAATCTTTCTTCTGGCTATGACAACACATACCTAAAGACCGGGACTATATTCAAAATCAAATATCATTCATTGAGGCGAATAATCAGGACATTTTTGTACTCCCAAAGGAACTCTAAACAGCTCTCAAAAGTTCACTCCTTATATTTCATTTATTCGGTTTCGGTTTTTCATACATTTTCAAATTGACATGTCATTTAGAACTCATGATTTTAGGCTATAACAAATCCTGACTGTATAGATATAGTCCCGGGCCTACAATGGATTAATGATCACAGAAAGAATGAGAAAATCACCCTGGAACATGGCCTTATTGCACATTGAAATCTTGTAAATATCACAATTTAATATCACCTCTATGTGTACAATGAAAAGGTCTAATGTTGTGTAGCACAAATTATAATTTCTGGGGTTGAATAGCAAATGTAGGGTGAATGAAAATATTATGTAGATTCTTGATTGTTAACGTTGTTACTAACACGTATTTAAAGAGTGCAACTCATAGGTAAACTATAAAGGTACTTAGGTTGACTAAAATATAAAGCGAAAGTATTTTTTGTATGTAATTAAGTTGTCCTAGAATCTCTCATCATCTATAGACCATATTCAAATCGATAGGTATTTTTTTGTAAATAAAAGTAATAAATGCACAGCATTATGTACCTTAATTTTATTGTAAAACCAATTCAGTCTTCTTATAATCTATCTTTACTCTTACAATTGGACGTAGTTACACGAAAAGGATCCAATCCACACATGACTTTGTGTGGATTGGATCCTTTTCGTGTAACTACGTCCAATTAATATTACACTTCTAATTTTGTAAACCCACAATGAGACACCATCCAATTCTACATATAAAAACTTTTCACCCTCCACCACCCTATTCACCTCAGTTATTATTCAACCACTTATTAAAACTCATTCTGTCTCTCTCCTGCATGCTTGGAATGCCACTAACACGCTCGTGTGTGACTAAACGGCGTGACGTCATCACTGCTCCGTCATCACGTAGAAGATGGAGGTGCAGCTAGAAGAGAGGCTGGAGGAAGTGAGAGATGAGGTCAGGCAAGAGGTCGTATCCCATCTGCAGGAGCAGTTGCAGGTATGTGGAGAGATTATCTTCTTAGTTTGCTTTCTAAAGTAGTGTAGATTAGTTTTTCTGATGCCATTGAAAAAATTACTTTGTATTCAGTGGCGTAGAGTGCAAAGTTGAACAAACATCGACGCAGACATCAAACTACTCACCTCCTTCTGTGAGGCAGTAATGTTCGCGAAGGAGGAGGCGGATCGCGCGAGGGAGAGGCAAGCTTTGCGCCCTCACACCCCTAGTCGCCGCAGGAGACGCCCTGGGCGTCGGGAATTGGCAGCCGATTCCCGGCCACCGTAGGCGCGGGCTTGCGGACGGCGAGCAATGGATAGCTCGCCGTCCGATAAGGACCAGGCCCGGGTGACGGCGCGTTGTGTTCCACGCGCGCCTCAAAGAGATGTCAGCACTATTGACGGGGTCCGCTAGGGCCGATCCCAGATAGGGTTGCGGGATGTTCGAAAGAGTTACCGTGGCCCCGGCACAGGCAACTGAAGGAATACGGGTGGGTTTTAGTCAGTAAAAGTCTGACACGCCCTCCTGCTCCGCCCAGAGCAGGAGAAGTCATTTGATGATTTCCCATCCAAAAAAAAGACATCAGACTACTCATAAGAAGCCCTGGAGCGTGTTTGTTCACTAAAAATAAATTTGATTTGATCAATCCTTTGCTCTGCTGCCTTCTCGGTTGTCGCAAAGCCTTACTAATGGTAGATAAGCTTGAATTGTCTTACGTATGGAGTCAAATCATCAAATGGCTCAGTTTAGTCGTAACATACAGTTACGATCTATATAATTTCGATATTTATGCTGGCTCTGTTAGCAGACAGTTGGCCGCTGATATTTTAATTCTGGGTAAAGACTGAAGCGCCAGAATGTACACATGACTTCAACGCTTGATTACCAGTGATAGGAATAGGTAGTGCTAATTTGCCTAAACTTTGAGGAAGGAAGTAACATGGAGTAGATAATACCTCCTCTAAAATCCCGGAATAATTTTAATGACGTTTAAATCCCGGGATTTAAAAATCACGAATTATTTATTGGACTTTATTTGTAGATAGATAGAATACTCTTTACTATGTACACCATAAAAATTACATATATAAATGTGTGTGTGTGTGTAACCCTAAAAAATGTTATGATTTTTGAAATCAATAATTTGTAACTAGAAATAAAGTCCGATAAAAAATTCGTGGTTTTTAAATCCCGGGATTTAAACGCCATTAAAATTATTCTGGGATTTTAGAGGAGGTATTATCCACTCTATGTTACTTCCTTCCTCGAAGTTTAGGCAAATTAGCACTACCTATTCCTATCACTGTTGATTACTCCTCGTTATTTGTATTGTCTGTTGTGCTAAAAGTGATCACTTTGAACATGTACACAACAAAATACCTAATTAGTTAATAACATTGTAGTGGCAGTACAAACAACTTAGTGCTATTTGACACTAAAAGGTTTATTTTGTAGCGCAAAATATGGCATTCTACGCGTTTATCTCGGGATGAGATGCATTGCGTGACTATAAGCTTTGAAATAACTACGCCATCATCACAACTTCAAAGGAAGAAAATACATCATTCATTATTAAACTTTATTACTGGAAATAATGTAAATATACATAATAATATGTTGTAAATAACACTTTCAACTAACATATTACCGACACTTTTTGTCATAAAATGTACAAATACTCGCTTTCATACAAAATTAGACTAACTAAAATTCCCATAAAACATTTTATGGAGTCTAAAGCACGGTCTTTATGCTAAATAGAATAAGTAGTTCGCGTTGATTCACTTAACCTAAATCTTGTATTTAATGGTTTGAAGGATTTCTAAGAAGTCATTTGGATGATTATTTTTATGTACTTTTCTCGGATTTCTTTCGCACTGACTTTTCTGGGTTACAAGCTTTCTGTTTGGTTTTGGTGTCTTGATACTTCGGTTTATTGTGAAAGGTTATGTTTTGTCAAAATGCAATAAAAACCAGCCAAGTGCGTGTCTGACTTCGCACATTTAGGGTTCCGTACCAAGGAATTTCAAAGAAAAAATCAGATTTATCAATATATTAGTATTTATTAGATATATAGATACTTATATAATAATAAACATTATCACCAAATTTCAAGTTCATGGGTCAATGGGACGTTAAAAATTCTTCAGAACAAAATTTTGTAAAAAAAAAAGCTGACTTTGGTGGCTTCTCATTCCTTTGTTTTCCAATATTTTTTAAAACAAAAAATACAGTATTTATCTACTCAACGAGCTCTAAAAAACGATACCCCATTCGATGAGTTAGGTCAAGATTTTTTTTTCGCGCCCCCTTTAGCTGTATGGGAGGCCCCCCTTAAAAACATTTAAAAATATTTTTTGACAATTTGTATGGCTTTGGATCAACAAGATGCTTAAACTGTGAAAATTTGAAGACTGTAGCTCCATCTGTTTGGCTGTAAAACCTGTGTGACACACGACGGACAGACGGACACGTGAGTGACAGCAATAGGTCTCCGTTTGGACCCTTCGGGTACGGAACCCTAAAAACCAAAGCAAGAACATTACTTTAATTGCATTTTCTGTCGGAAATGTAGGACAATTTTTTTAAATTCGATATTCGAAATTGACAAATTGGAACAATAAGTTTGTGCCAATTTTACTTTCTTGATTCATGGCTCTATTAACGCAATTTTACATGAACGAAACTGTTTCCCATCAATCCAGTTATTGATAAAATTGATTTTATTCTTTAAATCTCCCGTAGTAATCCGTAGTACGTACTGACTCTGCCCTCTGGCCAAGCATTGGCCTGGTGCCATCTCTGTACACCATTAATAAATACGCGACCGACGCACCAGCGTGGTCTATGCTGGCTCAAATAGAGCAAGGCTCTTCCCACAGTTGGCGGGAACACGCTTCATTCACTACTATACTCTATAAAAAAAATCATAAACAGTTTTCCCCCTGTTCTAAGTGAAAGTTAGACTTCGCGGATTTTTCGTGTTAAAAATGACTACTAAAAAAAATTGGTTGTGGACTTTTGTGAAGGACAATGACATCTATTGGCGATTTTGAAGGGATTGTAAGATAGTGACTTCGACACTGAAGTATTCGATATTTGTAGAACTTTAGATTATTGAGTTTTTTTTTGTGTGTGACTATAATGTGAAATGCCTGATCGAAATCATTTGCCATTTTACAAGAGACGTGTAAGTCGGTTTCTCTATTGTTTTTTTTACAGTTTTATGAAATCCTAACGCACACCTACTATTGGTTATTATTAGTTAAAACTTCTGTTTGTTATCAGAGGAAAAATAAATTTTTACCTATCATTGCCATGAGCTCACAGGTGTGCATGCAAAAGACATAATACGGTTTGCCGAACTTAAACATTTTTCAACATTTTTACAGTGCCTATAAAACCACGTGTTATTTTTATCATTTACCTGTTTCATATTTTCTGCCGGCTTTTGCCGCTCACCTATCTCTCTCTTTGCTGAAATCTACATGGACACTAGAAGTCCAATACCGTTCCTTAACGTTTTATAGATCTTCAAGCATCTTCCATATTATTAGTTCTGAAACTACAAAGGCGTGTCTTTTTTCCGCTGATTGCCGTCCTATATTTTTCTTTGCCAATTCTTGGCTTCAATTCCAGAATTATCTTGCTTGCCCGACGAGTACGGCGCCTAAGTGGTATTCCGGAGGTCGTAGGTTCAAATCCGATTCGTTGCTTTATTTCGTGAATTCATTCGTGGACAAGATTGAAACAAGACAGGGAAGATAAAAAGGCTAAAAGTGAGTAAAAGTTGTAGATGATGACACGATAATGCACTTGAAGATTAGTTAAAGAGTTAATTTAAATACGAAAAATAAACAATCCTACAGCAAATATTATCCGTTACAAATCACGTATAATCGTCTATGTAAAGCATTATCGACTTACATAGAACTGAAAGCTGTTTATGGGATGAGTGACGGCTTCTGAATACTTTACTGACATCTTGACCTAATTCACATTGATTTATTTCACGTAGTTTCGTATAAATATAAAGTTCGTGTATTTCTTCCGTTAGGAATGTTGAATGGAGAAAGCTAGAACATTGTTGATTCTTTTTTGTTTAGTTGACATTACTGTTTAGAAGCTCGCGTGCGTTTCTGACAGACATTAAAGAACTTGTGATAGATGAGCAAAAATGATCATTTGTTTATTTCGAAACAGACTTCCCAAATGTTTTGAAGATCGGTTCTCAAACTGGTACCTACTAACATGTGGATAACAACGCGTTTCCTTAGTAAGATTGTTTTCTTAACATGCCCACTGTATCTGACTCAAATTCGTAATAGATTGAATAAGAATCAACATTTTCAGCTTTCGGTTGAATAGCAACAACATTTACCAAAACTAATTTTAATCCAATCTAAATACAAAAATATAACAAAACAAAAAAATTACTCACGGCAACTAAATGTATTCTTGCATGTACAGTCATCGTCTGCAGTTCATCGCCATTTACAAATATTGTCAATCCGTGTCTGGCATGTTTCCAGACTATAGGCGACATTTTTCGCGCTTCTGACCTCATTTTTAGCTCCACGCTGTCTCGGGAACAAAGTTTTTTTCTTCCCCTATTTGGGTCAATGATCTATTGGGAATTTTTTGTTTTTGGTTTTAAAATATTGTAGAATGTCAAAATAATATTTAATTAATCAAATATAGTTGTAACATGCTCATTAGTCTGCTCAGATAAGCAAGTTCACGTTTAGAATAAATGTGACGTCATATCTGATAAATGATAAGAGATAATTGGACATTTTTTAGGTTCAAAATTGTTCTTGAGTTTTTTTTTTGTATCCAAAACCGTAAACATATTCACAAGGCAAGTAATCGTAAGTTATTACACTTGTCTTTGCCCTTCCGGAATATAATAAAACTTAACAAATTAAAGATAAACAAACGTAATGTGCCAAACAAGTAAACGTGAGTAACGAAACGTCTGCTTTAATGGTTTGGTACCATGTGTAAATGCACCCATTGCATAAGACAACAAACACAACGTCTTATAAGCTCAGACCCAATCGGATGCCACCTTAATGAATTCAATAATATGAACAAATAATATTAGGAAAATAACATCTTTAATAACTTGTCCTAAAGGGAAGAATAATCATAAACCATCACTCACAAACATCATTTACTCCCTTTGTTTAGACGCGTACCGTTTGGGCTATCAATCTCAGTGATAAGAGGTCAAAAGTGGCACAGCACCAGTCATATATTGTCCTTACGCGTGTGCAGTCACATCTTTAGTGATTGTGGGAATATTTCTATTTGATTTGTTGCATAAAAAATTGATTTTGAGAAGAAACATGGGTGATTTGCTTGTAAGTTCACGTTTATGTTTCATTAGGCAGCATGTTTGTTTTCTCAAGTTGTGTCTGACTTTTATGCCTTTGATACAAGTGGTAGTTTATATTAGTACTTAACTTAAAGCGTTGACTGTGCGAGATGCATTCGTTCTATTATTGTCTTCGTAAGTTGTAAGTTTGCAACTCACTCCTAGTTAACGCACGCAACAACTTTTAAAGAGAGTGTAGGGTGTAGGATCAGGTATATATAGCATTAGTTTTCGTGCTGCTTTTCATAGTTTAGGGCCTAAATCAAATACAGTCAGCCCCGCTACAAACCATGCAGAGATGCTAATTATCCTTTCTCCCTTTAGAAAATCCTTTCTCCATCAATATATGAATATGATAAAACAAAGTCGCTTTTCGTGTCTGTCTGTGTGACCGCTTATTTCTGCAAAACTACACAATGGATTTTGATGCGGTTTTCACCAATATTTAGGGAATTTATTTCGGAAGGTTTATATGTAAAACTACCTGTGCCCCGCGACTTCGTTCGCATGGAAGTCGTAAGATAAACAATATACTAAAATAACAGCCACATTTTAATAAAACTTCCTCGTCCCCCGACCCGTCACGCCGCTGCATCACCCGCCCGCGCTATTACCACAGATTACCAAATAAATCACCCCATGTGCTTACGCGCGCTAACTACCTACCGGCCGCCGGGTCGCACGCGACCCATTTCTCAGTGGGTTGCCGACATCCGCGAGGCGCGTAGTACGTTCGCATATATTTCGGTCGACCTGACGTACTTAGTTTCAAATTCTTATGATAAGGCTGGTTCTGGTGTATTATGTGCAGTTGATGGATGTAGATCCAGCAAGAGAAGAAATAAAACTTATCTTTTTTCAGTTTACCTGCTGATACAGTTTTACTATCGGTTTTTAAATAGTTAAACTATTTAAACTTGCATGTTTCGTGTTTTCTATTTTATTGATGCGTCTGAGATAAGAATAGAAAGGTTCAATGACCTCCATTTGTCAACTGTCATTTGAAAATTACGTTTACCAAAAATCTACTTGGTGCAAATTAATTTTCAATAATATTTAGTATTGTTATTATCTTGTTATTATTATTTTCATTCGATTATTCGTTATTTAAAAACGTGCATGATGTCGCAATATGGCTCCAGCGCAGGTTTGTACATAGTGTAGAAGCATAGAAGTTACCTAATACGCTAATTGAACGAATAAATCAATTAATCGTGTTTTCAGTTTCCTCCATTTCGTATTTCATTCGTATTTGTGGCCATGCGGAGTGGTTACGTCACTGATTATTAAATAGTTAGGTACTACACGTTGCGTACGATGTGTGGCTTACCTGTCTTACAATTGCAGCTTCGGGGTGTGGTCACAGAATACTAAATAGTTACGTAGCATAAAAATATTGCTCGGTCTTTCAGAAGTATTTTAAACATGCTAAAACATTAAAAAGCATTTTATTTTATTTCATAGTGTACTACAAAATATCCACTGAAATCTTTATCGAAAAAGGCAGTCCTGGCAATTCACAATAACACGCGGCGGCGCACAGCTACAAAGCAAAACTCACTTCACGCTTATAAGGTTAGGTACATTTTCGTTTGCAACGTCTAGCGACTTAAGGGTGTAGACTATTATAGCAGTAGGTATTGAAAATTTTGTATCTGTGCTTTTACTTCGTTTTCTTTCTGACTTTTTTCTTTTTGCTCGGCTCCTAAGGGTCGTAGCGTGATGTTAAATAACCTATAACCATCCTCGAGAATCGGGCTACCAAATGCAAAAAGAATTTTTCTAATCCGACTTTTTGTTCACAATTTCATGGGTTTTAATTTTTTTGCACGGAACCCTAATTATTTTTCTAAAATAAAAGTAGCCTAAGTTACTTCCCGTAACATCAGCTATCTGCCAGTGAAAGTCCCGTCAAAATCGGTGCAGCCGTTTCGGAGATTAGCTGGAACAAACAGACAGACAGACAAAAATTTAAAAAATTGCTTTTTTGTTGTAAGTACCGTATATACTTTCTTATGCATTTAGTAAAAAGTTATTATTTTGATATTACAAACAGACACTTCAATTTTATTTATTTGTATAGATACATTAATATTAAACATACAAATAATAAAGAAATGTCGATGGTTTGTCAAGTTGTAAAAACAGTGCGATGCAGAAGCGGCTAGCTAGTGAAGAAATAAATGAACGAGGAGAAACCTTGGTAACCTCGTCTGTCTGTTGCCAGGTGCTTCTGTCAGACCCTGACGCGGAGGTGTCGAGCTGGCCGCTGGAGCTGGTGGCCCTGAGAGACAAGATACATGGAGACGCCGTCAAGTCGCAGGGAGAGAAGGAGGTAAGGACATCAACTATTTAGCTGGTGGTGGTGGTTTAAGGTGATCGTTTGTATCAATTTGGCTCAGATCAACTAGATAAAAACACATTTATGTCGGTAAATGGTGAAACTCGGTTTTTTCGTAAAAGAAATGTATGAAATGTGTAATTGAAATATGTCTCCGAAATAACCTTTCCTTTACAAAACAAATCATAATGTCATTATTTTAAAGCTTTTTCGGAGCAACAACAAACGTTTTTATTGTTCAGATATGTTATGAGATCAATTTATAGTTAACAACATATTTTTCACGTATTCTTCGTCTCGTCTCGCAAGTATTCTCAGACATACCACGTTTCACGAGAACATTCGACAAGTCAGAAACTGCACATTTATTGAGTCGTATTTACAGGTTGTCAGACGGACGATGCATTTTGTATTGACAGCGCGCCGTACGCTTGTCCTGTCGCGTCTATAAACAGACGCAGGGCACTATCCTGTGAGTGTGACCCACTTGGGCGGTCCTTTGTTGAGAGAGGAGTGATATCGACGGTATTGTTGCACAACAAACAGAAAATGTACTTTGCTAGGAGATAAAACAATTTTCGATTATAATAATTATCTATTTCGTTGTTACGTAAGTACATTAGGTTATACTTTTTTCGCTAAAACTGCCATACACTGGCAACCACTGCAGTTTTAGCGAAAAAAGTGTAACTTAATGTATGTAATAACCAAGTAGGGTCACCCGGGGCTGGCTTTGTTGCATAACGAGTTATCTCAATCAGTTACGTAGTAATTATTTAGTACCGCAATGAAATAAAGTCTATCGAAAATAGATACAGAAAACTGTACTAGAGAACCTAGTACAATAGGCTGTTTGAAGTACTAAATCAGCCAAGAAACAAATGAATAGTCTTCAAGTTGCAAACCAATAAGTTACTCCAGCCGTGCTTTCATGTGCAGTGCTTTGACGTGTAAAACAAGTCAGGGTTCATACGTACCCTGATAACGTGCATCGGCTTTACCCAGTCACGTGTGTCACTAAGGTTAAAGATCGTCCAATATATTTACAACTCAATAATAATAATTGTTATCTTTTATTGACATAACTTACATACATGATACTCAAACTGACTGCTATTTTTCAACCCACCAGCATCAAAGGGGATGAGTATGACTAAGCCCAATTATTTAATCTAATAACAAACAACTTATAAACATCAGGACTCTGCATTTACAATTAGGCGTCCTACTCACAATAATCTTTTTACTCCCAGTCGTCGTGGCTCTAAATCCCTTGCACGACCAATAAATTCCCATGCACTTAGACGACTTGGTCTATAAATACGAGCCACCCTCGGATTCCCCTCCCATGACTGGTCACTCGTAAATCTGAGCCAACACTTTGGTCTACAATACTCACTTTTTGGTCGTGTTCCTGGTAACGGTTAATTAAAGTAACGTAAACGTGCGCGTTCGAGTTTGTTTGATTGTGAGAATACGGTGTTATTAGCTCGTGTGCTTGGCTAAGAATAGGTTGTCGTTTTGGTGTGGTCGTCGTAAAAGCTAGTAAGGAGTTTTGTCAGGTGGATAGACTGGAGTATCATGCGTGCAGTTTTTGGAGCCGATGTAAGGCAATGCATGGGTATAGATTTGTTAGCGGTGTTTGTTACTTAATCTATACATATACATACAATTACATGTCCCGACTGATTCATCAACGCAGAGCCTAATCCGCTGGGGCTACAAACTTTAAGGGGGTAAAAAGGGGGGATTTTGTTTGTATGAAAAATCTTATTTCTTCTCTACATAGTATAAAATAAAGTCGCTTTCCGCGTCTGTCTGTATATCCGCTAACTCCTAAATCACGCAACGGATTTTGATGCAGTTTTCACCATCATTTAGAGAATTTATTTCGGAAGGTTTATGTGTATAAAACATTAATATTTAACTTTGATATAGCTCAGAAATCTCGATGTTTTGACATGTCGCCACATCAGTACATTGCTTGCACCCGGGCGAAGATGCGGGCGGGTCGCTAGTAAGTTAATGAACTTGAAACTTGGCAAGAATACTTATCTTAATAAATTGTGAAGTTTGTCATTTTTTGTTTTTCTAAACTATCCCCTAAAGGGGGATAGGGGCTGTCAAAGTTTGTATGGAAGAATTTTAACGCGAGGTACGATTAACGCGAAACTCAGTATTTATAGTTAAATCCGAAAATAAAGGATGACGTGTATCAGGGTTTTTTTTTTGAAAGTCTACCCTTAACGGGGTACTAAAGCACGAAGTCGCGCGGGAAGTACTAGCACTATATATTATATGAATGTACATTTTGCTTTTTGCCACACACATTTTCTTCCAGTTTCGGTCCTGATTTCGAGCTGTGTGCTTGTGGATAATATAGGTACCTTTTGTGGATTAATTTATAACGTATTATCAATATAATATATTCACTTTTCGTTATGTCGGTAATGTAGTAATCTGCACTGGGTTGTACCTACCCGTAGCTACGGGTTGTACTGATTCAGAGCGGTACTCAAATTTTTGTGTTGCACCGCTGTTTATTCTTCAAATGTGGCAGCATCCGTCTGAACTGTTCACCACGGGTTTTGTTGGAATAATTGTATTTATAAAGTACGTAAAAGCACGCGATGCGGAGGCTAAAGATTGCGGTAGTGCATAGTGCAGAAATAGTGAGAGATAGCCCCGTGTGCAGCGACATAATAACCCATTTTACTGGGCTGTTCAGTGTTCAGACCCATTAACATTCCCTGTATCTGTTATGTGTTCTATTAGAATAGTAACAGTTCGCACTAGGGTTCCATATCCGGAGATATGCCTTCACTCCATATTTGTTAAAGTTCAAATGTCGCCATCTTTTTCCCACTCTTGAAACTCACACAAAAGCAAAAGAAATAGATACGGCACAAGTTATGCGTTATTCGCACGCATACAAGAAAAAATGCGTAACACTTTTGTGATATCTTATTACACACATGCTCAAAAGGGGCGGGCACTAGAAAGTTTAGATACAGTCACACAATGCACACATGCATCACTTGCTACAACTAGGGAAGAAGCGTTGGTATAAATATTTGATCGATAAAAATATCGATGAAACCCGACTATAAAAAAAAAATGTTTTTTGGGCGTACATATTATTTTGTATTGTTTTCTATAATATCGCAACACTAACCGAAGACTACGAATTTTGGTATATTGTCAAGAATTTGTGATAGGAAGATAGTACAGGGAATTCTAATTTGGAACAAAGCTAAAGTACTCAACTCAATTGGTGTCTGATAGTCTGTAAACATTTCAAAATATTGCTTATGTCATAAGAAAAAAAAAAACAGAATATGTAGCAGACATATACATTTCTTTTTTACGTTGCAAACACATATAATCTCGTACTAATACCATTTCAAGAATACCGCAACCATGTGTACTTGAAATCTCTGGGTGCTCTATTTATATAAATAGGGATTTATAAACATGTTCTTTTTCTGCTTTTCGATGTAGTATATTATAAACACCAATAAAACCCAATCAAGTTAAAATATAATACGAGTATATTTGTTTGTAAATAACGTTTCTCTCAGTATTTTTATCTCACGAAGCAACACGCGCTTTTCTTGTGTTTACCAAGTGTACAAACAACCAGTGAATGTGTTTGTGAAGACGAGTAGCGTCAGCACATAACACACACGCACACATACGAGTACACAACCACTCTTCTGACTTCACCATTGTCTTGGACGGTACCGAGAGGTCCTGACGGTACTGTTTCAAATATATAATTTGAGTGAATATTTTTTATGGTTAAGTTTTGTTGCGATATTTGTGAGTAAATTAAGTGCGTTATTTTGCGAGTATTATATTTCAAACATCTGCACGTACACGCATACTATGGAGGACCAATAGATGACGGATCAGCAGTGACACGGGGTGTGTTAGCACGGGGTTAGTTAGTTATCATCATCCAAAGCCCGACTTTACCCACTGCTGGGCATAGGCCTCTTTCTTGTGCCAGTACACAGCCCACTCAAAAAGCATGCGCCTTTTCGCGGACGGCTTAAAACAATCCTCTTGAAAGTGGGAAGAACAAATTACACTTTGGTTTGTGGGAAATCAATTACTTTCCCTGCCTGTTGCATCTAACCATTTATGTTTAATTTCTGGATTTTTCGGGAAACTGAAATAAAATGTATTAATTCTTGTAAAACATGTTCTCAAATGTAATCTCTTATTTAAACACTTTTATCGATAACAATGTCTTAGTGCTGCCCACCACTAGCATCATTTTGACATGCGTCAGTCATTAGAAAATATTTCGCAATTAGATATTTGTAAAATCCTTAAATATTATATTAATGCAGTGATTTTTTACTTACCGTTGGTAGGACACGCCACTTGTCTTAAGGTTTGTTGTAATTGTCCTATTTTTGCAAACAAGCACGGAACAATTCGGCATTTTGTAAAAATACGTAATGACAATACACGTTCCGATGCTAAACTACTAAACGGTGCTCACCGCGTCGCGCGTACTTAAGGTCAGTTCGACCGCATGAAGGCGACATATGCCACGCCTCCAAGCCATATCCCTCGATATCCGTGGTTCCGTCACTCTTGACATCTGCTTCTTCACCAGCAAATACTCAAATGACTATCAAAGAAATATTTTGTTCTCTTATTTCCTATAGCAAAAATTGGTATTAACTTAATCAATAAATAGCCAACCCGCCCTTAGTCTATAAAGTCTGCATACCTATCGAAAGAAATCCAAAGAGTTTCATTATGCATAATAAAAAAATTTGCTGAACGTATACACAAATTGACACCTGTCCCGTCCCATTGATCCCTAAATACTTTTCAAAAACGTAGTCCCAGTTGTATTGCACATGAGCTGATGAATTGGGAGCGATGCGCCGAGTTGACTGAACCGCATTCTAATTTTACGTTTAACATTTATTTACTAGCCCCGCGCGCCCAATCAAATGTCACGTGAGATTACTTTATATTGACGTCAGCTTTTATGATGGCTTCAAGAAGTGGGCTTCCTCATGTCTGTGCCAATCTTCAACTTTTAAAAGTCAAGGTTGGCGTGATGATTGCGAAATTTCAAATCTTTAAACACACAGTGGTGAAGGGCGGGCGTTTTGGGGGACTCTATGTTATTTTGACGTTAAAACAGTGCTGATTACTGCTGATACTCAGCTTAATCGTAATACATGGATTTTGATTTGATTTTCCTTGATTACGTAACACAACCGTACTAGTTATAATTTTGCTGCACATTTTAAGCATCACTGTTCTTGAAAACCAGAACAGCCTGGCTTCTCGCCACTTGAAAATTACAGTTCGATAATAAACTAGTTGTGTGAAAGTGCATGTGAAAGTCTAAGCAACATTTCTCATTGTAATTCCCTAACTAAAAGCAGGTGGCGTTACCCATAAGACACATCGTTAAACCTTTTTTCAGGCGCTTTCAGTGGAAAAATCTCGATTTCCTCTTATTTCAGTAGAACAAAACCGTCAAGAATGCGGCATTACTCGTCTCACATAAACACTCCACTAAACACACGCCATAACCCTTTTACATCGCGCAACTAGTGCATCTAGGAGACCATATCGTCAAGGAATGATCGACTTTATTGTATGGGGTATTGGGTGGAAATTAGGTTGAGTGTAGAAGTCTCGTTAGTGGTAGTTAAAATTCGTTACGTTTCAGGCAAGATCGGATTGTTTCCGTTTGGCGTATTTGTCAGGCTTAATTTATTGGTATTATCTAAATGTATTTGGTTTCTTTAGTTATTGGATTACTAAGCAAATAATTAGATTAAAAAAAGCAAAAACAAAGCAAGCAAGAGCAAAGTATTAGATGATGATGATCCCAGTATTCCCAGTATTAGTACTGGGATGGCCATCTAAGGTTTATAGTCAGCATATTCTAATTTTGCTAGTTCAGTTTCATCATCATCATCATCATCCAATACTTTACAGCCGCGGGTGGGCTGAGCCTGGTCGAGTCCAGTTCTCTAATGTGATCTATTTCCGGCATTTTCTCTCCAATTTCTCACTTTAACAGTGCTTAAATCTTGTTCAGGCAGTTATTTTTCAGTCCCATATAATAGAGAGCGAGTCAATAACCAATAACCAGGCACAAATCCAGACTCCGTGCTGCTACGAAAAATCCCGATGTTATTCAAAAACATATTCCCCAATGATGGTGTTTAAACATATTGCCTATTAAGCCATAGTTGGTCTAAAATCGTCCGTTGACCCACATAATTAAACGTTATTAATTACTTATCGGTGTTATATTACCGGATGCTATGGTCAGTGCAAGCATAACATGCGCGTCCGGGTCGGCTTCCCTTTGCCATTAATTTGTGGTCCGCTATAGTTTTATTTTATTTTACAGAAAGCTTACAGACTAATAATAACACATTTAAAAATCAATCATAGATAGTAAACATTGCTAATTACAAGCTTCCACATGTAGACATCTAGTTACAAGTACTTTGTGTTGACTAAATGTAAGATAACAGTGATTTACAAACCAAAAGAGAAAAAAATATGTACATAATATATATAACATTAAATTAAATGGGTGCATAAAGAAATAGTCGAGTCGTGCAGCGTAAAACAGTTAAATCAAATATGAGTACCTACATAACATTACATTGGCTATCATAAACCGAACTATTCAATACTCATTCACGGCTATCTCCATAATAATATTCCTTGTTTAGGATCTTTCTAATACTGCGTGCGTTGGTGCAGAATAGATCGATCTCGACGTGCACGACTGCACATCTGCACTGTGCTGTGTGTACTGTGTGTGTGTGTGTGTTGTAAACTATTAAAGGCTTGAACACTACGAATGTAGAAGGCGTTGCACCTGTAATTAGTCAATGCGCATGGTGCCTGCAGCAGAGGTCGTCTGCGTAGGTTATTTTGACTAGTGCGAAGAAGTATTTTGCTGAGTTGTTCAGGACAATCAATCGAGCCATTTGCTATACCTGCCAAGAAACATAAATCACTAATATTACGTCTTATGCTCAACGGTATGAAATGGTATCGCTTGCAACGGTGTTCGTAGTCCACTGAGAATTGCCCTGTGTTAAAGTCTTAAGTAACGCAAAAATTTGTTCTGGACGGATTCAATACGAGATTTGTAAATCCCTTATTGAGGGTTCCAGACTTGGGAGACGTACTCGAGGTGGCTGCGCACGAGGGAACAGTAGAGGACTTTTACTTGTTTTTGAGACCGAAAGCTAGAGCAAGCTCTAATAATAAAGCCCAGGGTCTTGAAAGCTTTCTTGACAATGGTTTCTATGTGATCGTCAAAAAGTAATTTGTTGTCGTGTACTACGTCAAGATCTCTGATACTGCTTGCCTTACTTATGTACGTACCAACTAGTGTATATCCTGAACCGATAGTAGTTTTCTGGCGCGTGTATACTACATGAAAACATTTGGATACTTTAAGTTGTAACTTATTGGCTTTCTAGTAGGAAAAAAATCTGTCAAAGTCTGACTGAAGTAGCTCGGTATCAGACACTGTACGTACAGATTTAAGAACTTTCATATCATCTGCCTATAGTATAATTTGTGAATTAGTAAAGCAGTTACTTATGTCCGAGATAAATATTGTAAACAATAACGGTCCCAAAATTGAACCTTGAGGCACTCCATATGGGACAGTTTTCCACCCGGACGTGTATCCACGCGTTCGGTTATGTATATATGACGAAAACCAACGAAACAGGTCACCGTGTATTCCTGCAGATACATGCTTCTGAAGAAGCACACGGTGATCTATTCGGTCGAAACACTTGCTGTAGTCCGTGTAGATAACATTGACCTGGCATCGGTTATCAATCACAATGGTTATTAATTCGTTGGAAAATACCAAATTGGAGGCAGTCGACCATTTTCTGAGGAAACCGTGTTGTTCGTCGCCAAAAACAGCGCAGCAAGGCTCTCGTGTGCACCACTCGCTCCAAAATTTTTGAGAAAATATATAGTTTAGATATGGGGCGGTAATTTTCTATCTTCTTTTTATCCCCCTAGTTGAGGATATGGAGTGATAGAAACTGGTTATCCTCTTGGAATGGAATATTAGTTTAATTAGTTGGCTTATTTTTGTTTCGTGTTGTATGTGGTTTTAACACTTATTAACTAAATACTGAACGTCAAAAACTATGTCACTGAAAAGCAAGAAAATATACATGTGTTTCTGCAAGCTACTGTATCCATTATTGTTATTCAGATATAGGACATCAGAGCTCTTCGTAAAGTACTTTTTTGCGAATAGCCCAATTCTTATCTTATCCTTGGTTCATCGGTCGATGACACCAAGTTTACTAGTTTAACGGGCGAGCGATAACAATGTTTTTATTTACTTTTCACATGACACCCATTTTTTGTTAACCGATGTAGGTTTATATTACAATCAGTACAATACAATATGGCCTACCTCAGATATCAGTATTTGGCAAAACGCCCCTTCAGTTAACTTACATATTGGAATAATAATGATCATAGGTACTTGACCAAATACCATCACGCGTTTTATTGTCATTTGACGCGCAGAGAATCTAAAAACCCATCAACTAGGATGGTTTTTTTATCATTTTGTGACCTGCTTGACCATCAACTACTCTAGAATACTAATGAATTTAAAAAGCATTAGGATTTATCTATGTTCAATGAGCATTAACGCACCTGCTCAGCCTTGCCTTAACCTGTGCCACAGAGTCCTGTGCCGACACTGCGTGACCAATGAAATAAGTAGTACTCACTGACGGTGACTTACTGTTTCAAAGTATATATTGAGATGCGACTTACTGCCTGCAAGAAGAGGTTTTAGAGGTTTTACTATATCCTGAGAGTTGTGGCGGAGAGCTATACTCCTAATATTAGGCATTTTATGCGGAGGTTGCTCAGATAGGAAACATGTTTTCTTGTCTGGTCGATCTCTGCGTGGACTGTGCTGATTTTTTTTTTTTTCCCAACCGTACCTATTTTGTATCAGTACTACAGTGGATTTCATTTATTACGACCTTGGTTGTAGCGACCATTTACCTATAGCGACGTTAAATCTAAGTCCCTTGAATTTAAAGCATACTTTAGTACAAAATTCATGTGGCTATAGCGACTTTGGATGTAACGCCGAGTTCGGGTGTAGCGACTGTTTTTAATGAATCATTTGTAACAAATTCCTAGAAATCCCATGCAGATATTGCGACCGGAGTCGGCCGCCAAAGACACAAAGATTTTTTTCTTTCACAAACATTTCTTATCTTTTGTTTACATCCATTGCACACAGATGGTCAGCAAGTGTGGAGACCTTTACCTTTTGTTTATAGATATCAACTAAGTAGGTAGGGGAAGCGTGTACGTTTCGGAGCTTTTATGGTTCAGTTACAAAGTGATATTCTGAGTAGCAACTGGGTTTAGTAAACTTTTGAATAAGTATGGCTGCTAGACGCACATTCACTGTTAAAGAAAAGGCGGAAATCATTTCAAAATTGAAAAACGGTGAAAACAATGCTGATTTGTGCAAAGAGTACAAAGTTTCCCATTCAACAGTATCTACGATGTGGAAAAACCGTGATAAAATATTAGAATGCTTTGAATCCAAATCCTTAAAAATTAAGAAAAACCGCAAACCGACGCATCAAGATATCGAAAATGCCCTTCTAATGTGGTTCAAAGCCCAAAGAAGCCAAAACGTACCTTTGAGCGGTCGTCTGCTGCAAGAAAAGGCTAATCAATTTGGCAGACTGTTTGGAAAAATGGATTTTGAGTGTTCGGAAAGCTGGATATACGGATTTCGTCAACGACACGATATTGTAGTAGGCAAAGTTTGTGGAGAAGCCGCTAGTGTATCGCAAAGTGACTGTGACAACTGGCTAAAAACAGTTTTCCCAAAATTGACTGAAGGTTATACTGATAGCCAAATATGGAACGCTAACGAGACAGGTTTGTTTTTTAAGTTAACTCCTGACAAAACCTTGAAATTTAAAGGGGAAAAGTGCGTTGGTGGAAAATTATCAAAAGATAGAATCACCGTGCTTGTTGCATCAAGTATGGCAGGGGAAAAAAGAAAATTATTGGTCATAGGCAAGGCAAAAAAACCCAGATGTTTCAAAAATGTTAAATCTTTGTCAGTTGATTACGAAGCAAACAAAAAGGCCTGGATGACTTCAGAGATTTTCGAAAAAGTTCTACGCAAATGGGACTCCCAGTTAAGAAATAACAAAAAGAAGATCATTTTATTTATTGACAATTGCCCAGCTCATCCTAAAATAGAGAATTTGACCAACATAAAACTGGCATTTTTACCACCAAACACTACATCAGTGATTCAACCGATTGATCAAGGGATAATTAAAACCCTCAAAAGTTTAGGAAGATTTTAGTACAGAAAATGATGAACGACATTGAAAACTCGGCAGGCCCGTTTTCCGTTAATATTTTAGATGCCATTGAAATGGTAACTACGGCATGGGCTCGGGTGACTCCAGATACGATCAAAAAGTGTTTTCTACACGCTGGGTTCCGTAAATCTTCGGCTATCACAACAATTGACGACGACTCCGATGATGAATTGGACATACCATTGGCACAACTGACTACAGTATCATCAAGCGGAACAAATGTTGCGGACTGGGCAACATATGTTGATATTGACAGTCAACTTATCACTACTAGCGATTTGTCCGATAGTGAAATTGTTGAAACTGTTGTTCCATCACATACGACGCAAGATGAGGAAAATGAGGAGGAAGAATAAGATTGCAAGGAAGGTGAGATTCCTACAACTAAGGATGTGTTAGGTGTTGTAACAAAGCTTAAAAGATACTGTTTATTTGGTGATGGAAAGGATATTATAGATATTGAAGAAGTAATGAAAATAGAATACACCCTACACCGTACACTAGCACAAAAAAATAAATTGAAGCAAACTAATATTACACATTTTTTTAAATGTACCGGTGAATAACTATGTGTGCAAATATTTTCAATAATAAATGAATATAAACTACACATGTGTACGTGTCTGTATCTCTTTACCTTTGCCTGTAACGACTTCCGGATATAACGACGAAAATAGAGTGGTCCCTTCATTGTCGTTATACCCGAAATCCACTGTACTAACACTAGAATATAAGTTGTTTTGTCATACTAACATATTGTGTTCACTGTATTGTGTGTGGATCACTGTTCTCCGAAATAAATGAATTTGAATTTAATTTAATTAAATTTTAGTGTACCCGGTCCTTATTACCGCAATTTATGCGCGATGTAGGAAAGACGAAAGACATATTGATGATTGACGTAAAATACTGGTATTCAGCTGCATCAGGTTTGACTGGAAGCCGACCCCAATGTAGTTGGGAAAAGGCTAGGCAGATGATGTACGAAAGACGAAAGCCAGATCTGATGTGTGCCTAAAACAAACCAAATGATATCTGGACAATTTGATATCCCGGAATTCGCGCCAAGTGGTTTCCTATCAAAAATGTTGTAATGGAACTTCAATTACGTTTGTAACACTTGCGCTAAAACCATTTCCCCATACCTACCATTCCTTTGCAACACCCTACTGCCACAAGTACGAGCCCTCCAGAAGTCCGCAATGTATATGTACGCGCCATATTCGCTAATGTTCCACGCACTCGAGATAAAGATGCAAATGTAAACGCTCTCGCAACCTAGAGTGCACTCGAAGTCGAGACTACAACGGACCTAATAATCTCAGTGAATCTGTTGCGCGTTATCACTGCCCTAGTAAAAGTAGGAATGTTTTTAACGTTACGTGTGCTAATTTCTAAATGAATTATATCAAAATCCATTACAGATATCTGGACATGCGGAAGTCGAATCTGTCGAATCTATTCTTGTAATTACAGAAAGTGTGTACTTCATGTAGATGTAGGTCGTTAGTTTAAGTATGTCTGTCTTGGATTAGTAGTAAGTACCTAATGTAATCGGATAATATTTTTGTGGTCACCAAAAATCTAAAGGTACATCTATGTATGCTCCCCGAAAAATACTGATCGTGCACCAAATATTCCTGAATGTTACACAAAATATTTAGTATGCATCCTAGTACCGTATACCCATTTACATATTTTAGGTTAGGTTAGGTTAGGTTATATTTAGTATGCATCCTAGTACCGTATACCCATTTACATATTTTAGGTTAGGTTAGGTTAGGTTTCATTTTTTATTAATAAAGCTACATTGGACATTAATTGGTGTTTGATTCAAATACATTTTGCAGTGCATTATCTGAAGTAAAACTAAAAAATAAATGCTTGTTTTTAAAATTAGGTGTATTACTATTTTTACAAATTTGCAACAGTTGTTAAATAGATGCTCGTTATGACATATTTTAATGAACATATTTTGGTGCACATTCAGTATATTTGGTGGAATACAGGCAAAATTAGGTAAATGAAATGGGAATAAATTGAAGTACTTTTAAATACCATCCAATGTAATCTCCCTAGCTCGTTCATATCACGCTGTTTCATAAAACGTGTAAGTGCATCTGCAATCGGGGACATGTCATAGGTAACACATACGAGTACCTATCTATGAATGTACCGCGGGGTAAGTAAGGGTAAGTAACTAAGTAGATACCTACTTGCACTTTCTTGCAGAAGAATTGTGCAGGACAGCCGTTCTCTTACTTTAAGGTTTAGAGTGAACGTAGTCATTTAAGTTTAGTAGTACCATGTAGAATCATTACACGCGTACTAACGGCAGAATCAATCAGCAACAAAGATTAAGAGGAAGTCCAGTCCTAGACTACAATCTACAGGGTACCAAGATGTGTTGAGGACTTTCTATAAACCGCGGGCACTTTGATGAGTATCATCAGTTCATTGTACGTTCATTTCTTATATCCACCATTAAGTAATTAAGACTTTTCCCATATAGTTACTTGGTCGGGAAGTCCAGGAGAATTTACGACCAGATGCAATTATCCGTTTGAAAAAGTTTCGTCTTTCCAATACTCAGTTGATTACTCTTTATTGTTTAACTGACGTGTCTATTAGTGTTTAATATTGTGAAGACCGCAGTGGGTATGTATGGCCACAGTATTAGATATTTACTGTGGGTGTGAACAATAGTGGTTTTCCACGTTTAATAAAAAGTCTTAGTAATATCGTGAGTCAGTACTAAAGTCATGTAAAAAAATATAAAGGTACACTTTATGAGTCATTGCAGTAGATATGAGAGTGAGCAGATGTTGCAACACCATGCACCAGCAGTGGCTGATCCAGACATCTAGTTAGTTCAACATTAATGATGTAACTAATATTTTGTAACAATATAATTTGAAAGAGTGTCCATGGAGTTTCTTGTCCGTTCTTCTCCACAGGAACCCTACTACGCTTTGAAATGGGCAACTAGCTTCATCTTTCCGAATGACCGAATCTTTTATGATAATAAATGATTTTATTTCTGTAAGTAGGTTTATACAAACACTTTTACACGTCAAACATTTTTTTTTAACTAGATGAGGCCGGCGTTTCCTATCTGACTACTCTGAGAAGTAACACTACTTCTACTTTGAGAAATCAAAAATGCTTTGGTTTGAGTTCCCACAAAATGCTACCAACCCACTTCCCTAACTATAGAACGTACGCACATTATCTTAAGTAAAGGAAACTGCTCGTAAAACTTCACACGTATTCTATTTTGACAGCAAACATCAAGTTACATAACACAAACAGCGACGTTACGGTCATGCGTGCCGTACCGCCGGGAATCACGGAAGAAACTGTGGCCTTTACCAGCTGCCTTTGATAAAGTTCCACGTTTCATATTTGTGTATCATAAAATTCGTATCGTTCATGGAAATTGCTGTTTACTTGATGTGTCCTAATATAGGCTTACGGCACCAGATTTAAACGTTTTACAGATATTTTATAGGAGCTCAGCGTCATTGAAAACGCTCCATTCCAAAAGCATCATCATTATGCAGATCTTGTAGCAAAAAATATTTTATATTTGATGTAGACACCCAATAATGCTTTTAGTGTATTATTTCTCAACCCTGCTATAACCCTAACAGCAACTGTTTCCCAAAATAATGTACACACCAAAACCATGTTTGTTTTGATTTAAAAATATAAACTTAAACTTAGTCGCGCCATCGACATTCGATATATGTGAAACCTAAACGTCTCAAATAACTGAAGCACATACCAACACAGCCACTGAAATCACCCCTTTCTTTCCAAGATTAGCAAAAAACAAAAGATCGAGACCACACCGCAAGCTTGTTTCACGGCAAACTCCCTCCCTTATCCTGTCGCTATAAAACGGCAGATGATCTAAAAATAAATTGGTGACATCCGGCCTCTTCATAAGGACTTTTTTCTTAATTTTAGACATAATTGGTACTAATAAAGTCTGTGCGTGGCGTAGGTTGACTTTTAAAAGATTCGTTAGTGAGTGTCGAAATTTGAATTGAAGACAGGTTGACCGTTGAAGCAGATGAATTTGAATTGGAACATAGGACAATGCCCTACAATTGTTGTGTTAATCATATTAGCAGTAACGACAGAGACAGACTGTTATGTCTTTAGAAAAGGGGTTAAGATTGTGATCTACAAAATAATGAGTTTAATTCATTCTTACTGCTTGGATTTATATTCCATTCTTCACGTAATCTGTCCTTGCAAATGTTGTGTGAAGAGGTATTTTTCCTTCTACGCAAATCAGTCATTTTGTATGGCTTTCATAGTTATGAAACTTGCCCTGATTTCATTGTTTTATGGACTACATATTTATTCTCAATATTTTCCTTCACATGTTTATAGACAATTTGTATAGTTTTATAGTGTTGATTTTCTTTTCATCCATAAGATCAAAGTCTTGTTCTGTAATACGATGTAACACTTGTTGATCCTTATTCAATTAATCAAGATAGACAGCTGAATCCGTTTATGGTTTCAAGAGTCTGTAAATCCGACGTTTTGATATGGATCGATTTCATGCATATCAAGTTCTGATGCGTGTACAGGTAAAGATTCTACGTAGGACTCCCAATACCCCTTGAGCCGGCCACGACCCGGCCTTGAGATTTCCATAAAACCAAGTCTTGAAACTATACAAAATAATGCTATTGTTTTGTGAATGTCATGTCCATAAGTTTGAAAGGCTGCTTTCCTTTCAATTTTCCTGAATGCTCTTAAAGAGCTTTAGTGATCTGATAAGGCCCTTAGGCAGCTTCACATTTTGGGAAAGTGCAGCTTTGAAAGTTTATCGTATAAACCATTTTGGTACCCAATAATGAATGATTGCACGTTCTCCTTTATCTTTCATCCCTAACCCTACATTTAAAAGTTAAAGATCAGCTCCTGATTACTGTAATACCTCACACATCGCTCTAATAGATAAATATCGACAGTTTTACTGTTTTACAGCTCAATCAACCGCAAATTCTAAATCTCGTGCCCATTAAACAGACATAAACAAACACAAGTGCTTTCAGTGCAGCGTCAGACGCTTTCCGCGACGGACGTGTGTTGCGTATGACGTCATTTACGCGCGAGAAAAACCCACATGCAAATATAAACCTTACAGTGACATAATAAGGTTGATTTCAGCCTGAATACAGTGCTGTTTTAGACATGTGAGATGTAATTGACCGTTAGACTGTGACCGTTTTTAATTTGTGCATCGAATGATTAGAGCAAATGTGATTTATTTGGGGTGCAGTCAGTTTTCTTAGAATCTGTAGGAAATAGGAGGAGACGCATGCAACTGCTGGAAATAGAATTATGTGTAACGGCTTTATCGGCCCGTGGATTACGTGTGGAATTGTTTTGTTCTACGTATGTAAATAAGGAAATTAGGGTAAAACTTGTAATAAATAGGAATGTGTTCGGCAGCGCGTTGAAACTGACTTACCTACTGCGTGATAGATTCAGTTCATTGTTTCATTGTGAAAACATAGATCAAAAGTTTTGAAGTCAGTTTCAGGCGAGGTGTTTTATAATTTCAGCATGATCGACACTAATCGAAATCTTATTGAATCTCAACACTTTCCCAAACTAGATCGTATAAATAGATAGCCACAGAGCAAATAGAAACAAACAAAGCTTTTATACAAAGCTTTCCCTCCACTTGAATGTAAAAAATAGGGCACTGAAAAATGTTTATATTCGTATATTATCTTTAAAACTATTCCAATCGTTTCGCAGCCCTATTCAAGTATGCTAAACATTTGTTTATCCTAGAATCTGTGTCCCGTTTTAAGCTGTCTGCACTTAGTTATTTTAAAATAATATATTCCCCTTGTGTTTTGTCCTATTTTCGTTTTGGTCTGAACATTTTATTCGTACCAAATGTGAATACTAAGCATCTGTTATATCGACACACTTTACGAAGTGTTTACACCTATTTAGTCTGCAAATATTGGTACAGTACTTACACGCAAGTTTTGTGTAGGATGGACATTATTCTGAGCAAAACATACACCTTTGTTTTTCGTGAATATTTATAGAAGTATGCATTCACCGAGGTCCGAGTGAATGACTTGCTAATTCACCTGTTGATTGTAAGAGCTGTGAAGGTGATCAGTATGAATCCATCATAATTTGGGATAGAAATTCCCTGTTTGTCAGACGCTTGTCATCACATAAAGTCGTAAATGTCAACACAGAGTATTAAAACTTGCTCGTGAAGGAGGAGGCGGGACGCGTGAGGGAGAGGCAAGCTTTGCACCCTCACGCCCCTAGTCGCCGCAGGAGACGCCCTGGGCGTCGGGAATTGGCAGCCGATTCCCGGCCACCGTAGGCGCGGGCTTGCGGACGGCGAGCAATGGGTAGCTCGCCGTCCGGTAAGGACCAAGCCCGAGTCGACGGCGCGTCGTGTTCCACGCGCGCCTCAAAGAGATGTCAGCACTATTGACGGGGTCCGCTAGGGCCGATGCCAGCTAGGGTTGCGGGATGTTCGAAAGAGTTACCGTGGCCCCAGCACAGGCAACAGAAGGAACACGGGTGGGTTTTAGTCAGTAAAAGTCTGACACGCCCTCCCGCTCCGCCCAGAGCGGGAGAAGTCATTTGATGATTTCCCATCCACAAAAAAAAAAAAAAAAAGAGTATTAAAACTTACCCCAGAAAGCCATCAATGTGTCACTCATCAAAATAATTAGCTTAACTACTCTGTGACTTCTCTATTTTCAGTTGAGGTTTTGGTCAGTCCTGAAATGTCTGAAGTGTCAACATATGCGTCCTCCCATCAAGGCTCCCAAGTTTTGAAGTAATAGCGGAATACAATACGTCTCTCTAGTTTGATGTTTCATTCATTATTTAATGAAAGCTCATCTCAAGCTCAATATTTCAACTTTTGATACGAGCTGTTTACTCTCTAGCTTGTTCAACATCAACCATTACACTTCCCGTCACAAGCAAACAAAAACTGCTACTACTATTTCAACACCATAGATGGACCACCAAATTCAATCTCCCCTATGCTTTACATTACACTATAGATTCTCTCTCCCGCCCCATTAAACACATCATAAACATATTAATACAATCGATCCCTCGATTCGATGGGCCATTGACGGCCACTCGTGCCACTTGAATCCCGGTGTTTACATCGCGGCATAGTAATGCTTTAGTAGAGAAAATTATTAATGAGGAGCATTGAACTTGACATTTTAATGTACCCCTCATGTCGCCAGATGCTGGCGTTTTAATGTTCCGTACTAGAATGGGGTACCAGATGTCCGTAGATAAAATAATATAATGTTATTTATTACTCATTGTTGAAAGTATGCAGGACTGTACGTGGTAGTTTAGTATGAGCGTAGATAGGGGGGGCTGCATTGTAACCTTTAGTAATTTAAGAATTTAGCCTGGCATAAATGCCTAGTAAAGGGGAAACAAATATTTAGAGTGCTACATGACGAATCATGCGTTTAATTTAAGTATTGACCGCGTCTTATCTTAGCCAGGTACTAATATAGTTATTGTGGTTAACAATGAAGTTGCCATGTGAACTTGACGAATATGGACAATACCTGACAATCCATACACCTCCCTCCAGTAATAAATACGCGTCCACTTCTTGTCTTACGAAGTTAGCTTTGCGCTTTGGCATTGTCGATTGGAATTGTAATATATGTACAATTAGGTGTTTTAATTAGTAATTAGCTTCTCAACTGACACACATTTTCTTATTGTTTGCAGCTGTTAGCACCTCACACGATTCAATTACCGTATATTTAAACATTCAAGTTAAACAAACCCTCGTTTACAAATTCTCTTTTCATTATCAAGCAAACACTGCAACTTAGCGTCATCACTTGCTCTGCTTTATAACAATAACACACCGAAATAAACCTTATTGTCCTTACAATAGGGGTGTTGACGTATTGTATTGAACACGTGCATCTGTTTGCCCACACATGGCTATCTTTTTCTTGGCGTTATTTTTGTACGCAGGCGCAGCTGGATTCGTTTGTGAGGGTAGTAATAATATATTTTTGTGTGACTGTTTAACCTACTCGTGTCGATGTAAGTGGTGCTATTTTTTCTTAGTTAAATGGGTGTATGACGTAAAGAAGTAATAAATTTTATTTCTATTGAGGTCGAAACCCAATTTCAGCCTTGGTGATCTAATTCTGTCGTTTTAAGTGATTTTAAACAAAGGTGCTGTACCAATATTTGTGTGAAAATAATGTTGAGTTTATTTTGTTATTTACTGAACTCCGAGGTAGGTATCGACGTAAAGATTCACAGTTTACGTTTGACGCTTGGAATTTTGAATATTAAATCTGTTTGAAGATTCATCCCATGTATAAATTATAGGGAATGCAATCTCGCTCTTGCGAGATCTCGTTCTCCCGAGATCTCGGCAATATGTACCGAGATTAATCTCGGCTGAAAATCGGACGACATCTCGCGAGATTAACGAGATTGCATAGGAGCATTAATACATGGTGTTTTTCGGGGGGTCTAAGGGAGAACAGAACACTTACAGTTGGCAGACAATTGCTTGCGCCCTGTAGTCCCTACCAGTGTAGAGGCTGAAAGGCGTTTTCTGTAGCTGGTTATATAGCCTGGAACATTAGAAGCCGTCATGTCGGACGACGCAATAGATACCTACTTTGTTTTTTATGAAGCTACTTCCAAGATTTTGAGGATTCATTTTTATTATATTAAATTACTTAATTGTTTAATTTTAATACTAAAAATGAAGACTGATTATTTGATTGATAAAAGATGTTATAAATAAATGATTAGGTATTAAAAAAGTAATTAAAAAAAAAATTAAATCGACTTCAAAAAGAAATTAACTCAAAATTATGGAATAACTTTAATTTCGGAAGTCGGTGTCTTACGAGCTGTAATTTAGTTTTTTTGCCACCGACCTCGGAAATTAAAGTTATTTTATAATTTTGAGTTAATTTCTTTTTGAAGTCGATATAAGTTTTTAAAATTACTTTTTTATTTCATAATTTTTAGTTTTAAGTAAAAACTGGAATATTCGTTTGTAATAAGTAATTAATAGTTTTGTTGTAAATATCGCACTAGGATTTGACCGAGGTTTTGAATGTTTCCCTTTGACACCACCACCCATAGCTCGTATCAATAAGCCAGGCCGTCATACTTATACGTATTAGTCCATATCTTGAAAAATACTGAACCGATTTTGATGAAACTTGCACTATTCCCTAAGTTGAAGAAAATGTAAGCCAATAAAAAATACTTTCACAATCTGATTAATAGTTTTGGAGAAATGCGTGGACAAACATACTTACAAACATGCACATACAAACTTTCAAATATACATACACCTATAAAATTTTGTATAATTGATTGGAAGCCCTAATACATTATCATATGTCAATATATTGCAGTTCCAATAATATTGCATACATACGTGTTGAATTGATAACCTCCTTCTTTCTTTGAAGTCCGTTAAAAATACATCAAATTTCTTATTATTTTCCTATCAATTATTCTATTATTATGACAATTAAAAAAAAAAACAAACCGATTCACCAATCTCGCGAGATTCTTTCCGGTTTTGCATTAATAAATAGTGATTATTCATATCAACAGGAGCTCCTTTCTCCGTATAATCAGTGTTTTACCAACAAAAAGTTTCTAATATGACAAAATTATTAAAACTCTGCATGCGTTCTTTCCAATAAGCTACAATAAAAGCATATACAATCTACCCTCACTTATCAAATATCGCTCAAAACAATGACGGTGTTATAAAAAATGAGTTACATACGATGACATTAACCTTAAACATTAATGAAAGGATGTTCAATGAAACCTGTTTTTAATTAACGTAAACTCATATCAGTGTTTTTCATACTAATGAAGACGCTCCGGAAACTGTTTCCTTAGAATTGCACCTATAACACTTTCCGCATTTGATATCTTTCCAATTATTTTATTGTGCTCCACAATTTTCAGACGTGAGTTGTACAACTTACAGTTTAATTTAGATCGACACTAAACAATTAGACAGACGAACAAACGTGCATAATGTGTGAACTAACAAGTTGTACGATAAGAGTGTTACAAATAAAGTTATTGTTACTAACTTAACTACCTAAAGACACTAAAGATGAAGTTAACTAAAGACATAGTGTTGTGCAGTTGACAATGTGACATCATCATGGTGATTTTGAGAAAGTTTATGGTATGTTTTATGTGAATAGTTAACACTTTCAATGCCAACCAAAATATGCATGATCACTAGCATGCCCAAAAATAGCAACGTTTCATCTATATGACTCGGGAGGCGAGTTCTTGGCGTGTGGATAACTTTGTAGAGAACCCGGGAGCCGGGTCTTTGACATTGAAAGTGTTAATGTTCATAGATAGTCATTGATTTCACATGAAAATTATATTTTGTTGTTGCTGCTGACATCTAAACAGTGTCCAATAGTTGGTTCCAGTGTGAGAATAGGCTAGAAAGCGAAGAATCAATAGTTTTTTCAGGATCAATGCTTGAAGCCAGGACTAAGTCTGTATTGATGACATTGAACGCATGATGTATCATTTAAAAGGTGTTGATTGTGTTTTATATTAAATCCACCTGCCTACACTCCCAACTTCCTCATATTCTAAGAGAATCATCTGTATACTAATGAATGGTTTTGTCAACAGTGTTCAAGTCTTCGCGACGAGCTATCCGTCGGCGAGGACAAGTGGAAGACGAGAAGAAACATCAGCTTCGACCAGAACAGACAGCTGGAGGAGGTCACCAGAGAAAGGTGAGGATTTATTCTACTCTCTTACCGAACTTAGAACATAGATTTATCCAAAGTTTCTTAAACATAATTAAACATAACTAGAGAAATGTGGGTGTACTAAAGGTACACCTCTGCCTAATCCTTCGGGGATTACAGGAGTCGTATTAAGTGATGGGTTTCTGAAAGCTCTAGAATTTAATCAGTTGTAAAATCTCATGTCAGGCTGTAGGATTGATTGTCTTTGTGCAATATTAAAACATACGATGGCCTGAGGACTTACAATTAGACAAGTGACAATCGCTTTCAAAGCGCTTCGTTTTTACAGCACTTAGCTTATGTCAGATTTATACATTGACTGAGCATCGTTATCGCTGATAGAATGTCACTTTGTCTAGGCCCTCTGGCCTAATTCAGTAACGTCTGGTACGACGAGTGTGTCACTGGGGCTGTGCGGCACACACGAGACGGGACGAGGCTAGGCGGTGTACGTAGCGCTTAGACTGCTATAAGGGCCCCAAACATGATTATGTATGTGGGAATAAAATGGGAAATCATTTATTAGATTGAATAATTCGATAATACTCGGCCAGGATTCCTACTTCCTCTGTTAGGCACGGATTTAATAAATCTCGCTGTTATTTTCAAGCAACTTATTTTATAAAAGTATGGAGATTTACTTCTTGGTAAAAGTGCAGGCTCTTGTTGATTGGCGGACTAGAGGAGGTGCTAGGCGCTAGTACTTTGTGCAGTTCTGACTTTTCTATTAGGGATTTAAATTTTAATGGAGGGGGATCTCAAATCGACACTAGCTAACAATATTTGTGTTCAGTTAAGTAACACACCTCTTCACAACTCTTAAAATGTATGTTTATTTGAAGATATTAAGGAGAACTTCGTACGCCTGGGAACGGAATTCGATTCTGGGTTAAAGTGTAACATGTGTTGTTCCGGGTTGCGTCACGACCGGTCGCTCATCAAAACGTTGCAGCCGTTTGGTACAAACAAACAGTCAAACTGACACATGATTAATTTACTACCCAAAATGTTTGTGATGCACGCGTTTTAAGTGTGGCCTTAGATATACTTTGGGACACGTTAACACACAATACATTGATTTTTGCAGACGGCAAACAAGCACGTAATACATCGATCTATTTTCACGGTCGCGGGCGTGTTTATCTAGCTTTTCTTTTGTGTCAGTTAGAATCAATAGGAATAAGACAATGTACTCCTTATTGGTAGCTCTTCGCCATATGATGACGTACTATTTGGAACCGTGCAACTTTTAATTATTTTGACTTCTCATAACAACACGAGAAGGCCTCATCGTCCCTCTGCCCTTATCCCAGCTCGCGAAGGCCATTTTATTTTAAGTTTGATCTCAATCAATGTTTATTCAAGTAAGTACAAAACCCAAACTGCGGCCAAGAAACTGGGCATCCTAAATAGGGTGAAGCGATACTTTACGCCTGGACAGCTTTTAACTCTCTACAAAGCGCAAGTCCGATCCTGCATGGAGTATTGCAGTCACCTTTGGGATGGCTCGGCCAAATACCAACTTGCCGCGCTTGACTCGGTGGAACGCAGAGCTAAGAGGCTCATTGGCGACGTAAGACTGGTGGATGCCAAGCTTCACAGCTTGGCTCATCGCCGCAAGGTTGCCTGCTTGACGGTCTTCTACAGATTATACTTCGGGGAGTGTGCTCAAGAACTCCACGACCTCATTCCGCCGGCCCCCTTCTATCAGCGGACATCTAGACGCACTGCAGGTTACCATCCTTACCTAGTTGCTATTCCACCAATTCACACTAAGCGTTTCCAAATGTCTTTTGTGTTGCGCACAGCAAAGGAGTGGAACTCTCTGCCTGCGTCTGTGTTTCCGAACGCATACAACCCCGATCTCTTCAAAGTGAGAGTGAACAGGCTTCTTCTGGGTAAGCTCGCTCCATCGTCGACTTTGTATCTGTCATCTCTGACCTAGACTAGAGTCAAGAGCAAACCTATCTCAATTAAAAAAAATAAATAAAAAAAGTTCATGCTAACTTATAGTAAATATTTCCAGGGATGACCTAAAACGTGTGGCAGTGAGCCTACACCGTGTGGTGGGGCAGCTGGTGGCGTACTGCGCCTGCGCGGAAGACGAGCTCAACCGCACTGTGCTAGCGCAGCTACTGGCCCGGCTTGTACCAGGAGACAATGAGTGAGTATCCCGATTTACAATTCATGATTACGGAAAACAGTGTTTTCGAAAGCGTAATATGCTGTTCAAGTATTGGTTGCGATTGGTTGATCGAAATGACAATAACCTATTATAAGTATTATTATCATAAGATTTCTCCTATATTTTCCGGAGTAGCCTACGTAGATAAAGTCTCGATTAGAGATCGGCTCTTTCCAAAACGACGTCACTGGTCTAGTGTGCTTAGGAGGAGCTCAACACATCAAGCGTGCTACGGTGCGGCGTGTCGCGGTTTTTATTTCTTGTGTTGCTTTCCTTATAAATAGTTTCATCAAAATTATAGCCAAAAGTATAGTGTACCGAGTTGGAAACTAAAGTGTACATCGACCGCATCGCGTTTGTTATTCTCATCCTTTAAGTCAATCTCAATAATGACTTGTTTAATACTTAGTACAGTTCGATTATCACAAACTTTTTCTAACCACTTAAATCTTCCACTATTCAGCAAAAATCTATTTACGAATTAACAAGACGAACGCAACTAAGCCGCCGCCGCAACACGAGGTGCGCCATTGACACAACAAAACTGTTTGGTTCGTCTGCGCGTGCGCTTCGTTTTGTCGCTCTTGAGCCGCTTTGATCTATCAGCATTGTAGGTGATGAATTTAGTTCAGCTGCTCGGGTTACTAGGAATATTAGTCATACACAGAAACAATAAAAGAAATTAAATCCGTTCGATGTGCGGATTTACGTTGGAAATGTCGGGTTTGGAATTGACGTCCATATTTTTGGATTACCTATACATTTTTTTTTCCCACAAAACGTCAATTATGATTGGCACAAGCAAAACACAAAAATAATTAATTAATAACTGTTTATTAAAGTAATGCAATTGACACCTACTCACGATTTAGGAACAAAATCAATAATGGCAAATAGCTAATAGAACAAGGAGGTCTGTTTATAGCTCAGCTCATCAGCACGAATAATAAAGACATTAGCACCCTCACTAAGTGCAGCGTTAGTACTTTTGGCAAACTGTTATTGCCGTAGCCAAATTGGTTATCCCTTAGCGCCTTCTTATAAGGTGGTCCTCTACTAAACCCGGAAGAACATGTGCATAGTCCTTATTCCTTCCACACAGAGACTACAATGCATTAGCTTTATAACACTACATTTAATTGCAAACAACAAAGAGTAACGGTGATTAAGAGAAATTAGCAGTATGAGTGTACTGGCGGAAACTGCGATTTAATGGCGAGGTGCTAAAGTAAGCGCTTGTGACGCTCTCCCGCCGTATATAGGTAGGGTTGACTCTTTAGTAATAAAAAGGTATTGTAATTTTAATTTTGCTGAGCCTAATTTCCCACCTTTAGTGATATACTTCGTGGCGGAATCGGCCTTTTTTACGTCGAACACGCTAATTGAAAAATATTCATCGTTGAACACCACCCTTTTGAGCGCAGACATCTTATTGTAAATTAGCTACTGAATTTTTTATGACAAGCACACATTTCTCATTTCTCCTACTAAGTTATATAACTTTTAATGGTAGTGATTCAGATTCCAACTCACGACGGTCGCAATTCGAAACTAGCATTAGAATTAGGGCTATTCTCGCCTAAAATTAAAATCAAACTATCTTCTACGAGTAAACCCTAACAAAACCGCTCGTGTTTATAATCACTAGGTGTTAAGATTCACGTAAAATTAATATCCCCGGGAGGCGCTGTCTCCTTGGCAACGCGCCAATCTTGCCACACTAATAATATTGATGGATTACTTAGATTTGTTGGCGGGTGGGATTTCGTCTAAATGGGTGACGCATTTCGCGGAGATGCAATCATTGCATTAATCATGTTTTGCTGTCGATTTTTATAAAACTCCTTCTGGCTTTAGGTGGGTGATGTGGTGACTAAGGAATCATATTTTTGTTTTATGACTAGCCGGCAGTAATAACAGCCGCACGAGCCGCACGAGGAGCTCGTGGCTAAGTAATAACAGCCGCACGGGTCGATCCATCAGGTTAAGCTACGCTTGCCGGGGTTTTCCGTGGATGGGTGACCATCTTTACATACCGAGACTCCTCCGTGCCTCGGAAAGCACGTTAAGCCGTTGGTCCCGGCTGTCATTCGTAGATCTTTGACAGTCGTTACGGGTCGTCAGAAGCCCGAAAGTCTGACAACCAGTCTTACCAAGGGGTATCGTATTACCCAGTTACTGGGTTGTGGAGGTCAGATAGGCAGTCGCTCCACGTAAAATACTGGTATTCAGCTGCATCCGGTTAGACTGGAAGCCGACCCCAACATAGTTGGGAAAAGGCTAGGCAGATTGATTTTGACTAGCCGGCAGTAATTTGCATATTCACACACGATACTGCTGTACTAGTAATAGCCAACTTGAAATTCACATGGTTGTTGTGAAAATAAAACAAAAAAACATCAATAAGATTAGAACAGCTATGTATAACACTATGTCCAGTGACGATATAAATTCTACTAAAGCTTTCATAGTATGTGTAGATCTGCACGCGATTAACCGGCGCAGGTGGGCTGAGCGTCCTACTTGCAGGCTTTATCATGATTTGTGAGGGTAGCATTATCACCAGCTGTTTAGCATAGCGATAAAGTGTGCAAGTAAAGCGGTGGATAATATCAGATGCTCAAGTGTAAGCACTATTTCCCCCATATTCTATATTACTAGGTGTCCACCTGTTGACCATACAGTTACTTACAAACACACACAATTAGTAGGTACTTATAGGTACTACTAGATACGTTGGCCTGAAGCCAAGTATCCCTTATGTCCGTAATTACACTAGTCTCGATGCGAACAACATTTGTACGACATAAGTTATATCATAGCATTACGTACTCAATTCCTATCACATACTTATGTTAATACTGTGTTGAGAACTGCTGGGAAGTCTAGCCGTCATTAACGTAAAACCATGAAATGTTTATTACAATAGGGCCGATTTATCTTAGCGAGTCTGAACATAGGCACTGCGAACTTTCGCGCATGTTCTCTCACTCACACTCGCCTCATGTCACCATTTGGTTCCTAAAAAATGTTACTGCGCAGCCTTCTGCGCGAAGTTCGGACTCGCCAAGATAAATCGGCCGTACTGTATTTGTACGTTGTCAAATACTATTTCCGCGTGTAACAAATAGAACTGCAAACGTTATGGCTAAACTAAATGGACACGCATGATTTTACCTTAGTTCTGCTATTTTCCGAACGTTTTATTATTGTCCAAAACTATTATTACAAACATACAATTTGTAGCCCAACAAGTCCGATACTGATGTCTTTACCGAGAAGGTTCTATTTAATTGAATTATGATTTACCTTACATCTTCACGGTATCAGGGGCGTAGCCTTCATACAACCCGATTCCTATCGGCTTCCCTTCGGAACAACCACTCTTCTTAATGTCTACTATTGCCAAATAATATGGAACACCTGTGTGTGTAACTGTGCATCACATCACATTACACAATTATATTTAATACCAGTTTAATACATCATAAGATTAAAAATCTACAGTTTTTTGTCTGAGTTTAAAGAGAACTGAACAACTTTATCATGATCAATGATATACTTTACTACTTGCCCAAATAATCGTAATTAACGTAAAAAGCGTGTTCCTATTCGCAACTTTCTCTTAAAAGTCTCAAACAAACATAATCCTGCTTCGTACCTGGCGTTGCGCCAGCGCAGATGCCCTTTCCATGTTCCTGCTGCACTTACGTGGGTGGCAACGTCAGTTAGTAAGGGTACCGGGAGGACATGCAAGAGATATTATAGCGTGTCGTGTTCCGTTACGTTAGAAAAAGATTAAACAAAAATGTTGTGGCGTTTATGTGCTTTCTGTTACCCTGGAAAGTTCTGTCGTTAAAACTACGAAATAAAGTTGCTTTGAGTAAGAATGAACCCGACCAAAGGACATTGACCAGGTCTGGACCAAATGCTGCCCAGACATGGGAGTACTTCCAAATGGTTCCTTTCATCAATAATATATACTTACAAAAATAAAATAAAAAATTGGTCCCACAGTTAAAGTTTCTGGTAATTTTAATTATTTATTTAATTTTTCTTAAATTGGATAGGTATGTACCATGGGAGAAACGAACATCTATACACCGTAAGGACTATTCTTGCTTGCAGCGCTCGGCCGCTATAGTAACGCTTGTTAACAGATGTGGTCATCGTGTGCTCGGGATTTTGTTTTCAAATTGGTCGGATGTAAGTTTCCTCGATAATACGTATAAGATAGCACTGATGAGTTTGAACTCGTTGGTTTTCTCTTGACAAGTACTATAACAGCCCTAGATAGTATCCAGGGTCTGATAATGGAGCAGGAAGGTGACCATAGGAACTCCTCAACCAAACAAGACAGCACCATTGTACACAGTAGGTGGTGTTCAGAGTCTGATGATGGAACTGGAAGGTGGCCATAGGAACTCCTCAACCTAACAAGACAGCATCATCGTGTTTGGACTCATTGGATACGTATTGACAAGTGCTATTACACTAATGGTGCTTAGGGTCTGATGATAGAGCCGGAAGGTGACAATAGGAACTCCTCAACCAAACAAGATAGCACCATCGTGTTTGAGCTCATTGAATGTATTGATAAGTGCCATAACGCTAGGTAGTGTCCAGGGTCTGATGATGGAGCCACAAGGAAGCAATAGGAACTCCTCAACCAAACAAGACAACACCATCGTGTTTTGACTAAAAAGATAAGCAGATTAAGTATCTCGACCTGGGCTCACGAGTTTGTCAACATGTGGGATGTGGATACAGCAGTCATTGTGCCGTTAGTCGTGACGGCCAATGGCATAATAGCCAAGAACCTTGACCAACGCCTGAGGAGGCTCTCGTTAGGCAGCTGGATCAAGGTCTTGATCCAGAAAGCGGTACTTCTGGACACGGCGTGTATTGTTAGGAGGGTCAGGAGCCCTGACCACCAGCACCTTGAACCCTGTTCCCGATACCGGTGGGCTACTATTTTTTATATTTTTAAATTTTTTTATAAAAATATTTAAAAAAGTAAATGAAAAATGTAAATGTATAAATGAAATAAAGGAAATAATAATTTGTTTAAAATAATTACTGTCATTAATTAGTAAAATGCGCCATTAGTTGTCATTATTCATCAATAAAAAAACCTAAACAAAAGATACTTTTTCTCAAAACTCCTCGGATAGATTTTGAAGAACTCTAGTATAAGCCCAAGGAGCATAATCCACTGTGTGTCCATTCTGGGCAGCACTTGGTCCAACTCCCATATATGGATGGTCAATGTCCTTTGCCAAAATATTTTGCTTTAGGGACATCCCAAAGAGAAAAGTATATTTTATTTTCAAATATTTTAACGCACAAAAGGTGGCTACTCACCTCTGCCTACCCTAGACAGGCGTGATGATAAGTTATCTTAAAAATAAACATTTTCTTCATTATTTACAGAATATATGGCTGGCCGTCGATTTGTATTCAATGTTCCTTCTCTGTATTAAGCAAAGGCCTTTGCATTAAGATGTCTCTAACAAAATATTTCATCTCTTCTATTCCAGTACGATCATAGAAGAAGAGTCTCGAGCATCAACTCCGAACCTGTCAGGCGAGTTGAACCAGAGCCTCATCTCTCGCGGCGGAAAACATGTGCACTTTGCGCCTGATCTGAATGCTATACTGACGGATTTGGATGAGGTGAGTTAAAATTAACATTAACAAGGCATGGCTTATAATCAATATTTTGTCACTGCGAAAACTAGCAATTTTTATCATTAAAAACTTCTCTTGGGGTACATTTAAATAGCCTTCACCTGTCAATCTTCACTAAGTTCGTTCTAGCGCTGCATAGGCAGCCAATCCCGCTACCAGCTTGCAAAATGGCTTTTAATTTGAATACGGCACGAGCTGTTCTCATACAGTTCGTGCTGACACGAAAGAGAAAAAACCTTCTAAAACTTCTGATTTTGACTTCTGAATTTAAATTTGCATCTCCCATCAATTGCGATGAACTATGTGGTTTACCGGATTTTAAAGTAAACAATATGTTGTATCACAGGAGGGACTAGTAAACTTCTTACAACAACAGCGCGACCTGGGCGCAGATATCAAAAAGGAACTGGAAAATTCTCTGCGGCGACTGAGATACGAAGCTCATTCACTGCTCGACTTATCTGCTAAGCTTGCTCCCAGTAAGTAAACCTATGTATTGCACAAAATAACCATAACATTCAGCGTCATCATTCAGCCCACAGGCTGTTGGACAATTGCTTCCCCAAGTTTCGCCACAACGACTACATTATAACATTAGCTTTTTATTTATGTTAATAGCTGATCCGACAGACGTCGTTTTCTGATTATCGGGACAACTTTTCTAATTTTTCTTTCCATTAAAACCTTATTCGGACTATTAAGAACATTAAAAAAAAAAAATAACCAGCCGTTCTCAAGTGATGCATTTATTTTTTAATTTATATGGTGGCAAACAAGCAAGTGAGCCATCTGATGGTAAATGGTCACCGCCGCCTGTGGATGTCCAATACCAGAAGCATCGCAAATGCTCTGCCAGCTCAGAAACAAAACTGAAATGAGGACATATCAGTTTTGTTGTGGCTGTTATTAATATGTCTGTTATTATACCACACTGCCAAACGACTATAAAACTACTTTTAACTGGAACATACTAACGCTGGTTGGTGGTTTCTCGAAAACGAACCAACCATACAAAGTCCACATTTAATATTTATTCTTGTTTTTCTGTCTAGGAATCCGTCCAGACACAAGTAATATGCTGGAATCCAGTATACAGATCACCGAGCTGGTCCACGACCTGGATTCTAAACAGAACTGCGACAACTGTGAACTGCATCGAAAGGTAATCATTTATTGTGTCCTTTGAATCTTGCTATCAAAGAACAACTAATTGGGATCCTTCTAAACTTTCTTCTTCGAGTTTTAAAAATATGTAAAGGACTGTCGGCTACTGTGCTGGTGTCATAGAGAAACGTTTTGGTATCTCCGGCGGGAGGTACTGGACTTCTCCTATGTCATTGGAAGTATTATTTATAATCATTGAATGATACACAGGTTGGCTTGCACCGAACTAAACTTTTTTTTTTCAATGGAGTGTGCAACTTGCAGACCAGATAAGAAATAAAACACACACTTGTACACTTTTGTTACAGATTCAAAAAGAAAGTCCCGTTAGTAAATTTAAGTAGTTGCCGGTAGCAAATTGAAGTGTTTTGTTGAGAACCGAGGACATTAATGTTGTGGTTTATGTTCCAGAACATGGAAGAAGCGATGGCGGAGTGTCTGCAGCGGGAGAACTTACTTCGTTCAGACCTGGAGGCCGCCATGATCAAGATCGCGCAACTCATGACCAGCGGTGAAGTTATTGCTGAAGGGTTAGTATCATAAAGATTAATAGATCAGCAACTCACTCACTTAGTTTTTATCTGGTGACATTCCTAAGGGTTTAGCATTACTCTCTTTTGGTCAGACAAAGAGCACAACTGCAAAAAAAAAAGCTCTTTTTGAGATTCTATTTAGCAGAGAGCTAAGTTCTACTGAAAGCAAAGTTTGGTATGATACATGTCCATATATCATACCGAACTTTGCTTTCAGAATTACTTGACGCATCGTCACTCGTGGGCCGTGCAGTTAGTCACTACTACTGTAATCCATTCAGGTGTGCGACAAAACGACCACATAACTTTAATACGATTGGCATGTTTGTCTTATAATGTCTTACGTATTACAAACCATGTTATGCTTGTCCTTAGATACGGCACAGGTCCACAACTAGGCTCCCTGCCCACCCGCTCTCGTCCGTCTCCCAGCGTGACGCACTCTCTGGACGGCAGCTGTTCTCCCAGAGTGCAGCGACTGGCGCACGACATTGACTCCCTTCAGAAGGAGCGGGATGATCTGCATCAACAGGTACGATATCACATAAACGGTTACTGTGGCAGGTGACATGAAAAAAAAACTACCGGAGCCATCGCATTGTCCAAATGCTCTCGAGATAGTGCCAAAACTGAAGATAAATATGAGGAGAACCAAATACTACTTTACTTCTTACCCGACCGTTAACGTGACGTGGCTTTAGGAAGAGACTGTCAATGAGTGACAGGACAATAGTAGTAGTAGTGACAGATGACTATAACGCAAATTTTTTTCTTTAACTTTGTATACGGCGAGATACTGTGCTTGACTTAAATGATGAATTAGAACAAATTTTCGCACCCAAGGACGAATGTATAATAAAATCTTGGACGTACGTAAAATCTTTCACACAGACAATACACAAAAATGCACTTGATTTTCTTTTACTAATATTTATAATAACTTATTATCTATATATTATGTACATAATATTATTATATAGTAAACAATAACTTGTAATTATGTTGCACCGACGCACGCGCAGGTCAAAAGGATGACCGACTCACCCGTGCATAAGATATGTTGCGAGAAGGTAACGCACGATACGAGATGCTTATGTATATGTTCCTATTTATATATGTACAGTAGCTTGTAAGCTTTATATTGGACAACTCTAGCTTTTAATTTTGATGGTTTTTAATTTGATGGTGTCCAACCAAATTGGACCATCATGTACAGTTGGTGACCTGAGATAAGTATCCACCCTGATTAGCAGTTTACTTATTCAGGTGGATAGTTATCTCGGATCACCGCCTGCATGTGTAGCTTTGGTTGTGATGCTGCTCTTATAGCCTAAGCGATAAGTGTACTTGTATGTGTGGTCCGAAATTATGAATATTTTATTATTAGTTCTTTCATTTAAAAAAATTTACGCCCCGCATGGCTTCATTAGCTTTTAAAACTGTTCTAAGTGTCGTTATGTAAGGAAATATATCCATTTATTGGTTTGTCGCTCGTCCTATGATGTTTTTTCATATAATTATCTCTGACTCCGGCTTCTAAAACGCAAATTCAAGATAAATGTCAACATACTGTTTTAAATAAACCTTGTTGGTGCCTACAATTTGTTTGTTCTACAATCTGTTGTACACTACAGTTGGAAGCCGCAAACCGTCAGCTTCGCTCAACGCGTCAATTCGTAGAAGAACAAGCCAGTGAACGCGAAGCCGAGCGCGACGAATTCGCGAGACGACTGGCGGACCTCAGAGACGAGAACAATAGGCTCGCCACGAGGCTGCAGAACAACGCTAGGATACTTAATGAGGTCAGTGAATGGGTGTAGGGTGCATCGCTGTCACCACACTTGTGAACTTTCGTCTGCGTCTCAGGTTCTGGTCGTGTATTTGTGTAGCGCCACACACAGCGCATGCTTTTCACGCCTGCGCTGTTTAATGAAAACGCTCCCTTCAACTGTGTGTGTGCTAGACGCAAGATGAATTGAAAGTTGACGCAAGATAAAGATAAAATCGCACGAGTGTAGTCACAGCTATTATGTTGTAGCACTGTGTTTGTTGGGTAGAAGGTTGTGTAATCACTTCACTGGCGTTTCCTAAACTGAGTTACAGAATAGGGATGATGACAAAAAAATTTATTGTCCGTCAGGTAGATTATTAAAAAATATGGGACACGTATTTTTTCTTTTTTTACGTAATCAAAAGATTACAGCGATATATTGAGTTAAAATGTGGCATGACGTCACGCCTCGCTAGATTGTGTACTGAGTTGTGACGTAGCGAGCCCCCACTCCCCAACTTTAATGAGTTTTATCTAAGTCATTTTTTATTAAGTGTCTAATATTTTTTTTATTATCTGACTGACGGACTTAATAGAATTTCTTTTTTTTATCCGGGCATAATCCCTATTGCTATTCAAAAGCCCAATGCTATGTGCTAACAAATCTATTCTGCTTTGAAAGTTCTTCTCACTTTGGTTAAATAATAAGATTTGATAGCTGCTTTACTGATCTGAGACTAGATTCAACGTTCGTTTCTGAGACACCTTTATGTCTGTTTCTTTTACAACTTAGAGACCTACCTGGAACTTACAGTATTCAATTCTTAAACTGTTTTATGAGACGCCATACAAGTGACGTTTAATATGTCCTGTAGATATCTATATGGTTTTGTTTGGCAATATGTTTTGTTAATACCTTCACAAGGACGCTCCACTCAGAATTTTCAACTTTGTGGAAATTATAATGAAGATTATGTGCGGATGGATCCTTAACTTTCGTCTCAGCCACTTTTTCCTACTGAATTGCTTTTGTTTTATTTTCAAGTTTTCTGAACTTGAAAATAAAACAACAGCAATTTAGTTAATTAACTTTAAACTAATTTTATTGACCTACCAATACGACAAACACAACGAAATATCGATACTATATTACAGACCTGTAATAGCGACCTAATTCTTCTTATCCGCTTCTATAATAAAAAAAAATAAAAAAAGTGTTGTCGCCTTGGTTCGTCCTCATGCACTAACTCTCTCCCGCACCCTATCTACAGATGCACTGCCTGCGCCTCACGTATTGCAACTGTCGTGAACACGACGCGCACGTAAGTTTGTGTCTGTGTTGTTACAGCTCTGTTCACGCCAGGATAAGTGTAGCTCTTTATAGCAGTTGACTGACATAGACATTCGGATCAATGTTTTTAAAGTATAGCGATTTGACCACTAGAACTCTGAGTCGGGTCGATTTTAAAGGTTCCGTAACCGGGATGTAGACCCTATTCTCGGTTTTCTGCATAATTTATTTATTTATGCAAATCTTACCTACAGCTATAATGCTATACAGGGTGGCGATTAGGTTATCACATCAATTGAAACCACGTATTCAGTATATGATTCTGGACCCCGCTACGTTAAAATCTTTTGTATGTTATTAAAAAACAAAATTTGCTGCTCCATACATTGTTGCCTACCTACGAGGTCAAAATGTATGGAGCAGCATTTTTTTTTTAATAACCGATGAAAAATTTCAACGCATCGGGGTCCAGAATCATGTACGGAATGCGTGATTTCAATTAATGTGATAACCTAATCGCCACCCTGTATATATTCGAATCAACAATTACTATTCAGCTACTATAATAAGACATCATTGTGATAATAATAACAAAAGTTTAAAGAAGGTGGTGTTCAAGCAAGTCCTCTGAATTTTGCTGATTCTGGCGTGAATGGCATTTATACATATCTTGTAAATAATGTTTTAGCCTTTTTTGTGTACTCATTAGTGTACAGTCTGGTTTATGTGTAGTTATTTAGATTTATTCTGCACTTAATAGCATGCCGAGCACATTAGATTTAAAATAGAAGAAACTGGTGTATTTCACACTTTCCCGAAATCCTTTTCTATCAATTTTCTTCACCATCTTAACAACTAATAATCAGTTCACTTTGATTTTTATTGTAGACAGATCTAACTCCCATCTCAAACTCTTTAGTATCATAACAAGTCTCTAATTTCGTAACCCATGTTCCGCACCAACCAAGTTCCCATCAGAATTGAGACTACCACCACCTTTTCATCTTCACACTTTAATTCACAAAACAGGTAGAACAACTAGAAGCCCAAACCCGGGAGATGAATCAAATCATAACCGAATTAGAAACACGAAAAGCCTCTACAGACGACGAACTAAAAGCCGCAGAAGAAAAAGTTACCCTCCTTCGGGACATCATCGCCAACTTAGAAATACAACTGGAACAAAAGACTATACACGAAACTGAGATCCTAGAACAACTAGAGCAAATGAAGAATACGATAGAAGAGAGAGATAGCAAGATGAGGATGTTGTTGGGTGAACTGGAGTCGTTAAGGAGTGAGAGAGTCGATCAAAGTGATGTCGTGTGTGTTAAATGTGGACAGGAGGAGGAGAAGAGTACGGAGTTACTGGAGAGGGTTAAAGAACAGGTTTGTCGTTTAATATGTGGTAGAGCTATTGTATGTGTATGTATATGTCGGAGAAACAGCATTCCCCTCGACATCGTCATTAGTGGTCACGAGTTTAGTGGGCGTCATTCGGGTGAAATGCGAGCACAAAACAAAGTATTCACTGTTTCACACAATTTAATGGCAATTTTTACAACGTTGAGAATCACTGAAGGAATCAATATCTCACAATAACTAATTTGCTTAGACAATTATATTCGAGCAGCAGGTTCGCGACACCAATTTAACTTTATCACTCGCGATCCACCTCGATCAACCACCGTTCTCCCAAAAAAAGGATCCTCGCTCCTTCCCGCCAAAATTAAGATGGCGTCTCGACCCCACTAGATTTATCCTCTGCTCCGATTGGACGTTATACATTGCAGTGACTTTTAAATAAATTAGTTAGCTTTTACACAATATTAAAATGTAATAATTCAAATCAAATTAAGTTAGGATTTTACAAGTTATTTTTAATTAACAATCAATCTCATCAATTAATCTATGCAATCAACAATCAACTCTTCGTTTACTTCCTCCGACATATATATTTTTATGTGATGTCTGTATTGTAAATTAATGAATTGTAAATATCGTCTTAATACGTACAATTTTTTGTGTTAATATATCCGTAAATAATATTCCTTTTTGTATGATCTAAGCACTTTCTATGGCACACCTTATCCGTTTTCTGTTACTAACCGCTCTTAACAGCCCTCTATGACAACGATTTCTTTCGTTGGGCCTTAAACCAATTTAAACCCAAACTAGACTTTAAAAGAAGTATAATGTTTATCGAATAATTTCCAATAATGATATATTATTGTACAGTGCCACTACCTAGAGGAGATGATACATCGACGCACGCGCAAGATGGAGCGCTTCCATGAAGTGTGCTCCACCAGCTGCAGCGAGCCCAGCGAGGATGTGTCGCTCAGAGATCAGCGACATAGGCATCTAGAGGTAATATTCTATTATTCTTTTGTTTACAGTCTTAGCAAGGGGTATTGTATTACCCAGTAACTGGGTTGTGGAGGTTAGATAAGCAGTCGCTCCATGTAAAATACTGGTATTCAGCTGCTTCCGGTTAGACTGGAAGCCGACCCCAACATAGTTGGGAAAAAGCTCGGCACTAGGCAGATGCATGTTTACTATACATAACATAAAATAACATAACATCACCTGAAGAGGTAGGCAGAGGTGGTGCATTACGCAAGTTATGTCTAAATCCCATGTAATAAGCGGTGAGCTTATTGCCACTCTTACTTTTCATATCGATAGCACGTCTTCTCATATTAGTTGGGCCCAATGCCATTAAAACGGATACAAAATAAATTCCTGATAGAACAACACAGTACAGTAGCACTGCCCGATTTGGGAATCGAATCGAGGACTTAAGTTTAGCAGTTACACTTCCTATAATTCATCTTCATATCGGAATGGTATACTTACTTATTACCTTTTCTCGTGTAGGTGAAATCCCCTGACACGGACGCTACACCCCGCAATGACCGCATGTCCGAACTGGTGGGAGTGTGGGACTGCTTCGAGACCCACGCGCGCGCTGAGGATGCTGTGCTCAAGAGAGTGGCAGACCTCGAGATGCAGAGGGAACAACTCAAGGATATCGCTCAGGTTAGTTCCTGTACTGTGGATGGATATAAAAGTAGGAGAAGAACAAAGAAACGATGGATGGACTGTGTGAAAGATGATATTGCTTGAAACGGGTGACTACCGAGATGACGACTAATAGAGAAGTGTGGAAGGAGAAGACATGTTGCGCCGACACCAAATAAATTGGGATAAGGACAGGAGAGTGATGATGAGTTAGTGTAGCGGTGAAGATGTCTACTTTGTTGCTTACTGCAGACTATGTTTATATAAAAATGTTCATCCAAAAATCTTTGCTTGGAAACAAGATTTCTTCTGCATCCTGGGGTATTAACGGACTCTAATCTCTGTCCGCCCTTTCCGACAAATGTATTTAAGACACAGGACACATAGTAAAGAAATATTATTATTGGCTATTATAGCAATTTACTCACCAAATAGGCAATGTCAGTATTCGTGTCGAGACTCGACTATACATATATGTATGTATTTAAATGAGTACATATTTCCGATATCGGTGAGAGTTTGTATATCGAGTATAATTAAAAGAGCTTTATGTCAAGGAATCATATCGTGACTTCCAGACGGAATTAAACAAGACCCCATAATCCCCTCAGCTGTCGATCGACCGGCTACCGGTCGGTATTAATATAAATGTAATTGTGTCTCATATCATGACAGTTAAAAGGTAATAAAGAAAATCTTCAAAAACACTTACACATGAGCTAAATTTGAGTCTGTTTTTACATTCCAAAGGATTTAAAAGTGTAATATTTTAAAACGTGATAAAGTTTTTATTCGTGCACATAAAGTGTACCAAAAGTATTCCATCTATACGGCGAAGTGAGTCAGCGACATATAAATGTATTGTATAGCTTTTACATCTTCACGTAGAAAATACGTGGGTAGATAGCAATAGATTACTCTGATACACCACAAAATGTCAATGAGGATGCGAATAGAGATAGTTCGTAAAATCTTATTTATTACGAGCGTCTATACATTCCATAGCAAATATACTAATGTTATGAGAGTTACGAAATCTTAACGAATTTTAATATTAAAAGAACAGGGACATTATGCGTCCACGACTTGAATTGGGTGCTTATCACGACAAGATACAAATTTGCCCAAGCAGAATGCAGATCCCCATTAAAATACTCGAAATAAAGCTTGATGTTCGTTACTTAAACGACAACATGGGTTAAACGTAATATTAAACAGATGTATTATTAAACCCCCTATACTAAAGGTGCTTTCTTTCTCAGCTAAGTGATTTACCTCTGGTGAGATAATGGGCAACTATCAATCAGGAGTATAAGAATTATCAAGAAAAGCAAATCTAAATGATACAACGGAAACAAATTCGCAGTAAAAACCTGATCACATCATCGCAACACTAGCATCATAGTCAACATTGTACACTACTCGTAATATTTCCTGGATGTCGCAGCCCGACCACCAGGGACCTTGGTACGCTCCACTGCTGGCTGGCGGCGCGCCAACAATTTATTTTGATAACGCACTCTTTCACAATCACGGGCCAACGCGAACGCTAGCGAAATGTCAACTTCGTGGTTCAAAGTCGCCTTTGGATTAGAGATTTTATCATGTAGCATTTTGGAGTGTTGGGTTGTGAATGGAGTATTTACATGTTGATGTTAGAAGATAATGTGAGGGTAGATGCGCTAGTTTGGTGGAAAATATAGGCTCTATTTTTATTACATACTAGCTGTCGCCGGCGGCTTCGCCCGCGTGGATGTCAGTACCCTATTTGAATCGGATTTTGTTCACAATGTCATGGGTTTTAATTTTTTTGCTCGGAACCCTGATTATTATTTTTTTAAATAAAAGTACTTACCATAAGTTACTCCTTATAACATGAGCTATCTGCGAGTGAAAGTCCCGTCAAAATCGGTCCAGCCGTTTCGGAGATTAGCCGGAACAAACAGCTAGACAAAAACTTTAAAAATAGCTTTTTCGTTATAAGTATCGTATACAAGGTGTGATTTAAACAGTGTTAATCTCTTAACGGGTCATTGTGCTCATCATTATGGACAACTGTTACTATGGGACCAAACCCGAAATCGCCAAAAAAAATAGAGTTATGCGAACACAAATGTAGGGAAGCTGATTTTTATTTCGCGATTTTAGGTTTGGTCCCATATTAAAAGTTGTTCATAACGATGAGTACAATGACCCCTTAAGAGATTAACACTATTTAAAATGACACCTTGTATACTGTCATAATAATTATGCATTAAGTAAAAGCTGTTATTTTGAAATTCCAAACAGGCACTTCAATTTTATTTATATGTTGTAGACATACTTAAACTCAAGCCTTCTTCCCATGGGGGTAGGCAGAAACTACAGACCGCCACCTGCTACTATCCTTATATACTCCGTTTGCTACGTATATGCGACTATTACGCGTATTTTATTAGTTTTGTAAAAGTGAGATATAGATAAAGAGCAAAGTAAAAAAGTTTGGCATCACGGATCACAAAACTGCGGTCTGTAATGCCAAGGGTAGTTTTTAAGCAATACTAAGTTCGATAAGACCCAGGAAAAGAATACCAGAAGGAACTTTTTGAATTAGTCTTCGTAGCAGATTATTCGAAGGGCCATGGTGAACATAGCATGTTCACTGATTAATGCTGATGGTTGAGATTAGTAGCTCAACCACAATACATTCACACTTGACGGCTGTGACAGACTCAGTGTTCAGAGAAGAGCTGGCGAACTATTAAACCGATTAACGTGTTTAACGCAGTTCCAAGTAGTCCTCTGGCAATGGCAGGTCTGATTAAACCGTCAGCTCTTATAATTATATCGATATTATAAGAAAGATAATGACGTCATTATTATGTGTCTTGGAGTATCGACTTTTATCATTTGATTTATCTAGTACTTGTCGCCTCGAAGGGACTAAGACCGCGGGCACTGCTACGGCGACTGCGACGCGACGGCGACTTATGAACAAATTGTCGCTTCTGCAGCGCGGCTACCGACATAATATGTTTATATGAGTTTGTTTTCACGAAATCACCGTCGCGTCACAGTCGCCTTAGTAGTGTGGCCACGGTCTTACAGAAAACGGTATTCCAGTTGTCTTGGCCCTTAGAAAAGCGTACTCTTCTCGTCTCTCCTTAGGTGACGTACAGACGGAATGCCATTAACAACTTTACCTCTGTAAGACGTATTACAGAAGTGATTATATTAGCAATGATAGATATGCGTTATCAAATGTGTAGTGTTTCCAAGTGTGATGAAAGCTTAGAGCTGCGCCGGCCGGCGCATGCGTGCTGTAGGCCCGCGCATGCACAATTTATTACGAGCTGCCTCGGGTAAGAAATAGATGAAGCTAATGTAACTTATTGAGTCCAAAAATAGCCACGTCTGATGGAGCAGCTGTTTGGTAATTAAATACAGGGATAACAGTAGTAGATACGAGTCAGCAACAAAACTGTATAAAAAGTACCCAAAACATTACGTATGGATGAAGAAGATATATCTGCTCATTTCGTAGAAGTATAAACAAATATACTAGCCAAGAGTATCATAAAACTAAATCCTAACTATTCTCACATGTAATCAAGATACTACAAATCAATCTTATGACATCATGTTGGAAATGCACATTATCGTAACAATCATCGTCTATTTCCGCTAAACTTTCGCTCCACGACAAGCCCCCGGCTCGCCACAAATAAACAATGATTAAGCCGAGAATTAGAGCCAATAGATGAATGATGCTCCGCAGAGATTCTTTAAAAATAACACTCAAGTTCAATGATAAGCGTTTTCTTTTAGTTTGGTTTATAAAAGTAGCTGATGTGTGAGATTATTGCAGAGCGGATGTTTGAGTTAAGTAAATAATTGTAGATTTCTTTTAAAACGGATGGTCTGTGGAAAAGGAGTTAGATTAGGTTGTTCAACTGTTTTTTTTAGGTTTTCTTGAGTATCTGCTACTGATTCATTATTTTTCGAGTGCTATTTAGTTACTCATTGAATTTGGCAGATATTTTGTTGGTTATTCACAGGATGTTATTTGTCGAACTCTCGATCTCCTTTAGATATGTATGATCGTTCGTTCGAGACTTCTGTGTGATTATTGGCTGAAAATTATCATCCTTCTGCCGTTCTTGCTGTAAATGCAAATAACAAAATGTTTTTCATAATTTCTGACAGTTCTGCGAATCAATATCCCTTGCTCGAAATAACTAATCTATAACGTATCACGTTACATTTATTTTCGTAAGCGAAATGTTTTACAAACACCAACAGGCTTATGAAGTAATGACATTATGCAACATAACAATAAAATATGCGAATTCCTCGGAGTAGGATTTAGCATATTTTCCTTATAGACAAATATTAATCCTGGTACACGTCTACTGTTTACACGGCCTGCGTTTGTTTTGACTCCAGCGCAGATTTGCGGGCGATACACCAAAGTTTACTATTGCAACAGTTAGCCTATTTCCTAGCAGTTTGCGGCACTACGTTTTAATGGATTAACCGCGTATTTTCACAATAACTTCGACTGCTAATGGGTGACCTCGTTTAGACGGAAGTGCATTCGATGGTCGGAAAGACGTGCCGTTACTTTGAGGTTTTTTCTACTAAAAAAATGAGCTTAGTGAGCGTGAGGATTGGCACATGAAAAGAGACGCCTCAGCAGTGGGGCACAACGGGCTGTGGATGATGATGACGATGAGTCTGAACCAATCGTTCATTCATCCCGAATAAATCGTTTAAAAAGGTTTATTGAAAGGGATCGATTTCAATACGATTTGTTTTCATAAGACGACACTATTCTTCCTTACAAGTTGGTATTCCACTTATTATTTTTGACCGTGTAATGGCGCTATGTGGGAGTTAATTCTGCTCCTCTCCCCATCTGTCGACCTTACTCAACCCACGGTGTTCCCGTGCTGCTCATGCCTATAGCTCTGTTAGTCATCCTAGTCCTACACTCGTGGACATAGGCGCGCGTCATTCGCAGTAATTTTGCCCGACCCTAATATGCGGGATGAACTCTCTCTGCTCTCTCAATTTATATTATGAGGTTTTATTGACTATTAGCACAGGGTTGCCAGTTTGACAAACATTTTGTCTATGTAAATAAAGTAAAATATCTTCGGTATATAATTATTAATATATATATATTTGGTGATACCCATTAGTAATTTCTGAACTGATCTAATTGCTGCTAATTTAACTCCCAAGCGCCGTTACTGCCCGTTACCCGCCTCGGTTTGACATTTAATACCTGCAGAATCAAAGAAAGTAGTTGGCAACTTGCCACAGCTGCAGTTACCTCCTAACGCCGCATTTACCATAACTTAAAAGCTACAGCCGTTTGTAATCCAACACTGAACCAACTAAGCTGCACACAGTCCAAAATAAACTTATTATACAGGATGTACCTACCAGAAAGGTGTGGTCTTTAAGGGTGTGGTACAGACCATCAAACTGAACAACTTTCTCCATGGGCCAAAAAATTATCAACAGTCCCACACAAAACTTCAATACTTGCTCGACGCAAATGTATGGGACGGCTGATTATTTTTTCGCGACTACGATGTTGGTCCCATGGAGACAGAAGTTCAGTTTGATTCATGGTCTGTGTGTTCCTTAAACTTGACCACACCTTTCTGGTACACCCTGTAGAAACTCAACCTTCCCTTTTCACACTAATGATAAAACAATCTTGTTTAACAATACATGCTCGTAGTCGTTGTAACCCATTTACTGATTCGCGATTAACCCTCGGTTACACAAGCAGGAAGGTAAACAATGGACGGGAATAGCTGGCAACCCTACTCATTCGATGTACGCGCACACACGCGTCGCATTCGTGTGGGTTAAATATAGTGCTGGAGGGAATGAGGAAAATTATGTGGATGTGGTATCGGACGGTGATAAGTTACGTTTAATTTATCATTTTATTTATTTATGCACAAAGGCGGACTTATGCATTTCCAGCAGTACAGCTTTAGGTGATTCGGAGACAAAACATGGTAAGTGCATCAAAATAAATTGTGTAGTTGTGTCAGGAATAGTATATGGAGTGGTGAGTGCTTACGTCGCTGTCTGAACGTAAATGAAACGTGAACTGAAATACTTGCGCTGTGCTCCTAATACATAGTTTTTATGACCGAAATACCAGTTTCAATGTGTGAAACGTTTTCTTTAATTGGTATACTTTCTTTATCTGATCATGTAACATCAAGACAATAACTTACACACTGATATGACATACTAATACTATAAATGCGAAAATCTGTCTGTTGTTACTTTTACACGACTTAACGAATTTCGACGAAATTTGGCACACAGGTAGACCATGACCTGAGTTAGGACATAGGATACTATTTATCTCGGTAATACGTTCAGGTGGAATAATTTCTAACTTCCACGTGAAGCCGCGGGTTATAGCTAGTCTTCAATCCACGTTGCCGTATCCAACAATTCGCGCACCCGTGTCTCTCTCCGCGCGGACGCTTTACAAACGTCTGACGTTCAGTCTCTCCCGATGCTTCAGAGCGTGTTCTGCTGCCGTAAGGTCTCTCCCTCACCCACCAGCCATCAACGCACGCCATCCATTGCATCCTCCCATCAACATGTGATGCGTAGCCATGCAGTCGACCAGCAATGTAACCGTGATAGTTTAGTGCCCCGTAGATGTAGTGTTGTGTGATGTTCGTTTGGAGTTACTTCAGCAAGTACGTTAGAATGGGGTTGCCGGATCTTACGGTGAGTTGTTTGTGGACGTTTCTTTTATTGGAGACTATTTTGGGACTGAAAGCTTTGTTGACGAAGAGTTGTATATATTGATATTATATTTTTATGTTAATAATCTGTTAGTAAATAAATACATTTTAACAGCTTTGTTATGTTTCGAACTAAAATATGTTCTTGTAAATGTTTTGTGAGACCTGAAAAGCGGATGACTTGTAGCAGAAAGATGATTAAAACCACATTTGTTTTTCGTATTTTTAAATTGACGAACAAAACAATAGTTGGCTTATAATTATTATGTTTGACGGGCTGTGTTTAGGTTTTATAAATAATGGAAACTGCCCTTTTGATATAAAATTGACTTTACTGAAGGCTGAGTTATAGATATTCATAGTAACCAACAAGTTGCAAACCCCAAAACGACACAAACTTGAACCTCCTTCAAAAAAATTGCAGATAGATGTAAATTCATTGTTATTTAACACAATCAACAATCGTACTTTATCCGGATATCATGTAAATACAATGATTCTGCGTCAGACGCTGCCAACTGCGCATCACGGACGTTCTTATATTATTAAACGTACGTCGCAATGTCGTCGGGAAAGCGCTTGGAAAACTGTGGCGGGAATATGAGAATGTTATGAGTGTGTCAGTAACTCATGGTCGGTCGTTTGCATGAGAAATTAAGCTACAAATCTGAGATTCACAGATTACTAGACGAATTTTCGTGTATTTTTTTCGTTCTGAAATCAATAGTTAGGTTTTAATAGGCTACGGTTTTGTTATGATCAGAATAAGAGAGTTATCCAGCGATGTTCCTCCTTCAGATTTCATTAAATTTCAATCAGTGGGTATTCCACACGTTTTTTTTTTGTTATTTGATGGATGTTTATGAAGTTTTGGTCCGCGTATGTGGTAAATAGTAGAATTGGACTAAAATACTTCAATCTAGACATATACAAGATGTAACATAAATAACGCACAACCTCTTAAGGGGTCATTGCACTCATCATTATGAACAACTTTTACTATGGGACCAAACCTGAAATCGCGAAAAAAAAAAACTGCTGTTCCCTACATTTCACCTACGTTCTGCTGTTCCCAGAATTGTTAAAAAAATCACTAATTAAACCAATCCATAAAAAGAACACAAAAACGGATCCTAATAATTATCGCCTAATAGCTCTCTTGCCCTCAGCCTCCAAGATTTTTGAAAAAGCTATGTGTGATCGAATTTATACCTCTTGCGAAAAATTTAACATACTGAGCGATTGTCAGAACGGTTTCCGGAAAAACCGATCCACAACTTTAGCTGTATATAAATATATTCAAGAAGCCCTTAACATTATAAATAACAAAGAATATGCCGTAGGGATACTACTGGACATGACCAAAGCGTACGACAAAGTACAATTCAAAATACTTCTAAATAAACTGTATGGAATAGGAATCCGCGGGAAAGCCCATGAATGGCTTACGTCATATTTAAAAAATAGAGAACAAGTAGTTGAATTCGAATACTTTAATTACAATAGTAGAGAAATAGAAAAAATCCGATCAAAAAGCAAAACAACGAATGCTTCCATTCCGCGAGCAAGTGGCTGTGTGTGGAAGTTGTTTACTATTCCTTGTTCACATCAACGACTTACCGAAAACCATAGAGGGGCCAAGTGTTTTATTCGCAGATGACATATCTTTATTAGTCTCCTGTCGATACAGCACAAACATAGAAGAAAAACTCAGTTCCACACTCACAAAAACATGTAACTGGATGACCTCACATAATTTAGAAATTAATTATACTAAAACTAAATTAATGATTTTCCACCCCTATCAAAAAGCTCCTCTATGCTTAAATTTCACCTTTCACGGCTCAAAATTGGAAACTGTTGATGAATTTACATTACTTGGACTAAGAATTGATAAACATATTAACTGGAACACAACTCCACAACTCTTCTGGCACAAATACAAAAAACCCGTTCTAAAATTTCAAAATTCTCATACGCTCTCCGCGAAATTAAAAAGACAACCGATCTACAAACTGCCCTCACCACCTACTACGCGTATGCCAATGCATGGCTTAGCTCCGGCGTAACCCTCTGGGGAATAGTACCGATGCACTGACACTCTTTACCCTACAAAAGAAATTAGTTGGAATCTTGGTAAATATTGATCAAACTGACAGCTGCAAACCCTATTTCCTAAAACATAATATTCTAACCCTCCCCAGTAGTTACATTCTAGAAATATGTAAATTTGTCCGTAAGCATCAAGAGTTCTACACAAAACGTGAAGACATCCAATCACAGTATACACTTAGGCACCGGTCTAGGCTAAACATACCAACATCCAAGCTAAAAATGCATTCTACAAGTCCCTACGTAATGTCTATAAAAATATACAACAAACTACCAGACAAAATAAAGAAAGAAGAAAAGTTCAATATTTTTATAACAAAACTTAAAAAATTACTGATAAACAAACGCTATTATTCCTTAGATGAATATTTAAATGACAAACATAAATAATAGAAGAAATGTATATAGTATATGTTAAAGAAATTACTACCATGATAAAAATAATATCAGAATAATAATTGATAACAATAATTAATGATAATCACGCAATTTATAGGTATGTTTAAAATATATTAATGATATGGCAATTATTAATAAATAGTATAATAATAAATAAGTAATGTAACAAAAATAACAATAAAATAAAATAGCAATAATAATAAATTAAATAATTAAAGTTCTCGAGAATGGTCATGCCACATTGTACTGGGATCGATCTATCATCACTGACAGGACTATTGTAGCCAATAAGCCTGATATTGTGGTGATAGATCGACGAGAGCGCCGTGCAATGATTGTTGATATCGCTGTCCCTCATGACGAGAATCTCGTGAAAGCTGAGAAAAGTAAAAAAATCAAGTATCTTGACTTAGCACACGAGGTTGTCGACATGTGGGATGTGGTCTCTGCAATCATTGTACCGATAATCGTTACGGTTAATGGCCTAATAGCGGAGAGCCTCGACCAACACCTCAGGAGGCTCTCATTGCGCGGCTGGGTCAAGGGCTTGATCCAGAAAGCAGTACTCCTGGACACGGCACGCATAGTGAGGAAGTTCCTCTCTCTAGAGCCCTGACCAGCGGCACCTTGGACCCTGTTCCTGATGCCGATGGGCCACTATTTTTTATATTTTTAAATGATTTTTTTGTTTTTATAAAAATATTTAAACATTTAAATAATATGTATAGAAAATGAAATAAAAAAAATTAAATAATATAGCAATAATTATTATTCATGATTTCCTAAAACAGAGCTTCCTCTCTCCTACCCTTTTGCTGTGCCCTACAGGGTCCATAATGATCTCAATTATATACTATAGTTACCACCTAAGTACACATCATTGTAAAGCAATAAACATATTGAGATTGACATTTTGACGAGTTATGCGATAAATGTAGGGAGCAGCTGTTTTATTTTTTCGCGATTTCAGGTTTGGTCCCTTACTAAAAGTTGTTCATAATGATGAGTACAATGATCCCTTAAGAGGTTGTGCGTTAATTATGTTACATCTTGTATATGTCTAGATTGAAGTATTTTCGTGTATCACGTTTTTTTGAAAATCTAACCCCTAACGGGGTTCTAAAGTACGAAATCCACGCGGACGAAGTCGTGCGGGGAGTGTTAGTAACATAATAGAATTACATTGTTATAATCTCGCGTGTTAACAGTACTGATTGGAATACAAAAGCATGAAGGTAAGTAAATCCATATTTTAATGATTTCGAGGGGAGTGCACGGGTTAAACTAACAGAGAGCCTATGCGCTATAATTTTAATCTCATCAGTTACAGCGTTTAGGCGCTGTTAGTTTTGTCAGTTTGAGGTGTTGGCGCTGTGTCGCAATACTAGTTCTATGAATTGGTAGTTCAGCGAGTGCTAGAGTACAGTCCATTCGTTTTATGTGCGAAGTTATTTATAAGCATAAAAGCGACGTGTATTGAATATTCTCAATACGCTCAATTGTTCAATCTGCTGTCGTGTCGTAGCATCATTAGTCACTCGTATTGCTTCAGTTGACATTGGTAACGTATTGTTATACGTTCATGTTCATGTAGGATGTCTTACAAAGAGTTTTATTGATGTCCTTCACATTTTATATGTTGTTAATAGTCATCCATTTACAGAGCAACTAGTCTTCCGGAAATAATATAATTCACGATTTACCATAAATCTAAGCGTATAAAAAGAGGGGCCGGTATCAGTGTGACCTAATAGGCACTATCCACCAGATAAAGAAAATATTAGTAATTATGAGTCAGATAAGTAATCGGGACTTATTCAGTAGTGGTGTAAAAACGGCCCATAAGTTTGTACACTTAAATAAAATAACATACTGCAGTGCCAAAACATATGTGGTTGAATTTATGTAAAAAAACGGTTGTAAGTATACTCGATAAAAGTCACATATTTTAACAAAAATCTCAAAGTGGGAAGTGAAAACAGCTTACGTTTTAAAACAAAACTGCGGGTCAACGAACTTTACCCGTGGGTATAAAGAGTTTAAACTCAATAACAAAGCGTTACCAACGCTTTGTGTAAGCCGCTAGCCTGAAAGCTTTTCTTAATTCCTTAGCTCTTAATGGCTTATTCACATAAGTGTATAACTCGGTCGATAGAGACGGAACTTCCGGCATTTTGTCTGTGGATAATGGAAACAGTTGTTGGCTGTCAAACAATATACGTATTGTCTCTGAAAGCGTGTGGATGATACGACTCAATTAGGTTACTGTTGATAACATATTTTTTGTGTCGAATACAGTAGGTTCTAACAATTATTGTTAATGACTATCATAATATGCAAGGTCTACATTAGACTCGCTTGATATTTGTAATGGCTTATGGTGTTATCGATTTTGCTTAGAACGGTGTTCTGCTAAAGCTATCATAAATATCCCGAAATCGCTTCGTATTAATGTCATGATTTCTATTGCCTACTGAAACTTAAACATAGTTAACATGCATGATTTCAAGCGTACTATATTTTGTCGAAATTACGTACTATATTAATACAGAAATGTTACTATTGTCTCAGTGACTATTATGATGACAGTTCTTTTACATAATAATATTTGTATACTCTTAACATGACTATTTATGCTTGACATCTCTAATAGTAATTCTGTGGACAATATCAACTTTAATTAAACATTTATCTTATCAGTAATTTGTTGACATAATTATTTATTATAGACATTACCTGACATTACCAGAGGAGCTCGTGGCTAAGTACCTAATAACAGCCGCACGGGTCGATCCATCGGGTTAAGCTACGCTTGCCGGGGTTGGTTCGTAGATGGGTGACCATCTTTACATACCGAGACTCCTCCGTGTCTCGGAAAGGACGTTAAGCCGTTGGTCCCGGCTGTCATTCGTGGATCTTTGACAGTCGTTACGGGTCGTCAGAAGCCCGAAGGTCTGACAACCAGTCTTACCAAGGGGTATCGTATTACCCAGTTACTGGGTTGTGGAGGTCAGATAGGCAGTCGCTCCATGTAAAATACTGGTATTCAGTTGCATCCGGTTAGACTGGAAGCCGACCCCAACATAGTTGGGAAAAGGCTAGGCAGATGATGATTACCTGACATTACCTATTGCATTAAGTATGTTAAATTACATTAAAAAAATACATCGATACTACTGAATTACTAGCGACCCGCCCCGGCGGTGCACGGGTAGCACTAATTATGATATGTAGACTAATTTACTTAATTGGCAAAAGCCTCCTATAAATGTATATTGGTACGCCAAATGGCAAAACAGCGACACTATAATATAAAACAATTGTACACTGTAATGTGGCCTATGTTTACAAATAAAGACTATTGATTGTTTGATTCTTCTATGAATAACACTGTTTCATTACAAAATCAGCACACCAATAAAAGCGAACATTATCCAACACATTCTGGACCATCCATTGATTAAACGACAGAATCCGACCTAATGATCTTTGCAGGCTGTTTTCATAGTGTCGGAACTGTCGCGGTGTAAATATAGCTCTTGATGAGTAATGGCGCTGAACTTTGTGTTTCGTTCGTGACAGGCGTTTATTTAGCTGCTGAGCTTAAGGGACGGGTTGGGTCTACCAGGTGTATAGCGTATAGACCAGCTGGCTTCTAGTGCGAAATGTCAATTGTAACATGACGCATTAAGTTGCTAGACTAATGGGTGACGATGTATTTGTAACTATAGTCTTGAGATACAGCATTTGGAGTTAGCGGCTATAGAGCTATAGATATAGATATAGATTAAGGTACTGCACTGACGAGCAGGAATGACGTGAACTCCACGTGGGTTTAATTTAGGATTATTCAGTTTAGTTAACCACTGTAACTGTAGAGAAAATCTTTAAAACTTGCTCATGTTCAGCATTCAGATCGAATCAAAGAAGCTATCCATAGCCATAAATTCATGTATGTATCAAATAATTACATCTAAGCATTCATATTAATAAAACATATCGTAAATTGTCATCTTCCTCACTAACCACTAACATTCACGTTGGTTTGCCCACAGGAGGTTCGCGCCGAACGCGATGTCCTCCAAGCGCGGATGTCGGAGCAGGCGCTTAAGATCTCATCGTTATCTGCGCGGCTGCAGCAACAGAGGAACGATGCGGAAGCTCTGTCACATCAGGCCACCAGCCAGCTTAGTGTGCAGCTGCATGATGCACTCGCCGAGGTACATACAGACCAATATATCAAATTCCAGGCTGGACTGCGAAAGGCCGAGTTGATGGATTGGCATCAAAATCAATATCGACTATTCTACAACGCCACAAGCTTATTTTGGCGCGTGGCCAACTAGCGCCACCATCTCATCTTGTTTCGTCAATAAAACCTCTATAGGTACCAAATTCACAAATGTTTACCAACATCGCGCCCCCGTCAATGTTATTCAGGCGCCGAAAGATTCTTATCGCACTGTAATTAGGCTGAAAATCAGCACTTTTTGAAAATGTGAACGTCAAAGTTACAGAACACAGTCCCCAAAACGCCATTACATTACACCTAGGAGTAGGAGTAGGAGATACTACACACTTGACGACTGCAAGCTTATGTATAGTTGACCTCGTAATTTTGTCAGTTGCACGTCATAAAACGTCTATGGTCTATTTGTCTATGACTGTATGTGATAGTTTCAATCTAACTGTCACGGAGACAAACATACCTAACGTTTCATTTTTTGACGCGTAGGTGAACTTAGTGAAGTTTTAATTTAATGGAATAGCGGTAAACCAATTACGAGGTGAACTATACAGAAGTCTTCATTAGTTGGCTAGTGGTAACGGCCGTGACTTACGAGTTTGTAGGTCGTACGTTAGAGCCCTGACAGGCGCTTTACTTTGTGTAAATTATTCCATCACCACTCCCTCCACTTTCAAAACGGTGAAGGAAAACATCACGAGGAAACCGTTCTAGGACCAAAAATTCGAAGACATGTGATGTCCACCACCCCGCACTGGGCCCACGTGGTGGATTACGGCCAACTCCCTCTCACAGAGAGGAGGCCGCAGTCCCAGCACTGGGAACATTATAGGCTGATTATGCTATGCTTCTGCAAGCTTACGAATACATTTGCAAAGTATGTAACTAATCCAGGCCTGTCAATATTAATCCGTTTTAATTTTCAGGTGCAACGGTTGAAAGAAGAGTTAGAATCTAAAGACAAGCAGTTAACGAGAGTCAAGCAGAACCTCGAGGAGAGAGAGAAACTACATGATGAACATCACTCCTTGTACGGAAATTCATGTAAGTTTTATTGTTATGTTTAAAGGATAACTCAAGTAAATCCTGATTGATACAGAAAAAGTCAATCATGTTTGTTTTTGGAAATGCCGAAGCAAATCCTTCTTTCGATTCGACCATATTTAGAACTTTCACCATCGTCATGACCACTGGCAGCCTAGTTCCCCCCACAGCTGAGTACAGGCCTCCTCCCTTTAATGCCGTGCCTGCTCTGTGCGAGTCTCAACCAGGTCTTACCCTCAATCTTTTGAATATCAACCACCCATCTGGCTGTTGGTCTGCCAACACGTACCCAGAACTTTAGCTACTTCAGATTTAAAACCTATTGGACTAAGAAAACGCTGATACGTGTTTTCGATCCGATCCTACAGTTAGGTACGTTAAATATCAAAATGTTTAAAAAAAATTGGTATAGCCAATTGACGTGTGATTCACGTAGAGATAAATGTATACTTTTATTGATGATTCAACTAGTTTGCACGTCATTCTATGAGTAGGCTAGTTTAGTATTATGACAGTAGTAGTTTATTATTAAGATATATAGGAAAACCTACTCTTTTATGACCACAGATAGAATATGAAATGCATCAGACACCTGCAATTTTCAATGTCAATTTCCCCTTTGACTATTTCACTGTGGTGTTTCCATGATAGTGGAAGGTTACATCTGACTGCCATAAAATTTCTATTGGTATTCAGGGCAAGATTCAAAGAACGCACTTTGACTTCACTTTGCTACGTAAGCTTCAATACGAATATGAACCTTATTCTTATTCAAGTACTGTTCATATTCGTATATGCGAATGTGAACTTGCGTTACATATGAGTGTGAACCTTAAGTTTATTCGAATAATGTTCAGATTCGTGTGCGACGCGTACTTAGCAAAAAGTCACAAGTGCGATCTATGAATCTTGCTCTCAGTCACCCTTGTGTTGACATATAAATCTGTTTAAAAATAACGCCTTGACACATTTCAATAATCCATTACGTCTCACCCACCAGGTAATCCCAAAGACAAAGTGATAATATTAGAACGCGAGCTATCCACCGCCCAGTCACGTATCGCCCAGCTGGAGAGTTTAGCGAGGAGTTTGGAGAAGGATAAGGAGGAACTACAGACCACCATCAGAGACCACCAGAGAAACCTGGCGGAGAAGGAAGACCAGCTACAAGAGTTACTTGGTAAGTTATGAGCATTTGTGGTATAGAAACTTTAAAATTGGTTTTATTGCTGGATTTTCTCTTATCGGATTTGGGAACCACGCCCCTGAATCCGGTTATTTAATACAGATACAGTTGTAGGAAAGATGCTCTTCTCAACATCAACAGCTAAATGCTTTTTAGAAGTTCTCAGTAATAGAACTGTAGTCGGTAGTTTTATAAAGTCGTTCTTCAAGTAATATACTACCTGCACACGGTGACCAAAAAACAAATAATCACCAAATCATTTTTATTTTTGTTTTCTCATGTTAAATTATGTCTGTGGAACATTATATCATTATTAGACCTTGTATAATATGTCAAAAAGTAACCCGTAACTACGTTTATCTACCTCGTATCGTAAAATTCGAACTATAAACTTCAAACCGAGTTTATATTGGCATACTTTATAAACACAATACCAAAATTTAAAAATAGAATCATATTATAACACTTTTTCTCTATATAACAAAATATTGTTATAAAAAAACTTTTTGACCATTACGATACAAGGTAAATCCAAGAAGTTAACATCACCAAGGAGTTTCCATCAATATTTTTTTTCAAATTGAACGCATATGCGGGGCGCACCATTTTTATAGCATTACAAAAAGTTTTATTTCAAATTTTTACTTGGCTGTCGCAGCGCCGCTTTAGCGCATGCGCGGTGATGTGCTGGGTTTTGAGCGCCTTTCATATGTTTTGTTGTACTGAATTTCGTGGGTTTTTTTTTATTCTTACTTAAAAATGTCTGATATCAGTGAATGTGAATAAAATTTGACTCCGCCCAATATTTTAGATGCGACGACGGAAATGACTCATAATCTATTACCAGCAAAGTCGAGAAAATTATACATACCTACATATGATAAATGCTATCACGATTTTATGGCATGTCAAATGCAAAAAAACTTTTATTTAATAGGTTCAATCCTAATGTATGAGAGTAGATAAAATAGTATATGAAACTGCACATAACTAGGTGTTTTAATACCTAGTTATGTGCAGTTTCATATACTCTTGTGATACTATTAAAAACCTCGCCTACGGCTCGGTTTTTAAACACACACTCGTGTTTTAATACCCCTCATTATGCAACAGTTTCATAAACTACTATTAGTTTACAGCAATAAATGACGGCATAGATAATATTATAATTCATTTGTCCAATAAAGCAGGAAGAAGCATGAGGTTATAAATCTTAATCTGGTGTAGTTGCACTCTCGAAGACTTGTCATATCGAATTACTGCATGTCATTGTTGATGTAATGTTCTAATAGTTATTGCCTTCTCTCACTTTACGTCCGCTTAGTTTCGCACGACGGCCGTGTCTAAAATAGTCATGAAGATTGTTTGAATTGAGGCTAACACGGAGCAAATCCATTAGTGAAGGAACCCATCTATTGTATCCGCCTGTCTAAATAAAAGGAGTCTATATTTCAACGAAGTTTTGTACCATCTAGACGAATTGACACGACACATATAAACAATATCGCTATTTATTTATTTTATTCCTGAAGCTTGCCAAAAACTTGACTTCGTAAAATATAAGCGTAGGTTTACGAACATGCTTTTAGCTCGCAAAACAGTTCCATTTCGCTCCAGTGATTCATGTAGTCTGTTTTCCAGTTTTGTTTTAGGACTTTACATCAGTCTAGACTAATTATACGCAGATTTGGATTTATTCCAACTTCCTCACAATTATTTAGGTTGACGGTGAAAGATCCGTCTAGCTAACTTGCGCAGTTAATATGATTCATTGCTTTCACAGCTCTAAAACTGGACGAAGACAACCAAAAGGATGAGAATGGCGATGCTTTAGAAGGAAAAGCTTCCGCGAGGACGCTCAGCGACATTGTCTCTATCTCTGAGTTCGACGAGCAAGACCTGCAGATGCGTAGGGCTGAACTGAAAGGACAGAATGCCAGTCTAACTGGCGCACCCTACGCCGACACGACGAAAGAAAAAACTCTAAACAGAACACTACCTCCCGAACTCGATAAAGCAAACATGAGTTCCCTACACATTGAATATATTGACCATTTCGACTTGCCTGGCTACACCCCAAGAGCTGACTCCCTACCAGCTCACTTAACGTCAACACAAAACATAGAACTACTCAAACAATACAAGAGAAATGTTAACGAGACTACTGTGTTCGGTATTGAAACGAAACATGCTCAAATCATTCAAGACAATTGCTCAATGTACCCCAACAGAGACGTGAACGACAGTAAAGACTTAACTGTCGAACCGAAGAAGATTAACTTCTCTCTAGAAGCTACGGACAATAAAACACACAACGACTACCCCTCATTAGGAGAACTAGGAATAACGTTAGACGTAAAGCAAGAAAACTTCCCAGACATACTGACGCAATTGAAACATGAGATTAAAAAATCTAGATCAGAGTTAGAGAATTGTAAGTCTGAACTGAAAAACGCAGAAGAGCAGCTCTGTGAGTTCCCCGCTTTGAAGGAAGAGGTGGAAGAACTCAAGGGTCTTCTAGAAAACACGATGGCAACAATGGAACATGACAAGAAATTCTACGAAAATCAATTAGATAATTTTTCGTCGAACAAGAAGTTGCTTGAACATAGATTCGAAGAGTTGACGCAAGAAGTCAACGATAAATCCAAAGACCTTCATTTGCTCAAAGAAGACATTCTGAGGCGGGAAAATATGATTCTTGAACTCGCTAAAGAGAAACGTAACTTGACAAACAAAATGACTGAACTAGAAGTTAAAATTGATGAACTGCAAAGCAGGAATAACGCTTTGGAAAAATATGAAAATGAGAACCATCAAATGAGAGAGAAAGTGAACGAACTGCAAAAGTTACAGCAACTTGTGTCTGAGAAGAACCAACAGATTGACAGTTTGAACCAACATTTGGACAGACTGGACGACTTGCAAAGATGCCTCAATGACAAAACGGAAGAACTAGACAACCTCAAAGAGGCATTTGAAGAAAAATCCAACGAAGTGTTCCATCTTCAAGACACAGTGGAAGCTCTAAACCGTGACGTATCAAAACTGAACGAAGAAAACGATAAATTGAACACTCACAACAAAGACTTAACATTAAAATTGACGAAACTAGAAAAAGAACAAGAGAATGCTTCGCTCAAACTGCAGAGCAACGAAAGTGAGCTTGTAAGAGTCAATTCTTTGAACAACGAATTGACAGCAAAAATCGATGAACTTAAGTTACTCACAGACAAGCTAAAAGACAAGGAAACAGAGATAGACATCTTACACGAAGATATTAACGCTTTTCATGATGAAATTGCTTCTCTTAAAGAGCAGTTGAAAATGGTGTCAAGAAGTCCTTCTCCCAGGAGCAAGATTGGAGATGAAAGGAGATCATTAGACCGACAGGCTAGCAGTGATAAGAAGCAACTGGTCAAGATTCGGAAGCAGATCTCGTTACTACAGCACGAGCTTGACTTTAACAAGAAGGAATTGAATGATAAGGTAAGTTTTGTTTGTGTTGTTTTTGGAATTGAATGATAAGGGAAGTTATATTTTTGTGGATTGTAGAAAAGTAGGATAGGGCAAAACTTGGGTAATCGGTGATAGTTTTGTTTTTTACTTGTAAAATTCGATTCATTGATCAGACTATTTTTTAAATTTACTGTGATATAGTAGACAAAATAAGTTTTGCTAACTTATATCTAAAAATGTGGCAAATACTATAATGATTGAAAAATGTACATTTATCAAGTCAGTAGTAACTTGGTAATAAAACACAATTATCTATCACCGAATAGCTGCATATCACGAATTAGCCAAGTTTTGCCCTAAGTTGATTCATCATAATACATTATTGTTGTCTACCGTGCCAATGAAAAAATTAAGGCCATTTGAGGTTAACAACATACATAATTATGTGTGAAATCATGGAAATGATCTAAAAATGTAAGTGCCTAATGCATTTTTTATTATTTTAAAAATCATATTTGAATGCTTTGTTGCATACAAATGTCATGTTATCCTTGCTATTACCAAACACTGATTATAGGTATTAGCTTACCTTTAGATTTTTGCATAACTTAACGACTCTTCAATTTCTTAGGCATTCGAGCTAGCAAAGGCTAAACTAGACGTGACAGAACTGCGCAACAACCTCAGCCAGGCCAACAAGCAGAGTGCAGACAAACACGCCGACAACGCCGAGCTGAGGCAGCAGGCAGACAGCTTGCAGCACGAGGTACAGCAGCTCATGGGGGAGAAGGACCAGCTGGCGCAACAGCTTGATACTGTTGTTGCTAGGTGAGTGATACTGATATTAGTTTGATTCATTACGGATAAGTGATGATAGTTCGATTCACGAAAGTCCGCCTTTGTATAGTACTTTTTAGTTCAGGTTAAGTTTTAATGTCCTTTTTGGAATAGTTAGTATACCTAAATTCGGATTTATTTCTATACTATGGACTAAGCAAGTTATATTTTTTGTATTTATAGATTGCGAGAAGAGTCGAATGTGGGTGAGCTGAAGAATAAACTTCGACAGAAAGTAGAGAGGTGTCAAGAATTAGAAGTGGAAATGGAAAACTTAAGGGAACTTGTGGACAGGTATGTACTTATGTCATAAGAACATCATTGTTTTGTTAGTTAAGGCTCTCATATACAGCTGAGTCAACAGTAATCAGTTAAAACATTAATATGTAGCATTATAGAGCAACCCCTATAATGCTACAAACTTAACTACAAGTTAGCGTCTTAAAAACGGCAACCCGTTTTTAAGACGCTAACTTGTAGTTAAGTTTCTAAACCTTAAAAACATTGTCTTCACTGTCTAGTGCCTCAGATAGTGCACGAGGATTGTTTAACTAGTTGGTTCGCATTGCGGGCAATTAACGTCGAAACGGCTTCTGAAAGACAAAAAAGCTAATGAATTTTCGATGCAAATTTTTTACTCCTCTACTTATCCTAATTATTTCGCTTCCCAGACTCCGCCTATCCCCCGGTCGCGAAATACCTCAAACAACACACGAGCAGCGTGCGCTCGCAGTACGCTCACCCACGGCTGAGTTAGAACGAGCCCTTAGAGACCAGCTGGACTACTCGCATACTTTAGATGAGGATATTATGGAGCAGGTATGTTAGAAACATTATTGCGGCCGCCGTTACCATGTGTTTTTCGCAATTTTTTGAAGATGAATCCTATGGTATTCAATACAAACACAGCGCTGCTCAACGGTGCCAGACTCCGCTTGAAAGGAACTTGGGTCGAGTAGGTATTGAAGTTTTGTATGGGACAGCTGATATTTTTTTCGCGATTACGATGTTGGTCCCATGGAGAAAGTAGTTCAGTTTGATGGTCTGTACCGCACCCTTAAAGACCACCCCTTTCTGATATACAGGGTGTAAAGGACAGCCCTCCGCAAACTAACAGGGTGCATTCAGCTCCTTATTTTGAATCATATTCCACCGGAAATATAGTCAGGAAATTTTTTTTTTTTTTTTTCGTATTTTCGGTTACTTTATTATTTTATTTATTTCAATGTAAAATTACATTCTCTGTACGCAGCACTCCATTTATGTAAATAAAACAGCTAAAATAAAAAAATCTGCTATGTATGTTGAAATACTCGGCGGCAGAAGGCTGCCGCGCTGCCGTTCGCTACGCGCGTTTTCGCACGGTAACGATACATTGCGTGTGAGGTAATAAAGCAAATCAGGTTTATTGGATTCCCATAACGTTCCTGAAATAATTTCATGTACTGGTCATCTTAGTATGATATACTGAATTCACCCCATCAGTCTGCGGAAGGCTGTCCCTTACGCCCTGTATGCTATATAGCTGAACAATGCTCTATTGGTGCGTGGAAAAATCATAATTAACGCCATCTTGTTTTTTCAATACATTTCACCAAACAATCGCACAAAGGTTCACCAACAGCGCCCCCTGTCAACGTCATTCGGGCGCCAAAAGTTCCTCGTAGCACTTTGCGGGCTCAATCATGCGCAGTCGCAAGCGACGCGACTTGACTTGAGATGTTGAGATTTTACAATATTAATTTATTTTTTCATAGATTCTGTCGGCAAGCAGCGATGAAAGAGAAGACATACCGCGCCTAGCATTAAATACATCTAAGTAAGTTTAATAAACTAAGATCAATTCTGTAGTGGTTTTTGTTCCTGTATTGTTTTGCTTGCAGTATGTTAATAAATGATGTTTCTGTACTGCACCGAAAGTAGTAAAAAAAAAATTATTTCTATCGAGAGCTCTAGTAACGAGTACTTATATGTTATATTTTTGTTAACAGGTCGTCAAGCTCGATCCACTCGTCATCATCGGACCGCATCAACAGATTACGTTCCGAAAACGACAAACTACTGATGCAGGTCAACAACCTCGAGTCCAGACTGAAAGATAAGGACGCACTTATTACTGAACTTAACAGGTGGGAATACCAATCCACTTCTTTTTTTTCTTCTTCGAAATCACTCTATCTTGTATGGCATTCCTGTTCTGTGAAATACGTTCAGATTAATACACCGTCATCGCTTTCGCTCATAAAAATTTTATGAATGGATTGAAAAAAATGTGGATCTTTTTGTTTATTTTAATCAGTTACGTGGTAAAGACGCCAATGGCAAGAAAAAATTGCTATTATAAACCCTTACAACTTAGTCCGTGAATCTACTTTACATCGATCCTTGTCTAACAAGTGAGCGTCTGGCGCGCGAAATATAAGAACTAAATAGATAGAAGATAGAAAATACCCTTTATTATGTACACCATAAAAATACTAGACTTCTTTGTATTAGTTACAGTCAATTGCAAGGCGTAATATTATCGGCGGCTTGAATATTATCTGATTCTGTGCACCATCTTGGATATTACAAAACGGGAATTGACGCGACCTTTAATCGTTCGAAGTTCAAGCACGTTACACAAACGTAGCAAACGTCGAGCTTTCCTAATCGTAAAAAACTTGTGTTCATGCAATAGAAGTTTAAAACTTGTATAATAAGTGCAGTGTGTCAAGATGTTCTTCATTGTATCAGGGTACGTGACAAGTTGGTGCAAGACTGGCAGACGAGTAAACTGCGCTATGAAGCCGAGCGAGACAACTGCGGGCGTCTGTCGCTACTGCTGGACACGCACAAGCAGACCGCAGAGAGCTTGCAGGTACATGTTACAGGCGCATGAGACGTGAGCCAAGGTCTGGGATGGCAACACATCTGCGAATCCCCTGCTATTGTCATCCATATGTGGAGGTCATAATTTAACATCAGGAGGGCTTGTTTGCATCCAACTACATAAAAAAAACTTTTTTTGGCAATATTGATAAATTCTTCGGCATCTGTGTAAGGTCAATTGACAGCGCAAAGCTGGGACAATATTGAGCACATATTTACTGAATTACACACATACATAAACTCACACTTTTCATTGTAATCAAAATTTATTAGGACCCTTCATTACTAAATTCATTACAAATGGTCACTCAAAAATGAACTAAGATGCCATAGCGCTAAAGAAAATAGTTGAGTTACCTACTCGACTATTTCCTGCAATAGCAATTGCAGGTAAATTCTCTGAGATTCTGACAGGGTGGTTGAGGTAGTAGTGTTATCCAATACTTCAATTATTTTGCCAGTTTATTAACGACATCATTTCTCCAACAGAACCAAGACTCGAACATGATCCAAATCCTGAAGAAGCGTCTGGAGGCGGCCATGCAGTCGGAACTAGAACTACAACAACGTGAACAGCAGGCGAGGGCGCGTCTCGCACAGCTGGAGAGACAACTGCTGGATTCTGCGCAACACAATGATCCTGTGAAGTCTCGGCTCAACCACGAGGTAAACACGGCAAAGAGATCATAGGTTGTTAGAACTATCATGGTAAACGCGCTGACAGCAAAGGTTACCTATACTGTCGCATACATATCTCCCTACTATCTTTCTTTTGCTGTGCCCGACAGGGTCCACGACTGTTCTTTAGCTGATGTTTACCACCTGAGCATATACATTGTGGAATGAAATATAGTATTGAGAAAACTCACGATCTTAATAGTTTGTGATATACGACGAAATAAAAACACAAACGACGAAATAACGACGAAATAAAATAACTAGGTGATAATATGGCAGATCGAGCATAATTTAAGTCATGATAATATCTGGGTACAGACTGTACCTGAGTACTAACTGTTCACTAGGAGCCCTTTTGGAATACATTTGTGAAACTTCACAGACGTGTTCAAGGTATCAGCATCTAAGAACAATAAAAAAAAGATAAAATTATCCTACCAGTAGGCAACACTACAAAATTTATAACATGAACCACACATAAAATCTCCCAAATCAAGAAATATTTTTCACCCCAAACATTTCCCTATAGATGGAAAACAGCGAGCGTCTCAAAGGCGAGGTGTCCTTGCTAAAATCGAAGCTAGACGTAGAACGTTCAAGATACCAGGACTTACAAGCGATGTTGGATCACAGCCGACTGCAAGCAGAGAGAGAGATGAACGCCAGGAATGAACAGTGTACCGCGTTGAAGAATGAACTCGCCGAGATGAAGAGGTAAGGAAGATATCGCAAGTTTTGAAGGATTCGACTCTACAGTGCTGTTCGTAGACTCCTCATTACTTTGAGACGTCACAGCTTCGCATTTCAACGGCAAGTTGCAGCTCTCGAAACAGGCACCACGGTTTTCGTATTTGAATGACAAAATAGGCTCGACATATTCATATTAAAAGTCAATTACTAAATGCAGTCCCATCGTCTGCTACAGTGATCGGCTTATGGTACTGTCCTAATCATATCGCTTGTTAGAAGTAGCGTTTACAGTACATAATATTTAGTACTAAAATGAAAGACGCTGCATCCCATGCCCTTTAGATATAATGTATCCCATGCCCTGGACGTGGTCTCGCCGTGTTACTCGTCTGTTACTACACTGACATTCTTGCCTATATTGAAGATCAGGAAATCATATTATCTTTTGTTACAGACTAAAGCACGACGCAGGCGTTCAGTTACTTCGCGCGAAGGAGTTGATCAGCACGCAGAGCCACACAATCTCTGAACTAGAGAAGAAACTGACGTCATCCGTCAACCACAAGCCTGTTGTTGATGCACTGGTATGTTTCTTTTAAATTATATCGTTCAAAATATAACAGAGTTCCATTTGGCTGATAACTCAGTCAAGTTTAGTTGAAACATCACAACAAGAATTTTCACATGTTTTCCAAATTCACTAGAATGAATAGCAGCAAATGTAGTACAAGATTTATAAGTACCTGCGTCTGAAGTAATCAATAGTTGTGTAGATATGGACCCCTTAGTATAGTCGTTGCAAACCACGAGCGTATTTTCATATGATTTCAATGATTGGCATGCACTCGTGAAATGCAGCCGCATACACTACTACGAAGATCTTTTGGCGCTTGAGTGACGTTGACAGGGAGGCGCTGTTGATGAACATTTGTGTTGTGAAGTGTATTGAAAAAGCAAGATGGCGGCATTAGTTCCGGTTTTGGCCGCGCGCCAAAAGAGCCTTGTAGTGCTTGGCGTCACAAGCTTGCTTTGTGTAATCTACAAGACTTGCTGACACTCATTTTTTTCTACAGACTGAAATCGAAAGCACAAAGACTGAACTAGCCCGAGAGCTTGCCACCCTCAGGAAGTGCCTCACCGACGCCTCCAGCCCCGAACTGCTAGCGCTGCGCTCAGAGAAGCTGCAGCTGACGGCCAAGCTGGAGCGCCTGCAGCGCCTGGAGGGCCTGGAGCGCCTGCAGACGGGCGCGAGCCAGCCCGACGAGCGCGACCAGGCTGTGAGTGACTATCTTATTAAATGGTTCACTTGTTCTGTGGCGTTTCTTTGTGCATAGAGTATCAGGAGAATTTGTTTTTATTACTTTGTGGTTTATGTTCTTAAGGTCGGGTTGGAAGGTTTTTCGTTTCCAGATTTTTAGAATGACATGAGCATCTGAAGGCTTCGAAGGATCTTTTACTTAGGCGGGCCCTAAACGTTCAATTGTATTGCACAATATCACGTATTGCGCAATGTTTTTGTCCGTTTAGTTAGGGTTAACAGTTTTTGAACGAACGTTTGAGCGAGTTTAATTTTTACTGCACCATATTTTACTTGCACCGTGTAGGATAAGTTAGTATTGCGCAGGTCTTGTTCACGCAAAAATATCGAAGCTTATGGGTCGTCAATGTTATTGGGTGCAAATAAAGGCTCGTTTGTGTGCAAGGGCTGATTCAATCATATTGCGCAATGTAAAGATTGCGCAAACCTACTGTAGATGCAGGGGCCTCCTTAGAAAATGTTCGAATTCAAGTCGCAATCTCATCTCAGCGACAATGTTTAAAAGTTGACAAAAATTGGCCAAGTGCGAGTCGGACTAGCACACGAAGGGTTCCATACCACCGGACAACACTTTCTACGCTTCTTGTATGGAGTTTGTTTTTATTATTTGTTGTTATAGCGGCAATAGAAATACACAATCTTTGAAAATTTCAACTGTCTACCTATTACGGTTCATGAGGTACAGCCCGCTGACAGACAGACAGACGGACGAACGGACAGCGGAGGCTTAGTAATAGGGTTCGTTTGGCACCCTTCGGGTACGGAACCCTAAAATTGAGTGTAAATAGATTTTTATCAGTGGAAACTTGTAAATGGCCTTCAATTTTATATGTTTAAGAACACTGTATAAGCTAGCTGTAAGTTTCCCGAATAGAATAAAATAATTTTTTTCAAATGAGACTGAGATTAGAATGCGTTCTTGGGAACGTTCTTGGGAATTGCCTCTCATCAGCTGTAGTATTGTTACGGAACATACAGGGTTTTTTTTTTTTTGTGGATGGGAAATCATCAAATGACTTCTCCGCTCTGGGCGGAGCGGGAGGGCGTGTCAGACTTTTACTGACTAAAACCCACCCGTGTTCCTTCTGTTGCCTGTGCCGGGGCCACGGTAACTCTTTCGAACATCCCGCAATGGAACATACAGGGTGGCAGGGACATCGACGCGCAACCTGTTACCATGGATTCAGTACGTGATTCTGAACTCATCTGCATAGAAGTTTCCGTTCCATACATATTGACTGCGTAGGTTGCACTTTTGTAGGAAACATGGTCCAAAATTATGTACTGCGTAGGTTGCACTTTTGTAGGAAACATGGTCCAAAATTATGTACTGAATCTATGGTAACAGGTTGCGCGTTGATGTCGCTGCCACCCTGTATACAAAGTCGCTTTTCGTGTCTGTCTGTGTGACCGCTTAGTATACAGTCCAACAACTTATCTGTGAACTGAAAGAGGACGGCACCGTCGATTCAGTGTTGCTAATTAATATAAGGTGCCCAAAATTGAGTAAGTTTTCAAGAAGGAAATTTCACATTAGACATAATCGTTTAATAAGAATTACAGTTTTTACAAATTAAAAACAATGATACCTATATAAAAATAATAAAATAAATAAAAAGAATTTGATAATTTACAGTTACGTATGTACGCTAACAGTTTAGTCTCTCAGCAATAAACAATGGCTTTATCTAAAAAGTAATCCAGTGAAGTGGAAATTCAGCAGATAAAATGTTCCACGGCGGGGGGGGATACAACTTTCATTTAATGCGAAGTTAAGTAGGTACCTACCTTGCAAGAGGTACCTGGATGTCTAGCATTTAGTTATGACTGTACCTAACCCCTAACACCAGATTTGACTAATTATAATTAGCAGTGGTACCTAGTGGTAGTGTAGTGTAATAAAAAAGAACAAATTGCTTTACAATGATTTATTGAAATCCAGGTTTACAGTAATTGTGATCTTTAGATGAACCTACATACACAACTTCATCCTGGTTGTGAGGCCATACTCCGCTTATTTCCGTACCACTATCATCATTATCACTATCGCTTTCAGTGTCACTTACCACTTCTATAATAAAAGGTTTATCTAAATACAAATCATGTTTTAAGTATTCTCCTTCTAACCTGCGAACGTGTTTACAATGCTGTGCCCACTCATGAACTGTAACAGCGTCAAAAGCTTCTCTAACTAGGCGGGCATTTTCAGCATTTTTGTGCTCAATATTTACATCAGCAACTTTAAAAAAAAAGTTAAAAAAAGAAAAAATTTTAGAAGACAATAGACACAAATGCTTATATTTACCACCTTATTACTGTGAAGTGATAAGATGGTACATATAAGCATGTGTGTCTATTGTCTTCTAAAAATTTTTCTATCTCATATACAGGTTCAGGCTTGTTTCTCTTAATTATTTCTAAAAGCTGAGGTTTAGTCAAATTCTCTCCGTAGTCAATTTTATTTTGGGTCAACCATAATTGCATATCTTTTTTTAAGGAATTCGTATTTGGGACTTTATTCACACAAATACGGTGATAAGGAGCATTATCCATCACTATTATGGATGGCTCTCGTAAATTAGGCACAAGTTTTTCAATAACCCACTTTTTAAAGTTGGTACTATTCATCTCGTCATGATAATCACCACTTTTTGTGTTTGATTTAAACACAAGTAGTGCTTTTGTAACAAATCCAGTATCTCCTCCCGCATGAACAATAATATATCTTTGCCCTTTCGATACAGGCTCCAATACTCCGTCTTCACCCTCTCCTTGCCAACATTTACCCGATGTATGCGAAGAGTGAATATAGGTCCAATCTAAATAAATTATGGGCCGGGGCTGGGAAGATTTATTATTTTTATCCACTGCATGCAAGTACTTAGCTCTCCAAGCTGATATTTCATTACGCTCCATAAGAACCTTCCGATTGGATTGAGATTTTTTAAAACGAAATCCCACCTTGTGAAGCAGCTTTCGCAGACTCTCTCGCTGTCCTGTGTAATTTATTTCTGTATTTAAGACCTCTAGAAGCTTTTTAACAGTAGGGACCTCTTTTTTAGCAGAATAAAATTCATGTTTTTTCCGCCGTATAACTCCCATGTCAAAATCATCAACATGCACAAATCCACTTTTACGTTTTCTCTCCTTGCCTGGTGTCCGAATTTTTGTACCAGTTTCTTCTGCTGCGTGCCGTCCTTAACTATTTTTGAAATTAGTCCTTGACTCACACCTGAAATATAAGATAATAAAATAAATGTTAGTAGAAATTTGAAATCTGGCAGGTTAGTTTGCTCACTCACTTAGCAGGTTACCTATTAGATGTACGTTACCGTTACGCTAACCTGCAGCAAGAATAGAAACGAATATTTCGTGGACTTAAATAATTAGTTAAGCATCGAGTAATTTATAACAAGAAAGTTGACAACACTAACCTGTCGCTGCCGAAATTCGTTTGTATATTTGATTAAATGGAATAATTGGAGACCCCGCCCGAGCTTCTTCTTCAAAAAAGGTTTTAACCTTTAGAATAAAGTTTCGAGCATCACTTTTAATAGCTTTCAGCATATTTAACTTTATAAAATCAACAATATCACGACAAAACAACCAGAGAACCCGAATGTAGTATACACTGACAATCGAATGACATTTCAACATGACGACCGTAGTTCCAATTTTGCGCCATTTCACAGATAAGTTGGTAGGAGTGTACTAATTTAATAGGTAATTGTTAAAAAATAATTGGCATTTATTTAAATCATTACAAAAACAAAACGTAACACTTATTAAGCTGAGTTTATTAGATAACACAATAAAAATGGGTTTTTAATAGTTACCTATTCAATTAATATTATACAAGGTGGAATAGGATGATTGCTTAGAGCATTAAACCAACCGGAGACGCCACGAGCACTAATATCTATGCGAATAAGTCTGTCACTTTCATCGCGGGGGACGAGGCAATGCACACAAATAGTGACAATACACTAATGCAATTTCGATCGCGTCGTTACGCACGCACACGGAAAAATAATCAAATACAAACAAAAAATATAAGCACACAAGTACAAACACACACAGAGACGCCTTGTCAGTGTACGGGATGACGTCATTTTTATGTAAGCGATGAGAGTGCTTGACACTATCGATATTTTGCTATCGATGAATTCAGCCAATAGATATGATAAAAAAGCTGGGAGCTTTTTCTATATCTGGACTTTATTTTATTTTTTTCATAATCTCGACAATCAAGATATGATTTCTTAGGTTGCAGAAAAAATTGAATAAGTATATATGATGAATGAATAAATAAACTGAATAAATGATTTGTAAATTTTTATTTGAAAGAAATTTTGATTAGCACATACTTTTATTCACAAGAAGACCAGCAGGTCTAGCCAAGTTTAGTGTCGAATCTCTTTCTACAATCGGTAACGCCGAGGTGCGTAAATGATTTTAGAAAACGATTAGTTGGTAGTCATGTTGACGCGCCTGAGTCAATCGCTTGTTTTACAAATATTGTAACTTGGTTCCTATTTATACCATAAAACTACAGGATGTAGCGATGGACATTGTCTATCATTTTGAACGATGTTAACTTGGCTACGAATTTTCTATTTGTTTATTCTGACCACGCGACTTAACGTTGAGATGATGTCACTTCCATACATTTGATTAGTTTCCTACTAGCGTTAACGATTATAGATTATCAACTCGGCTGAGTCTGCAGATGCGATGACACAGAGCGTTGTCATTTATCGCAGCCTTATCGCTCGAACTAGCAACAAAAAGAATAAGTTTACTTTTGAGACAAGAAATTTAAAAATTATCTTTAAAATAAGATTATACACGAGAATAGATTACTTTTGTCATATTTTAGAAAATATAGCATGTGCGAGAAAGCTGCGAAGTATGAGTGGCCTCATAAGTTTGTCAAAGAACTTAAAAGTTTAAAACAAAAAATCTATGTATGAAAACCTATTGATTTTTAAAGTGTATAAGTTTGGTGTAAATATGCCTAATGCATTTCTTGGGGTCAGTCTTCTTAGACAAATAGTTTATTCTAATATTGGTATATTTTTGTGTTACCGTTTTCGCAAGTTCAATATTGTGCACAGTAAAATCATTATCAAAATAATGACTCTCGATGTTTGGGAACAATTGTCTGCCAACATAATGTTTTAAAACTTTGTTTGTAACACTTTGCGGCGAGCAAGAGGGGCTAACTTTTTTGTCATCAGTTAAGTGTTTCCGTATCTGCACTTCACAAAGGCGACATAAATCAATAACCTCTTTCGATGCGTACTTAAGCCCACCTCTACTTTTTTGATAGGTTAAACTTTTTTCATTTGGCTCTCCACATAAACCTTTTACGCATGTACTACATTTAATTTTTTTAATAGTAGAAAATACTACGTATCCCGCTATATATTCCACAACCTTTTCTCCAAAAGGGGACAAGTATGTTTCGATTTCTATTTCTGAAATAATATTATTTTCTTCCATGGGGTTATCATTTAAAAATATTTCTGTTTCTTGTTGTCGGGAGGTAGAATTGATTTTTTCAATTGCTGATGTACAGTTGAGTATAGAAATTTTTTCTAATGGGATACAGTTCGTACCCCTTTCATTTCGTATTAACTCTGTGTGGACCAATAACTTTTTATATATAGATTCAAACTGACGAGCAGTTGGATTGTCAGAATAGCCACCGTGGCTTCTGACAACTGAAAAAAAAATCTCAACGTGGTCCTGGCTTATTTTGTGTAACGGTAAATAAGTTAATTGTGAATTTGAAGCCAAAACTAAGTTTTCGAATAGACGTTTTGCACTTTCGATACATACAAGAAATCCGAGAAACCCTGTGTAACGAGGGGATTTTAAAAGATTGATTCTATTGAAGTTATTCTTGCGATTTTTCATATCAGTCTCCAAATTCAGCAGTACTGCTTTTGCTTCATCTAATTTCGCAAAAGCAGTTTCATAGTTTTTTAAATTCAAGGCTTGTTTAAAACCTTTGCCCCAAGTTTTTGAATCGAGGATGTCGAATAAATCATTGATTAATTTTAGAAAATCTGCTGTCGCGTCAACATTTTCAAACATGGGCAACGTCATTATATTGTTACAAAAAATTAATGCATCAGCTACACTTGTACTGAAGAGCTGAGCTGCAAGGCGAATATTCATTATTTTTGTTTTGAAAAAAATATGATTTGCCTTTAATTTATTTGCCATATAAAATAGTTCCTTTTCCTGTAATTCATGTAATTTCTGTATATATGTCCATTGAATTTTATTTCCAGAGTTTGGTTGGGTAAAGAAGCTAAAATGCTCGAATGCATTACGAACTAATTTGAGCATATGGCAGGGGTCTAAAAAGAAAAAGCATTGTTGCCCCGTCTGAGGGTCTAGAATTGTGGTTTGTAAACTGTTTACATCTAAACAGCAGCCCAACTCTTCAGCCATGGCAAGATTCGCTTTAGTACCGTCACACGTCAATGCTTTTATTTCGACACCAGTTTCGTAAACTAAATGAAAAGCTTGTGTCACAAGTCGAGCTTTTAGTTCAGCTTTTACGCCTTTTACTAAAAAGTACGCAATAGGTAATTTCCAAGTAGTATTTATACCTACTAATAAAAATACTAAAGCGTCAGTTGCTTCTTCAGAATTATCAGATGTAAAATCAAATCCATAGTCCACGTAACCATAATGTCTTTGAGTGCTTGCTATACTTTCCGTCAGTTGTTTTATTTTGATTTCATCCATTACCAAAGTACAATAAATTTTCTTGTCCGGGTTACTTTCAGCTCGTAATTTTAATGCAACTAAAGCTTCTTTTGTAAACCCTGGTTTCCCTTCGATGGAACTGTACCATTTTGTTAGAGTCCTTGGAGCAGGTAAACATGTTCCAAAAGTCTTTCGCACATATCTGTATGCTTTCGGAGAATAAAAATTTAGAGTTAATGCAAAACATCGAAGTTCAGGGGAATATTTGTTTCTAGGAATTTTTCCAGTTTTGCTTTTAAGTAGCTGTCTAGTAAGAAGCTCTTTTTCCTCCACACCAATTTTGTTTAACACTAAACGATCTTCTTTATTAATTAAGGACTTTTCTGTCAGGTCATTTAATAGTTCTTGCAGCCCTGCAACCTTCTTCTTTAAGTATCTTTTTTGAGTTTGAAGTCTTTTTATTTGTTTATTTTTCATCTGTAGACGCTGCTTTAGTTTTCTTTTCCTTGGTGTATCTTGTATTGGTGGATTGTAAGTCAATGTAGGTGACTTACAAATATTAATTCTTGATGGCGATGTACAGGGCTGATCTTCAGTGGTTTTGCATTCTCCAGTTTGGGTAGGTTGAGGATCTTCATGTATTTCAACCTTTCTTATTTTAGATGAAGAAGTTTCTGGTTCAGACTCTTCTCTCTCTGGGTCAACCTGAAAAAAATATCAATATTTACCTATCCTTTCTCCTACTAGTTACTGTAACTCTCGATGAACACACCTGGATTTTAAAAAACCGAGAATACAAAAGTAAAGTAGATAATAACTTTCCAAAAATCCATTAACTAGCACACGTCTACATTTTTCGTTGTTCTCGGCCTGCGCGAGTATACGCGCTTTTGCATTGTATATTGATTGCAAATGTTCATAAGTGGTTACTTCGCGTAAACAATTAAAGCGTCTGCGCAACAGAAAAAAACAAAACTACGTAAAAATGCGGAAGCGCGTAGGTAAGTAGGGGTTTAACCCTAAATAATTTTTTTGACTTCTTGTATCTTATAAAAGTTCTGGTAGTGCGCCATCTCAATTTTCCACTTTAAACAGTTGAGACGTCAAACATGGACAAAGTCACAACCAAAACCTAGTGCTTAAATTAAAAAAAATCACCTTTGCTAATTTCAAAGTTGGCAAAGCGCATTGTTTTAGTCTCCTCTTGTTATTAGATAGTAATATAAAACATGAAGCTTCAAAATGCTGTGAGCAAATTGTACTAGTACGTTTAGGAGTCCACGAATCATGATTTGCACAAGCCCGAATCCAGACATCCCGAGTCATTGCATCTTTTGGAAATCTGAAAAATTAATAGTCAGAATAACATACTCATAAAGTCGATATCGATATTTGTTTCTTTGCTGTCACAACTCTCATTTTGCTCCAGTGTGGCCTATTTTTAAATTAAAATTGCGTATTTTCGGGATAACTAGACCCGCAAATATTTTAAAGTAATGAAGAATAACGATACGAGAAAATAATAAGAGATTTGTGGAACATAAAGTTTGAATTTATTAATCAATTATTTGATCATAAATAGCAATTTTAAAGGGTTTAGTAAAAAAAAACTATAAAATAAAAAAAAATAGATTTTAAACAGTAATAACAATAACAAATGCTAAATAGAAGTTTGAAATAATTGTCAAGCTCTATAAATTACAACTTTAAAAATTACTCAAAATTAGATCTTGTACGATTTAGTGGCAACACTTATTGACCGACAATATTTCTTGGTTTTTTGCTAATTTATTGCATTATTTGTTAATATTAAGACAAAATAATACTTACAGATGGAAAGTAACGTTATCCTTTTGTTTACTAGATGTTTCCGATCTCTTTTTACACGAAAAAACACTGCAATTCGGCATTTTTCACTTACGGTCGTTCCGCACTACTGTGATTTGCTGAATGACGTGGAACGCGCGGCAACTAGTTTTATATAACGTCTATGACCGGCGGTCTCGTACCTTTGGCAGGGGGGAACGCCTGACAATGGCGTCTCCGGTTGGTTTAATGCTCTAAGGATGATTGACATTCCTTTAATCCACGTAAAGAAAATTATGTTCTTTACCCGTATACAAAAAATCAATCAAACTCAATGAAATTATTTTTCATTTTCATATTTTTCAACATTATGTACTTTTTGTAAATGTAGAGTCTGTAATAATAGGTAAACATTGTAAGGTCAAGAACCTGTGCAAAACGTATGATTCTATTCACTGCGTTTCAGTGGCCAAGGGTGATTTTATGAGAGAGGTAAGCCGGAGTAAAAAATGCTTACCTAGGCCTGCTTAAAAATTCGCGAGGGTATGCATAGCGAATGTTTGCTTGTACTCCACCGTGCTCACCAGACATAACTGCCGCACCGTCGTAAGACTGACTAACTAACTTATTCCTACAACGATACTGGTCAAGTATTTCTAACAACTGTTTGGATAAAACTTCAGCAGTTCGACTTCCGCTAACATCGTAAAACTCTAGGAATCGTTCTTCGATTCCAGTTTCAAATAAAGATTTAAAAATTACTGTTAATGACTGTTATGACCTGTGACTGACATCGGGAGTTTCGTCAATCATTACAGACAAAAATTGAGCTTTATCTATCTCGAATTTAATGTGATCTCGTAGATAAAATGGATGCAATATTAAGTATTAAGTCATTTTGAATATCACTAGAGAGACCAGAAAACGCGAGGCTCTGGGTTCCCGAATGATATGAACATGAGTTATTCTTATTAGTATGTTAGTACTTATTATTACGGAATTTACATCTGTACATGGTATAAAACAAAGTCGCGTTTTATGTCTGTCTGTGTGACTGTTTCGATCTCCCTAACTGCTCAATGTATTTTGATACGATTATCACTATCTTAAAAAGCATTTATCCCGGATAGTTTATATGTATATTATAGGTACACTTAAATTTAAATTAAAAATAGCACAGAAATCTCAACGTTTCGTCATATCGCCATTGCACCCCCGTGCGAAGCAAGGGCGGGTCGCTGGTATCATAATATTGTACTACTACCACTTTTTATTTTATTTTTATACGGCATTGTAAATACACAAGTCTCTCATAGGAATATAGTAATGCTACAGCCCTGGCTTCAGTGTGGAAAATAGGCCACTGTGGAATAGAGTAGTGGACTGTAAGATTACGTTGATTGTTGTTGACGCATAGAAATTGATAGTTCTGTACGAACGGACTTCTGCCGTTCACCCAATCCAGGAACAAATTCAATAGAAAGATGACTGAGTACGACTCACCTTTTCTCCTGCTGCGGCTGGCTTCCAGTAGCTTCAAAAACGGTCTCTTGAATGTACCGTTGACCACGGAGACCGGCGCGAGTAACACCACACGGTAGTGCACAATTTGTTCTTGTTTTTTCAATTTTCACTCACGGAGTCAATAATTAGATAGTTCTTTGGGTTAACGAAGATGGCAGACTGCAATGTCCCGCGCGCGCGCAAAACTCCTTGAAGATGGCGCGCACGTCGCTGTTTCCTTCTGATCCGGGATTTCGTGGATAGGGCTCCGTCAATCGCGTGCCAACTTAGCGAGCGCACACAGACATTAACCATCAAATTCGTCCAATCATGGGCTATTACATATACAGAACAGCCACTGTATAAAAACCGCCGTTGTCACTAAAGCACATAACAAATTAACACAAACTATAATATTCACACGAAATAACAACAAAGAAATTGGTAGTGACGTTAAAATCATTTAATTTTGATATTGTAAAACCATATAAAACCATTGAACAAAAACTGACAACAAAAACGCGGTCTACAATCGCATCACGCCGACATCGCTAACGTGCGCTACACGCGTTAGCGATGTCGTCATCGTAGTTGGTCACTTTGGGCTCCATGTCGCTGGCGGAGGGCTTGTTGTCGTCGGCGTCGCTGCACAGCGGCTCGATGGCCCACAGCACCACGGCGTAGGCGGCGTACAGCGTGTAGTACAGCACGTACAGCAGCGCCGTGACCAGCGCCAGCGCGGCCGGGTACACGCGCTGGTTCATGTCCAGCTCGCCGCGCCACGTCGCCTCCGTCCATGCGCGGAAGAATTGGGTGCATTTTCTGTAATAGTAGAACAATAACAGCGATAGTTATATAATAAAGGCAGATGTCGCCAGTTACGCTTATTTTTGTTTCTGTAATATCCACTAATATGTAAGAATGTTTCAAAAACTTATCGATATGTTCAGAGCAATTCTACAAGTGACAGCCAACAAAATAAGCAGAATGGTCAGTCTGTTACTGAACTAAGATTAACTACAAATTAACAGATTTATGAATTCTTTAATAGGCTGCGGTCATCATGGTGGATAGTAATGCAACTTTTTATTACACTGTTGGCCAATAACCCGCTTCGTTTTGAGTGATGCCCAAGTCCACGCTGAGGAAAAAGGACGCGCCTCCTCTCGGATCAGATCATATTCATATACAAAATAGCTAACATTACGTAAAACTAAACTAGGTTTGACAAAGTTCAGGGGTTACTAAAGTGAGTGCCCTGATTGATAGATCTTGTACTATTCGCGCCCCCACTGTTAGGTACCACGCGGCTGCCGGTCGCGGCGCCGCTCTGTGCGGATGTCTGTGTAGAGCTTGCCGGTCTAGGCGACCTTTAGCTCTCACCTTAAACTGCCCCGCAAATGATAATGGGCCCCAGCTATAAATACAACAAATTATAAAGACAGTTTTTGATTGTGACCTGAGAGCAGGTAGCGCTCGCTCCAGCAGGCTGACGAGGCAGTGCAGCACGTGCGTGAGCACGAGCACCAGCACCCACACGCACAGCAGGTAGGGCGGCCAGCGGAAGCTGCCCAGCGCCGCTGCCGGAAAGACTAGCGTTCAGTAAAGCCGACATGAAATCTCATTGTTTCGTATACAAGTGTAAAAAGACACTTAACGAAACCACTTATACTCCCCTGGGAAACTTCTGGTTACGGAGATATTGAAGGTCAAAGTTTTAAAGTTTTTTTTTTTAAGAAAACAAGTTTTAAATGTTATAACTTAAATAAATACTCCCCCACGACCCCTTTACTGTTGCATCAACCCTTTGTTTTGCGTGTGTTAGTTATATGCGCACTACCGTAACAGCGAATTATCACACTAAAAATAAAAGTCGTCTCCCAGCAATTATTTTGCACGAAGTAATTTATTTTGATGTACAGAATGCGTACATGACTTCGTGATGGGTTACACCCTGTATGCGCACGCAGACTAACTGCCGTAGGTTCGCCTGTTCAATAAGGCCTCTCCATACGTAGGCTTCTTTATTCTCCCAGTTCTGTAGGGAAATGCCAAATACGTCACTACGACACATAAAAAGGCGATGTTTGCTTGACCGTAAATAGTACACTAGACCTAAACCACTTCTTTATTCACCGAGTGGTCTCAGACTACTGCGTTTGGAAGTGGGACATCACGATCTATCGGGTTATCAAGAAATTCCTTCTCGTCATAGAATAAGATCTAACGTATAATGAAAATCGGTTGACAGTAACGACTACTGCATAACTTATTCGGTTTAAAACATAGCGCACAAGACACAACATGAAACCTCTTACTAAAGCCAAGTCGACGCTCAGTAACCGATACAGATACTATTTTATTGAATGACTTTTTTAAAATAAATACTGGACTTTTCGCCATTCCAGTCTTAAAAACGTAGGTGACACGAACCGAACAATGATGGCATTACGTTATGTTTCCTATATTGTTTAAAGCACATAAGTCTGCGTGGGTCATCATCTGCCGAGCCTTTTCCCAACTAAGTTGGGGTCGGCTTCCAGTCTAGCCGAATGCAGCTGAATACCAGTATTTTACATGGAGCGACTGCTTATCTGACCACAACCTAGTTACTGGGTAACACGATAACCCTTGGCAAGACTGGTTGTCAGACTTGCGGGCTTCTAATGCAATGACTGTCAAAGATCTATGAATGACGGCCGGGACCAACTGCTTAACGTGCTTTCCGACGCTTTCAGTCTACGTTAGTATTAGGGCAAAAGGGCTGATATAGTGGTGTTACCATGCACGAGCGCGCGGTTGCCGGTGGCCTGCACGTCGACATCGGGGCGCTGCACCACCTCGAGCGAGCGCACGCGGCGTCGCGCTTCGCTTAGGCGCAGCGCGTGCTCCGACATGGCACGCGCCTCGCACCGTTCCGCTCGCTCCGTACGGGACCCCTATATAGATGACGGTGTTTTTTAGAGTCATGCGGATTCGATCTCGTACGCGGGATTAAGACCGCATGCGTGGTACCCGCAGCACCTTGTCATATAAGTGTCTTTTATGATGTGTGCTATACCCACGCGGGACGAAGAGCCCTAATCATGTAATACGTCACTGTTAGTCTGGAATCCATGACACTTTTTTTAGATAATGTAGTATTTAATTAGTAGTAATTAAACCCCATTCATGTCAATCGTTACACTCGGCGATTTTCATGATATTACACTCAGATTCTGGTTTACATTCCATCGAAAATCCTCTTTCCAGAAGCAATTATACTTGGAACTACCTACACTATGACATTAATCCACCATCGTGTATTTTGCGAGAACTTTTGAATCTTGCAATTATGATTTTACACCAGTCTTCCTAATAATATTGCCAATATCACTAAGGCCCTTTCCTGATTTGTCGGTGAGGGAGCGTTGCGGTGTAGTATGCTCTGTATACCGAAACGAAACCGCACTGCTTTCATTTACGGACCTGAGGGTTTGTATTCGGTATAATTTGTGCAGTATCGCTTAAATCCTCGCGAGAAAATGTCGTCTTCGAAAACGCGTGACGTGTCTCTGTAAACACCGAGCGGGCACTGGATGTTGCTACCGAAACGCGGTAAACCGAAACGATCCTGCCCCATTCCCGCGCATACCGAGCCAATCAGGAAACCCTCATTGAAATATAGGCGCTCGTTGAGCTTTCGGTACCGGGTATACCGAGCATGCTGGTCCCGTACCGCTGACGTACCGATAAATCAGAAAAGGACCTAAGACTTGAGCTCTGTGTACAAACCGCTGGCGTAATCTTAGCGTAGGACATCACTTTTTCTTTCACCTTGTCCTTATCATTTTCATCAATCTTCGGGTCTGTTTTGACGTTTAGCTCCGTCTTCGTGAAAGACGGGTGGTCGCCACACATACTGCAACGGAATATACTTTAAAATGCCTTTACCGACTTCCCTTATTGCTCGACTTTGTCAAAGTTCTGTCTTTGGTTTGAGCGGCTTGCAGAAAGAACTTCGATAGTCAAATTTGATTGAATTTTTCACTATTGCACTTCTTTCGACATGAAAACAGCTTAGTGGAAACAGCCCTTCCTTTCTCTGTTCTCACCTACGTAACTTTAACTTAGGACACCGTACTTACACCATATCGGGTAATTTCGGCGCTTCACTCTTTGGTGCCTCCATATTGAAGGGACACATATACCTCACTGAATTTTCATTATAATTTAATTTTCTGTAAATGAATATAAAATAAAATTACATGCGCGGAGTATGTATTTTTGTGTCACATAAAAGCGACATTTAGTTATGTCACCGTGATGTTCTATTTTTAATTTCAATGTTTATTTTCGTGGCATCTACGGTATCATTTGTTGGTGTGTAAAAAGTTTAGCTATGAACTTTTTGTAACGTACTGAATACTTTATTAAGTTTTCACATTCAAAAGTGCATTCATAGGACTGACGTGTTTTTTGGCGATACGGAAACGAATCAAACCCAAGCCTTAGAGTATAAAGAAGTTCTGTGTAGCATTTTCTTGATGATTTCGCGTTCTATTTCAACTCGGCGTAAATAAACAGATACCGTTTTGGTTGATTCTATTCCGCTTCTACTGCAGACTTACTGTTACTGTGGCTTTATAAGTAGAAAGGTTCTTTCTTTTTTGTGTAGTAATAATAGCGCAGGAGCCAGAGAATTCCATGATTTGTTGTACAGACGCCAGCACATCAAGCTACTACAATCTGTCATTTTTTTAAAATAGATTTTCGACTTTATTGCTAAAGCATTAGGTTGCTGGCGTCCATACATCTTGTTTTATGTAAATAATTTTTTTTTTTAATTTACAGACGTCATAACAATCTCTTTCCTCTATTTGCAGATACGTTACCTGCACGGTCGCTGCCTCCGTCTCGAGAGCTGTCGCAAAGCGCTGGTCTGGCAGAAGAGATACCTTCAACGAGTCCTGGCAGGGTACACCGAACTGGAGAAGAACTTGAGGCTGCCCTCGTCCAGAGTGCCAGAAGTCAGCAGGGGGAAGAAGCGGTTCAAGTGAGTCCTTGTTAACGCTTTTTATACGCCCATTGGTTTATATTGATAGTCTTAATAAAATGACGTCTACTCGTTTCTTTTTATGTTTACTCTGTCCGATTATGTGGTTGTCTTGGGTGCGAACCCAGGTTGGGCAAAGAGTTTTTCCATTAGCAGCATGGAGCCTGGATTTGTGCCAAGCTGATAGCAATAGGCTCGCCCCCCATTACATGGGATTTAAAAAAAAACGTGGGTGTTACTTTACACCTCTGCCCAACGCTTCGGGCAATACAGTGATCACCATGTTGCATCCCAGTCGTTAGTATTCTTATACGTAAAAATATAATACATATGTGCTAACAGACGGCTAACAGCATCTTTTTAAACCAAATAGTGTACAAATGCGTCATTACATCAGCATCTACCTCACCCCACACAACACTAACACCTGTGTTCTCTTTCCTGCAGATGTATAGCTACCGTGGTGGTGATAGTCCTGCGCATGGACTTCTTGGTGCGGCGCCGGCAGCACGTGCGCGCTCTGTCGGCTAACGTCATCCTGCGCACGTCGCGCCCCGACAACGTCGCCAGGACCACGCCGTACGTATACTCACTCATCATCATCATTCTTATCCCAATTTATTTGGTGTCGGCGCAACATGTCTCCTTCCACACTTCTCTATTAGTCGTCATCTCGGTAGTCACTCCCTGTCTATACATTTCATCTTGCACACAGTCCATCCGTCGTTTCTTTGGTCTTCCCCTACTCGCATAGCCATCCACATTCATACTCAGAACTTTCCTGACGACATTTTCCTCATTCCTCCGCATCACATGCCCACACCAGTACTTTGCAGTCACCAGTGTCATTTTTTTATGTAATCATTTCTTATTCTATCCATTCGCGTAACACCATAAATTCCTCTTAACATTCTCATCTCAGCTGCACGAAGAGGCCTTTCATTCCCGTACGTAGGTACGTATACTGACTATGAGCTTGAATTATTATTAGTTAACACTTTCACTGCCAACTCTATTTCCATGAAGTCCGGTGCCGCATACATAATGCGACAAAACGCCGCGCGAGTTAGCGGCACTGCATGATGACATTATTTTAACCACATATAAATATTTTCTTACACTCGGGTCACCTCAAAAATCATCAATTCATTTCGTAATTTTTTTGAATTACAAATATATAGCCTAAATTCCAAATTATACTTGAAAATATCAAAACACGCGCGGGGCGAGTGTGCGGCACGTGAGGAGGAATTTACTGCACTCGGCACTCAGCACTGATAGTATTGAATATACTTTGTTAGGTTTTGAACTGAACTGATGTATACTTTTCCTGTTTAAAGAAACTCTTCACGTGACCAAAGGGCTGGCCTATTCTTTGGCCAAAGAATCAGCATCGCCATACAATGTGGCAATGCAATGCTGCCAGTCTTTTGGGCACTTTTCCTGTTGACAGCGATGTGGACGAATTTTTTGATGCCCTATGATTATATATTTTTTTTTACATTTGTACATATTATAATTATTATTTTAAGTCTGTTAGCTTATATATTATGTAAATATTTTTTTCCTGACTAGTATTATTCCAATAGGTATACCACTACTCCATAGACGAAGTTAGGCCTTCGTGGTACCGGGTACAGATTGGTGAAACGTAACATAAAATGTAACACACGTTGAAAAAAATTCGTCAGCTGTTCTTGTTGTTCTGCTACTCTTTACATTACCTACATTGCATACATTAGGACGGCTGCGTGTCATTACACACATACCATCGTGTCCATTGGTCATCATTGTAATCAACCGCAATCGCGATGTAGTTTTAGCCCATTGCGGATGAAAACATGTATTTTTATTTGTCCACTATTAGAAGGAAAGAAAGAAAAATGTTGCTTTGGCACAGTATAGATAACAAAAATAAATGTTTGCAGCATCAGCCAACCCTGCGCCACATCCCCTCGCCCCGCCGCGCCCGCCTGCGCGCGCGCCTCTCGCGACGCACTGGCTGCACGCGACGCACTCTCGCGGACAGTGCGCAAGAATGAGATGAGGCTCAACCTGCCCGCCTCGCCTGGATGTGAGTCACACACTGTTTATTTTATTACTTGCTGTAAAATGAACCTGTTGAAATTGCACAGGAAAGCACACGCCCACGGTAACAACTACACTTTCACAGCACCTTTATTTCGTAGCAGCAAGTTTTCGTATTCGTAAGTTGTAGTTTCGAACCCTGACAGGCGCCTTACTTTGTGTAAATTATTTCATCACCACTGCTCTCAAAATGGTGAAGGAAAACATCGTGTCAAGAAACCGGCATGTCTTAGAACCCAAAATTCGAAGATATGTGACATCCACCACCCCGCACTAGGCCCGCGTGGTGGATTACGACCCACTCCCTCTCACTGAGACGAGGCCGCAGTCCCAGCACTGGCAACATTTTGCACACAACAAAGCTGATTATGATTCAAACAATAATTGTTGTAAAAGTGGTGTGAGATCTCTAAATGTCTTTGCGTGAGATATAAAGTTGACTCATCCTAAAAGATTTTAGGTTTGTTTACATCTTCATCAGATACTGTTAGAAGACTATCAAATTACAAAGTACTAAAATTAGGAAGTGGAAAGAGAGTAGGGCGGCCTTTGCCCTGCAGTGGGACATCACAGGCTTTTAATAAATAACGATAATAAAATGACTGCTTCGTTGGTCTGGTGGTCGCAAGCGCTACGGCTGAGCATGAGGTCCTGGGTTTGATTCCCGGGTCGGGCAAAGTATTATTGGGTTTTCCTATCTGGAATTTCTCAGTAGCAGCTCGGAGCCTGGATTTGTGCCCAGTTGATGGCAATAGGCTCGCCTCCTATTACATGGGACTTAAACTGGCGAAATGTGGGTGTACTACAGATACACCTCTACCCATCCCTTCGGAAGCAAGGCGTGATGATGTGTTATGATAATAAAATGAGTAGTTACAAAAGGAAACACCCAAATACTCCGAAATATTTTATTCCTAATTTCGATGTTCCGATTTTCAAAAGTCCGAATTTCATAATACCTAAGAATTATAATGTCTATTATTAAAAATCACGAAATTTATTTTACCGAAAGTCGTAAATGCGATTTGTTTATTTTCCGATTTTCATATGCTCGAAGAATCAATCGATGGGTTCTCGGTCCGAAAAACGACATTCCGATTTTCATAATAACATAACTATGTAATTATGAGTAGGAAAACGCATCTGTCATTAGTTTTTTAATTTTACCTCCTCATACTAAACATGATATTATACTTCTCTCTGACGAGCGAAGTGTGTTTATTTGCCTCGCTATTCAATTTTACAAGGAATTTTTATTCCGGAATTTTCATAATCGGAATTTTAGTTATTCGATCTATTGAAACTGTATTTTGAAAATAGTTGTTACAAAGGTTAGGAATATTGAAATTTCGGAATTATAAGAATAGGATGAATGATAAATCGGAGTTGTTATATTAGAAATTCTGAACCATTCGGAATTATGAAAATCGTTATTTTGAAATTCGTATTTGTGACTGACGGAATAAAGTTATTCGTATTTATGTAGTGTACCCGTTACAAAGTGTTAGTACTGACGTGCGGGTCACCTGCGCGTGTTAATAATGTTACTGTCGAACTAGACGATCTAAAACCATATGGAAAACAGGCCAACTGTTACATAGTTAGGTGGCTCTTGCAAGCTTTGCAATATTGATCTTATAGAATAATCTAGAGAACAATTTCCTTCTACTCTTACAGTGGGTGACTTCGTTAGAAGATCAACATATACTGCAAACTCACCGCACGACGACCCATTTATCCTAAGGTAAGTTATTTTACTTTCAACCTGACAGTTCTCCTAAAACCAAGACTACAATATTATATCATAACTTGACAGTTCACCTCGCGGCGAAGTAGCAGCCGCATACCTCAACAAGTTGGAGCTGGTGAGTCGCTGCCTTAACCACGCGATGGATGCCTCGCGAGACGTGCCTTGACGTGACGCGAGACGTGCCGTGACGTGAGGCGTGACGTCACCGCGGCTTCACATGCTGCAGACTGACATTATGTGTTAGGCCATGTGCGCACTGAGTAGCGCGTAACATCGCGTCACCAACGCGTAGTCGCTTGCACTCTCACCTCACGCTACGCGATTTTCTTCGAGAAGCAATGTATCGCGATGCTAGGTGGCGCCCGGTGAGACGATGTATTTTATTCTGACATGTTAAGTTTGAATAATGCGGGTTTTCGATGAATTTATGAGCAAGAAAGTTTTGTGTGAATGTCTTTAAATTGAATTAAAACGATTTTGCTAAAAGTCAAGCTTTAAAAGATTATTATATTTAACTGTGTGGTCACAATTTTTAATATCAAAGCAATACAACACCGGTTTGCAACAATTTGTTCGTTTAGTGTTTCTTACAACTTGTATTGACCAGACTATGTCAATAACTAGACCTGTCAAAGAATGAAATCCATTCTAATTATCTCATGACAAATACATTCTGCGTAACGTTAAATTATGACGTATAAAATGTTTGAATATTCGAATTTCGTGAAGCATTTCAATGTTCCAGGTTAGCGTTAAGTATTAGATTAGTGCCAAATTCATTAGTTTATTTGTGTTACTTAATTTATTGTTTAGATTTTAAATGTGTTTCGACTTCGTTCATTGGGATGTGGCTATAACCCAAACCAATAATTAAAAATAATGTATAAATTCTTACTAGATTATAGCATGAGGCACTTCTAACCTATACATAGATATTTATGATACGTTGGCCACATTGCAATGAACGGAGTTATAATTTGGAGGACCTAATTCCATGTGTTTCGGTTGTTGCCACTCCGCCTATTTATTTTCCTCACTTTTGGAATGTGTGAGCGAGATGGAGGAGTGTATGCCTCGAGTCAAATCCTTGCCTTGCCTTACATAAAGTAATAACCGTAGTACCCCTCAGACTTTGTAAATAAACCTTTAGATGTATGTATTTTTGACACGATTAAATTATTAGGTAAACGACGTATTACTAGGGTTATTTTTCTATGAATAGATATAATTAAATTAATGTTTATATTGTGCAATTACCAGGCTTTCAGTTGCATTAACGAAAATGACCCTTTTATAATAAGTATTTTTTGAACTTCCTCAAACAATTTGTATGATACTTTTGTGAATGTAATGCTATTGAATCTGATATTCTATAGTTACTAAAGCTGGAATCAATTTTATCACATGGCAAGTTACTTGTATGATCTAAATTATGTTGTAAAATAAATTGTTTTTCGTATAAATGAGTAAGTGTGATAAATGTGATGCTAGCTTAAATCCATTGCTATTTTCGAAGCTACCTTGATTTGAGCATCTTTCTCTATTGAGCATCTTTCTCTATTTATATCTAGTGCCTTTACTCATTCCGGTTCACTTCGTTTCGAGGCACACTTTATCACGAGACAGCCTCGAAAATAGCAACTTAATCCTACCACAGGCTATGCCAGCCAGCACAAATTCATGCCATCTATAAATAATGTTTAGCATAATATTTTAGTTGTAACGTTTGACGTAAATCCTTAGTTTTTAATAACGAACGCACAGTACAAGCTAGTTTAAGTTAGTATAACGCGACACGAAGTCACGACCGATACGAACGTTCCGTCTAATAATTTCGATAGCTCACTTGTTCGCACGAGAATTCCTCGGTGAAAGTAATTCGGTGCCTCGACGAAAGTAATTCGATGCCTGATGAAAATAATATTTCTCATTCAGTTTTGGGAAAAATCCCTTTGATAAACTATCAACATTTTTTTTTAGGTGTTCCCGCTATTCCTACCATGAATTCCTACCAGTCGGTATAGTCTGAATTTTCTTCTCATTATTCCTACGGGACATGGATTTTACATAATTACTACTAGTAGGAATAATAATGAGAAGAAAATTCACAATATCCCTACTGGTAAGAATTCATGGTAGGAATAGTGAGGGGACACGTCTTTTTTACGTAAATTGGACAAACTATGTTTGTGTTATAAACATTCCTATAATTTCCTGAAGTTTGTAAATTCTCGTGCAAGCAAGAAGAGTAGGGGGAGAGGATCTGTCTAGAATATGCTTTGATTGTAAAACAAGAGCTATTGTTGATGCGTTCCGACATTTACATGTTCAGAAATGAAAGTCACGTGATTCGTTTTATTAGATTGTTCTCTGGTGAAGCCTCCATGAATTTTTATTTTATTCCATGGCTGACCGATACAGGCTCGCAGGATTTTTTTTTATATTTTCATATTTTATCAAAAATTCTCGACACAGTTTGACATAAAACAATAGCATTTGTTAAAACGCTGGACAATAATTGTGTAAGCCAAAGCCAACGAGAGTATTACGAAAGCTGTGTTTATATGCGATTCCAATGTACGAGAGCCAAGTACATTATATTGTTAGGTCGAGTTGTTTATATGCACTGTTAAGAGTATACCGCTGTTACATTTGGCCGCTAATACCAGAATAGTACATTTTAGTTACCTTATTATGGAAGTGTTGGATAAAACTATGTAAACGTGTAAGTAGTTATTTTGTTGGCTCTTGATAACAAAGATGTGGTTAATATTCTTTTGAAAGAGATAACGTTATTCCTTTGGATAACTCCGTTTCTCTATATATTTTTCTCAAAGTGATGAGTGATCTGGTTTAGTATAAGGCGCTCTATAGTTAGTGCTGTTAGCCGCCGAATGTAGCAGTCTAAGCACAAATACTGCACATTGGTCACCAAACTTCAACACCTTATTAAAATATCATTAAATAATGCGAATATTTTTGAAAATTATATAAATACGTGTCTACACTCATTGCGACCAAAGATTTAAATTAAGCTCTAGAATTAGTTTCAAAATTGTTTATGTTTTAAGTAATAACCACTGTTTAGGACCGAACTAAGCTTTACTATATTATATTTCATTTACAATTTGAGACCACCAATTATCTAGTCACACTCGAATAACATCACACACGTGCCATACAAGCTCTCTAAACAGACTTCACACACACTTACCGACTTAGACGCGCGACACGACAAAATAGTCGCAGGTTATTGAACTAACGCAGCACAAGGAATTTGAATACTTAAATTTTGATCCTTATATCGCGCGTCTAAATTGCAAATATGTGAGAGGTCTAAAAGTAGACAAAACACATTCTAAAATTATTGATAATAAAAGTAAATATTTTCTAAAAGCGTCGTTTCATTTGGCTCCCGGCTTCAGCTCACAGCGACAGGTCTCCGTGCTGCACGGTATCACCGATATCGGTGGCAGCGTATACGTTTGCTTGAAACAAAAACAACTTATTGTAATATGGGAAAAGCAGGAAAAAGATGTCTTATTTCCGGTATGTATCGGCAAGACCCGGATGGTTACTGAGAAAAACAGTAATTCCTCTAACAACAGAAACTCAATAGGTGGGTACAACCGGCCCTAAACATTATATACTTCGGTACTGCTAATCTGGACATATATTTCGAAGTTTGTTTTTCTGATTTATTAAAATCACCTGTAAGTTCCTTCTCTGCAGTCCATTAGCTGGTGCAGCTCTTTTGTAGTCTGCATTTTCTTCTTTTTTCTCTACTGTAGGGTTGGACGGCCCAGGCTGCAAAGGAATCATCAAAACTTACAATTCATATTGGGGTTATTATAAAAATTATTACCTATAAATTTCAGTGAAGCTGTTGTGATTAGTATACCAAAATAAATTCATTGTGCAAAAAAAGGAGGATTCGAAACGGGGCGGAATTGAGTGCCTATGTGGGATTAATTTGAATGCAATATACCCTTAGGATACCCAACTACCCAAAAACTGGGTTATGAAGGTCAGATAGGCAGTCGCTCCACGTAAAATGGTATTAAGTAGCAACCGGTTACACCCCAACATATTTGGAAAAAGGCAGGCAGATGATGATAACGACCTTCAGGATACTCAACAATTAAGTTCCCCAGATAAACATGAAGTTCGCAGTAACCTTGCCAACAGCCTGCAGCCCATCCTTCTTGCCTGCCTCCAGTGCGGCTCGCGGCCCGGGCAAGGCCGCGGCCGCATTGCGCGGGGGCGCGGGCGGCTCGCGGTAGCCGGCGTCCGGCCGCGAGCCGTCCCACGGCGCGTAGCTCTTGAAGTGCTCTTTCACCGACTTCGGAAGGTCTGGCATCGGGTACAGCCGGTATAACTTGCAGTACGCCTGGAAAATTGATAGAAATTAGCTTATATTTTATAAAATGTTATAAGCTTGGTATACCTACTCTTTTCAAAACAGAGTTTGTCTGGCAAAATTAAGGAGATATCCGTTTATAAGAGTAAAAAAATAACCCCTGGGGTTTATCTCGTTGACTGGGAGTTTATAGAATGAGGCATTTGTTGTTAGCTAGACAAAGGAATACGCCGTATCTTCTTACGTAGGTTCTCGCCTGAATGAAATAAGGAAAGAGTCCTAAGCGAGAAGAGAGTTAATACAGTCTCATAATTATTCTCTGTAGTCTGTACTTACATCGATAGCTCTGTGCAGCGCGTAGTCTGGGCGGCCATGTTCCTTGGCCTCCTGCAGCAGCCCGGCTGCGTGCGTCAGTAGCTTGTTGTCAGCATCCCGGAGCTTCTGCTCTGCTAGCTCTCCATAGAAGTAATGCTTCTCTGCGCGCTCCTTAGCCTCGCGGTCATCGCGTTCTTTCTGGAAACGTGAAATCGCAATAAATAAAAGAAGAACATAATTATTCCCGTTTTCACTAACACTGCGCTGTTAGATTTTCTAAGAGTTTCTGAAAGCTAATAATTTAACAGGGCGCTTTTTTATTCAGGCTTTCATTTAGGTGTCGCCCTGTATTATTTATTTATTTATTCATAAATGCCAACAGAGATTGGCACGCCGACATCGACGTTCGTGCGGTGCTTTCGAACCGCTATTGTCGTGTTTATTCGTGTGTTGTGTAGTGTCAGGGTTTAACTGCGGTCACAAATCCCGGCCTTCGTATAATGCAGAATGCGCCCACGCTGAGGCCCGAAAAGAGTCTGCCTACCAAGCCTGGGTCAAGGCCCGCGACCGCAAAGTTAGAGCGCGTAGGGTTCGCGCGAGGAAAAGAGCTTTTAATACTGCCGCCAAGTTCTGCAAGCGGGTTTTACGTGGGGCACATTTTGACCATGTCGGACGTATTGGGGCCAAGCTGGCTTCGCACCCTCCGGGTAGTAAACAGTTCTGGTCTCTGTCTAAAGCGGCTGAAGCGAATTTCTGTCGACCCACTTTACCTCCAATGATAAAACTTAATGGGTCGCTGGCTCACTCTGGAGATGAGAAAGCAAATCTATTTGCGTCTCTCTTTGCAAGTAATTCACGCCTGGACGCTGGCTCCAAGCAACCACCTACTGTACCTTATTGTGACTCCTCGATGCCGGAGATCGCAGTTCACATTAAAGAGGTCCGAAGAGTATTGTGCGGTCTAGACGTGAACAAGGCCAGCGGGCCTGACGGCATTCCAGCGAGAGTGTTGAGGCAGTGTGCGCCTGAACTGTCTCCTGTATTGACACGTTTGTTCCGCCTCTCTCTTAAAAGAAAGGACGGTACCAAAATGCTGGAAGCTTGCAAATGTGCAACCAGTGCCCAAAAAGGGCGACCGTGCAAACCCTGCCGATTACCGTCCGATCGCCATTACCTCCATTCTGTGCAAGGTTATGGAAAGGGTACTGAACAGTAAGTTGCTGGCCTACTTCGAAAATAATGATCTCCTCAGTGACCGTCAATATGGCTTTTGCCGGGGATGGTCAACTGGCGATCTTCTTGTGTATGTCACGCACTGCAGGGGCGAGGCCATCGAGAAACACGGCGAAGCACTTGCTGTATCGCTTCGTTCCTTGAGAGAGGCCATAGTAGAGCGGACAGATCTGACCTTAAGCTTTGTCTCCCAGTGGGGTGATGATAATCTGGTCTCTTTTAACGCCACCAAAACACAGGCGTGTCTTTTTACCGCTAAAAGGAGTCGTTTCGACCAAACTCCTACTTTTCGGGGTACATCTGTTCCTGTAACTGATCGGCTCGAGCTTCTTGGCATGGAGTTGACATCATGTCTCAACTTCGGTACGACCATCGAGTACAAAGCCCAAACTTCGGCCACGAAACTCCCTAAATAGGGTGAAACGATACTTTACGCCTGGACAGCTTTTAACACTGAACAGAGCGCAAGTCCGATCCTACATGGAGTATTGTAGCCACCTTTGGGATGGCTCAGCCAAATATCAACATGTCGCGCTTGACTCGGTGGAATGCAGGGCTAAGAGGCTCATTGGCGACGTAAAACTGGTGGATGCCAAGCTTCACAGCTTGGCTCATCGCCGCAAGGTGCTTGTCGGTCTTCTACAGATTGTACTTCAGAGAGTGTGCTCATGAACTCCACGACCTCATTCGGCCTGCCCCCCTTCTACCATCGGATATCTAGACGCACTGCAGGTTACCATCCCTAGTTGCTATTCCACCAATTCGCACTAAGCGTTTCCTAATGTCTTTTGTGATGCGCACAGCAAAGGAGTGGAACTCTCTGCCTGCGTCAGTGTTTCCGAACGTATACAACCCCGATCTCTTCAAAGTGAGAGTTAACAGGCTTCTTCTGGGTAAGCTCGCTCCATCGTCGACTTTGCCTCTGTCATCTCTGACCTAGACTAGAGTCAAGAGCAAACCTATCTCAAATAATTTTTTTTTTTTTTTAAAAATTACGTAAACTTCCCAGGTGGTTTCATTGTCATCAGATCAGGATCTGATTATGGGATCCTGGAAAATCGAGGAAACTCTTCAAATATTATAGGCACACCTATAGCGATTTCGGTATTTTTATAGTAACCCGTGCATTTGCTCTCGGAAAGCACCATTTGGTGAAGTGGAACTGATGATGAAGACCACAGATGGCCACCTGAATTACTCAATAATAAGTATTGGGTTGCGATTCGATTACTTTAATATGGTTGCTAAGCAATCTATGCTCGTCACAATGCATATGGTGAAGTGGAGCTGATGGTGAAGTACCAGGAGAACTCCTCAACAATTAACGTCTCTGCATCGGAAAAAGCAATAAGATAATCATAAATCTTTATTTATCTCAACATCATATTACAGGCACTAGTTAATAAAATGCACAATCTTAAATAGAGAAAGGTGTCTGAGGTAGGAGGGTCCTGAGTTACAGATCACCCGGCTCTCTTTTAAAGGACATGTTAATTTACAAAACAGTTAAAGTTAAGATATACTTAATAGGTATTATAAAGTCTGATAATGCAATTGAGTGCAGAATGTAAACAAAAAATAATAATTAAAGACAAAATCAAAGAAAAGCAAGTCAACATAAAGTTTAAAGAAATATACAAATTATGTATATTATTATTCTTTGATACATACTTAGGTATCTAACTAACAAAATAAAATAATAATGAGCATAACAAAAAATGAAGAATGGAAATGGGGAAATGAAGAATGTTGTGTGTATGAATGTATGTAAGTCTAGGTGTGTGGTTGTAAATGTGTGGGTATTATTAAGACACTGGTTTTAATAAGCTTTCAGTGGCAACGTAGTCCAGATTTAATAGCCAAATGCGTAATTTTCTTTTACAAATAGCTTTTTTATGAGTGTAAATAGGTATTTTGTTATTAATTGAATTATAAAGAAAAGTGCCAAGAAAACAGAAAAACTTTTGGGAGAAACTAGTGTTATAACGGATGATTGAACAAACATTTGTTGATCGTCTATTTTGTGTTGGTAAATTGAGTTCTAAGGGAAGTTCAGTGTGTTGTTTTAGTACTGTTATGAGAATGAACAACTGCCGGACTGTTAGCACTTGGCAGTGTTGGTAAAGTTCGAAAGTTGGATAGAGGATTGGCAAAAAGCAACTAACTTTTAATATGGCTCTTTGGGCTCTCTCTAAATTTATCATATAAGTTTTAGAGGTACTGCCCCAAGTGGTAATGCAATAAACTAGCAAAGACTGGCATAGTGCATATTAAACTGTTTTAATAACTGATGTATTAGATAAATGTCTTACATTTTTAAATATGTAAATTAATTTTCGGATTCTCGGATTCGGAGGTGATGAGCAGCAGTTGAAATAATTAGACTATTATAATTTAGATAAATTACAAACCGACCCACTAAAAAGTGAATAGTAAAAAACTTTTTTTACAAAAAAAAAACACGAAAGTGAAAAATAACTTTAATTTCGGAAGCAGGTGGCAAAAAACTAAAATACAGATCCAAAGACATTGACTTCCGAAATTAAAGTTAGTATTTTTCACTTAGTACTTTTTTTTTAAGTGTTGTTTTCTTTTTTTTTTAAGTCAGTTAAAACTTAAGTACAAGAATACCCACGACAGCTACACGGACTTCGCTTTAGTACCTTGGTCCTACACGTCTTGAGGTTTGCAAAGAACTTTCTTAGAGCTGTCTACTGTTGCGGACAATGTGGTGAAACTCACCCACAGTCTTAGTATTTCTGCTCTGTACTCCGCAATCTTGCGTTCCTTCTCTTTACGGAGGTGCTCCTGGAAGTCTTCGTACATTTCAACGTTCTTGAACCTGATGACGCAAAAATATGCAACTTAGGTTAACATATTTGATTAATTGATCCTTCTGCATGTAACCTATTTAATTGCATAGTGGCGATCGTGATTAGGAAAGCCCGGGTGCTTATTATTATTATTACACCGTACACATACTGTAGAAATGTTGTAGGATTTTCGAACTAAATCTGGATTGCCATCCTAAATATTAAAAAACTCTGAAGGCTTTAGAAACATTAGCATGAATTGAGGAATAAAATCAACATCCATACGTTTCAGTGACCCACTAACCATCAGGTAGCCTGCTTGCCACCCTCCTAAGAACATAATAATAATATAAATAGGTATCTCCAAATAGTAGCACAACCATAGAAATATTATATCTATGATAGCAACACTGCTACGAGGATCTTTTAACGCTCGAATGACGTGGACAGGGGGCGCTGTTGGCGTTGGGGCGCGGTAGCCTTTTCCGAACTATTTTTGGGGTCGGCTTCCAGTCTAACCGGATGGAGCCGAATACCAGTATTTTACATGGAGTGACTGCCTATCTGACCTCCACAACCCAGTCACTGGGTAACACGATACCCCTTGGTACGACTGACTGTCAAGGTTTCGGGCTGACGACCCGTAACGACTGTTAAAAATCCATGAATGACAGCCGGGACCAACGGCTTAACGTCCTTTCTGAGGCACGGATTACGCCTTATTTTTTTCGTACCTGAATAAATATTTATTTAAATATACACATATCCTTATCACAATCTATATAGCTAATTATATTATAAATATTACACGAATATATCTACTATATCTAATTCTAATTGTTTTGTAAAATGTATTAAAAAGCTTGCAAGATGGTGGCGTTAGTTCCGATTTGGCCTCGTGCCAAAAGATCCCAGTACAGCTATAACTTAGTGCCTACCTGTTCATGATGTCCCACTGTCTGGTGGTGTTGAACTCGTGCAGGCGCTGCTGTTCGTCTCGCAGGAACTTCTCGTGACTTGCTTTCCTGTCCTGTTTGAACTGCTCCGCTTTCTTCAGCTGTGCCTGGAGACGGGCCTCGTTTCTGTCAAGTTATTAGGTATATGGTAACATCCACATCCACTCTACAATATTCTCTGACCGCTATTTGGTCCGGTGTTCCAAAGACACATAGGGCCTGTCAGGAGGTGGGGGTTGTCCTCTCTGAGCGGATGATGAAATGTGTGAAAGATTATGTTTGTGCGAGTCCCAGGATTCTATGGATAAGATCTCAGGTGGGCCTGAACTCTCATCTTTATTTTATGCGTGTATGCACCCGATATGGGAAGCTCACCTTCGGAGAAGGACGAATTTTGGGACAGTATAAGGGATTTATTAAATGAATGTAGGTCAAACGAGAAGATTGTTATGATTGGAGACTTTAATGGTTGGGTTGGTGTGAAGAGAAAAGGCTACGAAAATGTATTAGGTACATTTGGGGATGATAGAGTGTGAGAATGGGATGAATTTACTAGAGATATGCGTAGAGAAGAATTTGTCTATTATGAACACTATGTTTAATCATAGGAAGGTTCACAGGTATACGTGGGAAAAGCAACACAGTAGAAGTATGATCGACTTTGTGATTGTGGATGAAAGATTAAAGAGTAAAGTGACAGATACTAGAGCATATCGGGGTGTTAATGTAGGGACTGATCATTATCTGGTTATGTGTCGGGTGGATGGTTTGTTCAGACATTGGCGTCACCGAGTTCGAGTTCCTGTGACTGATCTAGAGAGAACAAAAGTAGAAAGACAGCAAGAATTTCAAGTAAAAGAGGAATATAAGAGGGAAGTAAAGTGAAGACGGATAAAATATTTCATGATGCGAATGATTACAGTCTAGAAGAAGTATAGGATATAGCGAGAAATACTATGGTGCAAGTGGTCACAAAAGTATGTGGTCTGGCGCAGAGGAAATGTGGTAGTAGAACGAATGATTCTTGGGTAGATGGTGAAGTAAAAGAGGTCGCGAGGAAGAAGAAAGAGGCTTGGCTTAATTTGTTAGCCTATAAGGCCCAAAATAGGATGCTCAGGCAACGAATGTGACAGATGACTTAGAAAGAGTGAAGAAAAAATACTCCGAAATGAAAACGAAAGTGAAAGAGATGGTAAAAATTAAGAAGGATGAACAGGAAGGAAAGTATAACAGGAAGTCCTCTGAAAACTTTAGAGCCAATGTTAAGCTGTTCTGGAAACAGGTAAGATTGGCTTGCGGAGTGACAAGAACATCGAGTATGAATGTTATAAGAGCAGAAGATAGATGTTTACTAAGCGAAGAATGTAAGGTCTTGGAACGATGGAAGGGATACTTTGAAAGTTTATTTCGCTGTCAGGATAGTGTGCAAGGAATGGGTAATTGGGCAGAAACCAGTTTTGAAGACCCAAGCTCAGATGTAGATAAAGAGAATGAAATAGAAGAGATTGTAAGAGCGCTGAATAGATGATAAATAGAAATAGATGAGATTGTAAGAGGGATGCAAGTTGGGAAAGCTGCGGGGTACGACAGAGTGTCTGCTGAAATGCTGAAGGGCGGTGACGGGGTAGTAGCAAGTCTGTTGTGCCGGATCTTTAATATGTGTTGGAGATATGGCCGTGTGCCGGATGATTGGTGCAAGGCTGTAATCCTACCACTATATAAGGAAAAAGGCTCTCAGCAGGAGTGTAAAAAATACCGCGGCATTAGTCTTTTGAGTGTTGTTGGAAAACTATATGCAAAGGTTTTAATAAATAGAGTGATAAGACTTGACAGAGGAGAAAATATGAGATGTGCAGGCAGGATTTAGAGAGGGAATGGGCTGTATGGATCAGATCTTCTCCGTAAAGTGCATAGCCAAAAAACATCTGGCAAAGCACAAGAAAGTCTACTGTGCTTTCGTTGACTTGGAGAAGGCCTATGACAGTGTGTGGAGAGAGGAACTGTGGTCGACACTGTCGGTGTACGGTGTGGACTGGCGCTTGGTACGGGCACTGAAATCTTTATACAAGGATTCCAGTGCTTGTGTTAGGATAAATGGGGCATAAGCGGACTGGTTCTGCATCTCGAGGGGTGTTAGACAGGGTTGTGTAGCGTCACCATGGCTGTTCAACTTGTACATGGATAGTTGTCTGACAAATTTGAAAGAGGGTGAGTGCGGATTGAGGATGAATGATTTGCTTGTCAAATGCCTTCTCTACGCAGATGATCAAGTTCTACTTGCATCGTCAGCAGAACAGTTGCAAGACATGGTGACTGTCATGGATGAAGCATCTAAGATGAAAGGGATGAATATAAATGTGAATAAGACGAAGGTCGTGGTGTTTGAAAGAGAAGAAGACGTATCGATGTGTGAAGTGAAAATAAATGATAAATGTGTGGAGCAAGTACCTAAGTCCTTTTTGTATATTTGGGGAGTCTGTTTACACGGGATAGAAAGATAGATGATGATGTGGAAAGGAGAGTAAATGCGGGAAATAAATTGAATGGTGCTACACGTGCGGTTGTGACCAACCAGTTAATGTCCAAAAAGGCCCGACTGGCTGTTCACAATGGTGTGCTGGTGCCTACGCTTATGTATGGAAGTGAATGTTGGGTGTGGCAAAAGAAGCATGAAAGTAGAATAAATGCTGTGGAAATGCGTTCCTTGCGAAGCGTGTGTGGTGTGACTATAAATGATAAGACTGAGGAATGATATGATAAGGCAACGGTGCGGTTTAAAAGAAGATGTAGTGACAAAAATTGAAAAGAGTATGCTTAGATGGTTTAGTCATGTTGAGAGGATGAATGAAAGTCGACTAACAAAAGGTATTTACACGGCAGATGTGAGTGGAAACGCCGGGAGGGGACGCCCTAGGAAGACATATAGTGATCTTATTGGTGATGTTCTTCAGAAAGGTCAGGTGCGTAGTACTCACAACCGGCGTGCGTGTATGACCAGATGTATGAATGTAAACGAGGCAAATGGAGTATGTAAGGATCGTAGCAGGTGGCGTTCTGAAGTTTCTGCCTACCCCGCATGGGAAGAAGGCGTGAGTTTATGTATGTGTGTATGTATGTCTACAATATTTATATTGGCAGCCTTATTTCAAGCAACCGTAACCGGCGTATGTGATGACCAGATGAACGTACACGAAGCAAAAGGAAGGAAGGAAAGGATCATTTGAAAGGTTTATTTGAAGGAAGATTTATTTGAAATAAATGTAAAGAAAGATGAAAAAGGTTTATTTGAAACTAGCTGTGTCCCGCGACTTCGTTCGCGCGGATTTCGTAAGATACACAATATACTAAAATATCAGCCACATTTTAACAAAATCCCTCGTCCCCCCGTCCCCCCAAGTCGCCAACCGTCGAGTTGAATCGCCCGCCCGCGTTATTACTTCGTTTTCGCTTAGTATTCTTTCTGACTTTTTTCTTTTTGCTCGGTTCCTAAGGGTCGTAGCGTGATGTTAATAGCCTATAACTATTCTCGAGAATTGAGCTACCAAATGTAAAAAGAATTTTTCAAACCCCAACTTTTTGTTCATATTTCTATGGGTTTTAATTTTTTGCGCGGAACCCTAATTATTTTTCTGAAATAAAAGTAGCCTAAGTTACTCGCCGTAACATCAGCTATCTGCCAGTGAAAATCACGATAAAATCGGTCCAGCTTTTTCGGAGATTAGCTGGAACAAACAGACAGACAGACAAAGATGTTAAATAATAAAAACAGCTTTTTTGTTATAAGAACCGTTTATACTTTCCTATGCATTTAGTAAAAAGTTGTTATTTTGACATTACAAACAGACACTTCAATTTTATTTATTTGTTTAAGTATATAAATGCATTGAGTTTGAGTTTTGAGTTTGATCGTAGCATGTGGCGTTCTGCAGTCTCTGTCTGCCCCCATGGGTAAAAGGCGTAAGTTTATCTAATTACTAGCTTCCGCCCGCAACTTAGTCCGCGTGAAATTTCTTGTTCCCCCGCCCCACCCCGTCGCGTCGCGTCGCCTGCCCGCGCTGTTACTTCGTTTTCGCTTAGCGCTCGTTCTTACTTTTATTCTTTTTGCTCGGCTTCTAAGGGTTCTAACGTAATGTTACGTACCCTATAGCCTTCCTCAAGAATTGGGCTATAAAATGCAAAAAGGATTTTTTTAATCCGACTGGTAGTGACAGAGATTAGCGCGTTCAAACAGTCAATAAAAAATAAAATGTGTAGGTAAACTAAAAGACTAAGCGCATTTTTCTTACTTTAAGCATTTTTATACCCGTCGTAATTTCTAAACGAAAGATCCGATTCGAATAATTTAAAAAGGAATTTACATGTACTTAATCAACCTTGATTACGAATCTATTTATTTGGATAAGGATTAATAACATATGTTTATGAAAACCCTTCGCAAATAATGCATTACTTTATAACAAATTTGATTACCATTAAAAAGGTTATAGTGAGCCAACCTTAAAAGACGACATATGCTACCGCGGACTTTTTTTTAGAACTTGTTAAGAGGAACAATTCCGTCATACATAATTTTTGAGTATCTTTAACCGTTTACGCAGCGCACGCAACGGAAGCTTTCAAAAGGTTTCTCTCAGCTCTCAGCTCAGCTCTCAAAAGGCTCTCATTTTCCCCGTGATGTTATATAGCCTATACCCTTCCTCGATAAATGGATTATCCAACACTAAAATAATTTTTCAATTCGAACTAGTAGTTTCTGAGATTAGCGCGTTCAACCAAACAAACAAACTCTTCAGCTTTATAATATTAGTATAGATATGTTATTTTAAATCAATTCGATGAAAATAAATTATTTAACGCGGATTAACTAATGACTGACTTCAACAACTCTAACTCGAGACCTTAATTGCGATTATCAGACGTTTAGGCTTCTGACTATCCAAAATGGTCAGTTTAAGGCGCTCGCCGCACTATTGACGGGTTCCGCTAGGGCCGATGCCAGCTAGGGTTGCGGGATGTTCGAAAGAGTTACCGTGGCCCCGGCACAGGCAACAGAAGGAACACGGGTGGGTTTTAGTCAGTAAAAGTCTGACACGCCCTCCCGCTCCGCCCAGAGCGGGAGAAGTCATTTGATGATTTCCCATCCACAAAAAAAAAAAAAAAAAGGCACAAAGTCTCAATGTGTGACTATCTAAGAACCAACCAAGACAGCGCAGCTTCACTTTGGAGGGCAAAAAATATGCGAGGTTTTAGTTAGTTAAGAACCTCCAAATAACATAATATCATAACGGCGGCACCCGGAGGAAGAGATCTTAATATACATAGGTCGGTATAGCTTTTGCTCGTAGCTTCGTCCACATAGACGTCGGAAATTATCCCACGGGGACGTAGGTACTACCATATTCCACCTGTGTGCTAAATCGTTGGTGGCTACGCTTCACAGCCTGGCCTCATCGGCGTAATGTTGTTTGCCAGTCGGTCTTCTACAGACTGTGCTTCGGAGTGTCTGCAGGAGCTCCACGACTTGATCACACCATCATCGGCATCGCCCTTTTACTACCGGACTACCAGACGTACTGCAGGGTACCATCCGCACTTAGTTGATATCACGACCAGTCGTACTCTACGCTTACACTTCTCCTTCACATTTATTCCACACTTCCACACTTTGGATGTGCGCATAGCACAGCCAAATTGTGAAACCCTCTGCTAGTGTGGGATTCCACATAATTAGAATCCGTCTGCCTTCAAAGCGAGAGGCATCTTCTAGGCAGGCTCGTTCCATCATAGACCTCATCCATCGCTTTCCATCAGGCGAGATCGAGGTCTAGAGCAAGCTTAATCCGCAATAAAAAATAAAAAAGTATGGATTCCAAAAAATCTAAACTTACATGTCGTTCTTCTCTTTGACGGCCTTGTCCAAGATGGCCTGTTCCTTAGCAATGCGTCCCGCGTCTCCAGACTCCAATCTTTGGCTGATTTTCTCCAGTACGCGAAGTTTCTCATTCTTCAGCTGAAGGGAACATGACAAGGCTATGAAGCGAGAGCTCAAAGGTAGCCCGTGAAAAACGAAAGATACACAATCACAATGTTGTCCTTTTAACGCAAAGGCTATGGAATAAAAGGGAAACATTGAGATTGTGTCATCCTTTGGGTCAAAGGTTGACAGGTAGAGAATGCTTTTTGGCATTAAGTCCGCCAATGTACCACTCTGTACATGAAGTTCAAATAAATTAACAAAATTACAATATATTTGCGGGCGACCTTTGAGCACCTCTTAAACACAATAAACCATTGACATTGTGTGGCATAGGTACCTACCCACTTACAAACACTTCTTATAAGTAACAAAATCGGTATTTCTAATAAAAAAATAAAAGCGGTGTGGCAGGTAATTAACAAAGAAACTGGAAACAAAACAGCGAGATCAGATCAGATCTCTAAAAATTCAAAATGAAACCATTTCAAATAAGTTAAAAGTTGCTGAGACACTAGAAATTTTCTTTACCAACATCCCAATCGAGGTTACGAAATCTCTCCCCTCATCATCTTTATTGGCTGAATCCCCTTAAGAAAACTTCAGTAAGGACATTCCAAGTTTTGAACTTAAGCCCATTTCTATTGCCACAATTAAAAAAGCATTCAAAAGTCTTAACATAAAAAACACTGAAGACTTATGGCGGATTTCTGTTAAGGTTATTGAAGATATCATTGACACGATTGCCCCTGTCCTAAGAGACATATTTAATCAATGTTTAGACAGCGGTACGTTTCCTGATTTACCAATTACCAAGTAGTACCAATTTTCAAATCAGGTAGAAAGAGTGATCCCTCTAACTATATAGACCTATATCTGTGCTGCCAGCATTGAGTACAATATATGAAAAAATCATGCTAGACCAGATGTTATCACATTTTAATTCAAATGGGATTTTACATAGTCGCCAGTTTGGTTTCACGAACGGTAGGTCTACGACTAACGCAGGAGCAAACTCATCAGTCACATTTTAGAGTCCTAAGAGAAGTCCCAGGATGCAATTGGCATTTTCTGTGACCTCTCTAAAGCGTTTGACTGCGTTGACCACAATACACTGATCTGTAAATTACACCACTATGGAATTCGTGGACGAGCTGCTGATCTTGTTCTTTCCTATCTATCAAACAGGCAGCAAAAAGTAAACGTTAACGGGGCGACTTCCTCGGGATCTCTAGTTAAGATGGGCGTGCCTCAAGGTTCAATCATGGGCCCTTTCCTATTTCTAGTTTGACCTTCCTTACATGATGGCTAACTTATTGGATATAATTCTATTAGCTGATGACACATCGCTTATTTTTAAAATAGATAGTGTACGGTCTCATCAACCGTACATTTACTTTGCGAACGCAGCAACCTACTTAGATGTCGTGCGTCACAAATATTACGCTATAATTGTAACTTTTCACGCGAGGCAGATCGAGTCAGACAACAACTGTGGAACTAACCACTTGTCAAGAGAAAGAATCACTACCACTCTAAGTAACTTGTTAAACGTTCAACTTTTTAATATAACTTTAAACTCTACTTGTGGTTCTTTCTGTGTACTCCACAACTAAACCAACATCAACATTGTGATAGTGTACGGTGCCTACAACCATTGGCTCCTACATTAAATGGTCCTTCGAGCCGGAGGTTTATTGTGTGTAGTGTCTCTATTTACGATAGCGAATCGGTTCAGCTGGTCTCCCACAAGCGGGTCGCCCCAGTTGGATTGAGAAGGCGCATAATATCGAACATAGAGTGCGAAAGCAATAAATAGAAACAATCGACAATTTCAAGACGCTGAGGATTACGCAACTCTCTACAACTACGAGAACGAATCCGTGGAGACTTGAAAAAGAAGCCTGCAAACTGTGGTCTTCGTTTCGTGAACTAACGTCAACTAAACTTACTTCTTTTCGACAACTAGAAAAGATAACTCACTATGGAGAAGCTACAACTCCAACAATCTTTCTTTGAAAACATCAATGCGCTGTGCTCTAACTATAAAAAGGATAGCCCCTCAAGAAAAACTGAAGAGTACTTAACCAAGCGTCTAGAATCTCTCGAAGCACAGTGGAATGACTTCGAGGTACGACATGCGATTCTGGAGCAAACCTTAGAAGACAAAAACATCAACTACTTCGTGGATAACGTGTACAGTAAAACTCAAGCTCTATACAAATCTACAAAAGGAGACATGCTTAACTTACTGGAACGACTACAGGGAAAAAGGTTCGTGAACTTTGACTTAACTGGGATGCTGGATCGAGACACTGACGATACCACCAAAACATTGCTGAGCAAGCAAGAGTGCAACTTTAACCCTAGATCACTAAACATTAGTCTCACAGGCTACACGACTCTGACGCATTCGCTGTTTATGTATGTTCCCGTTACCGCCGTTTGAGGAGGGATATAAAAGCTAGTATCAAAGATATTTTAAAAATTGAAGATGCTACTCCTAGTACCTCTCAAGCGCAACAAAATAAGCGCAAAATATGTTCTTTTTGTCCTTACAAAAAACACAGGATGACTAAATATGTTTGCAGCCGCTGCAAGACGGCGATTTGCGGGGAACATACGGTTCCAGTGTGTGCCGACTGCCAAGAATAATTTTTTTTAACCTTTTGTTTTATTATGTGGTAATTTAAAAGACATTCCATATTTTAAGTAGACTTTTTCTAAATAAATACTCTAGTTTTGATAAATATTGCGGTTTTATTTTGTTAGTTTGTAGGACTAATGTTTAGTGACAGAGTTTGAAAAAAAAAAGTTTAGTGATCTAGGGTTAAAGCCCTCGACCGCGCCATGTCGAAAATTGACATTAAAGCTATCACGGAGAAATGGGAACTGGAAGACCATCTCTCCATTTTAAAGTCGAAGTGGAACGTCATCGACAAACAACACTGGGAGCTGGAAGCAATACTCAAAGGCTCCAATGCTAACTACTACAACATGTTCGTCAATATGGAGGATAAGTACGACGAGCTACGAAAAAACTTGAACAGTAAGATTTGGTCGACAGTGCACTATGAAAAGTCGGCGCCAAAAATTGAGGTTCCTGAGTTTTCGGGTAGCTACACTCAATGGATTTCCTTCAAGGATCTCTTCATGGAAACCATTCACAACAACCCGATGATTAATAAAGCGCAAAAGATGCAGCATCTAAAGACGAGGTTGAGAGGCGAAGCTGAAAGATTAGTGCAACATCTCAGTATTGAAGCAGAAAACTACACATCATGTTGGGAAATACTGACTCAGCGTTTCGACAACCGAAGGCTGCAACTTACGTCATTCCTGAACACCATGCTCAACCTGCCTGTCATTCAACAACCCGACAGCTTCAACCTCAAGAAGATGCATGATGTCATAATGGAGTGTACGAATGGGCTAACAAACATTGGGTTAGACATCGCAACTTGGGACCCAATTATCGTACACTTGATGTCGCAGAAACTTGACACCACTACCTACAGCGAGTACATAAAGGAACTCCGAGATCCCAAGGATGTGCCAAACTTAAATGAACTACTATACTTCCTGGAAAACAAGTTCATGGCGTATGAAACCATGAAGAATACGAAGAAAGAAGTACCTAACCAGCAGAAGCAAGTCTCATCCAAGTCATTTAACAAGCAAAATTCTGCAAAACCGCATGACTACGAGCGGCAAAAATTTTTCAAGATAACTTATCATACAGCATATGGACACTGCCCAAACTAACTGTGACGGAAATCATGTATTGATGAGATGTCCAAAGTTCATCAATATGGACTCATTCCAACGAAATAACACAGTCGCAAAATTAAACGTGTGTAAAAACTGCTTATACAGTCATGGCAACACAGACTGCGCGTCAGCTAAATCGTGCAAAGAATGCAATATGAAGCATCACACTTTATTGCACAAAGCATACAAGAAAAATACTGTCAACTCAACGAATACAGAAAAAAACAACGAGAATTTAGTTCAACGACCAACCACATCCACACACAAACAAAGCTCTAATCATATATCTACTAACGAGATGAAGGTTTTGGTAACTACTGTGCAGCTTAAGATAAAGTCCGCAAATGGGGACTTTATTACGCTTCGAGCACTAATAGATCAAGGTTCGCAAGTCAACTAAGTGATCACCGAAAACGCCGCACAGATGCTACGACTACCAAGGAAACGACTGAATGCGACCATAACGGGAGTGGGAGCTGCACCTGGAAACTGCAAAGGATGACTTCAGCTTCCTGTAAATCTATTCACTCGGACTACGCATTCGAAACTCAGGCACTCATCTTAAGCAAACTAACAAACAACTTACCCAACTCATCGTTCGAAAAGGCTAACTGGCCACACCTGGAGAACTTGAAACTAGCAGATCCGGAATTCAACGTATCTAGCCCTATAGATCTATTACTTGGGGCAGACGTGTATTCCGACATCATCCTTGACGGAGTCTTGAAAGGCAGTCAACAGTCTCCTGTAGCGCAACAGACGCACTTAGGCTGGATCCTATGTGGCAAACTGAAAACTTTTAACTGTCACATAACACTGGTCGACCTAAGCGAATTAACTAAATTCTGGGAGAACGAAGACATAACGATCAGCAACAATGACATGCCCAAGGATAATCAGTGCGAAGAATACTACAGCAAGACGGTACAACGAGGCGCAGATAACAAATACATCGTTAAGATGCCTATGAGCTCTGAGTTGCAAAACAAATTAGGCAAATCAAAGTCAATGGCTATCTCGCAATTTCTCCAATTAGAAAAACGCCTGGGAAACAACAACAAACTCGCAACAATGTACCGGGACTTCATCAGAGAATATACGCAACTGCAGCACATGAAACCGGCGTCTCCAGTATTACCTTCTACGTCTGAATGCTACCTTCCGCACCATGGTGTTTTGCGAGAACAATCCACTACTACAAAACTAAGAGTGGTCTTTAACGCCTCGCAAAGGACAACAACTGGGTACAGCTTGAATAGCTTAATGGAAAAGGGTCCAAATCTACAGAAGGACATTCAAGCCCTTATACTAAAGTGGAGATCCTACAAGTACGCTTTTACCGCCGATATAGAGAAGATGTACCGATGTATCGGGGTAGCTGAAGATCAACAGTCACTTCAGAAGATAATATGGCGCGACTCTCCTGCTGAAAAGCTACAAGAATTTCAGCTTTGCACGGTGACATACGGAACGAAGTGCGCGCCATGGTTGGCTATGAGAACCATGAAGCAGTTAGCCTTGGATGACGGTCACGAATATCCAGAGGCCGCCAATACATTACTCAACGAGTTCTACGTTGATGATGTAATTAGCGGACACTACTCTCTGGATAAAGCTAAAGACCTACAAAGTTCCCTTATAAACTTACTGAAGGGCGGCGGCATGAACTTACGAAAGTGGCCAGCTAACCACCCCGCGTTACTAGAGAGTTTAACTGACGATCAAATATCAACTAAAAGCATATTCGATTTCAAGACTGAAGACTCAACAAAAACGCTCGGACTCGGCTGGAACCCGAACATCGACACGTTCATGTTTAACTGGAGTCTAGAAGAAAAATCGAAGGGTCGGACAACGAAAAGGCACTTACTTTCCGAAATCTCGAAACTGTACGATCCTTTGGGTTGGTTAGCTCCCATAACAGTGTCGGCAAAACTACTATTTCAAAGAGTTTGGAACGGCAAACTTGCCTGGGATGAAGAACTACCGAGTGACATACTAAACGACTGGGTCAAACTGAAAACTGAACTTCCAAATGTAAGGAAAATAAAACTAAACCGATGGATTGGTGCACAACAATCAATAGAATTACTGGGATTTTGCGATGCGAGTGAAAAGGCGTATGCGTGTGTCATATACAGTCGAGTAAAGAACGAACATGATATACCGACTGTAACTTTACTCGTCGCTAAAACCAGGGTTGCGCCTCGATCACAAAAAACTACGCTGCCGAGATTAGAACTATGTGGCGCACTACTGTTGGCTAAACTCATGGAAAAAACTACGGAAGCTTTAGCAAGATACAAATTGTCAGTACAAGCATGGTGTGACTCTCAAGTAGTCTTGGCGTGGCTGCAAGGAAATGCATCAAGGTGGGATAAATACGTGTCCAACAGAGTTGAAACAATAAAACAAAGTATTCCTTCCGACAAGTGGCGCTACGTAAAATCGGCACAGAACCCTGCTGACTGCGCATCTAGAGGAATGTTGCCGAGCAAACTAGTAAACTTCGATCTCTGGTGGCAAGGTCCGGAATTTCTGAAAATGGCACAAGACTCTGACCTCATGAGAAACTCCACAAGTTTGTTTACAAAATTTGCAGTGGCAGCCACAACGGTGCCGAAAAACAATGAACATTTTATAAATAACTTATTACATAAATATAGTTCGTTGACGCGAGTAATTCGAGTAACGGCTCAGGTACTGCGCTTTATCGCGACGGCACGCTCCAAGATGAAATTTGAAACCTACTACCTAAGTGTGAGCGAACTCAAGTTAGCAGCTGATCGAGTAATTACATAATATGTGCAGAGTACGGAGTTTGAAAATGAATACAAACAACTGAAAGCAAACGGAACTGTAAACAACAAGAGCATTCTATACAAATTGAATCCTTATATGGATGAAAAAGGGGTTATAAGAGTCGGTGGAAGACTGAAAAATTTCTACTTGCCCTTCGAGATGAAGAATCCTATAATTCTTCCTCGAATGGGACGCCTAACTCAGCTCGTAATTGAACAGGCACACCTTACAACACTTCATGGAGGTGCGCGGCTGACATTGGCTCAAATCCGACAGCGATACTGGATTGTCGGAAGCAACAGATCTGTCAAAACTCAACTGCGACGTTGCGAGCGATGTCACCGCTATAGACCAACAGATAACTACCAACTTATGGCGGACTTACCTCAACAGAGAGCTACCCCATCACGACCTTTTACACATACTGGTGTAGACTTCACTGGACACGTGCAAGTCAAACTAAACAAAGGAAGAGGAGTAAAGACTACGAAGGGGTACATCGCTATTTTCGTGTGCATGGCTACTAAAGCTGTACACATTGAACTGGTGTCTGACTTAAGCACTGAAACTTTCATTGCCGCTTTCCAGCGCATGTGCGCTAGACGCGGTGCACCTAAACATGTGTACTCAGACTGCGGCACGAACTTTATTGGAGCTTCGAAGATGTTGCGCAATGAATTTGAACAATTCAAACAAGAGCTTTCACCGGAATTTTTCAACGAGATCGGAAAAATGGAGGTAGAATGGCACTTCAACGCTCCCGCGTGGCCAAGTGCTGGTGGTCTGTGGGAAGCGGCCGTAAAATCGATGAAACATCATCTGCACCGTGTACTAGGCGATCAGAAACTAACATTCGAGGAGTTTACTACGCTACTGGCAAAAATAGAAGCCTGTATGAACTCAAGACCCCTCTGTCCGCTCACGAAAGATTCCGATGAATTTCAAAATTATCTAACACCTGGTCATTTTCTCACTGGAAGCGCTACGATGTCACTACCAATATCAATGCATTGTGACGTAAATGACGTTAATTTACGTCAACGGTGGCAGCTAACAGAGCACATGCTGCACCAATTTTGGAAGAGTTGGTCAAGTGAATACTTAACACAGCTCCAGATCAGAGGGAAATGGAACAAACCAAAAAAGAACATCCAGGAAGGCGATATAGTCTTGATCAAGGATAACAACTTGCCTCCAGGAAAGTGGGCCATGGGACGCGTACTTGAACTACATCCCGGTTCCGACGGCTATGTTCGAGTGACCACGGTTAAAATTCAATCTGGTATCATGAAACGTCCAGTAGTGAAACTGTCGCCACTTCCTATCGAGAACAACATACAAGATCACTCAGAAAACAAAACTCCAAACATACCAAACACGGGCGGAAGTAAATGTTTTTCCAACCTTCTTACAATGTTATTCATTGTATTTACATTAATAACTGGGTCATATGGCGAAATCGTGACGTCTGGCGTTCAAATGACTAACTTCGAACTCGAGCGGCCGATTTATTACGACACAATAGGAAACGTACAAGTGATTCATGACGGACACTACTAATGTACTATAACTTGACAACTTACTGGGATGGAGTGCGTCGAATTGAAGCGTACCTCAAGGGATTGAACGAACTGTGCCAAAAAACCGACCCGAGATACTGCAAGACAACTTTAGAACAGATTAACCACGAAATGGAAATACTGAGCTACTACAACACTATACTCCTAGCTCCTCACAAGCACTTAAGTAATCGTAAGAAACGAGGACTGATTGATGGAGTGAGATACGTTGCCAGCAGCCTCTTTGGTATTCTAGATCAACGGTTTGCAGATAAATACCACAACGACATAGAAGCTGTCCAAAATAATGAAGACTACTTACTTGATTTGATAAAGAACCAAACTTCAATAGTCGAACTTCAAAACAACATGCTAAAGAAGAATGAACAAAATATCAAGCGACAGTTTGGTCTAATAGACGACTTCATGGCGCAGACTAACACCAACTTAGCCAAAGTGGAGTCTGAAATGGAAATAGTGATGGCTACTAACTACTTCAACTCGGCCTCACTAACGGCATACTTGATGATAACCAATTTAGAGAGGGTTCAACAGATGCTGTTTGAAAGCCTAACTGATGTCTACAAAGGGCACATAGACATCCATCTACTTACACCTGTCAACTTGATCAAGCAACTAACTGAAATCGTGGGCAAACTCCCGAGGACCTCGTCGTTGCCTGTCCGAAACATCAGAGACGATATCAAGGACATCTACAAACTACTATACGTGAGAGCGCGAGTCACCACTAACTACTTCTTGTTCGAGATACACGTCCCATTGATCTCAGATGAAGACTTCACTCTATACCAAGCTACTCCGTTGCCCATGAATATAAGCACAGGAACAGTCATCGTCCGACTAGCTTCGCAGTACATAGCAGTAAACTTCGGGAAGAGCACTTACGTCTCTTTATCTGAATATGACATGAAGCAGTGTAGTCACATTCAACCAGGCAATTTGATATGCAACAAGAATCTACCTATATTTAACTTACATAACAGCAATGCCCCCTGTGAAGCAAAACTATTGGGTCATCGAACGACCTCACCTTGTGACGTAAAAAAGGTGCTCTGTAAGCAGGAGTGGATCGCGTTACACACAACGAATACTTGGCTGGCGATTTGTTGCGGAATTTGCACAATACGAATTGTGTGTGAAAATGATATCACAACACACTCCATGACTTCCGGTATACTGACCTTGGCACAGGGTTGTTTGTTGCAATCGAAGGAATTAACAATTCACTCGCATAATCAATACAATAGCAACATGAAGATGAATCTTTCCATGAATGTACCGTCGCTTAACTCGATGGTAAATAAGATTGTGAACATAACATGCCGCACGTGATGTTGCCAGAAACTGCAGAATTGGAGGAAATCGACAAGCGATTAGCTATTATGAAAACACGAGAAAACCGACTCCCATCAACCATTTCCACTCATGACATACACCAATACGCCGTCTCTTATACCATTGTGGGAGTAATCGTAATTGTCTCTGTGGGGTGGTTTGTAAAGAGATATGGACCATCTTGTCGCTCAAAACAAACTAAGAGCCATTCAGCTACGAACAATCAGCTTGAAGAGATTGAACTGCAACCGATACAACATAGAAAGCAAGAAGAAAACATTCACACGGCGAGGCAAGCAGAACTACAAGCGGGACGTCCACGTTACGCAGACAACATCGCATTCAACTTCGAATAATTTAATTTATTATTTGTTTCTTTGTAATAGGGTTTCTTCTCTTGACAAGCGTTCATTAATCTTCTGTACATCTTTGTGGGGTTGCCAACATGTACGGTCTCATCAACCGTACATTTACTTTGCGAACGCAGCAACCTACTTAGATGTCGTGCGTCACAAATATTACGCTATAATTGTAACTTTTCACGCGAGGCAGATCGAGTCAGACAACAACTGTGGAACTAACCACTTGTCAAGAGAAAGAATCACTACCACTCTAAGTAACTTGTTAAACGTTCAACTTTTTAATATAACTTTAAACTCTACTTGTGGTTCTTTCTGTGTACTCCACAACTAAACCAACATCAACATTGTGATAGTGTACGGTGCCTACAAAAGATACGGATGTTTTACATGTCAACGATAGTCTGGCCATTCTTTCGAAATGGTTTGCAGCTAATAATCTTTTACTCAATGCGAACAAAACTAAATGTCTTACGGTCGCATTACCAAATGTACCCCAAGTGGATCTAAATTTAAAACTTGATGGCAAGAAACTAGATGCTTTTATGGAAAAAGTATTTCTAGGATTTACTCTAGATTCAAAATTGCAATGGGGCGCCCACATTAGAGCTATTTCAGGTAGATTAAGTTCAGCTGCATATGCAGTACGAAAAATAAGGCAGTTGACTGATATATCCACAGCTAGGTTAGTATACTTTGCTTATTTCCACAGTATTATGTCTTATGGTGTTCTGCTGTGGGGATCGGCAGCTGACGTAGATTCAGTTTTCATTTTACAAAAGAGGGCAATCCGCGCAATCTATAAAATGGGTCCTCGTGAGTTCCTTAGAAACAAATTCAAAGAAATTGATCTACTAACTCTGCCTTCTCTTTATAACTTAGAAAGTATTTTTTTGTATGTTCGCAAAAACTTAGGGACTTTTCAAAATAAGAAGCGATTTCCATAATACACGTAGTAAACATGAAATTGTGATACCCAAATTTAGCAAATCATTTCTTATAAACAGTACCTATCATGGGCGCCGGCAGAAATAATTTCCAGGTGGTGCAGATTTTAGTTTTCTTACAATCTTCGCCGTATATGATTGTTAATAAAAAGATGAAATTTTAGTCTGAATGTTCGAGACATTTACAAATTTCTGACTATTCATTATGAATTTATTATATAGGTACCCAGTCGTCACGGCTCACACCTATTTGTTCACGACGATCGAAATTTAAAAATTCTAAGTTGGTGGGCCAGGAGTATAAAAGAATGATTTCCAACAGACGGCTTTTTATTTCAATAATTCCTGTTGATCCCGAGATTCCCAAGGGGTGCAAGTGCACCCCCTGGCACCCCCCTGCCGGCGCCCATGGTACCTATTCGATTTTATAACAAGTTGCCAAAGTCGATTACAGAACTTAGCGATAGAAAGTTTAAAACCCACATCAAACGTGTCCTTATTAAAAAAGCATATTAAAAGATTAAAGACTACGTTGAAGGCAGGGAAGTTTGGCGCTAACTCCTTCTGCATATGTGGCTTCCCTGGTACCTCATTAACAGCATAAGTATTTATGTAAATGTCTATTAACTGCTCCTAAATTACTTTAATTTAATTTATTGTTGTTTTTTACATGCTTCCATGACAATCTTTTCATTATTTGACATTATATAATCTTGTCTTTTAAATAGATTTTTATATTTTGTGAATGTGAGAACGTAATAGGCTTTATAGACTGTAGATTTGTAGACCATTTTCTATTTTGTTAAGTACCTGGTACTTGTTGACAGGCCTACACTGTCCTCCCATGCTTAATAACACTGTAATTTGAAAACATTGTAACAGCCAATTATTTTTAAAAGAGTAACCGTGGAGATTTTTTACGGTTCTTCTCCATAGGAAACGACCAATTGAAACCGTGCACCTAGCTTCTGACGTTTCATAAGTGCCCATGTAGGCGTATGTGAAATAAAATATTTTGAATTTGAATATAAGTACATTTGCATGTGGGCTGGATAATTATGCGATTTGTGCCCGAATACATTTTAACCCCAGTCCTTTAGAATGGGTAAGTTTAGATGAATCAAGTACAGTGCGCGGCCGGCCCATCGGGATTTAGAAAATAAATTGGGCTTGTAGAACGTACCCTGGGTCATACTTGTGTGACGATCTCGTTTTAAATAGTCACAAATACAGCAATCAGAAAATTTAATCAGCATCACTTGTTCACTATTTCGCATTCCAAACTGTACTGTCCCGCCGCTTGTTTTTGTTTTTGGGGAATGGCATCTCGCAGTTCAACCTATAGGAGGTTGTCGACTGCTTAACCGGGCTTTCCTGTGGATGCCTCAATAAATTAAGGCCTCCAGCCAGGCATAAAACTAAAACTAAGCGACTACTCGCTAAGGGCACCCCCTGTGGGGTACGGACCTCGGCTTAGGGCGTCGCTGGGAGAGGACAGCAAAGGGACATGCTGGATCGGAAGACTGTCCCGCCGCGCTAGCAACTCTCTATTTATATGGCGACTTTAAGATTCTAGATAGTTCGAGGACATAATTCAAGAACATTCTAGCATTTTCGGGAATGATCTAGAATCCTGCAACACGACACTAATCATCTAGAAAATTGTGGAAGTTTCCAGAATGTTCTAGAAAGATCAAGAATGAATCATGTAGTCCTGGTACTCGATAACAGATGGCGCTAGCGTAGCGTTTTCTGTCTTAACGACCTTCGTAACAATATAATTACTTACGTCAGCCTCAGTCTTCTTCCTCCTCTGCTCGATCCTGCAGCGAGACTTCTGCAGCACTTCCATCAGCTTGCTGTCCATCTTCTCTCGTGCGTCTTGCTCGCGTTTCCTCTCGTCAGTCTCTTTTCGAGACTTTTCTAAGTCTCTGAAGATGCGAGCTCTCTCCTCTGCTTTCTGAATAGAATTTCAATTAATTTTTTGCTTTCGTGATCCTATACTTAGCACTTGCTTCTAATATAATAAGTAGGTACTTAGGTTTTATAATGTTGAGGGTATGTTTCATTGATAGGTAGACACACATTCGGCTCGTACTGGCACAGCTTAGCAGATAAATAAAAACATGTTCAAAGCTGTTATAAAAATTGAAGAAAACACGACGTAAAATGCCAACCCATCTTTAGTAAGAACTTTGTCTCTACTCAGAAAGGAGGTGACGTCAAAGAAACTTACGAACTGTTCATCAAACTCTTTGAGAGCTACCATCTGCTCATTAGCCTTGATGTTGTCGATCTTTTGCAGGTTCAGCTCGGTCTCGTACTCCACGCGGTTACGTTCTGCCACCTCGTGAGCCCTGAGGAATTACTATGGCTGTGTTCCCCGAAGGGTTTAAATAAGCTAAAAGTGTAGGTATAGTTAACCGATATTGCGCCAAAAATGTTTAGATCCCATGTAGGGGCTGATAAGACTATTGCCAAACCGGGCACAAATTCACACTGGGCTGCTGCTGAGAAATTTCTATTGGAAAAACCCATTGTTATACCTTGAACTTTTCTGTGGTTGAAGTTAAACAAATTACAATACTAATATATAATAAATAACATAATATATAATAACATACCTTGTCCATAAGGTCCTTGTCCTTGTCATACCTGGTAATCGAACCCTTTCGAAACCCCAAGCTATTAAAGTTTAGGCATTGGAAAAGGATGACCACTGGCCTCATTTAGCAGGGTTCTGTGGTCTAAGATGGGGGTAAAAGACCAAAATCGAAAATGTGGGAAATCTGTCATCATGAGGTAGAGAAAAGTCACTCACTGATTAAGAATGTCCTTCTGATGTTGTTTGTTGACTTCCCACCTCCTCTTCTTCCGCAGTGCTAGGAGGTCGTTCCACTCCTTGGCCCTCCTTATGATATCGTCATCATCTTGTCTCTTCCTGTCTGCTTCTTCCCTACGCCGCTCATTTAAGAACTTGACCTGTTCTTCTCGTTCCTTTTGTACCGCAGTTTCGATTACCGCACTGTAGGGGGAGCAGAATTTAGAAAGCAAAGAAATAAAGAAAGAAAAACTTTGTATTCACGTGAAAGTAACGTGAAGTGAATTTGAAGCCCTCTCGGTATAAATTATTATATCAATACAATTATTATTATTATAGTGCCGTTGAACTATCTCGGGACCCGGGATCCCGGACTTTTGGTAGGCGTACGAGGGGCCGAAGCCAACTCGCAGAGGCACATTAGACGCTTTTTATTAAACGAGGCACTGACCGACGATTATTTATGATTATGATTATTATCCCTGTACGCACTATGCAAATGCACCCAAGGACAACCCACGGTTGGTGTATGGCTATTGCAGGATATGGAATCAAAGATATTGGAATGTCTTTGGATGACTAAAGTTGACTGGTTACCTAGTAAAGGAACTATGTCCCTGCCTGATCAATGTTTTATTATACACGGAAAAATGGCAGGCGGTGACTTGCACACTCAATAATGGGCCCCCGGAAACTGTCGCTAGCACTTATTGACGTAGCATTAAGAGGGCAACATATCCTGAGGTGCTGGAGGAGTGGAGAGGTAGTCCACGACTATCAGATGATGGTCAAAATCCCTACCATGCAGCACTTACTGGAATACTTCCTTCCTTCGAGCACGTTTGCTCTTGCGAATTTCCACTCGAGCCGGCCAATAAAGACCAGAGATGAGGAACAAGACTTCTCCTGGGAGATAGGGTCCGTGGGGTCGTTACTGCCGTTGGGCAGAAACCCGCAGGGCAGCATGTGGCAAGCTGTTGAGCTTTCTGTACCTCCCTTGGCCTAGCTCCTCATCCTAGACCTGTTTCGGCAAAGTAAACTTTACCGGCACAGACCTAGAGTTCGGAGTGCGCAAGCCCCACCACGACGTCAACGGCAACTTAGAGGATACGGCGATGGAGCAGTTATTATTATTATTTTTAACCGACTTCAAAGAAAGAAGGAGGTTATCAATTCGACTCGTATCTATGTAATATTATTGGAACTGCAATATATTGACATAATTATGATAATCTATTAGGGCTTCCAATTAAATATACAAAAATTTTATAGGTGTATGTATGAATGTATTTTTGTCCACGCATTTCTCCGAAACTATTAATTGGATTGTGACCATTTTTTATTGGCTTACTTCAACTTAGGGAACAGTGGAAGTTTCATCAAAATCGATTCAGTAATTTTCAAGAATATGGACTAACAAACGATAGATTATACGTGTAAGTGTAACGGTCTGGCTCATTGATACGAGGGTGTGTGGTGTCAAAGTGAAAAAATCTCAAAACCTCAACCAAATGTTCCAGCTTTTACGAAATAAAAAGTAATAAAAAAAATAAATTGACTTCAAAAAGAAATTAACTCAAAATAATGAAATAAATATAATTTCAGAAGTCGGAGGCAAAAAACTAAAATATAGCAACAAACCGACTTCCGAAATTAAAATTATTACATAATTTTGAGTTAATTTCTATTCTAAGTCAACTGAATTTTTAAAAATGATTACTTTTCGTTTATTTGTCTTTTGTCAACTACTTATTTATTTTACCGCAGCGCACGCCGCGGAAGCTCTGAGAAGGGACGATTTTTATGGTGCAAGAACTTTATTATTCCTCATTTTAAGAATTAACAATAATTCACTAATACAATACGTAATAATGATTTTTGTTTGTGGTTATTAAAAAATAATTAATATTTATTAAAGTGTACGAGTATATTTTACTGTTGTATTGTTGATGATAACTGTATTGGGGTAAAAAGTCGCAAGAACAATCAAAAGTGAATTCCGATTATCCTCCCCGTCTGGGGTGGATTGGACGCGTTTCCGAGTTATCCAGCCTAGGTTGCCTGTTTAGGGTGGACAACGGAATAAGCTGAGCGGTCGAGACAGGAGACTATAGTATGACCTGCAGCGAAGCTGCGACCAAGCAAGCAGCTCTTTGTTCAGACGGAGACCGCAGGGTCCGCCAACAATTTGTAGATATAGTCTACAGGACTCAAACGCCAATGATGTTTAATGTCGTTCTCATCAGGAGTAAGTATGGCGATGGCGTATTGGAGCCGAGAATGTAATGACAAATGCTCATGCGTATCAAACGACGTTTTTCAACATACTTGAGAGGAAAAAATAAATATAGCTACATATCAAAATAGCTTGAACTGTCACCGTCGTCAACAGCACCACACTCTCACCTGAGCAATAACTTCGGCGCATCCTTATTCTTGAAGACCATATCTCTGGCGGAGTACAAGAGGCGCTCCTGTTCCTCCTTCTTCTTCCTCAGGTAGCGCGCGTAAAACCTGGAGTTGGTTTGCTCGGCTTGCAGGTTGCGCGCCAGGCGGAGCTCTTCGTTGCGCTTGTTTACGTTCTATAGGTGGGTAGAGGCATGTAAGGAATACATCACAATAATATGGAGCCTAGAAAACATCAGGTATTTTTGGAAGCCAGATTTTTATTAGTGAAGTTAGGTTTGGAGTGTGGCCGACTATCAGATGGAAACCAAAAACACATGTTCTTCTCCATAGAGATCTACGCTTTGGAATGGGCAACTAGCTTCAACTTTCTGACTAACTGACCGACTCTTTGACAATTCGAAAGTGCCTGTAATTGGTTTATTTGAAATAAATGCTTTGAGTTTGAGTTCATGACATTACACCTATGCTACAGGTATACAGGGTGACTTGTAATGTGACGTAGTACCTATTCCTTCTAGGACGTGGTAGCGTGACCTATTTGCAACAATTACCTACAACAAGCACTTCCATCATTTCGATATGTTTGCTCTTTCTGGTGGTAGATTTAAAAATCTGGTGCTCTTTTTCTTTCTTTGTTTGCTTTTCTTTTCTTTTTGTTTTACTATTTAACACAGACATGTTTTCATGATTTAAATTGTTGTAGTTAGTAGGTTTTAGTTTAAATGGCATAGTTTATAAAGATTATTTTTTATGTGTATTCCGTGGAAAATGTTGTTGGTTACACATTTGGTCGTATCTTTTTGTATTTCTTCCTACAAAATGTAATGTGTCACTGTTTGTTTTCCCTAATAAATAGAATGAAATAAAATTAAGCACCCCATAAAGCCTACCTAGGCGAAAATTCATGGATTTCGAGAAAATGCATTTTTTATGTATCTTTTTACATTTTCCCAGAATTCGTCACTGAATATCACTTTTCTCTAAACTCTCAAATTGAAGGGCCTTCATTGCTATTCCATTGGGTACCAAATACTTTTCGATGTAACCTACTTTTCTAAAACATCAAACAGTTTAAAGTTAAAGGAAGAAATTTATTAACAATTTTCAAAAGTCATCCACGTAGGTGAACTTTGACACCGGTTATCTCAAAATTTTACTGTGGGATTCAGCGTACAAATTACGGGGACAACATCATAATTTTATCAGCTATCTAACGAGATGCAAAAGTAAAAAAAATATTTTAGAGTTGCCCATAAAGTAGTCGATAATGCTAGAAAAGGTCGAATTTGCAAACTGTTGAGATATTGAAAAATTTAGTGATTTTTAACTGGTTTACGTTATTTCACTACCTTCTCATCGCCCAGAAATCCTTTCTGCGGTAGGTTGCCAGTTCGATGCTTCTATACACCCTATGACCTATGTATGTTTTGTACCTGGACGGTGGATACAATGGTAAGGAACAATGGTTATAGACAATAAAATGGTTCCTTGTTCCGTGCATACAACTTTTTGGGCCTGACTGTACACAGTGTACACCAACATTTCCCGTAAAATAGGGGGTGAGCTTATTGCCTTCAACCAAGTACCTACCTACAGATCCAGGAAAAAAAAAAAAAGGACTCGTGAGCTACTACTGAAAAATTCCTTTTGAAAAATCGAATAATAATGACATAGATCGAACTCAGGCTCAACAATTGCGTTTGAAACCACTAGACCAACGAGTAACGAAAAACCTGAGAAGCATTGAACCCACCGATTTTACATAGTAGCTATTTTTTTTGGTAGAAACCCCCCCCCCCCCTTTTTAGTGTATTTTTGAAATCCCCAAAACCAGCAAATCCATGAGCCGAGAAAAAAAAACTTCACGTAGCGGGTCTAAATTAGTTACCAAAAGGTTAATGACATGTCCAAGGTCAAGGTCAACAACCCAAAAGTCAAGGTCAACAAACTAAAATATGCTCAAATCTTAAAATTTTACCTTGCGACAAGTTTTGAGGTCAAGAGCATTTTCAATGCCAATGACACGTCTCGAAGTAAGGCGTGATCGACGGAGACCCGTATCGCGGGGCTTCTATTTCTGGATGGTTTAAAAAAAATAACTGCTAAAATAGTAAAATGTTAAAAAAAAACAATTTTATTTCGTAATTATGTATAAGTTTTTGAAACTTTACTATTTATTTTCTCGAAAACTATGCATTTGCTGGCTCTGTCATTTTGCAAAAGTGGTCTACACGAAGACATCTACACGGTATAAAATTGTGAAGCTTCGAACGCGTGGGTTGTAAAGTACCTACAGTGGAGCCGAAACCTGAAGCTGCTTTTCGTTAAAAGACCCCAAATAAATACCTCTAAAGAGTTCGGCCAGGACTTAGTCATGACACGGCTGGTGGCGTCCAAGTACTTAACGTACTCCCGCCGTCGCACGACCTGCGGGTCCTCTGCATCGTACTTCGTCCATTTGTGTATTCGGTCCCATTCATCCTTTGTCATAGCAATCGGCATTGTTGCTAGATTTCTTTCTGCAACATTGGATTTAATAAAATAAATAATCGATTTAGATTATAATCTACAAACGAAGAACAACATGAAGAGAAATATAAAGTTTGGTACGCACCTTTATTGATTTTCTACTTGTATTAATAAAAATACCCCAACAAATAACTAAGTAAATAACATAAATTGACGACAGTATTTTTTACCTATCATTTTCGTTCTATGACAATTAAGTTTGAATGAAGTTTATTATTTTCTTCTGCTTTTGCTAGAAGGCACGGCCAGGATTTATTTGAAAATGGGTTGGGAATAAGTAAGCACTGAAAAAGTTTTTCTATTGCGAAGTTTCAAATAGTAATAATTCGACATTTAATTTTACCAAAAATAATAAATTAAAATGAGGAACAACAAAATATTATTTTGGTTTCTAAGGAAACATGTTGTTAAATCTGTAGATCTCATGTAAGAGTACAATGGTGTGTTAGTGTCATAGATATCCAATAGTTCGTGCTTATTTTGTGAGAACAAACTTAATAATATCGAAGTTTAGAATAAGTTTAGAATTTTTACTTTGTATTTTAATTCAAATGACGTGTCGCCACCTATTGGTTTCCGAACGTACTGTCACTTGATCATCTGTCAAATCAAATCGAGAATATTTACGTCAGCCACGTTGGAAGTGCCAAGTTGGTGTTTTTATGGTAAATATAGTATTTTTTAATTGAAACCCTTTGAAATCGGCTATAAAAATACATTTTAATTCTTATTTGACCGTAAGCTACAGTTTATATACAGGTTCTAATTGTCAATCGGCAGTGGGAAGCGTTCCAATTCTGTGACATAATTTGGTAAATAAAACAGTTTTTCGGTGGTCTTTAGTGTTGGTTTGTGTTTGTTGTAGTGAGCCAGTGTTGTGAAGATGAAAGTGAAGGAGCTGAAGAGGACGGTGAATGTGTGCTGGTCGCCTGCCGATCACTACCCGGTGACGATAGCGGCCGGCTCGGCGGCGCAGCAGGTTGACTCTTCGTTCAGCTCTAGTTCCCACCTCGAGCTCTATGCCTTGAATTTGGAAGACCCTGGACTCGATTTAGAGCTTAAATCCAGTTTGCAGACAGAGCACAAGTGAGTATAGTCAAATTATATTAAGTAATAGGATTATGGGCTAATCCCAAAGTCCTACTATTTAATATAATTTGACTATTATCCATACCACTTCTGCCTATGATATCTGAAGAGAATGGTAAAATTATTTTAAATATAACTCCAACATTCAGCTAGTATATGACCACCATGAACATAGTCCATAGGATGACAACTAAAGGTAATAGAATATTGGGAGCCCTAAATTGAAGCCATGTTCAATTGTCACAGAGATGCCCATAATATAATAATGAAAGAAAGTACTGCATAAGCAGCAGCAGCTCGGCGTCGGCTTCTTTGCTGCAGCGTCTGCGGGGTGCTAGAAATGGCATTCTGTAGGTAATTGCTGCTCGATTTGACTGCCCCCATTCAAAAACACTGGGTGAGGGTAGTGAATGGTTTTATATAATAGTCCACATAAATATAAGTACTAACAATACTAACATAAGTGCAAGCTAATATTGTTGCTAATATATACTAACAAGATATAGATTTAAATTTTCTGAAATAAATAATTATTCTATTCTATCCTATAAGCATATTTTCTTTGATTACTTCAATAACATGTCAGCCGATAGAAATACTTTTCTTGTTATTGTACTGTCTTGCAGCTTCTACCCATGCAGTTTTTGTAAATAATGACACTCATTTGAGTATGGTTGACCTTTAGAAACAACTGCTCACTATAGTAGAATAGTCGACATCGGCTCAGTTGCCAAAAAGGAAAAAAAAAACTGTGCACTAAACATTTACATAAATAATGTACCTAATATATTAACATTTTAAATACATGTGCTGTTCAAATATTTATTTATAATGTAAGTCTGTGGAATCATAATTCACACTTGTTTTCATGCCACACAATATGCACAGGTTTCTTCTATTGTATCAAGACAGCAATAAAAATAATACTATAATAGATTTGGGACATATTAAGCCTTTTCAGGAAGAACATTGTAAGCGACAATTTGGACTTTTTACAGGAAAAGGTTTTTTCTTTCCTAAGTAACGATGATGTCATTTACGATGATAATTTCTTTCAACCATAAAGTCGTGTAAATCTAAGAGTAACCGCGACAAGATGTAAAACTGTCTAATTAAGAGGTTATGAAGAAAAAATTGTTTAGTGATTTTTGGTGCTTAGTGTTTTTCCTGAAAAGGCTCGATATTATGGTTAAAATAATAAGTATGGAAGAAAATGTAATATTGATGAGACATATAATTTCAAAGTTCTTGAAGTACCTAATTGAAGTGAGAAAAAATCAAATAAAAAAAATTGTTCTAGATTTCAAAAGATAGTGTGGTCTGGTGCTGGTATCATAGTCGGAGGCTGCGACGGAGGGCTCTTGCAGTTCTACAGCGCTGATAAACTGCTCAACAACGCCACCGACGCACTGCTCGGAAGTAGCACTAAACACAATGGTAAGTGCCTCACAACTTTCTGTGAAGTGACATTATGACTTCTGTGATACTTGCATAAGGTTTATATCAGAATTAACCTTTTTATTCTATTTCCTAGCACTATCCTGGCTAGACGCCATTTTCTACTTTGTAACTAAATATTTTCCTTCTGCATTGGCTGGATTATTATTATAGAATTTGTAATTTCATATAAAGCATAAACAAACCCCGTGATTTGCTCATGCTAATGACTATTTCCTAAAAATAATTTGATAATCAAAGATGTTTCAAAATGGGCCCAGAATATGAAATAAATAGCGTAGTCATCTCAAAACCTCTCTCTCTTGAATTTGTATATAATATATATATATATAATATGGGTATATATTATAGTAAATATGTGTATATAGTATGTGTATTATAAGTTTATGACTTATTTATGTACAAATTGTTCCATTTCTAACAGAGCACCTGCTATCTAATCTCTTCACCACCCTTGGTTGACTGGTAGAGAATGCCTAAGGCATTAAGTCCGCCTTTGTACTTTTTTAAGTGTGAGAAGTTTAAATAAATAAATAATATGTACAATACCTCCAAAAATCGAGAAAAATCCGTGGAATTCGGGAAAAATACTGATAAATTGCATAAATGCATATTTCTCTTGTAATAATTTGATATTTATCAATTATTTTATCGACTTTCAAAATGGCGTCTCGCCAATTTAGGTACTCTGTGGTTAAAAACCAATGACACTAAACCATAGATCGACCATTGATCATAGATCGTGAACTGTCTACTGTCACTTCAGTCGCTTTCGTTGTCGATCGTGTTCTGATGTTCTGTTCTCGAGTTATTTTTAACAGCCTGACTTTCGGTTTTTGGATTTTGTGATTTTGTTTTTGATAGTTGAATCAAAAGATCGCTAGATTGTTTTAATCTGAGTTAATATTTCGACTATTGAATGTTTGTATTCTGTACATTTATGCTATAAGTAAAAATCTTGGCATATCGCAGGTCAACCTATGAGGTTGTCGTCTGCTTAACTGGACTATACTTTATGTACAGACGCCAGTACATCAAGCTACTACAATCAGTCAGATTTCTTTAATAGATTTTCGACTTTACAATTAGATTTAAAATAATATTGCAAAAGACTAAAAGTACGCCAATGTTATGATTCTCTTTGACAATGTAATATGACAGAAGTAAACATGTCAATAATCAATCAACATGACAACTTACCGCCATGATGGGTTTTTGTTGTGTGTTGCAATTTCAACTGTACATTCTTGTACTATACTACCAAACAAATCCAATTAAAAGTAATTGGATGGTTGGAAACTGTTTTAATTGTGTTTCCCCATTTTTTAGTAGGGTGTACCAATACGTGGCCGGGGCTCTATACATTTTGAAACCTCTTCACACAAAAACATCATATGACATAGTAAGAGTAAGGTGAACTTTAAATAACATTTTTCTCCTCTAAAAACAGAATCAGGGCATGAAATACGAAGTCTTATTTGTGTTTGTTATCATTATACTCGTATTGTTAGAGAGGGAAATGGGTAATCATGTAAAACATTCAATGTTTTACACAGAGGAATATACCACACATTTAAACGTTGTATACACATTACTGTTCTCTTTATCATCTGTAGTTTTATTATAGGTAGCTACTGTAGGTCATAAAGCAATCAATAAATATGATAGTTGAATTTTTAAAACACTATTTACGTCTAGAATAGAGATTGGTTATATTGTTCACCTTAGTTTTTTAATAGCTACTAACTTGCAGGTTGTATAAATATTTGTGCCGATTTGAGAACAACTAGCTTCAACTTTATGACTGACCAACTCCTTGACAATTTAAAAGTGCCTGTAAATGGTTTAATTAAAATAAATGCTACGAGTTTGAGTTTTGAGTTTGAGAATCTAATAAACAAAAAAAAAAAATACGCGTCGACTTGAGAACCTCCTTTTTTTTCGTCGGTTAAAAATAGAAGATTTCCAACCTGCTCTGTTAGCTGTGTTGCGTCATTGTTCTGAATTCGTTAACATTCATTAATTAGGTCAAACAAACATTCAATTTAAGACATTATAGCTATTTAGCTCTATTTGATCTGCTAAGATCATAACTTAAGTTTTGGCTAAATGCCTATAGTGTCTTCATAGTTCATATTATAGCTAATTTTTGTTATTGTTTACAAAATGCTACTAATTATTAATAATAAGCGCATTTATGCCCGTTTTCACTAACACTATGCGATACTTAAACGAAATCTATATCTATATCTATACTTATAATAACGTGTTTATTTCTTTTTATATTAATATATCAATCTTTTGCATTTGATAGCTCAATTCTTCAGGAAAGCTAGGCTATTTAACATCACGCTAGGATTCTTAGGTGCCGAGCAAAAAGAAAAGTCGGAACGCTAAGCGAAAACCAAGTAATAACGCGGGCAGGCAATGCGATGCGACGGGGTGGATCGGGGGGACAAGAAATTTCACGCGGGTGAGGTCGCGGGCAGAAGCTAGTGTCTAAATAAAAGCGCGCTGTTCGACTCTCAACGTTCACTTTTATTTAGGCTTTCATTTAGGTGTCGCCTAGTGTTAGTAAAATGGGAATTAAAGCTACCGGTTATTTGCTCTATGTGTTATCTACGAGCTTCTTTTTGTAATGAATAACGTTAAAAAGTTGTTGATAACGCACTATCTATGGCCACAGTTTAACTGCTCGATGTGTAGCTTATGACGACATTATAATAGATGACGTCATCCGTACAAAACATGCTTTTTATTTTAGGGAGGTCATCACTCTCACATAAGCAGTAGTACGTATTTAATTAATTGGAAATACGTGAATTTGTAAAAAAGAATAACAAGGTATTATTATAGTCGATAAAAGTCAAAATACTGAGGCACCAAAGAATTATTCAATAAATCTACCCACAGAGCACAGAGCTATATTTTACCGAGTAGGTTATTTTTAAATTTAAATTAGAATTCAGTTAATGGTTCAATTCGCGTGTTGATTGAGCAATTTACTTTCTGCACTTTCGATGCACGCACTAAACAAACATTTTAACGACTTACAAACAGGCAGATGATATATAATGAGCTCTTGTCTGGTTTTGTAATCGGTTGATGGCAATAGACTCGCGTCCTAACTCAAACATAACTGGTAAAATGTAGATGTAGGTATATAGGTAGGTATATACACCTCTGCCTAACCATTCGGGGAAAACAGGCGTGATGGTATGTTATGTGTCTAGCTTTTTGATCAATACATCAGCTCGTGGCTAAGTAATAACAGCCGTACGGATCGATCGATCAGGTTGCCGCGGTCATTCTGTGGATGGGTGACCATCTTTACGTAACGAGACCCCTCCGTGCCTCGGAAAGCACATTAAGTGGTTGGTCCCAGCTATCATTCGTGGATCTTTGATAGTCGTTACGGGTCGTCGTCGGAAGCCCGAAAATCTGACAACGCGTTCTACCAAGGGGTATCGTACCACCCAGTAACTGGGTTGTAGAAGCCAGATAGGCAGTCGCTCCATGTAAGATACTGGTATTCAGCTGCATTCGGTTAGACTGGAAGCCGACCCCAACATAGTTGGGAAAAGGCTAGGCAGATTATGACATCAATCAATTTCTCTGCTCCTCCAGGCAACGTATCAGCGCTGGACATCAATCCTTATCAGAAGAACTTGCTGGCATCTGGGGCCTCAGATAGTGAGATCTTCATATGGGACCTCAACAACACCAGCCAACCCATGGCGCCCGGTAACAGGAACCAGCCTTACGACCATGTGCAGGGGTTGGCTTGGAACCAGCAGGTAAGAACACACCACAGATTATCTGATTTAAGAGAGCAGCCATGGAGTTTCTTGCCCATTAACCTTTATAGGAGTCTAAGCTGAACCAACTTCCCGTTTCCGAAATACAAAAAATTTTACAGTCAAATCTCATATTTTATTGTCAATTTCGACCTCAACCAGATACTATTATGTGATTTCACAGCAGTCTTACTTATCTGCGGAACAGGCTTTCATAAGATGATGTTAACTAATGTGACGAAGTGTGTCACCCTGAAATAAAGTTACCTTTGCGCAATGTTAACTTGGAGCACAACAATGGAGCTTGCTGACAGAATTAGGTATTTATCTTGTACCGGTCAATCTGTGACAAAAATTAGTGCAAACAAGAGCACTATATCATTTACTAAAGAAGCGGCAGACGCCGAAGATTCGCTTATAGAACGCCATCTGATATATCGAATAATGAACTCTAGCTTTTTGAACTCAATTGATTCATAACTGATTCGAATTTCATCGTATGGTCCGTAGGAAATTGGTCACAAGTGATTGCACTACTAGATTACATTGTGGTATATCAATATACTACGACAAAGATGTGTTTATACTCTAAAGGGTGACTGGTAATTAGTGACCGATACTTAAACACATGATTTTACACATGATAACAAGCAACTTTTACTATGGCACCAATCCTGAAATCGCGAAAAAAAAATCAGCTCTTCCTTACATTTATGTTCGCATAACTCGTCAAAATGTAGGGACCAGCTGATTTTTTTTTCGCGATTTCAGGATTGGTGCCGTAGTAAAAGTTGCTTGTTATGATGTGTAAAATCATGTGTTTAAGTATCGGTCACTAATTACCAGTCATCCTATATAAAACTTTCTTTTGTAGTATATATATTTATAGTTTATGACTAAAAAGTACAATTTATCAGATTATCACTGTCACAGATACCGTACTAGCTTAGACGACTATGTTATCTGTCTCTGCATCATTACACATACAATCAATCCCGCGTGCTGTGTTGGTCCATCATTCTAATTTCTTATTGCCCGCAGTATTACCAATTTCAGGCCGTATTATTATTGCTTTAATCTAAAAATGATTGTTTCGTCAGGTTCAACACATTCTCGGATCCACATTTGCGACAAGATGCGTCGTGTGGGATTTGAGAAAGAATGAGCCGATCATGAAACTGAGGTGAGAAATAAAAAGATTATAAACGACGATGTTTAAACACATTCAGCCTGGCGGAATGTCTAATCAATTCACTCCATCAGCTACTTTCGTAAACTACGTAAAGCTTATGACTGACAAGAAGAAAAAGGAAAGAAAACCTCCTTCGTGTCCACTTTAGGTCTCCAATAGATTAAATACCATAGACTAACTATGTTGTTTAACATTTTTGCTATCCGCAAACCTGAAACAACTGTTAAACAACGTTATGTGGTCCATGGGACAGCGAAAGTGTTAATTTGTAGCTTCTACTATTATTTAGTTTTTATCAACCTTTCGTGTAAAATTAAATACTCGACGAAAATAGTAAAAATGGTTTGTTTTCCAGTGACTCTCAGTCCCGCACGCGATGGCGCTCGCTGGCGTGGCACCCGAACGTGGCCACGCAGCTGTGCATCGCGTCCGAGGACGACCAGGTGCCCGTCGTGCAGCTGTGGGACTTGAGGTGAGGAGATAATTAATTATACTTGTATCATTATACAGGGCAATTTTTTAATCACTAGCCAAATTTTCACAGGGTGATCTACCCATGAATATGAAAAACTTACACTGTAGGACCAACTCTGAAATCACGAGAAAAAAATCAGCTGTTTCATACATTTTGGCCGAGTAGGTATTGAACTTTTGTATGAAACAGAAGATTTTTTTTCGTGATTTTAGAGTTGGCCCCAGTGAAAGTTGTTAATATTCATGGGTAGAACGCCCTGTGGAAACTTGGCCGGTTATTGAAAACTAACTGTTTAATTGTACTTGTTGACAGGCCTACGCTGTCCTCCCACACTTATTAACACTGTAATTTGAAAACATTGTAAAGGCCAATTATTTTTAAAAGAGTAACCGTGGAGTTTCTTGCCAGTTCTTCTCCATAGGAAACGACCAATTGGAACCGTGCGCCTAGCTTCTGACGTTTCATAAGAGCCCATGTAGGTTTATGTGAAATAAAATATTTTGCTTTTGATTTTGAGAAAGGCTGGTAAGGCTTGATGTTTTGAATTTGATGATATGGTTTTGTGTATAGTAAACACCAAAGAATCAAATTTGGTAGGATTAATAAAGAACTACTTTTGCAAAAGATTCCTGCTAGTCTCTTCGGTTAAAGTCAAAGTTGATTATTAGAAGCAATTAGCATTTACTAATAGGTATATTGGAATGTAGAGAAGTCTAATGGTTAAAAAGTTAGTAGCCATTCTCAGTAAGGCCCCGTACACACGACGATATTTTATTGTATAGATTTGGGATCGCATGCCTATTTCATACTGCTTTGTTTATAACCAAATGAACGAAGCATGGTAACGTGTGATCCAAACTTCAAAAATACCTGTGGAGTTAGAAGTATAGAGTGTAATACTACTAAGGATTACCACTAACGCACTACAATTTCTCACAGACTGGCAGCTTCCCCTCTAGTAACACTGGAGGCTCACAACAAGGGCGTGATGTCCGTGTCCTGGAGCCGACAGGACGCCGACCTGCTGCTGTCTGCGGGCAAGGACGGCAAGGTGCTGTGCTGGAACCCGAACAACACGCAGCCTGTGAGTTATATCACGTACTAGCTTCTAGCTTTCGTGAAATTTCGCCCCCGACCCACCGCGTCGCAACGCATCGCCCGCCCGCGCTATTACTTCGTTTTCGCTTAGCGTTCTTTCTGCCTTTTTTTGTTTTGCTCGGCGTCTATGGGTCGTAGCGTGATGTTAAATCGCTTATAACCTTCCTCAACAATTGGGCTATCAAATGCAAAATTAATTTTTCAAATCCGACTGGTAGTTCCAGAGATTAGCGTGTTCAAACAGACAAACAAACTTTCATTAGTACACGCCATAGGAAATACCGACCAAGTGCGTGTAGGACCACGCAATGAAGTGTACCGTAGTTGGGATGAATTTATCCCAAACACAAACTTAACTTTGTAGTTGAAAAACATGTTCTCTCATACATTCCAACGGCAAATGTAAGTTTGCCGATTATTACTCGTTAACTTGTAAAGCCTCTGATAGCTGTGATAGTTTTCCTTGTAACTTCGTTATATACAGGATTGATTTTTGAGACATTTTGATCAGCATTCACAGATTTTGAAAAATGTACAATCAGCGAGAAAATGGGCAGTTTTCACAAAAAACTTTTTTTATGCCAATCGATCCTTTTTCTTATAAGGATCAAAAACCTATCGGACCAGCTGAGGTTTGAGTACTAGAAAAGTCAGAAATAGCAAAAACTTTTCCCATACATTTAATCGTCGGCTACCATGGGATAGACGAGATAAAAATCATCCCCACTTTACGGTAGGGGAGGCCCCTAAAAATTTTGTTTCTTTGTCGACGTGATTAATATGCATACCTATACCAATTTAGAGCTTTCTAGTGCTAAGAGTCTCTTAGCTAAGCCGCGGACAGACATAGAGGGACATGGCGAAACTATAAGGGCTCCTTGTTGACTACGGAAAACTCAAAAACTCAAGCTCAAAGCATTTATTTGATATAAATGCTTTGAGTTTGAGTTTTTTTTTGAGATCATGAAACCTTACTCTTGAAACTTGAGCATTACGGACTAGGTAAACTTGCGCTCAGTTTAGGTAAAATCTTATTTAGATAGACAACATCAAGTTCAAACTCAAATCATTTATTTCAAATAAACCAATTACAGGCACTTTTGAATTGTCAAAGAGTCGGTCAGTTAGTCAGAAAGTTGAAGCTAGTTGCCCATTCCAAAGCGTATATCTCTATGGAGAAGAACGGGCAAGAAATTCCACGGACACTCTTTTAAATCAAAATATTGTTACAAAATATTGGTTACATCATTCATGTTGAAATTAAGTATGTGAGAACAATGTAGGAAGACGTGCACGTTAAAAGCGTCCGCAACAAAAAGATAAAAAACCATACACGATTCAAAAATTAAAATAAGCCGCCGCAGCTAAGAGATGACCAGTCCCTACAGACGGCGCCCGTTCACGAACATGACGCATGGATCAGCACCATTCAGCTCAACCATTTTGAAGGTAACTTAATGATCCAACACACACTCCACCACCAGCGAGACATTTGAGTGATCATGACATACTCTCAGTCGCCAGGGCGAATTCAAGTCAATGAAAGACGTACCCAGTTAATGGTAGCTTTATAGTAGGTAGGTACATAGTGCTCACACATGTGCTATGCAATTATACAATACTAAGATATTGAATCTATATAATGCGAAGATAGTTTTTACAATCTTCAGCAGCTCCAACAATATTTTCGAATGCTAATCAATTAGTTTCTGCGCCCTTGTGGAGCAGGATCAGCATTGAGCCAAGCACTTTTGTCAGCGATGTAATCCCCCAACTTATAATATGCTTGGCTGCATAGTGTGCGTTTTATATTTAGAAGATTTAAATTTCGTTTCATTCAGTTGGAGAATATGGGGAGGTATTTTATTATAACACTTTAAACAGTACCCCATGAAGGATGGGTCTACTTTAGGCAGTCTGAAACCTGGTTGAACTAATTGGTCCCCATTTCTACCTTTAATACCAACAAAATAATGGAAAATCATCACCATCCTAAGACTTTCCACCAGAGTTTGTGGAGAAGTGGAGCGGTAAACGATAAAAACTACTAATATTCCTTCATTTAAAAAAGCCGTGAAAATCATTTTGGCTTGTAATATTATGTTTTATGTCGGGTTTTTTCTTTATGGTGTTATCTAGGTATCGCCTTATCTAATGTAGAAACCCCGCAATGTGATTGTGCGGTTAGACGGAGAAATAAGGCGCTTAGACGTTACGTCGCCGTCGTCGTTCGCCTAATTTTTTTGAAATAACAAGAATGTCGGTATAGTGAAATACAGTTTGAGTTTTTGAGATAAGACTGCAGCGACAAAATAGTGCGAGTAGTTGAGGAAAGTTCCGATTCTCATAATTTCGGATTTCGCCCTGAGTTCCTTGCTGAAAACCTCACATGTATAAACAATAATTTTAGAAACATCGTGAGGAAACCGGCCATGCCTGAGAGATATTTCTCGACGGCTTGTGAAGCCAAGTCAGAGGCCCGTATACAAACTGACACCAGGTTAGTCACTAACCACACGAAAAAGAAAGAAGAATGTAGCGACTGTTCCCGCTTAACTTTTATGAAAATGCTTGTATTTTAAATTTATTTTTTACTTTTTGCTGTGCCCCACAGAGTCTGTATAAAATTGTACCTTAGCTTTAAGCCAGTATAAGATCTTGTTAAAACATTAAACGCAAATTAAGTTATGAATTTGAATATTTATTGACATCGTTTTTCGCGTTTTGTCCTCAGGGAGGCGAACTCCTGTCCGAGATAAGTCACCAACAACAGTGGGTGTTCGACGTGTCGTGGTGTCCCAGGGACCCCAGCCTCATGGTCACCGCGTCCTTCGACCAGCAGGTGGCCGTGCATTCTCTGTTGGGCGGCTCCCGGCCAGAGATCGTGAGTATATTCAAATTGATAGGTTTAAAATTACTATTGTGACTGTAATGTTCGTCTTTATTAAGGGATTGTTTATTTTGAACTTTATCTGCATCGTGTACAAATTAGACAATATTTTAGAGAATATTTTACTAACTTCGACTTATGTAGTCTACTTTTTGTTGAAATTCGAATTAAAGATTGGTTCGAGTTACTAAGTCTAAATAATTCGAGATACTGCGATATGACAATTTTTTTCGTCTTACTGATGATTAAAAAAAACTACATTTATACATATGTATATGTAATTTTCATATATATATATATATGTAATTTTCACACTCCTAGGCGCGCTGCGGACGACTAATGGGGTATATCGGGAGCGGTGGTATGGCCGGCCCGCGCGCAATTTTATGCTAATTTTGAGCCAAATTGTCTTATTCGTATTTTGGCCTTCATAATTAACCAGAGAAAATTTTAAATATTTATAATCATGAAAAAAGGCAAAAAAAACGAAAAAAAAAAGTTTTTGACGACAAACATTGATTTTGCGTACGCTTTTAAAGTATGAACGCGCATGACCATTTCTACCAGTCAACTCCTACCGCATGCCGCGTTAAAGAACTTAGTTTCAAAAGGTATCGCGTTTTTCCAAGAACTCTCGAGCATTCCCGCGACCGCTGTCGGCGACTTTGAAGAAATCCACGAGAAGTGGCGCAAAGAATGGCGCAAATTGCAATGCGGTGTCAAGAGTAAATGATAACGGGTGTGTGCGTTATTTTTTCAATCTATTCTTCCTACTCACAACATTCTTTCATTGCAGACGACCCACAATCAGAGCAATATTATGGATTCATTCGGCGGCGTGGACTCGTTCAGCGCTCTCCCCGCCGTGGCTCGCGCCGCGGTCCCTCCGCCTGCGCCCGCGCCGCACCTGCCGCGCCCGCCTTGCTGGCTCAAGAGACCAGTGGGATCCAAGTTCTCTGTGAGTATACTACCTCATGCTGGGGAGTTTTTTTGCGACACTTGCTCATCCCAGCTAAAACACTAGGAAGTGAAGACGGGCGGGCGTTTTGGGCGACTGTCTGTAATTTTGACGTCCAAAAGTGCTGACTCTCAGCTTAATTTGAATAAATCACTTTTGATTCAATACTATAGTCCGTTCGCGTTAAGAAAATAGTGAGTCATTGTTGTCCGCCGGCTTAGCCCCGCCCCTCGACCAATTAGCTCGCAACAAATTAGAAAGCTAAGTTCATAGTGACCAGTTGACGGCAGATCTTTCTAATTTGTTGCGACCTAATTAGTGGAGGGGCTAGGCCGGCGGAAAACGATGACTCACTATTTTCTTAACGCGAACGGATTATACTGTAGAGGAAAGTTGACGTCCACATTTTGTATTCGATTAAAGTTACAAGCGCAGTGAGCCTAAAGCCACGTATTCATGGGGAAAAGTTAAAAAACAGTTGCCGAATGTGGTGATTCGCAACGTATTGAACTCTATCCACCAACACGCACTCAGCCCGCGTGATAGATTCCGGCCTCACAATGGCCTTCTGGGGAGCCTATGCCCCACCGGTGGGAACATTATGAGTTGATTATTATAGGTACTTGGTCTCTGGACCAACTGAGGTTTAGGGGGGTCCATTCTGAAAGTTGGTAACGTCACATTTTCATACTATAGGGTAAATGGGGGAATTTACATACATTTGGTCACACCTTAAAATGATAATGTCGACAAGAAAATGTATTTACAAAAATATGGGGTAAATTTTTAATATTTCATTTAAAAAGAAAAATATAATACAGAAGGTTCAATCTCTTTGTTTAGTAATATATTTTCTTATGTATTTTAGTTTGGCGGCAAATTGGTAACGTTCGAGAAATGTCCGCAAGAGGCTGGCCCGCAGAGACTTGTACACATAAGCCAGGTAAGAATAGTGATAATCAATATTCTTCCACAAGTTACTAACATAACATAATAAATGTAAGGTTGGAACAAAAGCGCCCTACTCTCGTGCATAATATTGTCAAACTATTTTACTTTCCTCAAAACAATTCAGTTTTATTAAATAGCTCAAAATAAATTAATTGGCAAAACTTCACTGACCAGAAAATAAGATTTCCTTAATTCATAATCGAGTAATTAAAAGAGTCTGATTTTTAGGTCAACAGCAGATGCAATTTTTTTTTTGGTTTTATCATCATTAGATATCGATACCCATAACTTCTGTTAAGTTTCGCTAGTCAATTTAATTTGACCTTATATAAGGCGTAATTTAAATAATGCACAACCTCTTAAGGTGTTATTGTAGTCATCATTAGGAAATTTTTTTACTATGGGACCAAACCTGGAATCGCAAAAAAATATCAGCTGTTTTCTATATTTTGACGAGTTAGGTTGAAGCTAGACGAGCGTAATTTTTTGAGTTGTGAGTCGCGTAATTTTAGTCGCGTAATTTCTGCTACATTCGGTTTCATACAAAAGATTTGTTTCGTTCACACGGCGACGCAAAATGAGTTGCCTGCCGACTCACACGCACATTCCATTGCGTTCGCGGCGAGAGGAGGGTGAGGGAATCGACAGTCAATCACGGAACGCCTGGGAGTCAATACGTTAATTTCTTTGTCACGATGTTTGTAGACACGGAAAAATTGATGATTAAAGTCGAACAACGGCCATGTCCGTGGAATTTATCAGAAAAGTCGTATAGTGACAAGTTTTTAAAACAAAGGGCATGGCAAGAGGTTGCAGAAAATTGTTTCGAAGATTGGAACAATTTCACTAATGAGGAGAAAAGTAACAACTGTCCATTGCACTACACAAACACCCAGTACAAGCGTTGAAACTACGCTGCTACGCAACTGAATAAATTACGCTCGTCTGGCGGCCCAACAGAATTTCTGCCGAGCGACTGAAATTACGCGACTCACAACTCAAAAAATTACGCTCGTGTGTCTCCACCCATAGCCGACGTTCGCAGGGACGTAAGAATAACGCGGCGGAATTTTATCACGTACTGGATTTTCAACTCTCGGTGTTGAGCCGAGCATTGAGAATCCAACAGAGTGCATCGCGCGCGTCGAAAAAACACACTCTTGGATTTTGAACTCTCGGCGCTAAGTAGAGCATTGAAAATCTAGTGCGCAAAAAAAAAATAGTTGCGATATTTTTACGCCCATGCGAACGTCGGCTTATGCGAACATAAATGTAGGGAACAGCTGATTTTTTTTCGCGATTTCAGGTTTAGTTCCATAATAAAAATTGTTCATAATGATGAGTACAATGACCCCTTATGAGGTTGTGCGTTATTTAAATTACACCTTGTATAGTCTCAATAACTTTATTATTAACACATTGATATTGTGTACACAGGTTATAAGTGAACCAGAGATAGTAGAGCGAGCCACGGAGTTGGATGCTGTACTAGAAACTAGTCTCAGTCACGACCCGGCTGCCACTGAAAGACTTGCTGAGTGAGTACTACAAATGTATACTGAATAGACAACTAAATCTGTTGTTGCTCTAATTACCGCTTTATGCTCAACGGTGTTGAGTTGAAAACTCATCGCATTAAATATTATGTTAAGTATATTTTTTTAAATGTTTCAATTCTTTAACGATTCTAAACAATGTAGCCAACTGTTATTTTTCCTACTCCCGATTTTTTGCCGTTCACTTATTTCGATAGCTTATTCTACGATTATAAACTCCGATGTCATATTGATTGATCCGAGTCATGCACGATTTTAAGCCTTATTTCAAAAGCACTAAATCACATATTTACTTGCACAGGTACTGTCGTCAAAAGGGCGACGCTACGACTGACCAGAACGAACGCTACACATGGTTCTTCCTCCGCGCTAACTTCCTGCCGACGTTCCGAAGTGAAGTGCTCAACTTATTGGGTAAGTTTTCGTCGAGATTCGTAATGTAGCTGTTGTGCATCTACTAAACTTAAGGCTATTGTTACCTTTATCTCTCTATTAAAACAAGATAGACACGCAACATAAACAAGAGCTGTTAAAGTTTAACTAAACTGCCGAAATCCTTGTTCTCAATTGATGTTATTGATGTGTTAAAGTTATTTTTCCAAAAAATTCATGTTTACATACCTACGTTTGGAAATTAAATTGCGAACGCAGGATAAAATGGGCAATTTTATATTGAAGGTGGTCAAACTCCTGAGGAGTCTCGGATTTCATATTCTTGTGATGTGTATTTTAAATATTTTTTATTTTATACCATTTCTTTATATGGTGTAGGTTTCAAACAAGACGAGATGTCTTCGAAGTTTAAGAGTCCCAACATACCGACCGGTGACGGTACTCAACCCGACGTAGCCGCATTGAGTAGAGTGAGTTACCTTCCTTATATTTTATACAATAAACATGTGTTTTGTATTAATATGGCTTTTGACCTGCCAGTGCTGTTCTGTGCTTATAACATTATAATTTTATCTTTCATTGTGCTAAATTTTCATGTTAATAAATTAACTGATGTTCGTTCTCTGTAGCAGGACTTATTTCGATGCTAACTGTTCTTCATTTATAGTTATTCTGACTTTTCACTGCCACGGACTGACTCGGTCTAATTAATTGAATGATAAAAATGACTCTTACACGATTTATTATGTAAAACATGACGACAATACATATAATCGCTTAACAAGTATCGGCTACGTACTTTCAGGGAAATTATTGACACATCACATACACAATAAAGATCATTTAAGTTTTGTCATTGTGCACAGCAATAATTTTCATTGGTTCCATATTCACCAAAGAACAAGCACGAAACTCTGTGGATATGGACCTTGGGCAAAACGGTTTGAGTTTAGTAACGTGGTGGTGAAAAGTTAACAAGACTAATGTATATCACGTCTATTATAATCTGTGCTCATGTAACTATATCTATAATCTGCCACTGTCTGTCTGCCTGCCGCGCCTAGGGCGAGTCCACGGAGACCGAAGCAGAGTTGTCAACCGATACCAGCACTGATCTGTCGGTAAGTACGGCTAGACTGTCATATTACAAGAAAACCAGTAGTTTCTTAAGCTATGTGAAGTCAGGTATACGGATTATTTTTCAAGTGACGATCAAATTAAATATTGTCAGTCAATTCTAATCACAACAGGAGTCTTACTCGTCTGTAATCGCCATACCCGTCTTTTATTGAAACAACACTATGTTACATAAGCTAAGGTTTTTGGTAAATTAATGCTCACTTGCTTACAATAACGAAGTTCTCAGCAAGAAACTCCACAGGAAGCTGGTTAAAAGTAACTCACTTGGCACCATCACTACGCGAAACAAATTTGTCAGTTGTCGTCCCCATTATCATAAACTAACACTTCCCACGCGACTTCGTCTGCGTGGATTTCGTACTTAGTACCCCGTTAGGGGTAGATTTTCAAAAAACCCTGATACACGTTATTCCTTATTTTCGGTCTTCAGTATAAAAACTGAGATTCGAGTTAATCGGAACGCGCGTTAAAATTATTCCATACAAACTTTGACATCCCCAATCCCCCGTTAGGAGTTTAGAAAAAGAAAAAATGACAAACTTCATAATTTTTCAAAATTCGTGCCAAGTTTCAAGTTTATTAACTCAAGAAATAACTTTATACATACAAACAAAATCCCCCGTTTCACCCCCTTAAAGGTCGAATTTCCAAAACCCCTTCCTTAGTGGATGCTTAAGCTACGGCTACACTGTCGCGATAACTCGCACGCAAGGTCTCTTTCACACAAAGCTCGACGGCTCGCTGTACAACAGAGTGCGCGTAAACAGTTCGCGTTATCGCGACAATGTAGCCGTAGCATAACAACAAAAAAGGCATCGACTGCCAAAATTCCAAGCTTGTAGCCCCAGCTTAGGCTCTGCGTTGATGAATCAGTCAGTTAGGACAAGTAGTTCTTATACAGGCTGTGGCGTAAATAGTGGTCCAACGTTAAGCGGTCGATACACCGTATATTCAGCTGTCATATACCACAATTTGAAACGTTTTTTTCCATAGATCTCAGAATAAAATATTTTTCTATTCTTTTTTGAAAAATGTACTCCTTGCTTTACTAATGTGGCTGTAATTTCTAAAACGGATATTATTTTATCATAATTTTTTCTGTTTATAACTGTGGAATACATGTGCTGTCACATGCAAGTATTTTTGTAAATGTAATTTTATAGGTAATAAAGAAAAATGTGTTTATTTCAAAATGTAACTCAAATGTCTAGAAAATTGTGTGACTTGGGATGCGAATGGTGTAAGAAAAATGTATGACACTGTCGGTGCCCATTATTTTAAATACTTGTTCAATTAATGCAGATTCTAAAATAGTATAATAATAAGTGACTCCTTAATTTAAACAAAAGTTGTAGCCATTTCTATTCAAAAAGAGCTGAATTGTACTGCCCAATTAGTAAAGCAAGGTGTAAAACTTTCAAAAAAGAATAAAAATATTTTATTCTGAGATCTATGGAAAAAAACGTTTCAAATTGTGGTAATGACAGCTGAATATACGGTGTATCGACCGCTTAACGTTGGACCACTATTTACGCCACACCCTGTATATATGGACTAAGCGAATAATCTTTTAAAGAAATGTGTTCATAACACAATATGCTAACCATGCATTTTCCTTACTGTACATAGCTGATGGCAGTTTGTACAGGGCACGTTTGACTGTCGAGGAGGCATCGAGTGTATACCGCTTTTATTTGTTTTGTGCTGATAAATGTGCCTTTGAACGCTGAAGAACGCTTCACTTTGCAAATTTCGATCATTTACTGGATTTATTACCAAGAAATCATTACCAAGGAACTTTAAATAAATAAATATTTTATTTTATTTAACTTCAATTGTACAAGAAACACTTATCTAAACACTATGCAGCGTTACAACTAGGGAAAAAGAGTGTCTACGATAAACTCTGGCACCCAAAGTGAGATTTGACTTGTGTTTAGGGTGCCAGCTTCCTCGCCTATGATTTGAACATGTAGCAGTAGTTGTAAGACGAGCACAGTAATAATACATTTCCTAGCTAATGCAACTATGATGCGGCCTAATTTATGTACCTATGGATGGGTGTGTGTATGTGTGTGAGGGAAAGATAAATATGGTGAAAACTTGTGTAAATATAAGTCTATATAAATATACAACAAACATAAACATATTACTTTATTAACTACACTAGGTTAAGCGATCGATATCTGTAGTAAATCTTCAGTCTTATTATAAGTCAATGTCAAGAGCCACTTTGTGACCTCGGTTTGCATTCCTTTCAAAGTCAAAGTCAAAGTCAAAGATTTATTTGCAGACATTTGCTTTAGACACATGAAAGCAATGGGACAGAGTTTATTTATTTTATTATATAAATGGTTTGACAGTCCACCAAAATGACGCTGGGCTAAGGCCGTTCTACAACCGTGAGTAGGGCATACTTCAAAGTGTATTTTAGGGTTGGGCGATAGTGTTTTTACTTCGATAAATACGTCTTATGAAGTGTTTAATTAAAAGTACACAGTATTAAAGGTTTAATTTTATTACAGGACGCTCATACACAGATCGAGAGGAAACTCGCAAACCTTGACTTGACACCCTCTGTCTCTAACGTGGTCATCCCCAATGGAGAAGGTACGTTATATTCTGCCGTCTTTGTCAAATTACTATATTTATTTAATGGATCGTAGAATTTAGACGTGGTAGTGACGTATAAATTATTATTGTTATTATTCATTTATTCAAAGACAACTTTCTAGTCCACAGCAGGTGTTAAGTCTCCCACACAAAACTGTGAATTCGCATCGCATCGCAAAAATCTGTGAGCTTGTATGTGGGAGCCCCCACACAAAACTGAATTCGCATCACATCGCAAAAATCTGTGAGCTTGCATGTGTGTTAAGTTTGGCAAAAGACATAGTTAGCAAAAGCAAAAGTTTTGCGTGCAATGCGAATTCGCAGTTTTTTGTGGGAGTCGTTAGTAGCGCTTAATACTAGTAGTTATAGCTTGATTTGGGACGCGTTTAGACTAGTTTCGAGCGTACAATACCTATATTCAACCAGTCAGGATTTAACCGAGACCATCCTGACGGGTTAGAAGTATACACGATCCGGAAATTTTAAGTGAATGCTCGGATTTCTGAGCGGGAATTTCGCTTCCATATTATTAGTATTAGATTTTTAGATAAAGTATGCCTCATTGTATACCATTTCAAAGTCAAAGTCAAATCATTTATTTCAAATAGGCACATAAAAGGAACTTTTGAACGTCAAAATTTACGAAAAAATAGAATTGATTCTAGTCGCCCCTTCCAAAAGGTAGTTTCGTATGGAGAAGAATTGGCAAGACACTCCACCGTTACTCTTTAAAAATGTTTAATACATATTTTGTAGACACTAATTATATAATTATATGTGAAGACGATGCACCTAGAATAAAATTACTATACCACAATAGGTAAAAATAATTAAAAACGAAGCAATGACAGATAAATTAAATATGTGTTAGATACATGGTGCTCACATATTTACAAACATTGTAAAAGTATAAGATTTTCCTAATATTTTTAAGTCAGTGTGTGAGTTAATCACAGAATGTAGTTGCACATGCCATATTCCTACACAGTATCTTTAATTGTAAAAGCTAGCACATTACTGCCGCATCGGTCCGCATTCAAAACAAAAGAGCTGGGTGCGGGCCGCCTGTAGTGTGCAATAGTTCTTACAAAAACAAAATGTAAAAAACTGATTGGAGAATTCTTTTGCATTATGGTCTGACCCGCCCTAATGTGCGCTCATCTTAAGGGTATAATGACGGTCGTTTCTCTGATTCTGTTAAGAGCGAAGTTTAATTACTTTTCTATACTATAACGTGTATTTCGTGTAAAATTCACACTTGGCATCACAGACTCAACAAGCCTGATCTGCCGCGCGCTGGTGTGTGGGCACCTGGAAGAGGCCGTCGAACTGTGTCTGGACGCAAAGAGGGTCGCTGACGCACTCATCATAGCCTCGATCGGTGAGTCGCTGAACATTTTGTATAGACTAGAGCTATACATACTGAAAGAGGGTACTTATTTTGATGTCTTTGGGCATTTAATTTTTTTTTACAGCCGCCCGTTTTTGTTTTAAACAAGTGTTGAAAAATAAAATGCTTGCATCACTAACTACAAACATTATTTATATTTTAGGGTTTGTAATCCTGTGGCAAATGACGTGACAATGACAGTGTCAGTGTCATTGTGTGTCATAATTTTCCTCAATGTTGTGTTTACTAAAATATGTTCCTAGATTGAGTGGGTAAGGTCCAATAATAGGGCTACTAGCAGCTTGGGTTTGCGAGGCCTAGAAGCTGACAAATCGTATCATGAGTCTTCTACCACAGTAAACTGTACTTCTAAACCTTAGAATAAGGACTTTCTACACCTCTTCATTAGTTTTTACTAGTTTTTTTTAATAACATAGAATATACAAAAAGAGAAATTATCATAGAAATAAGTACCTATGTACATACTTGTACTTTATAATTAAGTACATAAAAAAACACTCCGCCTCGCGGACTTGTACCAGTGGATAATTGGATTTGGTGTTTTTTTTTATTTCAACGTCATTCTGACATTTACAGATTTGACCTTATTTCGACACGTTTTGATATTGCATTGTCATAATAATCAATATTTTTTGTCTCAATTTCATGGAGCTGCAGCTAAAATTATAATAAAGTCTCAAAGTAATAGGATCGGAAACTTTAGCCACATTTAAAATAATTATATTGCATAGAAATGAATAAATAAAGGCTATGTGCGTTTTGTTTGTACTGAAACATTTTTCACTTTTTTACAAAAACAGGCGCCTGAAAAAATCATAGTCATAATTGAGTAGCTTAGTAAATAAGCTTTCTAATAAGGTATGTACATCACATTAGCGTTTAAAATTTTTCGGAATATTATACCACTTTTGACCTCTCCTTTTTTCAAATCTCACGCTTCAGCTGCTAACTTTACTTTTTAATTGCATGTACACAGGCAGTCCCGAGCTCCTGTACAAGGTGCAGAAGTACCACATCAACACGACGGCCGGCGAGCCCGTGTCGCTCGTGTGCGGCAGCTTGTTGCTGGCGCGCTGGGACACGCTCGTGACGTCAGCCGCGCCGAGCAGCTGGAGGGACACGCTGGCGGCGTTACTGACGCATTGTGAAGGGGAGTCCGCTAGTCATTACTGTGGTGAGTGTAAAGGGCGAACGGCCTTGTAGGTGATGTAAATAAATAATTAATACTTAAAACGGAAACACTTCCTATTAAACTACCATATACTGTAACTTAGGAGACAGTGTGTTTGTGTGACTAAAATCTATACAATCAATAAGTATCTATAAAAATCGATGTGTGTATGTATATTATGTTCCATATAGACTCCAAAATAGCTGGACCGATTTGGATGAAATTTTCAGGCAATCTTCAGATTAGCCCTGCGGTGATCCTGTGAAGTTTGATAGTGATCGGATCAGAATTTTTTTTGCTTTTAGGTAATTTTGTGTCATATTTTTTTTCTGAACAGTAAAACTAAAAAAATGACTAATGAATTAGTGCTACCCGTGCGAAGCCGGGACGGGTCGCTACTTTATGATATCTGCCCATAGCATAGTATAGGGCACTAAAATATACTTCAGACGCATTTTCGAGCCAATTGCTGTAGGAGCTAATACAAAAAACTAATTGCAAATAACTATCTGCAACGCGGTAAGATAATGAACGCGTTACACCTTCATTCTCATCAACCTTGCTCACCTTAATTTCCTTCACAGAAATGCTAGGCGACAAACTGTCAAAGGAATCGGACCCGGCCTTATCCGAGGCCGCGACTATCTGCTACCTATGCGCCATGAGTCCTGAGGAGCTGGTGGGTCGCTGGAGTCAGACCAGGCGAGGAGACGTGGCTGCGCTGGCTGCTCTGACGGAGCTGGCGCTGTTGGCCAGGAGAGCTGCGTTAGCGAGGGGGAGACAAGTGCCTGTGGGTTCTCTTTACTCTTTGTAACTTGTGCTGTCACTTTCTAGTATAAACAAGTGTCTTTGTAGCCTTGTAAGTGTAACAAATTGCGATTGATTTCCAATTAGAAAAATATAAAATGCAGATGACTGGAGAACTTACTGAAAGTTATTATAGTAGTACATAGATTTTGTCTACAATATGACTGCGCTTCAGCAATTTTCTTTTAAAAACTTGATTTAGGACAGTAGAATTTCTTATTATCTAATAAGAAAAGTTCTGTTTAATTTTTTACGTATTTATCGATCCGCAATTTGACCTATTCTTAAAGTTGACGTTATAGTGTACTATGTTCAGTCGCAGAATGAAAATGTTAAGCACCAAAAGGTCCATTTTCACTAGTGATTACATGAAACTTTTTATTTTTACGACTATGTACTTGAAAGCGACGTGCAGAAATATTTTATTGCTATACAAATAATGCAGAAATTTTAAGAAATTCCTGAACTTTTCCTCTGCGAGTGTATTCAAATGTGATGAAGCCCATTCTAACGTAGACCCTTTCACTAATTTTATATTTTGCCTTTGTCACAGGCCGGTGGCAAACTAGAAACAGTTCTAAACGAGTACGCATCCCGCCTCGCCTCTCAAGGCTGTCTGCAGAGCGCACTCAACACGTTGGAGGGTATACAGCACACTGAGCTTCGCGACAGACTGATGCACGCACTGGGCATGATGCAACAGAGGAGGACTAGCCATGTAAGTATACAGCACACTGAGCTGCGCGACAGACTGATGCACGCACTGGGCATGATGCAACAGAGGAGGACTAGCCATGTAAGTATACAGCACACTGAGCTGCGCGACAGACTGATGCACGCACTGGGCATGATGCAACAGAGGAGGACTAGCCATGTAAGTATACAGCACACTGAGCTGCGCGACAGACTGATGCACGCACTGGGCATGATGCAACAGAGGAGGACTTGGCATGTTAGTAATGTGCATTCAAGATTTAGTTTCCAAAAATGTAAACTTTCTTAACATTTTTTGACACTTAACATTTTTTACTAAACATTGTGACCAGGTATGAACGTAAACGAAGCAAAAGGAGTATGTGAGGATCGTAGCAGGTGGCGGTCTATACTTTCTGTTTGTAGTGAGTTTATGTATGCATGTAAATGTAAACATTGTCTTTTTTGAAAAATAGCTTTAAAATCCACCACATAACGTTCAGTTTGCGCTACAACTTCAGTTTCTATGACTTTTTCAAAAGTATATGTTTAAGTCGAAATAACATCAATTGGAAACAAGGATTTTAATATGAAATAGAGAGAATAGGAGTAGTAGTAGAGACGTTTGTGAAGGAGCTCGACCGGGAAGTACTTCCTAGTCGCTGAGTTCTGGTTTAAAGGGGGTTGGGTTCCGTGGATTTACAGGTGCATGAGCCAGTTTAGTTAGTGGGATTGCAACGCGTGTGCCATGCCACTGGAGGCAGAGGTTCCTAGGTGCTGACCACTGACAATTAGATGAGCGATGATGATTAGAGCCTCAAGGCCTACTTTGCTTTGACGACTATAAAAACTCATTTCTCGTTCTTGTTTTCGACTCGATGGCAAATTGAAAAATGAAATGATGATTGATTGTTGATTGAATGAGTTGGGCCCAGTAGGTGGCCATGCCGATTGCGGCATCAGTGGCGTTTTTTAGGTTCTCAGAAGTGCAGGTGTATGGACAGTTTGGACACGCCAACATATGGGACATGGTTTGGTCAGGAGCACCGCATGCGTAATGGGTGTCGGTTGGGTCACGACTGGGTGGCAGGTGCTCCTGGGGCTGAACGAAAAACTCACTAGCTATTGCTCACCTTTTCACTCATATTCTATGGAAATTCCTATAAATATCCGGATTATAAGTATCTTATGATTTAATCCAGGACATAGTTTTATCTGTGTGCCAAACTTTATCCATATCCGTTGACTCGTTAAAGCGTGATGGAGTAACAAACACCGTAGTGATAAACCGTGTTCGTCAACAGCAAGCCCAGCAGCCGCGTCACTCGGTGGGTCACGTGCAGCCCACACGACGTGCTCACGCGCCGCACGCAGAGCCCAGCTATGCACCATCTGGTAACTCTCCTTTTTTACTAAGACACCATACAGAATTGTTGGCAAGAATTTGAGAACTGACGAAGAATTAAAAAACACAATCAAAGTATTTTGTTTCACATAAACCTACATGGGATCTTAAGAAACGTCAGAAGCTAGGTGCACGGTTCCAATTGGTCGTTTCCTATGGAGAAGAACCGGCAAGAAACTCCACGGTTACTCTTTTAAAAATAAATGGGTTTTACAATGTTTTCAAATTACAGTGTTAATAGGTGTGGGAGACAGTGTAGGCCTGTCAACAAGTACCAGGTACTTAACAAAATAGAAACTGGTCTACAAATCTGTAGTCTGGTCTTCGTCAGTTTTCAATTTTTTTTCGTTTATCATGTCAGTATTATGTGTGTGGCTAATGTATAGAAAAATATATTTAATTGCTTGATTACAAATAGCAATACAGCATACAGTATACATCAGTTGACCAATATCGAATTGATATCGACCTAAAACATTTTAAATGGCCTGGCCATAAATATATTTTATTTAAATATTATTGGCAGAATTTATCAGTGTCACATTTTTAATTGGGTCTAACGTATAATGAAGATGGCTGAATGTCATTCTGCGATATTGAAATTACGATGCAATTTATAATGCTTGTCGATCATTCTATCTTGCAATGAACAGACGAAAATACCCCTTAAGGTGACGAACATTATTTTGGCTGTGACTGTACTAAACACAAAATCACCAATAATTTTTGATTGCCATTCCGAAAGCTACATAGATGAGTTTCATCGAACTTTACCCGCTGTAAACTTGCTAAAATATAACCGACCTCTATTATTCACGTGAACATAAATGTCCATTGATCTACTCAGGCTGCGCCTACGAGCAGCCCTGGGCGCAGTCGTCAGGCCCGCCGCCCGCGCAGCGCGCCGGCTACCAGCAGCCGCCGCAGGCGCCGCAGGGCATGCAGCCCGCGCAGGTGTTGCCGCCTCAGGCGACGCAGCCGCCCAGACCAGGCAGTGTTGGGCCATCAGGTTAGTTGTTAATACGAAAATACATAATACAATCTGTTGACATAACGGCCCCGCATGACGGGAACCTCGTGAAAGCCGAGAAAGATAAACAAATCAAGTATCTTGACTTGGCTCGCGAGGTTGTCGACATGTGGGATGTGGACTCAGCGATAATTGTGCCGACAGTCGTGTTAGCCAAAGGTTTAATTGCTAAAAGCCTCGACCAACACATAAGGAGGCTCTCGTTGGGCAGGCTTGATTCAGAAAGCGATGCTCGTGGACACGGCTCGCATTGTTAGGAGGTTCCTTTCTCTGGAGCCCTGACCGCCGGTAGCTTGGACCCTGATACCGGTGGGCTACTATTTTATATATATTTTTTATATTCTAATATTAAAAAAAAAATTATATTAACCAAGCTTTTATCCAAAGCTAGACCCATGTACAGTCGGGGAAAATAATTGTTCAGCAGATTAACACACTACACTACGTTAATTTGCAGTGTTATTGTTTTTTATTTTAAACTTCACACAAAGTAGTGGTATGTGTATCGCAGTAAGCTGGTTGTAGCCATGATATAGCTATATACCGTAATATAGTTATATGAAAGTGGTTTCCAATTGTCGGAGTGCCCTAATTTTGCTATTGTGACCAATTTCGACGTAGCGCTCGCCAGCCGCTACCGCGGCACCGCGCGCTTCGCTCGCTTGGCTTGCGCGTTATTGGTTAGTTGATCACAATTATAACCTAACCTGTTTGGTCGGAGTGGCCTAATAGTTATATTACTAGATCGTGCTCGTATCATAGTTATATTCCTAGTAAGATAGTTATGAACCGCTTTCATATGACTATATTACGGTTTATAGCTATATCCCTAGATATCCCTACAGCTACAACTATCTTACTGCGACATGAACCATCGCGGACATTTACGGTGAACCACTTTTCGACCTTATTACTAAGGTAATAAGGTTGAAAAGTGGTTCACCGCAAATCTCTGTGATGGTGCATAGGCTGACTAAATGCCACAAGGCCTCTACCAGTCGACCTATTTCATACGACTGTTTAAAGATGACAGTTGTGATTTGAATTTACGGACTATTTTTATTTTTTTTAAATTATCAACCTGTGTTTCTCACTGCTGGGCAAAGGTCTCCCCATCGCTTTCCGAGAGACCAATTAAAACAGGTGTAAAAAAACCGACCTTGTTCATTTTTCGGATCAAAAAAATTAAGCAAAGAGCCAACGAACGCTTCCATCGGCTAAATCAATACAAACCACAATCAGATTACAGCAATCAGTTTGTGCGCAATACACATTCACATAATCAATATTAGGATTTAATAAACGGCTAAAATATCAAGCAGACTTAGATTTTCGAAACTTTCTATGTTTGTAGAGCAACGAAGAAACACTAACAAAAACCCACTTTTCTTCCAGGCATAGGATCCCGTTCCAAATACAAAGTGGATCCTTCCGTCCAGTCCGCGCCCCTATACAACCAGTACAGTTTCAACAACCCCGCCACGTCTCAGCCTTACGGCGGGTTCAACAGTCCCTTACCCGACCAATACGGAGGCGCTAGCGTGCCGGCTTACTCACAGGGTCCCATGAACACGGGCCCCATGAACCAAGGCCCCATGAACCCGGGTCCCATGAACCAGGGCCCCATGAACCATATCCACGGACCTCCGGGACAGATGTCGGTGAATCCGGGCCAGTTGAGCCAGTCCGGTTTGAATCCGGCGGTGAACGGCTCGTACTACAATCCTGCGCAGGCTCCGGAGCCGGCGGTGGCCGCAGTGCCGTCTAAACCTGTGCCTCCGGGGTGGAACGATCCGCCGATGATGTCTTCTAAGCCCAAGGTATGTGTTACAAAACATATTTATTATTATTACGTAAAATTAATTAATTTGACGTTTTCAGCAGACGTAAATTTATGTGAAAATGAAGCTAGTGTGTGCTGATAATAAATTGACGTTACGACGTTTAAATAAGCATTGGTTTAATTAATGAAAACATTGAAAACTTGGGAAAGAAATTGATATCACAGTTTATGTAGCTGAACGAAAGAAAGTTCATGCCGTTGTGATTGGTGCCTGAAATAATATCTAATCTAAAATAATAAGAGGCAATAAATCACTTGACATGAGGACTTGACTGCAAACAAGCGCTTTTCCGCAGTCGACCGACCTCCTAGAGGTCGGTAACAATAGAAATTTAATTGTGTCTCATAACGTGATAGTTGAAGATTCATATAGTTTGCATATTGCTAGCCAAAACGCTGTATTTTTTTTAACAGTTAAGTCAGTTTACATAGTATTTGATGGCGTAACATTATCAGCATTTAGACACGGGCGACATGTCGGCCTTGCACGCGGGCACGCGGCGCTGGAACAACATTATCGAACACAGGCGACATTTAGACGAGGTACCAAGAGCCTGACACAAAGTGTTGCCGTTTTGATGTGTTAAACCCGATTTAATCATTCTGTATATTATCTTCTAACGTGTGTTTTTAAGTTGTTTAATAATTTTTACAAGTTTTTGCATCCGTCCTCTTGTTCACTTCATACTGACATTTTCATAAATTGTGATAAATTCGGATGCTGTAACGTCGTTTTATGAAGACCAAGCTCCGCCGGATATAACATCTGTCGTAAAGAGCATCTCTACATTGCTAGCGTTTCGTCTTCTTGTGAATTTAATGCATCGACGATAAAATCGTTTTTTCGTTTGATTATGAGTTACGAAATGTAGTTAAAATCTGAAGTAGCTGCTGTTTTCATTCCAGAGTTTTGTTTTGTCACTAATTATACAATTATTATTTCGACCATCTTTCATCACTAAAAATTATCATACGATACACAAAAATAGAACGAGTATAGGTAATCTGACAGAAGAGAAAGCGTATTTTAAGTTCGTTCTCGATTTAAGGCTCCTGCAAACAGGCGCGATACGCGACGTGACACAAACACACCGCTCGTCGCGCGACACGCGATGCCTTTGTGTCGCGTGCGATTCACGTCGCGTATCGCGCCTGTTTGCAGGAGCCTTTACCGCACTCCACAAACAAAACAAATATTGATAAATGACATTGTTGATTATAAAAACACTTTTACACGTCAACAGAAAATAATATTTTGAAACTAGCTGAGATCGGTGTTTTCTAACAGACTACTCTGAGAAGAAACATCGAAACAAACTCAGAGGTCCTCTCTTTTAAAGCACCTAGGTCAGATCGTGTGAGGACCATGCAGATTAGAGTCTGAGGTGGTCTTTTGAGGAAAAGACCGCACAGATTTGAGTGGACCTGTCCAGTCAGGGCACGTAATTGTCAGTTATCATGTAAATCAACTTATTACAAGGCCATTAACAAAACCCTTTATTCTAGCCAAAACAAGAAGTGACAGCACAAGCACCGATCACGCACCCGCTGTTCGGCGTGGAACCTCCTCAGCACGTGCCTCTAGCGCCCGCGCCGCAGTACGGCCAGCAGTACGGCCAGCAGCACGGCCAGCAGCCTGCCCCGCAGTACGGGCAACAGTACCCCAACCAATACCCTGACTATCAGGCCGCGGCTATGTCGCCTGCATATCCGCAGAAGGTTTGTTTGTTAATTTGTCACTTCAATGCTACATCCCCTCGTCGCCTTACGGCTAAACATAGGTCTTTGTACTAATAGATGACCAAAGAGCAAAATATTTTATGACTATTTTCGCCAGGCTTGATTTGTGATCGCAGTTGTACCAGACAGGAAAACGCCACTGGCTGTCCTCTTGACCAGCCTAGTTGGTCTTTGCTGAGAACACCATAGATTGTCAATTGTTTTTATAATCCATTTGATGTCAAGTCGCTTCAAACGGTTTATTCCCGGTCGTCCCCGCCCCGTCGCCCCCACTGGACACGAGTCGGAAAAAAAGTTTCGTTCCTCCTCAGTGGTGACGATTGGAACTTTTTTCTCACTCGTGCCCAGTGGGGACGACGGGGCGGGGACGACCGGGAATAAACCCTTTTTTTCCCACTCGTGCCCAGTGGGGACGACGGGGCGGGGACGACCGGGAATAAACCCTTTTTTCCCACTCGTGCCAGTGGGGACGACAGGGCGGGGACGACTGGGAATAAACCCTTTTTTTTCCCACACGTGCCCAGTGGGGACGACGAGGCGGGGACGACCGGGAATAAACCCTTTTTTTACCACTCGTGCCCAGTGGGGACGACGGGGCGGGGACGACCGGGAATAAGCCCTTTTTTTCCCACTCGTGCCCAGTGGGGACGACGGGGTGGGGACGACCGGGAATAAACCCTTTTTTTCCCACTCGTGCCCAGTGGGGACGACGGGGCGGGGACGACCGGGAATAAATCCTTTTTTTTCCCACTCGTGCCCAGTGGGGACGACGGGGCGGGGACGACTGGGAATAAACCCTTTTACGGGGCGGGGACGACCGGGAATAAACCCTTCAAACGTGCTCTAGCTAACAACCGCACGTCAGTAGTAAGTGACACTTGAACTGTGAAGCCTGCCCTTCCCGCCATGAAATAAAACAGCTAACGAAGTCATGTTGTTACAATAGGCGTGTTAGTTGACTGCACTCGGAGACAGTTTAAGATTTCTTTGTTTTAAATCAGTCAGTTATGACCACAGGCAGTTTGGGCTGCTAGCAAACTTGCTGACTAACTAATGGCATGAACTATGAGCATCCAATTGGCGCCGAAACAAGAATATAAAGCAACGTATCTTATACTCGTTGACTCCCCAGCCGGAGAGCCCCGCGCCCGAGCCGGCCGCGCCCGTACAGAAGGCGGCGCTGCCGGAGCAACACGCCGTGCTACAGACTGTCTTCGACGCCATCAGGCTTGAGTGCTCCAACAGGGCTACTAACCCGGTGAGTTATTCCTTGACATTTTTATCTGAACATAACACGCTTGTAATCCCCGAAGGGTTAGGGTGCTTCCAGTACAGACAAACCCGTGCGGATCGGTACCGATCGGTACAGGGCTAATAGAAACACAAACGCTCTCATCTAGACAATATTCTACAGAGTCCAACATTAACTCACTCACCACAACATTGAAACCTATCCAATTCTTAGATTTATTGACTCATTATAACTTGTTTCCTTTTTTTTTGGTGTTTTCAATTATAATAGGTAGGGGAAAAAGTTTCTTCGCATTTTTTAAGAAAATTCAAAACATTTTTTAATATAGTTTATTCACATTTAACTAAAGTATGTAGGTACCATTTTGTTCGATAACTTTTTGCCATCTTGTAGATAGGGACATGATCCCATTGCTATAGAAATTTTGGGACTTCTGATCAAAATGCCGCGACAAGTGGTTTTGGCAGTCCTCTCGTGATGTTAACCTGACACTGCCTAAAGAATTCTGAAGAGACCGAAACAGGTGGAAATCTGAAGGTGCAAGGTCAGGACTATACGGCGGATGCATTAACACCTCCCAGCCAAACTCTCTTAATTTTTGCTGAGTGGCTAAAGATGTGTGAGGTCTAGCGTTATCATGATGAAAAACCACACCCCTTCTGTTGATTAATTCCGGCCGCTTTCTCTCAACTTCTTGCTTTAATCTCATCAGTTGTTCGCAGTAGAGTTTAGAATCGATGGTCCTGCCTGGTGGTAACAGCTCATAATGAATAATGCCCTTCCAATCCCACCACACACACCTTGTTGCGAGTTAACCCGGGTTTCGCCACAGTCTGTGAAGCCTGACCGGCCTTTGACCACGACCTTTTTCGCACTTTCTTGTCGTACGTGATCCACTTTTCATCACCAGTTATCAGCTTCTTTAAAAATGGTTCGGTTTCATTACGTCGTAATAGAGAATCACAAATGAGTACACGGTTCATTAGGTTTCTTTCAGTGAGCTCGTGAGGTACCCAAATATCGAGCTTTTTTGTGTACCCAGTTTTTTTCAAATGCGCCAAAACTGTTTTGTGGTCAATTCCCAGTTCTTCAGCTACGTCGTAACTACTGATATGCCGATCTTGCTCCACTTTTTCAAAAATGGCATCCATTTTATCCGTAATAGGGCGACCAGAGCGACGTGCATCTTTGACACCAAAATTTCCGGATTGAAAACGCTTAAACCAAATTTGTGCTACTCTCACAGACACTGCATCAGGTCCATAAACATCGCAAATTTTTTTCACGGCTTGTGTTGCATTTTTACCTTTTTTGTAGTAAAATTTTAAAATGTATCGAATTTCTTCATTAGATTCACTCATCTTGACAGTACGAAAAACAAATGAAAATCACACATTTTGCTAATTTGAATTTGGAATTATGTTCTTTAAAATTTAAACTTTCAATGATACCAAAACCAGCCGGATACAAATAGTATAGCCAAAGAGATTTTATTACAAGTTCATACATGCTATAATGCGAAAAGACTTTTTCCCCAACCTAATATATATATATTTTTTTCTTTTTGTTTTTTTGTAATTTTTATAGGTAATTGTTTGTAATTATTGTAATTTTCTTCTGTTAAGTTCTTGTTATTGTACTGTGTCACATAGAACACTGAATTTGCCTAATCTATCAGTCCTGGGCCACCAAGACACAGGCTATGCCTAGTTTGGGGCCCATGGCCACTTCTTCTGTGTTTTCTACTTGCTTTATTCTCAATTGTATTTTTCTTTTCTTTTTAATTTCAACTTGTGTGTGTGTCAATAAATTAAATTAATTAATTAATAGTAGATACGGACTGCTTCTTCGACGGCGCCACAGAACATAAATAAGTAAATTTATCTATTATTAATTCGGTTTCACGGTAGGTAAAACTCATCAAAGTCTACGTCGGTATGAATAAATAATGAAAGATTACTTACTGGGCTTACTTGGCGGGGTTCTAAAAGAAGTGCCACCGACAAGATTAAACTTGTTTCTTTATAAGTGAGCACAGAAGATAACATGGGAATATTATACCTGCATCGATTGGTACCGACCCGCACAGACTCGCCTGTACCGGAAACCTGTTTCTTTATGTAAGCACCCTTAGACACTGGTGTACCTATCTATAGTACACCATGTAATAGGGGGCGAGCTTATTATTATCAACCGGACACATGTACAGACTCCGGGCTGCTATTGAGAAATTCCAGATACGCCAGTCACCGTAGACACAAAAATCGCGTTAGGTCGCAAAAAATTGCACTGTACTGATTTTTTCGGATGTTGTTAGGATAAATACCAATAGTATAAAACCAAGTTCGCAGCTTCGAAGTCCTGTGCTACATGCGCGCTGCTTGAAAACCCTCGAAATTTTCGGACTTCGTTCAGTTTTTGGCTATAACTTCTAAAAGGTGCATCCTCCGGAAAAAGTCATCCTATACACTATACAAAATTTGCAACAATTTGAGCGCAGCCGTAGTTTTGTCCAATAGGTCCACTATAACCCCAGATACAGTACTTCCGACATTGGCCATTTTTCCGAAAAAGTTCAAAATTATATAAATAAATATAAATAGGCTTCAGCCGTCTTCCAAGCTGAGTATCGGTTAAAAAACTCATTCTACGAGGAAAGTCATGACAGATGAAGATTACAGTGCCTCAAAAAAGTTATTATTCAACCCAAAAAACAAGCAGCGCTTGATCAACTTCGTCTACACTGGACTGGATAAACAAGGGATCAAAACGAAGCAAGCTCCCAGAGAACGCCAACTGCCTCATTGTGAGGACAGCATTGGAGAAGAGCGAGGAGAACGAGCACGTCATCATCGCTGGAGAGCATGTCGACCTCTTGGTGCTCCTTAATGGATTGGCTCCAGCGTATAAAATGTGTCTTTTTTGCAGAAAAGTGTCAAGGGTGGAACATTTTGTGAGCAGTTCTCTTCAATATCATGCATTCGAGGAGAGCTCTCATTCCCTCTGGAATAAAGTTGTTCCTTCACGCCTGCAGTGGTTGCTACAACACCTCTGCTCTTTTCCGGCAAGAGAAAACGAAGATGTTAAGCGTCCTTTCAAAACAGCCAGACCTTCTTAACGCGGCCACCACATTTTTCAACCATGACGCCACCAAATGTTTTAAGACGAGCGCTAATCCTGCCGACAAACTGTCACGCAGTTCGGCAGGTTTATAAAATGTGTGCGCTTTTTGTGCCTCTGCTGGCAACAATGGGGAAGGTCGGGCAAAGCTAATTGTAGATGGCGTGATCATAGCTAGGTCCCCACGGCCTACAATAAGTTTGACATTTCGGTCAGTCATGAGTTTACTTTTATTTCGCTATTTTGTTATTTTCGGTGATATTAATATTTTAAATCAAGTAAATGATATGGAAAGGGTCAGAATTTAAAACCATAAATATATCCTCAAAGTCACTTTCCTCAAAATGTTTCTACTCTATTTAATTTATAAAACATCTCTACGAATAGCTTTAAGCCACCATCTTTTAATTTTAGGGTCTCTCGGGAAATGGTGGACTCCAATTTTGGAGTATTTAGTAATACAACAACGCATCATTTTCGCAAAAATAAAATAAAACCACCTCACGCCTTGTATTATTAGCTTGTGTTGGGAACTAGCTACGACAGCGCTATTTTGACAGTTGCCTTCCCCATTGTCTTGTGGCACTATATCGCGGGGGAAAAAACGACTCTCCACGCCGGGCTACGTTACGGGATATTTGTCCGCGGAAGACAACGAAAACTATGATATAATTTTGAACTTTTTGTGAAAAATGGACAAACGTTTGAAGTGCCTCGGGATCTTTTTAACCTACAGAGCTATGGTTGCGCTCAAGTTGCAGCAAATTTTGTATACTTTTTTCCGTAAGTTTTCTTAAAGGGTTTGCTTTTCCTTTAAGAAGTTATGAGCCAAGAACTGAAAGAAGTTTCGAGGTATTTCGAGCAGCATGCAGGTAGCGCAGGGCTTTCGAAGCTGCAAACTTGGTTTTAAACTCTTGGTATCTATCCTAACAACATCCAAAAAATCATTACAGTTAAATTTTTTGCGACCTACAATGTTTTAAATGACTGGATTAAGATGGGAAACCCAATAATACTGTGTCCGACCTGGGAATCTAACCCAGGACGTCATACTCATGCCCCAGGACATAACGCTTGCGACCACTAGTCCAATGAGGCTGTCTACTGGACATGTCTTCAAGAAACGTTAAAATTCTATTAATTGGATCTTTTTTCACTTTCGTTTGAATCCAATCCCAATCTAAGATGTGACACTTTGACGGACACTAAACTCCCGCAGGCGTCATAACAACAAAACTTGTATTGTATCTCGTTCGGTGTCCTTGAATACGTTACGGAAAGCTAAGATACTCCTTTGCAGATTTTAGGAACTTTTAGCTGGTACCTAATTTAAATAAAATGCTTGTCTTCTGTCGTAAAGATGTTAATAAAAGTTTGAAGAATAACTTGCAAAATTACCAAGTTTAAATTACAATAAAAAGGCAAAAAGTCTAATAAATACCTGTTTAAAACTAAGGAAACAACCATAATAGGAATTGAATATTAAATTTGCAGACAAACCTCGTTTCTGCTTATATTACACTAGCTTCTGCCCGCGACTTCGTCCGCGTGAAATTTCTTGTTCCCCCGACCCACCCGTCGCATCGCATCGCCCGCCCGCTACATTACTTCTATTTCGCTTAGCGTTCTTTCTGACGTTTTTTGTTTTTTTTTGCTCGGTTCCTAAGGGTCGTTGTGTGATGTTAATCTTTCTCAAGAATTGCGCTTTCAAATGCAAAAATATTGTTTCAAATCCGACTCGTAGTTCCAGAGAGTAGCACGTTAAACAAATAAAATCTTCAGCTTTATTATATGGGAAGAAGATGATATATAAGATTGTAAAAGAGTAATGGGTTTAATTACTTATAATTTAATATTGTTTGCAGCAAATGAAGAGGAAGTTAGAAGACGTCCAGAGGAGATTAGAAACTCTTTACGACATGCTTCGTGAATACAAGGTGAGTCTTAAGAGCGTTGTCACATTTTGCACCTCTCTCGCTCACACAAAACCTAATTTTTAAGAATGTTAAATGAAAAAATGCTTTTTTGAAAAATGTAATCAATGGGCGGTCTACAAAATAATATTAATTTAATAGGTAGTTATTCAAAAACACATTTCTATTGTGTTATCTAATAAACTTATGTAATTAAGTGTTATGATCTGTTTTTGAGATGATGTAAATAAATGCCACAATAAAAATGTGTTTTTAATAATTACCTATTAAACTAATATTATTTTGTAGACCGCCCATTGATTACATTTTTCAAAAATGCATCTTTTCATTTAACGTTATTAAAAATTTGGTCCCGTGTGAGCGAGAGAGGTGCAAAATGTGACAACCCTCTTAAGGACGTTACATTTTTTAAATCAATCAAAAGACCAAGACCAAGCTAAGGCCATGATATTTTAGAATTTTAAAATTGTTCCAGTTGTTCCCATGATTTTTCAGCACTGAATTGTTTATACTTTTTGAGGTATTCGATGTTTTTTGAGCTGTTAGTTACCTGGAAAACGTCGAAGCTGGCCTCATGTGTTGCAAATGATCTACGTACATGCAGAATAAATAAATAATTTGACGTGAAGTTTCACCAAGAACATTTCCCCCTCAGCTATCAGAAAGCGCGTGCGCATCCCTGCACTCGTGCGTGCAGTACGCACAGAGCGGCAACCACGCGGGCGCGCTGTCCGTGGCCACGTCGCTGGCCACGGGCGCCGACTTCGCCGCCGTGGCGTCGTTCCTGCCGGGGCTCAAGATGCTGTGCCAGCTGGCCGCGCAGCTGCAGGTCTATGTGCGGTGAAACACACAGTTGTTGTAGTTATGTTTGAAGTATGCTGATTGAGGGTTTTGTATCACTTTTAAACGCGAATCTAGCTGTCAGTGAGAGTGGGTACCTATACTTTCAAATAGCAAAAACAATCGAAATGAGGCAATAACCTTTTCCAGGAAACCTGTAATGAATTTGAGAAAAATATCTGTCGGTAGAAAGACACTGCTTCGTCACCATCTTTTGTTTGTATAACGACGCTCTTGAAACTACACAAATTATTACATTGTAATATTTTTTACCGGTAGGAGAATGATGATAATAGTCTCATTACGATATCTTTGATTCACCTACTTTCCTTGCAATACAATTCAAAGTGGTGCAAAACTTATATGATCAGTATAATGTCCAGCTACCTACGTTCAACGTCTTTTGACGGGTTATTTATAACGCGTATACAACGCGTTATTAATAAATAGTTTTGCCTACCTTTATTGCAGAGCACTATGTAAAGAGATCTCTACATAATTATTACGTCAAATAACTCATAAAGAACGTAGTGGCCGATAAAGATCGACGTTTATAATAAGATTCGTATCGTAACATATGGCGGTAATCGACTCGGACTTCACTCAATCTGTGGCCTCATTGTTTACATACATTAATAATATAATTTTAATATATTCATTAGAAAAGTAATCAAATAATATACACAAATGATGGATGTTTTGTAAAAAGATTGCTCAGAACTGTATTTAACTTTTCATATCAAAGCATAATTTATTTATAATTATCATAACCGTATGAAATATTTGATAGTTTGTGTGCACTTTGATTGATAATGATAACATTTGGCATAGTATTATTGAATTTTATATAACCATTTGCAGTAATATATTATGGGCTTCTAATGCTGCTAACACGAACTGGCGTGATATCATTAACCTTAACACTACGCTTGGCAATTAGTTGTGCACTATGCTCTCATACAGCACTAGTTATCGAGCACAATTTCGATATCAAACAATGACTTAAAGCCAAGTTACATTAAATAATAATAAGTAGGTATCATACAGAGTTGTGAGTCAAGTATGCGTACAGTACTGACGTGGCTGCAGGAAGCTATCTTAAAATACCTTTTGTAATTTTTAATACTTACATTGTAAAGTACATTTAGTTTGGTATAACTGTAGGGATGAAACTAAAAGTATAAATACTTATCGTTCGTTTAAAGAATATTTAATAATACTATGCAGCAAGTCTCGACTTCACTGAATAAATTCGACGCGATCTATCATTATACTGCCCTACTCATGCCCAAAGACACACAAAATGTTTGACCTAACTGATTAACGATGTTTATTGTAATGTGTGAGTAATGTACGAGCTCTGTTACTAATATATAACTTAATATAAATTATATTGATGTATTATAGAATTATATTATTGATGAAAACTATATTTTTTAGAAAATTATTTTGTTGTTTTATTGATGACCGAGCCCAACATGATAAGCAAAAATCGTATCTTGAAATAAATAGGTTTTACCTACAACCAACCATGGAAACTTGACTACTTCTTTTAAATGTTCATCATCATCATCATCCACAGCCCGTTGTCACCCACTGCTGAGCATAGGCCTCTCTTTCTTGTGCCAATCCCCACGCTCCTGTGCCAACCTCATCCAGGTTCTAACCCACGATGGTAACGATGTCGTCTGCCCATCTCGCCGCCGGACGAGCGACGCTACGTCTTCCAGTCCTTGCGACGCCACTCGGTCACTGCCTTACTCCACCTGTCATCACTGTGCCTTGCCAGATGTCCTGCCCAACTCCATTTAAGTTCCATAACTCGTTTTCCGATATCGAAAACTTTCGTTCGTCTTCAGATCTCGGATTAACAATATGTTTTTATTATAGAGGTATGGGGAACAGGGTGTAAAGTTCACTCATCCTCTATGAAAAGGGAGGATCCTCCGATCAGACAAGTGTTGTGTCTGGTGGGCTACTGCCCGACGGTTGATGTCGGGATGTTGTATATATGCTAGTCGCGCGATAAACTCTGATTGCGCGATGCAGGATTTTGCGTGACGTCAGTGTGACGTGTTCCAATGCCGCCACATCACTCCCCTCCAGAGACCGGAGGTCGATAGTGGGCTGAGTCGTGTATCTTGCGATGCTTGCCAGGGCCAGTTGAAGTTCCAGTGAGTCGGAACCGGGTGCCGCATAGTTCGCGGTGGGTCGGAACTGTCTGCGGAGATGCCCCCAGTGAGTCGGGGTGGCGCTGCGTTATGTTCCAGTGCGTCGGATGTGGTACAGCGCCGGGTTGAGGCTGACTGCTGGCGTCGACTAGGAGAGGTTTGAAGGGCTCTGCTTGTTTGACCGGCCGAGAGTGCAGTGTGCTGTGCCAAGGTTGCTGATGAGGCTGAGGGTGATGACAAGGTATGCGCGGTCGCTGCATGCTGGTGGTCAGGATACCCGTTGAAGCCGTGGGTGCTGGCTGGCTGTGTGACTCGCTGCTCGAAAGCTCGAGGAAGTGATGCTGATGACGTCACGCTGTAGTAGTTGCACGAAGGCTGCGCTGTCGTTCATCAGCATCACTTGAAAACTCTCCTCTCACTCTCACTCTCACTCTCACTCTCACTCTCACTCTCACTCTCACTCTCTCTCTCACTTAAAATTGTAAACGAAATATTTTCAATTTATCTGTCTCCTTTTACAGGTAACATAACGTCATTGCCTTCTCTCTGCCTACATTCGCACAACTACAATAAATAAATATTCCCGTCCCCCCAAACCCTCCCTAGACAAATAATTCGCGACTCAAGGACGATATTACGCGTTTAAAAACTTTTAAGCACTTTCTGTGCACTTAAAACCTAAAGCGGGCATACCCGGGAACATTTTGAGTGCATTCTGCGACAGCGATCGCTCAGAGCAATCACGGGCCTATTTCGATAATTACAATTGCTGCGTTGGAAATAGAGTTGCCAGGATTTTTAGTAACAAGGTTTTGCTGTTCCTGGCTGTACCTATATTTGCAAAGGTTTTTTTTTTAGTTTAGTAATCGGTTTATTTATCTAATATACCTACCCAATATTACACTACCCAATATTATACTTGCTTACAAGTAACTTTATTTTGTATGAAGTGTAAACATTGTGACTTATTATAAGTTATAACATCGCCTTGGATGATTCTGTGAAGGTGTTATAAATGTGGTTTAAATAAATAAATAAAACAAAAATAAATAAACGCTGCGGGAACGCTTTTCCTACGCTCGTCCTTCTGATGCTCCTTGCAGGTCACATCTTAGAAATCTCCTTAAATCCCCTCCCCACTCAACCGACTTCTACTCCTACTCCTTCACTGTGCATGCGGTTCGGTTATGGAATTCACTTCCGCCTGATATTAGGGACTGCCAAACTGTTGCAGTGTTTAAAAGAAGAGTGAATGAACACTATCTCTCCACTTCGTCATAGCTATTAGTATTTATTATGTTATGTTTCATTATTATCGTGTATATTTTTTTTTTGTGATATTTATTTTGGTAGTATAATGTATGTATTTGTATGTACTCATATTTTATGTTTATACACTTCTGGACACATCTATTGGCCCACCTTAGAGTTTAGGTTTCGATGGCCCCTACCGAAATATAATTGCTAGATTGAACAAAAACTGTTGATGCAGTTTTAAACCTGATAAATTTTACCATCTTTTTCGATCGTATTGTTTTAAATTTGAATTCAGAATACCATACGACATGGAGCTACGCCTAACAAGTCGGATATGCGCCTTGTTAAAGGCAATTGATTTTTGAATAAAAAACATGTTTTATCAAATAAAGGTTTAATTTAATAACGCGTGTTGCCTCCATGGGCATCTACCACAGCTCTCATACGATTAGGCATAGAGTTTATCAACCGCTCTATGAAATTTTGAGGGATCATCTCCCATTCCTCTTCTATGGCAGTTTTCAACTCCTGCATCGTCTGGGCAACTGGCTGACGAGCCCTAACACGTCTTTTTATCTCGTCCCACATGTGCTCAATGGGGTTCATGTCTGGGCTTCTGGCTGGCCAGTCCATAACTGTGATGTTCACATCCCGAAGATATTCCCTGACGATGCCGGCCGCGTGGACTCTTGCATTATCATGCATAAAAAGGAAATTTGGGCCCACATAGTCCGCGTATGGTATCACGTGAGGTTCTAAGCACTCACGAATGTACCTTTCAGCATTTAATGTGGGCAGCCGTGGTCCTGTAACAACCTCAAGTTGAGTTTTGCCGCTCGCGGATATACCGCCCCAGACAGTCCATGAGCCACCGCCATAAGCAACCCTCTCTTCAAAGCAGCATTGTGCGAAACGCTCTCCCTTACGTCGGTAGACCTTCTTCCTTCCATCATTGCCATGTAACACAATTTTAGACTCATCAGAAAAGAGTACACGGCTCCAATCTTGCTGTGTCCAGTTTAAATGACTGCGTGCGAAATGAAGGCGCGCTGTTCGGTGGGCTCGCGTTAGTTTGGGCCCATTATCTGGCTTGTGTGGTACCATATTGCGTTCTTTTAACCTTCTCCGAACAGTTCGAGCGCTCACAGATACTCCGTGGAAGTCGCGAAGTTGGTTTTGTATCTCAATGGAGGTAAGGTGACGATTTCTCAAGCTGGTCGTCACGATGAATCGATCCTGCCTTTCAGTTGTGACCTGAGATCGTGGCCTTCCTTGGCGACGAACAAAGCCGCCAGTCTCTAGGTACCTCCGATAAAAATTTCGGACCGCAGATCGACTTAAATTAAGTTGAGCACTCACGTTTCTTTGGCTGTGTCCGGCCTGAATAAGTGCCACAGCTTGGGCGGCGACTTCAGGTGAAGTATCCATAGATTATTGATAGAACCTCACCTTAATGTTAAGAATAAGTAATGTTTGTTGCAAAACCAAAGATATCAATCACTTTTTCAAGAATTAAATCCAAGTAAACCAATAAAACCAAGTTTTCTTAGTATTCGATTGTTTGATATCAACAAACAGGCTCCAAATTGTCTTTTGTTTCTTTAAATTCTGTGTTCGAAATTCAAAAAAAGACTATTGAATGAAATTGTGAATGTGCCAGGTTCAAAACTGCAAAAAAACTTTTTGCTCGACCTAATATAAAATTTTAGCTAGGACCAAACGAAACTGAAAATACAAGGTGGGCCAATAGATGTGTCCAGAAGTGTATATATATTTGTTTATATTCATATTAGTGTATCGTTTGTGATTTTATGTATTTTGTTTTCTCTTTTACTCTTACACACGTTGTCTACATCTCTTTATCTACTTTCCTATCGCAGGTATGCTGGAAGAGATTTCTTTAGAAATAAGCATCACCTTTGTACGTATTTTTCTGTTCCTTTCTTCTTGTTTGTTTATATGTGTGTACATAAACTGTTAAATAAATAAATAAAATAAATAAATAAATAAAAATTAAACTTAGTATACTATCTCAATGCAATATACCGACCGTTTATGACATCTATCACAGTCATAATATCGGTGGTCTAAAAATAGGCGGATGTTTAGCGATATCTATAAACGTATTTTTTACCAGTATTACCGGTAGATAGGTACTATTGAAGACAAAAGTGCATGGAGAGCCTAAGGTCGACTTTTGACTGAGGTTTTGCATTACGTTTCATGACTTTCATGAGACGACTAGATGGCGCTGTTCAAACATGAAAATAACACCGCAAAGCTTAAAAACCTTATTATGCAGAGGCACATAATAAGGTTTTTAATACCTAAAATAATTACTAAGAAATAATAATATATTTATATTCAAATAAACATAAATTATTTTATTTTCTTATTTCCGAGTACTTAATACAGCGCCATCTAAACCAAACCAAATAAACCAATTGATTAGTTAATTCGACTACAGATGGCGTAGATCATAAATAATAAAAATCCCTACATTCACAAACTAGCTCTCATTTTCGCATTCTACAATAAGTAGATCGTAGCTCAGGTGGATAAGCATGACAGAATAACAAAGCTCGTTTCGCAGGGCACTAGTTCGAAACCCAGTTCACAGTCGGTTTTTTTAAAATTTTATTATTATATAATGTAATTTATATTCTATTTTTTATATTTTTAAACGTTTTTTATTTTATTTTTTGTTATAAATAATATAAGGTATAAGATGTAGGTATAAATGAATAAAGGCATAATATACAAGTATACATATACTACTCTACTATATATGTATAACATTATAAATAAAATAAAATCTCGAAATATCTTGCATATGCCCAAGGACAAAAATGGAGGTAAAGCACTTGTCGGAACCTAGAGTTATAAAATACGGAGTCCCACAAGGGAGCGTATTAGGTCCCCCATTGTTTTTAACATATATAAATGACATACCAAAAGCAGTGCGCCATCCTATGATCCTCTTCGCGGACGATAGTACAGCCATAATAAAATGTAATGATATAGCTACGTACGAAGACGACATTAATAATACACTGAATGACATAATCACATGGTTAAATAAAAATAATTTAATAATTAATTTACAGAAGACAAAATTTATGCAATTTTATCAAAAAGTTACACCTAGAAAACTAAATATCAATTATAGGGCAATCTCTATAGAAGAAGTAAACATTACAAAATTTTTAGGCTTAACGATAGACAACAAACTCACTTGGAAAGATCATACAGATAACATATGTAAAAAGATAAGCAAATCAGCATATGCTCTTTTTAAATTGTCAAAAGTAGTTAGCCGTGATACCGTTCTAACCGCATACCATGGTCTCGTAGCATCTGTTATACGCTATGGAATCATATTCTGGGGAAACTCAACTAAAAGAGTTATGTTATTTAGAGCACAAAAACGGTGCATTCGAGCTTTGTGCAATCTAAGAACAAGAGATAGCTGTGTACCAATGTTTAAATCTCTGAAAATATTAACTTTTCCATCCATGTATATTTTAGAACTTGCAACATTTGTCAAACAAAATTCAATGCTTTTTACTAAACTGTCTCAAATACGTAGAGGTCCTATACGTGCTCAATATAAAAACATTTTATGTGTCAGGAAATGTAAGACAGCTCTAATGCGCAAAAGCTTACTGGGAATGGCGCCCAGAATATATAATAAGTTACCTGACTCCTTAAAGCAACTCAAGATTACGAGCTTTAAGAAGAAATTATCACAGTTTCTAATGCGTAAATGTTATTACACTGTAGATGAATTTCTTAATGACAATAATATTAATATAAATTAACCAGGACGTAATGAATGTGTGTTTTTTGTTGTAATTAGTTTACTGAATTTAATATTAATTAATCTAAACTACCTGACTGAATTTGTGAATACCTAATTTAATCATTTATAATGTTTTTCAATTTATATTAATTTATTATTATTTCAATTTATTATTATTATTGTACCTACCTACTGTAAAATTTGTACGCCGCTGGCAAAACATAGAGAATCAACTTAATTATTACTGAAGACCAAATGTATGTACCTGTGTTTACAAATAAATATTCATTCATTCATTCATTCATTATATAAATAAATATATATAAATTACTTTCGTAATTGGTGGTAAGTATTAGTATTATTAGTAAGAAACATTTATGTAAGAAGATTTAGATATATTTTTCTTACAGATTAAGATTTACTAAGTTTAGTTCTCGTAAAGGATAAGAAATGAAACTATTTTAGTGATATTATAGTTTAAGACATTTAATTCTCAAAGAAGAATACAATTTATTTCTTTCTTTCTTATACAGTGTATAACCTAACCTAACAGTTTTACACCCAATTGACAATTATTTAATTCACTTGTTATGAGAAATACAAGTAAAATTTATAACTGAATAACTCTATTACAAAATGGAAGACATTTAACAAAGTAAAATGTATAATAGATGTTATAAGTATTCTAAGTCAAAACTGTGTTGTGCTATTCTTATAGTATTTAGTTTTATTTACATAATGTTATAATACCTTACACTATATATATGCAACCTTAGTTCTGTAAATATTTTACCTACTCACAAATTATAAAAATACATATTACGTTTTGCATAATTATGGTTAGTGGTATTGACTATAATGATTGATTTGTGCATTATGTTATGACTAAGGTTCACAGCTTAAGTATTCGTTCCAGAACGAGGAAGAAATTGAAGCTAAACCTCAAATCAATAACAATTGTAAGACCGGGTTATAGCTGTCATTTTGGGACCAAGTTGTTTATAATAATAAATAAATAATTAATTATATTAGAAAGGAATCTATATTTATATTGTTTTTATTTTAATTTCTTATATTATATAAGAAATCAAAATCATTAGTGTAAAAACATTTTGTTGTTATAAAGTAGTGAATAAATTTATCCCACTTACACTAAGTTTGATCACTGTAATTTATCAAATAAATTATAGCTACCCCGGTCTTTGTTATTACTCAATCCAATAGTCAACACTTTATATTATTTTTTTAATATTTCGTGTGTCCGCCATTTTGATCGATTACAGCTTGCAACCGCGAACCCATGGAGTTTATTAATTTTTTACATAAATTTAGACCCCGTATAGAATCCTATACCTGCATGCAGTGAGTACTCAGTACTTCCTTAGTCCTTTCGTTCCTATTGTCCCACCTTTGAACCATAACGCCCCATAAATTTTCAATGGGGTTTAAATCTGGCGATCTCGCAAGCCAAGGAATAATCTGTATATCCGATTGCTGGCTAAACCACTCTTGCACAATTATGGAACGGTGTATAGGACAATTGTCCTGAACGAACGTTATCACTGGCATGTCTTCTACAGGAAAAACATTCCGCACGGTGGGCAACATGACGTCATTCAGCACATCTATGTAGTTTACACTGTTTGCACGACTGGGTATTACAGTAAGTTCTCCTGGTCCTGCAGCACTCATCCATCCACAAATGTTCACTGTTATACGACCGGATTCAGAGTTAGGCACAACGTGATCACTATCATAACGCGTATTATTCCTACGCCACAACCTAACTCGCCCATGCTGGCTAGACTTGAAAGTCTTTTCATCACTGAAGATGACTCCGTTGCTCCAGTCGAAATTTCTGTATTTCAAAGCGAACTCCAATCGTGCTCTTTTATTAGCTTCGGTTAGCAATGGCTTAGTAGCATGACGACGATAATGCAGACCTTCACTATGAAGAGCACGATACACCGTCCGCAAAGATGTATCAAACAACTCTGCGTAATATTTTGTTGGTGTAAAGCCATTTTCCTCATAACCTTGCACCATAAGTTGACGCTGGTCTGAGTCAATATGGCGTCTTCTGCCAGATCTACTACGGTGTTCCAACGAACCCTCTTCTTGAAACCGCTTTATCCATAAAGTGACAGTCTTTACCTATAAGGGAAATATATTATTTATTATTTTCGTGTATCGATAACCATGGATAATAAAATAAATAACGAACAGTGATTTTAAAACATTACTTACGTTTAAGCCAGTTTCTCTCGAAATTTCAGAATAATTTAAGCCTTGATTATGCAATGCTATTATTTGGGCCCTCGTAGCCATATCAATATTTGAACGCGAACTCATGATAAAAATAAATATTAAAAACTTGTAAACGCAATCGTAACTGAACTCACTCAAAGATAGTAAAGAACATTATGATTGAACAAAAAGATTTAATTTTTACACAGTCAATATTAAACTACCCTCAATTCTTTTGAGATTTATGATACGGGAGTCACTTAACAACTTCAATATAATAAACAGAAGGATAATTTCAACTCAATGCGTAATGACGCAATGGTCTAGTGGCTAATGGTATCGGTAAATTTTATGCCACCGAGTTCGAATCCTAGTTATTACGTGCTTTGCTTTATAAGGTTTGTAATGTCGTAGGAGAATTTGTGTTAAAATTGAGTAATATTGTAACTAGCAAAAAACAAGATATTAAGGTTCTTGTATATTTTCCAATCCAACTACTATACTAGCGCCATCTATGTCATCTAAGACATATTATTAAGGCGATGAAACCCTGTACAAACGATTTTGGTTTGGAACTCTCCATGCACTTCTGTCTTCATTAGTACCTACTTGAAAACATCATTTAATAGCGATTTAGCTTTACAAGTACAACATCATACTAATTATTATTGTTATCAATCAATCTTTATGACGTGTTTACTGTTACAATAAGTGCACTTGTCGGTATATAGGTAATAATCTTAACAATATAATCGAGTAAGTACCGCATGTTCTACGATTACGGCTTTTGAAGATCATGCAGTCATTTAAAGTATGGATTTAATTTGTTAATCGATTCTTTGTTTAGCCATAAAATATAATGTCTGATATGTAATTAACGCGGTATTCATGCAACGTCCATGATTCAGCGAAGATTTCATACATCAAGTCTGTACCTACTGTATCTAGTATTGTGTGGGGTCTCAACGGTAAATAGTCGAGTGAAGGTAAGTAAATAGTTAACAATTAGTGAGTTGCTAAGGAAATCGCTAAAATCATAGAACAACACAAATTTTCCAAGAACACTCAATTTTCGAAAGCTGTTTGCCTTGCTAACAGAAGCTATTCCCTGACCCTCAAGATTCTGTGTGCCCCAACCTAGGGGTTCTACGCCCAGGCTGAGGGCAGACGTCTACCTTACACTGCACGCTACTCCAATCTGCCCGCTGCTCGCAACGGCGCGCTGCACGCGTAGCTAAGAGTGCGCTACCACCCTCTTGCCGAGTTTTTGCTGGCAAGCCCTCCTGCGTCTCGTGCCTCCAAGGACGATATCCTTCTTAATTTAAATTTTGAAAGTGCTCGGAACACTATCAATGAGCTTACCCGCGACCCAGCCTACTACTATTATTATATTTATGAACGTTACACAAGTGTTTCTTTTGTCTCTATACACTAACCTGTTGGTGGCCGAACGCTCTAGCCGTTACACTTCATAGCTGTTTTACAAAATAGCACAAACGTCATAACAAACGCAACAGATAAGTCACTTTAGATTCTCAAACAGCTCCGGGTCGGCGTCGGCCCGGCCAGTGGTGGGTCATTATTTTGACTACTGCGTTATTACGTTAAAGCCCGTGACTTCATCTGCGTGTATTTTGTATTTTTCCTTTTTTTAATACAAATATCCAGTATGAAAACTAGTATAATTATGTCTCTCTCCAGGTCCCAGGCTATGTATCTTCCATAACAATCGGTTCAGTGGTTTAGGCATGAAAAGGTAACGGACAGTAAAAGTTAAATACGTTCGCTGTTATAATATTTGCTAGTAGGCATGGATTTTCAGACTCGAAAGAACTACCCGTAAGACTCCTCAACCTGTAGCACGGCAGCCAATCACTAGGTTAATCAAATCAGCCTATCGCAGTCCACTGCTGGACATAGGCCTCTCCTAGGCTGTGCCACAACACCCTGTCCTCCGCCTTCCGCATCCAGTCTGTCCCAGCCACCTCTCGTTGGTCCATCTAGCTGGCGGGCGTCCTACACTATGCTTGTCGATACACGGTCTCCACTCCAGGACTCGTCTGCTCCACCGACCATCAGTCCTTCGACAAACATGGCCAGCCCACTGCCACTTCAGCTGGCTTACTCTGCAACCTATGTCGGTAACTCCAGTTCATTTCCAGTTAACTTCATTTCTGATTTTATCCTTCAAAGAAACTGTGCTTAGCCCGCTCCTTAGGGCGCTGAGCGACCTTGAATTTGTGGATCAGCCTGACTGTCAGTGTCCACGTTTCGGCACCGTATGTTATAACGGGCAAAACGGGGAGGACGCACTGGTTGAAGACCTTAGTCTTCAAACATTGCGGAATAAGCGACGAGAAGACTTGACGAAGTTTTCCTAACGTGTGGTATTCCGCTTCACAGAATCTACATTCTTTAGTATATTTATATATTTTGCAGTAAAAGGGCTGGCTGTGTTCAATAATTCTTGTTACCTGTAACTATATTTTTATTACGCATTTACTATATTTTTATTAGCAATAAATACGTTTTACACATTGCAACACTCAACATAAAATCACTCATCCGAAGGACATTCAATTACTTCACTCGATCCTTCCGTTCCTCGTTCAATAATAACCCATCCAATCCTCTAGATGCATTCGATCCTAATTTATTTATTTATAGTTAATTAAAACGGTAGGTACAAAACCAATTAAATTAATTAACATAGAAACATAAAAATACGATTAACAATTTGTTGTTTATACATAATTTAATTAAAACTAACATGGAACAGTGGACTCCCTTGCATATTTTCTCTCACAGAACACCAGACATATACGCATAATTTTACTCCATTCATCCGCAAACACATCACCTTCAGGGTTGGCAGTCAGAAGGGCGTTGAGCATCTTCAAAGTATGACACACCGGGGACGGTGTCCAATGTATTTGTCGAGCACAAAAACAATGTAGGTAGACATTTTGAGTTAGCTGTACGATATCTAGCTGGCGCTGCAAAATTAAGTATGTAGTTCCAGTTGTTGTTGTTGTTGTTAAAGTCGACAGAAAAGGCCATGGAGCTCTGGGCAGTCAGTACGTCCCCGTAAGGTTTTACATGCTACCGTGAGCTGATCAAAGCCTCTTCTTACCTCTAACGAGTTAAAGCCCAACATCCCTAAAAGATAGTTGGAAGGGTGTACCCTTCCAAAGGTTAAACCATTTCTTTCCCTATATGTATATAGGGAAAGAAATGGTTTAACCTTTGGAAGAGGCATCTTAAGAAGGTTTTCTGTACCTTTTCAAGCATTAGTGTTTGGGTCGCGGTATAGGGGTGCCAAACACAGGCACTGGACTCGAGTTTGCTTCGAACCAGAGTGGTGTACAACAGCCTGATAACATTTGGATTGCGAAAGTTACGAGCATTTCGCAACACAAATCCCAGGCGCCTAAAAGATTCCTTCGGAAGAGTAGAAACGTGATCTCTAAAAGTAAGACAGCGGTCAAAAGTCACTCCCAAGTCCTTTATGTTGGTGACACGAGTAATTAGTTCACCACCCAAACTTTAGTAATAATAGATTGGTCGCAGCCCTCTACCGTACGTCATGACATAGCACTTTTCAGTATTGAAAAATAGCTTTTTCACAATGCTCCACTCAAAGACGGCGTCAATATCCTTTTGCAGGAGATTGCAATCTTCGCCTGTTCTGATGTGCGCGACAAGCTTTAGGTCGTCGGCATATAGAAGACACTTGGCAAACTTAACATTAGCTGTTAATTACGCTCGTGCTCGGAGAGTAACAAGCTTGATCTCCAAATAGGTAACTTGGTTTTGAGCCCACGCATATTCTGGTACAGTAAACGGATACAGACATTGCGATTAGTAGAGGCGGGTAAGGCAGGAACGTTGAAGTGCTTACTGAGTCTCATTACTTCGGCCGCGAAAGTTACGGCGCTACGGTTTGACGCAAATATCTACTGTCCAGTTTTGAGCTGCCATAACTTGTTCAGCCAGTTTCGAGGGCACACCCAACTTGAAGGAGGCGTATTTGCCACGGGATTTGAGTGCTTCTACCATGCAAAAATTAGTTCCACAAATGGTAATTAGGTGATCACGTACCTGGCTATCAGAAGTACCCTGCTTCACGTAGAAGAGGTGCATGTATCTCCATCTTTCCGAGGCCTCTAAATTGGTAGTACCAGGCGCCGCTGTCCCACGCAAAATATTGCCGAGCGAACGTCGGGAGCGCCTGTGTCGAACTTCCATCCAACCATCCCTATGTACATCCTGGTCTGTGTCACCCATCGTAACGTCCGCTACAGCAGCAGGCACTGGCAGGAAGACACGGGGTTTGGGAGCTTGGTGGGTAGCTGATGATACTAGTTTACCTTGGCGGTGATCCCGTAGTATCCGGCCGGTATCCCGTATTGGTCCCGTAGATCCTTCTCGCAAGTTTCTCGATCTACGGCCTTCACTCCTTCTCGCGCTATCGATATGGAATCTGCTAGCTCCTCAATATCGTTCAGTGGAGCAGTGAGTGTCAGGGAAGTTGACGAGCGTGACTGGAGATTTAGGTCTTGAAGCTCCTGATAGCGTTTCTCCGGATCCTTCCCCCTTGCTCTTTTTTAAAGAATAGCTGACCTCATTATGACTTCGAGATCGATGGTAGTTTTTTGAATGACCGCACACTGATTTTTTTGTCGGACACGTCCTTAACCAGGGCGGACAGCATTGCGTCACGCTCCGCTTTCCACGTAGACAGCCTTAAGTCATATTCGGTCTTTCACTTAGTCAAAAGAATGTGGAATAAAAATCCTTTTATTTTTATGTAAACAATCGTAAAATATTGTAAAACGATAGTTTATTGCTAATTTTGGCCGCCTATAGTCGGTATTCATTTGTTTTGTTTGAAGACACGTGTGCTTCCAAACTTTTGGACGGTAGTGTAGGTACTAGAAAAACAACTATGCCTAGACTAATTCCCCATGTGGTCTTTTGCATTGTTTACGTAAACCCACTTCCATTTCAAACTATCACCCTTAGTTGCTTACAGGAACGAATGTAACATTATTATAAAACATTTTTAACAAGTGCACCTCTCCCAACATCGTATTCATCCATCCTACAATGAGGGCACGCTCGCTCACAGATACAAGCAAATGTGCAGGTACAAAGTAGGCAGCGATAAGTTATAGACATGCAGCGAATAAGACGGGACGTTGTTATCTATACCATCGCGTCGCTGAGGTGAGCGCCCATGCGCGGGTGAGTGCGTGTCCAATACATCAGCAATTCTGTTAGAGTACGGGAAAAGTCGAACTTTTGTAACATACTAACAGATTTAAGTTATACGTATATTTAAATGTTAGGCAGTTCAAAGTTGTTTCGCCTTTCGGGGAATACAGGCGCGTTATATTATGTTTGTGTGTGAGTATTCTATCTATCTATATGTATGTCTTTGGTAACATATGACGAACTGGTAGCTAATTATATTATATCAATACGAGTATAAGATTGAGAGAAAGCTTCACACAGCCACATCGCAGCAGTCCAGCCAGGCCGTTACTGTTACTGAATCGAATAGCTAAATTGTAAGCACAAAATGTCGCGCAAAGCAGTATTGTCGTGGTTCAAGATTTTTATAACTTCACAAAAAGGCACACATTCACACAAGCTCATTAGCCAAGCGGGTCAGTTATCGCAAAATACAATGTCCTGTCTATTATATATGACAGATGATAAACTTTGTGAGAACTGCATTTGCTGTTAAATCTGAACAGTTTCAAGCCCTACCTAAGCATTTTGTCGAGGAAGTAGCACACTAAAATCAAATAGAAACCACAAATCATGAATATCCCTATAATCTCGCATCGTAAAGCAATGGGCACAACACCGTGGCTCGGATTAGCCGTGTGCGGCGAGGTCGCGTCGCTGTATTGTGTGCCGGATTAAAAATAATACATGACACGGAGATACGCAGAGATGAGACGACATCGCGACATACTCGTACATGCACGTCCATGTCGCGAGATATGTGTCACTTAGGCACTGCGGGCTCTGGGGCGAATTGGAAAATTGAGGCGGCTTCTCTCTTTTGTTACAGGAGATTTTGGCGCACTTTCAAGATCAATCTGTTAGGAAAAGGGGAAGAGCTCTTTAATGGGCATCAAAAAATTCATCCGCATCGCTGTCAAACTCAATGGGAAAAGTGTCCGACAGGCTGGCGCCATCGCCGCGTTGTATGGATTGGGAAATTAGAATTCAGACATTTTGGAACATTAGAGCAGCTAGTCGTGTGTGACCTGTGACCAGCACGCGTCGCATGACCACCATAGAAATGGGTTTTGTCGACGGAAGACTAGACAAAATGACAGATTGTAGAAAGATTTCTAACATCTAAGCATGGCGATGTGTCATTTTGTCTATTCTTCCGCCGACAAAACCCGTATCTATGGTGGTCATGCTACATGTGCTGTCAGAAACTAGTCGAGACTTTTCCGAAACTAGTCCAAAGTTAGTCGTAACTAGTCTGACACATGACGACACTGCCTACCCTGCAGCCTACTCCTTCTTATCATATTACACCAACAAAAAACGATGATAATAGGTCGCGATTACATACCACCGCAAACAATTGTTTTTATCATTTTATTTAACCATCCATGAAAAAAAACACTCGCAAACAGATGAAGAAACTCACAATGATAAGACTGATAACACAGATTCTAAAGCGGTATCTAATTACTTAAGTAACAGATTACATGTTGGTACAGTTGCTAGCGCAATAATAATTGCGGGCTATACTTTACTTTTAAAGGAAAATGTGAATGGAATTAATAAAAGTTTGACAAATGCACGAGCCTCATTCGTCGGTCTACTGGTTAGAAACGCTAACGCAAAGCTTCGCCTCTTATTTGCTGGTAACTATATCTGGATCATAGCATATGTGAGTCGAACCGAGAGGACCAGATACCAGCCTATTTTATCCCACTGCAGGGCAAAGGAAGGCCTCTTCTCACACAGAGAAGGCCTGAGCATTGATCACCACGCGGTTTTTAGCAAGTGCGATCCGACTGATGGAAATTACCTTGTTTTAATATGATAGCAATCGAAAGTGAATGGTATTAGGGTAAGATTGATTGATGACATGTCCCACTAAATATTAAGAGCTATGTATTGGCTATATGTATACACAGGGTGATGCGAATACTAATCTCTATACTTAGTAAGTACCTACATACAGTTCTAGTTTTACTCACAGTAAGGATAATAGACTTTTCGATCAGGAGTACGGTCAGTACCTAGGTGCTTGAGTTAGTTAAGTGTGGTAACCCTACTACAATCAGCTTTGTCAGCAAGACAGCTTCTTCTAAATCTAGTGAGGGAGTAATTACAATGTAGCACATGGTCGTCACGTACCAATGTTCATATTAGCATAATTTATCTATAAATACATTGTATCTCTAGGTTTAAGACATTATTATTCTCTTTACTGTCACTCTGTCAGTAAAATAAAGTTATTTTTATAAACTCTCTGATTGTAGTTTACTTAATTAGTTCGATTCAGATCCAATCTTCCCATCTTCCTTTATTACTTGCTAATTATGTAGGTAGGTCTAGGTACAATCAATATGTTGTGAGCATTGACTTATGTTACTGCGTAAGGACTGGGCGGCCTCGAACTTGGTCCCAAAACGGTATTTCCTAAACCGAAGTGAACTAATCCGCGATCGGCTGTCTTCGGGAGCAGGCGTAAATTTTATACGCAAAAATGCCAAGTTGTGTCGTGAAGGGTTGTGTGAACTACGACAAAAAGAGTAATAAAAAAAAATGATAACATTTCATATCACCGGTAAATCAAAAATATGTACCTAATTAAATCAATTTCTAACATTATTTAAAACAATTTTCTTTCCTACTCGTCTCAATGTTTACCAAAGACGACGCGAGGCCACGCCTACCGTACGGTTGTGCGACATAACTACAGCGGCGCGCGTTGTAGGCGATGAAATGAAAAGATTGAATTATTACTAATATTCAAGGTGTAATTTTAACCATCGTTAACTTCGTCATTGTACTTATCATTATGAACAGTGGCGAACGCGTCAGGCAAACGTTCGGACGACCGTATCTTTACTTTTTAAATCAATGGTTGTAAGAGATAACGCTACCTATCTTCTAAAAACGTCAAATCTTCAAATTCACAGCCACATCCAGTATACAATATAACTTATCTCAAATACAAATATCAAATGAAAGACGGCGTGCATGCAGAAGGCCTTTTGTTGAGTACCTCACGAGCGGGGGGGAGGGGGGGGATAGGTCGGCATTGTAGTGAACTACCCTCGTTGTAAAGTTTTAGCTTATTTGTTGTTGGCCGCGATCTGGATGAAATGTGGACGTTTAGTGGGCTCGATAGTGCCGCGCGGATGACTGCGTTTTAATATTTTTTGGTCTCGTTGTTGAAAGCCACTGCTGTGTGCGGTCGTCGTCCTCATGTACAAATAATGTGCGTAACTAGGGAGGATACTGTCATGATTGCAACGCTTGTATAATGCACAATGCACTTTTTCATAAAACCCCCTTTGGTGTGGAAAGGGGAAGCTATAATTTTGCTGAAAATCACAGAGTGGCTCTTGGTTCCTGCTACAATATAAAACATCATACAAGAATTACTGATCAGCTTTCAGAGAAATACATAGGTTTACCTATATTTTGTTTTACTACTTCATCATTATCTGCCTGCCTTTTCCCAACTATATTGGGGTCAGCTTCCAGTCAAACCGGATGCAGCCGAATACCAGTATTTTGTTTTACTACTTATTTGAAATAAATGAAAAAGAACATAAACAGGGTTTGTTTACATTTTCATTAGATACTTTTCGAACAGACTATACAAACTTTAACATAGAAAATAAAACCAGAATTTTTTAAATGTGTACTTTCTGATATCCTTCATTTATCAGAAAAAAAAGTTGACTTTAAAAAAATATTACATACTTACGTAATCACAATCATCAGTCAAAATAAAAGAAGATAATCTGTGTGGCGTGACTTCACAGCCTATTATAAGATTATGACGTAACCTAGGTAGGTACCTTCTATAATCAAAAAACACACCTACCAACTACCCACTACAGAAACTTAAAACATGTCCCCACAGAATATTCATGACGAACAGACAGCGTGTGTTTACTCGTGTGTCCCCGGCGTGACGTCAATCAAGGCGATAGTACCCGCATGCCGCACTTTTGAGCCTCCACTGCAGTACAAACAAGACTATACGATAGTTAACGATGGGTATCGATAGGCTTTGTCGAGGAACGAGCGTGATTTTTGAGCTTGGCTATCGAATATCGCGGTATCGGTCGGGGCTAGATAACGCGTTAATAATCAGTCGTTGTATAAACTACCCCTTAAACCTACAGAATTTAAGTAATTAAACGAGACGTCAACAGGTGCATAGACCCTCCATGAATGACGATACCCTAAGGGGGAAGCGCTAAGGTAGCTCGCTAAATTCAAATTTTCTTACGATTTTTGCACTTTGCAGCTCAGTGTCCGATTTTAATGATTGTAATTCTGAAAGTACATATTTGTTACGATCGCGAATCATATTTTAATCAACATACAACCCTTTTTTTTTTTGTGGATGGGAAATCATCAAATGACTTCTCCCGCTCTGGACGGAGCGGGAGGGCGTGTCAGACTTTTACTGACTAAAACCCACCCGTGTTCCTTCTGTTGCCTGTGCCGGGGCCACGGTAACTCTTTCGAACATCCCGCAACCCTAGCTGAACATACAACCCTGACCTGCAAATTGCGAAAAACGTAAGAAAATTTGAATTTAGCGGGCTACCCTGGCCCTTTCGCCTTAAGAACATCCGTTGTACCCTAGGTAGTCAAACCTGCTACCAAAGTTACATTTAAAAAAACTATACTTAACTATTCAATTTGAGAAAAGATAAGATCAAACCACTTTAAATTGAGCAAGTAAATGTAAAAAAAAAATTAAGAGTAACCGTGGAGATTCTTGCCCATTCTTCTCCATACGAATCTACCTTTTGGAAGGGGCGACTAGAATCAATTTTGACGTTCCAAAGTGCCTTTTATGTGCCTATTTGAAATAAATGGTTTGACTTTGACTTAACACCTAATAAGCGCAAGGGATAAAATTCACGTTACTTCTTTATCAACCGACAGATAACAGAGTCAAGGCTGTAACCAATATTTGCGATCACAGATAACGTAAACGTAACGTAAAATCATTTAATTTATGCGTTTACGTTTAAGCTGTAAATAATTTATAACTGAGTTAAGTACGTAAACGCTTCGAGCCATTAACTCGTATTAATGCGTTACGTTTGCGTTAACTTCCAAATGCGTTTCAAATGTAGTTGAAATAATTATGAAATGTATTGTTCAGTGTTGAACAAAGATTTTTGGGGGTGAAAACATTGTTTGAATTTAGAGCCCAATAGGCAGCTATTAAATCAAGGGGCAATTTTGCTGAAGCAAAATTGCGCTGACTAACTGGTCGTGGCTCTACTTGCTATTATTTCAAACAGATGCAGTTAATAGCCGCATTATATACCTACCTATCTGACATGCAAAGATTTACACGTTACTAGGTACATAGGTATGTATGCAAGAGTATGTTTAAGGAGTATCTCTTTTGACTCAGAACCTCTACCGAAGGAATCAGAGCCAGTCTTGTTTAGATAGTGGACATAACTAGGACTGCTTAGTTATTTAATATTATTATTTATTTATAATACCACAATTATAACACCTTTACAACCATGCGATGATGGGGAGATGGTAGTGATGATTATGATGGTTGTGATTATGGTGGGTGTGGTGGGTTGTATGTGGATGGTTGTGATGGTGATGAGGTGGAATGTTGTGCGGAGCGTGCGGTTCTGGGTTCAATGCCAAAGTTACATATTGTATTTTTATACCCATAGCATTTCTTCTCAGTAAAGAGGTTCCCTTTACTGGTTTATTTTCAAGCACACCACTTCAGCCATTCTCCTCGTTCATCAGTTTTTCAAAATAGCCCTTCCACCTATCCTTAAACTTTCACATGTAGTAATTACATACACAATTAGTGTAGCCCACGCTGAGGGGCAGGTGGGGGATACGGGCATGTAGGCGGGGGTGACGTTGTTCCCTTGACGAAGAAGTGGAAATAAAACCACGCGACACGGGGTAAAACACTTGTATTTCCAATACGACACAACACAATACAAAATATTAAAAGGAAATACACGGGCAAATTTACACACTATTTACAAACTTAGCAACTTGACTGGTATTACTAATAACTTCAAGCGCGGCGCGAAGTGAACCAACGGGTGTAGGTATGTCGCTTCACTGGATGATCGCTGGAGACTGACTTGCTTGTGCCAAGGTGCGCCCTTTTTATGCGCTGGCATGGGTAGCGCAAGTGGCGGGGGTCGTAAAATGTACCCCCCGCCGTTATTACCCAATGACTGACAATGCGGGAGGCGCGCATTTTACTACCATGGCACAAGTAGCGGGTATACTAATTGGTAAAACAAACATGTCCAGTCAAATTGCTTTACAATATTCTTATAGTTATATACTCCTATCCTAATATAACTATCTTAAACCTAGAAATAGAGCTCACATTACTGTGCTTCGCCTACATTCCACCCCCTGTAACAGGGTTCAGCCGCATTACATCTTGGTCTGTGGGAAGCACAATAATCTTTGCTACGGGCCGACGCAGGACCCCATATACAGTCTTAACATCTACTACACGGATGATTCCATCATTTCCGTGGTACACTGTTTGGATTATCCCCTTTGTCCATGCACTTCGTTCTTTGCTACTGTCCACCAACACTACTACGTCACCGACACGCACATTTGGCACATTGTTCTTCCACTTTTCGCGACGTTGCAGGGTCGGGAGATATTCCCGCAGCCAGCGCCGCCAGAACATGTCGGCAAGCGCGTTCACACGCCGCCACTGCCTGCGGGAGTCGACGTCTTCGATGTCCCTCGGTGCAAACGGCGTACTCCCGGATGCAGTGCCCAGGAGTAGGTGGTTCGGTGTCAGGACCACAGGCTCGTTGTGGTCATCGTGCACGTAACTCAGCGGTCGGCTGTTCACTATTTGCTCGGCCTCTGTGAGGAGGGTGTAAAGAACCTCCTCACGAGGCGCTCGCTCTTTGAGTGCGCTTCGTAGCGCGTTCTTCACCGACCTCACCAGGCGTTCCCAGCAGCCACCCATGTGAGGTGTCGCCGGGGGATTGAAGTGCCACGATATGCCTCGGTTGATGGCCTCGTCCCTGAGCTGCCCATGGTTGAGGTCTTTCAGTGCAGCTCGCAGCTCGGTGTTGGCTCCGACGAAATTTGTACCCTGGTCGGAGTACAAATGTGCTGGTTGCCCACGGCGCGCTATTAGGCGCCGTAGGGCTAGTATGGCTGAATCGGCGCTCAGCGTGGCGGCTAACTCCAGGTGGACGGCGCGCGTAGTGAGGCAGGTGAATAAGGCTCCCCACCTCTTTTCGCGGCGCCGGCCAATCGCCACTTCCATTGGGCCGAAGTAGTCGACTCCCACTCGCACGAAAGCTCTTCTGGTGTTTTCCAGCCTTGCAAGTGGGAGATCACCCATTTTTGGTGGGGCGGGTTGAGCTCTGCAGATGCGACAGAGCTGGCAATTTGCGACCACTGTCTTTACTGATGTCCTGATCTTCGTGATCCAGTATTTCTCTCGTAGGTTATTGACGACGGTTTCGTGGTTCGCATGTAAAGCCATCGCATGGTAGTGTGCGATTAGCTTCCTAGTTAGAGGGTGACGCCCGTCCAAGATTATAGGGTGCCTTTCACTAAATGTGAGCACTTCGCAGGCACTCAGACGTCCTCTCACTCGTAGCAACCCATCGTCGCTAATCATTGGGTCCAAAGCTTTTATGCTGCTGTCGTTGGGAACGGGCAGCCCCTTGAGAATGGCAGCTCGTTCATCGTGAAAGCTGTCTTCTTGACACAACTTTATTAAAATGTTGTGTGCTTCTTCTAAGTCGTGTGTTCGCAGCTCCGTCGTCGCCCGGCGTTTACGGCATCGGCTGACGAAGACGAGCGTGCGCGCCATAACGCGCTGTATGCGCGTCCACGATGAATATCGTTCGTAGTTCAGGAGTGGTGCTGGAGGTGCTATGGTGGCGTGGACCCGCTGAATGCACTCAAGATCCGCCTCCGCCGCCTCAGGCTCCTGACATGTCGGCCACTGCTCCTGTGAATCACGTAAAAACGAGGGGCCCGAGAGCCATTTTGCATGGTTATCGGGCCAACACAATCTGGTCGCTACGTCAGCTGGGTTGTCCTTTGTGGGGACCCAGCGCCAGTTGCCTCTATCTGACAGCCTATCTATTTCCGCTAGTCTATGCGAAACGAACCTTTGAAACTCTTGTGCATCAGAATTTATCCATTTTAAAACAGTTTTGCTGTCAGTCCAATAAAATTTCTCTTTAATTGGTAACCCTAGCTCCTTTTCGGCGGTATCCGCTAATCGGCAAGCTAACACCGCTGCTTGTAGCTCTAGTCTAGGGATAGAGATAACCTTTTGTGGCGCTACTCGCGCTTTCCCTAGTATCATAACAATCTCTCTATTGCCTTCGGAGTTATAGCCTACTAGGTAAGCTACCGCGGCGTAAGCTAGTTCGCTAGCGTCCCCGAACACATGTAACTCTAGGTTCTCTAGGTTTAACCTATACCACCGCGGTATCTTAACATCTTTTAATCGCTGTAAATTATTAAGCCAATTAAGCCACATATAGGCATCTTCCTCATTTAATGGTTCATCCCACTTGATTCCTGATTTCCAAATTCTTTGCATTAATATACGTGATTGGATGACGCAGGGATAAAGGAAACCCAGAGGGTCATATATTGACATTATTGCGCTCAAAAATTGCCGCTTAGTGGGAATCAGATCGCCATTTATTATCTCTGCCGGTAACCGTTTAAATGAAAGGTCAAAACCCAATTCATCTTCCTTGGGTGACCATATTAGACCTAGTGTCCTCTCTACCGAACCTACTCCCTTTTCGAGGGCTACTCTCTCAGGCATATCTATTCTTAGTCTGTCCCTAAGCTCTGATGAGTTCGTGACCCACCCCCGTATTACAAATCCCCCGGAGGCGTGTATTCTGGACACTTCCTCAATCAGTCTGTTAGCCTGCTCTTCGGACCATGCGCTATCTAAATAATCGTCCATATAGTGCTTCGTCCTTATGGCTTCAACAGCTTCGGGATAGACGTCAACCCATTCACTGGCATTTTTATTGAGTATATAGATTGCCGTGGTTGGTGATGAGACTGCACCAAATATCATAGAATTCATCACATATGTATCTGGTTCTTTACGTTGGTCCGCGCCTCTCCATAAAAATAATTGCGCGCCTTGATCTTCTGACCTAATTCTTATCCGCAAAAACATATCAGCGATGTCCCCTGAAAATGCTATGGGGCCTATCCTGAACTTTAATAATATGCCGAGCAATGAATTTAACATGTCAGGGCCGGTCAGCAGGTTGTCGTTCAGACATGTACCGTGAGATGCAGCAGCCGCGTCAAACACTAAGCGAAGCGTCCCTGGTTTGTTTGGGTTCACTACACCAAAGTGTGGTAAATACCAAACCGGAGAGCTATCTATCTCGCCCTCTACTTTGCGCGCATAGCCCTCGTCTAATAGTCGATCTATCTGTTTCGTGTATAACTCAGCGAAACTAGCGTCTTTGCGCATACGTCTCTCGATACCGTACAACCTCTGCCGGGCCTGATTATAATTGTTAGGCAATTGCGTATTATCATGCTTCCACAATAAACCTACTTCCCACTGTGACCTGTCAGGAGTGCGGTGACTAGTGCTATCTAGTACATCTAAGGCTCTTTCAACATCCTTATGTTTGCGAGTATCTTGTGAAATTCCTATGGCTTCTAAGTCAAACTGTGATTTTACCAAATCATGTAGATCAGGAAGGGAGACTGTTGTGCAATTCACTGTTTCGTTAGTACTAGCTGAATCGAATGGTCCATGTATGACCCAACCTAGCTTCGTGAGTGAGGCAACCGGCTTACCGGATCGTCCACGGCGGATGTCCCGACTGACGAGCAGCTCCCAATTGTCTTGTCCGAGTAACAGCAGCGGCTTGGCTCCCCTCATTTCCACGCAACCCAAGTTACAGAGGTGAGCGTTGTCACGTATCACTGAGGCGGACACTGTTTGCGTTGGTAAGTTCACGTTCACCATTGTACGGCACTTTACTTTGTGACACTGTCCATTAGGTCCTTTCACACGCACTTGTACTACTCGCGAGGTTAAGTCCGTCACTCCGTAGCCACCCGCGGTTTTTAGCGAGAGAGGTACACGCGGTCCCGCTAGGTTGGTTGCGAGCGAACTGTCTATGAGCGATACGGTCGCACCATCGTCTAATAACGCATAGCACTGTTTGTCGTCGCCGTTTTCGTCACTTAAAGTCACTGGCATTATTTTCAGTAACGCTGTAGCTCGCCATTCCCCGATGTTTGTTACACTTTCTGTTTTATCTTCTTTCTGCGGCTTATCCGCGTGTAACAACACGTGATGTCCATAACCGCACTTTTCACATCTGTTTGCGCGGCAGAACCTCTTGGGATGCTTCTTGACAAGGCATTTGAAGCATGTGTTCTTTTCTTTTATCGTGTCCCAACGTTGCTGCACACTTAGCTTCTTAAACTGGTCACAATCTTCAATGGCGTGTTCCCGTTGGCATATTACGCAATCCTTAGGTACGGAGGATTCGTCACTCTGCGTATTTACTCGATGAGCCAACGGTGGTCTGCTGCTGACAGGACGTGCGGTATTCACTGGCCGGGCTTGACCGGTGACATTCTTCTGTTGCTTCACAAGGGGTTTCGACGGTCCAGGCTCATTCATCATTGGTTGCACATAGTATGACGTCGAACGTGTCAAATGTATGAGAAAGTGAGACAATATCTCTAAGTTCGGTGACACTCTTAAATCCACTCCCTGTGCGTTATCTAAGCCCATCGCAAAGTCACCATACTGCGCACGTTGTACTGGTGTCAGCTTGCTCAGCAACTCACTCACTAATTGTGGGTTATTTATATAACCTTGTGCACGAATGTTCTTCAATAAGGACACACAGTTTCTAACTGTTGATGAGAATTTCCTCAGCTCCCGGCCACTTTCCGTCACTCTGGGTAAATCTCTCACTTTTCTCAACGCACACTGGAGCACTACGGTCGGGTGACCGTACTCTTCCTCAAGCGCATGCATTATCTCTGTGGGGTCTGTTGACGTTCGCAGTAAATCCTCCACTGAACTCTTTGCTTCGCCATGCAGTGAGGTCTTTAGTCGTGCTAGGTTCTCATGTGTCTTGAAACTGTACAATTCAGTTGTGTCCCAATACATCTTCCGAAACGATATCCATTCGGAAGGGTCTCCGTGAAATGGTGGCAATTCATATGACTGCCTTGGTATCGGTCGCGGGCGTGCCATGCTTGCGATTGCTTCTGCCAGCTTGTCTATCTTCCTGTCTCTTTCACCCGACGATTCTCGACGTCTTTCTCTTTCATCCACTCCGTCATATCTCTGCCGCCGTGTATCCGACTCGAGTGTTGGTACTCGAGGTACACTTGCGGCCGGAGTGGTAAAGACGGGATAGTCATCAGGCAGACGGAATCTCACTCCTTCTGTCGACAATGGCATGTACATTTGCGCGGTCGGTGCTGTCATGTCAGGTACCGGGACTGGCGCATGCAACACATCTATCTTCCGAGGCACGGTGGATTCACGATTCGCTGTACTCACATTTTCATCGTGGGTCACAGCTGTTTCACGGGGTGCAGTCACTTCAACAGGTGCGCGGGATACAGAAGGCGCACACAATACTGCATCCTGTTGAGTCATTTGAGGCGTTGTTTTAAACCATTCTTCAACGCGCTGTTCCGAATCCACATCCGAGACAGAGTCATCACTCTCAGCAGCGGCTTCTATCTCTGCAATCTCTGCTTCCATCCTTTTCTTCACGAGATTCTCTTTGTCTCTCATGAGCTTCTCCTTTAGTTGCACCAAATCGCGCTCAGCTTCGTACTCGATCCTCTTTCGTAAGAAATCGACGCTCCTGCGGCTATTCTTAGATGAGACTCTGCTGCTTCGCGTTGATCCATGGCGACTTCGTGCGACTGTCTGTCCTTTCTGCAGTCCTTCTGACGTACTTCCGCTGTGGTCAATCACACGACCACCCGTCAGAGGAATGTTAGGAGCCAGCGTCGGTGCCAATGTTGGAGCCACCGATGGTGAACCTGGTGCCTTTTCAGATGGCGAGCCTGAGTCCGAGATGACGTCATCCTTTCGACGCGCACTTATTTCCTCGCCCAATCTTCTTAGCTTACTGCGCGTGGTCATTGCACTTTTCTGACTCATGATGTATTTTCACTTCTTCTTGTTGAACCCGATCCGGCTCGAAGGACCAAAATGTAGCCCACGCTGAGGGGCAGGTGGGGGATACGGGCATGTAGGCGGGGGTGACGTTGTTCCCTTGACGAAGAAGTGGAAATAAAACCACGCGACACGGGGTAAAACACTTGTATTTCCAATACGACACAACACAATACAAAATATTAAAAGGAAATACACGGGCAAATTTACACACTATTTACAAACTTAGCAACTTGACTGGTATTACTAATAACTTCAAGCGCGGCGCGAAGTGAACCAACGGGTGTAGGTATGTCGCTTCACTGGATGATCGCTGGAGACTGACTTGCTTGTGCCAAGGTGCGCCCTTTTTATGCGCTGGCATGGGTAGCGCAAGTGGCGGGGGTCGTAAAATGTACCCCCCGCCGTTATTACCCAATGACTGACAATGCGGGAGGCGCGCATTTTACTACCATGGCACAAGTAGCGGGTATACTAATTGGTAAAACAAACATGTCCAGTCAAATTGCTTTACAATATTCTTATAGTTATATACTCCTATCCTAATATAACTATCTTAAACCTAGAAATAGAGCTCACATTACTGTGCTTCGCCTACAATTAGTAAACAATTGAGTTTGTACCTATGGCGTTCAAACGAAATGGGGATGAAGAATGGTAAAGCATTATGTAGGCTTGGGAGCAAGTTATTAAGTGGTGACAGAGAAGAGAGTGAAATTTCGCAAAACCAATTCAGTTTTATGCCTGGTCGGGGAACAACAGATGCCATCTTTACTCACTGCCAGCTGTGCGAGAAATACAGAGGTGTGCATAAAAACTTGCACATCACATGGTACGACCAATTCGTTGACCTTGAAAAGCCATACAACCGAGTTTCTCGTGAAGTTTTGTGGTGGGTCCTTAAGGAAAAAGATCTGCCAGGGAAGTATGTGCAGTTGATTCGAGCGATGTACAGTCGATGCAGTACCCAAGTCCGGTCTACAGTGGGCACTACCGGCAGCTTCAATATGGCTGTCGGCTTGCACCAAGGGTCACTCAGCCCTTACCTCTTAGTGGTGATAATGGACGCTATTTCGTCGGATATCCAGGAAAAGGCTCCCTGGTGTATGCTGTTCGCTGATGACATTATGCTGGTTGCCGAGAGCGGCTTAGAGGTCCAGATCAGATTGGAGGTGTGGTGGGCAAGACTGGAGACCTTTGGTCTGAGATTAAGTCGGACCAAAACAGAGTATTTGTTTTATGATTTTGGCGGTCTCTCCAGTCCGGTGCCTATAACTCTCGCTGGAACTCCCTTACTGATCTGCTCCGACTTTCGGTACCTCGGGTCTCTTGTCCAAGGGGATGGCGAAGTAGACCGAGACGTAACGCACCAGATCAACTCAGGATGGATGAAATGGCTACAAGTCACGGGAACAACTCGCGACCCACGGATGCCCCGCAAGTTAAAGGGGAAAATCGACAAGCCTGTCGTACTGTTTGAATCGGAATGCTGGGCCGTGAAGAAGACGGATGAAAAAAGGTGCAGCGGAGATGAGAATGTTCAGATGGATGTGTGGAGTGACGAAAATGGATAAAGTAAGAAATGAGTATATAAGGGGAAGTTTGAAAGTGGCGCCAGTGACAGAAAAGTTGAAAGGAAATCGTTTGGCTTGGTATGGGCATGTGAAGAGGAGGGAGAAAACGCATGTGACTAAAAGAGTGATAAATACAAATTTTGATTGATGGAGAGGGAGAGGAAGGCCAAAGAAAAGATGGATGGATTGTGTGAGGAATGATATGAAAGAGAAGAGAGTGAATGAGACAAAAGCAGGAAGATGATGATGATGATGAGCATTTTTTAGTCTAGATTTGTGCCTAATTAACGACAATATGTTCGCCCTCTAGTACTTAAATATACATAACTGGCGATATGTGGGTGTACTATATACCTGTGCCAACAACTTTAGGAAATACATGCATGATGTTATATGTTATACTATCAACATAATCAACACGGGAATCCATATTTTTAACGCTAGAGCAGTGATCGCGAATTCGATAGCTTGATTACAGCAAACATGTACGATTTGCGTCGTAGGTAAATCACGCTAGCTACGAGGCACCGCCAGAGACCATTAGCCAATCTAATATTTATTGTTACAGACAAATTACTGTTTGTTTTTGCTGGTTTTTAAATGATTTGTAGGTAGTAGATTATGGAAAGTTTCGCGTTTGATAATAGGTATAATGTCCACCAGATAAGAAAAAAATAAAAGTCGTTGACGCATTCTACCAATGTATTTCAATATTTCAAAACGATACGAAAAAATGTTAAGGCAGTGTCGCTAACACGATCAAAACAAACGTATCGCGGTACGAGGCGTCCTTGACGCGTGCACGTGGCCTGTTTTTTTTGTTTGCATTTAAGTTTCGAGACTCTTTAGTACAAGTGGGGTTAATGACGTTTATTCCACGCTTATCTGGCGTAAGGTATAGGTAGGTGTTTTATATAAAAACAAATCTACCTTAGTCCACCAACCTGCACTGGGCCTGTGTGGTGAATTACGGCCCACTCCATCTCAATGAGAAGATGCTTGTGTCTCAGTAGTGGGAACACAATAGCTGATTACCTATGCTTATGCTATTCATAGTGGTTAAAGGCAATAGCCCCCCCCCCCCCCCCTATTACATGGGACTTACAACTTATCTTGCAAAACGTGGATGTACCATACACCTTTGACTATCTCTTAAGAGAATACGCGCATGATTATGTTATGTAAAATATTACCTTTATGCACAAGTATAATTTAAAACCAACTATCTACACATCCTTTGCAAGTAGGAACAAACACACAGTAATCCCCACACAGTCATTTTCCTCCACGAAACAATTTCTTGCTTGCCCCGAAGGCTTAACAAACAAAAGACGCGTGTTTCTTTGTTTTTGCGCTCGCGCTGGTCTGGCCCGTAAGCTGATGTATTGCGCGCGTTAGATCGCCGACGTTCGCGGCTTTGCTACAGCCATCATAGAATATGGAAAATGCGTAGATACTTTTTTATGTTATGATTTTTTCCTAAGATTTTGTAGCGTCGTCTTCAGGAATTCTTTCGTAATTTATTATGAGGAAGAATAATTGATTAAGGTAGAGTTTTGTTTTGATTGGAAAATTGACTCAACATTGTGTTAGATAGTATCAAAAAAGTCTGTTTTCCAGTCCTCACCCACCCTAACTAACTCACCCTGGGACTGCACGCAGTTAGTATTGGTGACTTTAGCGGAATTCTATGTCATGGTACATAGATTTGCTTCTATTACTATGTCTAATTCGGTGATTAAATCCTTTTGCCTCCGAGCCGCATCACAACAGTCAGTCATACACAATAACTATACATTTTATTGTATATTTGCACCACCTTGTCTTATAGTCACTCGAATCTAAAGTATTATTTATCTGATGTTGTATATTTTATTGTCCGTACGTATACGTCCTTTGTTTTTGTATCAATATTTCTGTTTTTCTTCTTTGACATTATCAGCCGCTAATTGTACAGTACATCGCCTGTGCTCGCGTCCCTTTGTTAGTTACAGACCATTGACAATATGTCTATAAGTATGTAGCATGGACAAGCGACGCTGGAGCGTCGGGTGTGGGTCGATCGTAATAGTTTTTAGTTTTTTATCAAAAACGGTTTTGCATAATAATTCTGTGTTTTATAATTTATTTTATTGTTTATTTTATTCATTTATTTTGTGTACATAGGTGTGTCCGTGGCATTACAAAGGGCCCTGTCAGAACATCAGCGCTGCGGTATTTGTTTTTTTTTTCAAATATCGCAGCATCACGCTGAGATAGGAGCCTTTTTGGCCTCGCACAGGTCTTCTTTGTTTTTCTTTTCTTATAAAATTGTGTTCATGGTATTGTTAGTTTTAATGTTCTTTTTATTGTTGAATTTCCTGTGCGTGTCCCAAATAAAATATTTTTCTTTCTTTCTTTCATTCTTTTCCAATAGAAGGGTTCATACAAGGTTATTAGGGCTTAGTTTGTTTTAGATAGGAATATTAAGTATAAGCTGGCCTCTTTCCACTGACGGGCAGTCTACTGTAGGTACTTACAAAACATGGAAACATACTATTAAGGTACTATTAATTTCATTAAGTAGGTACTGTAACAATCCGGACGGACTGTTACATTTACGGGGAGATTGTTGTGTGCTAAATAAAAAAAAGCTATTAGTACTGTAAATTATTCCTATAATAATATTACATTCTTTGCAATAAGATCCTCGCTTGTCCGCCGCGGAAGGCCGACTGTCAACTTCCAGCTGTTTTTTTCTATACTCTTTATTTAAATCAATGTTTGTCTTTATGAACTAAACCATTTTAACCCGCAAAGGTTGCATACTGACAGCACGCCCGGTTAAAACATCTACAGTACCTCGTACATAGTAACGAAAATCCAGCCCAATCTTAATATAATTCTTTAGACAACGCACTGACGTAACGATCCGCTATAAAAGATTAACGACAACGTGATGAACGTAACGAACTAATCGTTAATAACGAGATCATCCGACCGATAACGTGCGGATAACTTTCCGCCGTTTCTAATTCCTCCGATATCGTCTTGATAGCCTTTATAACATGTAATATAGAGATTTACTCACCGATTAATATTTGTATATCAGGCAAAATAATCTCTGGAAAGAATATATAAAGCCTTTTCCCTAAGCGGTAGATTAGTCCGTTACAATATTTGCCAAAATGGTGTCCGACTTTAGAAAGAAGAAGTTGCTTCATGTGTTCAACGCCTTCTTTGACACTAACAGAAGTGGTGGAATAGACAAGAAAGACTTCGAACTAGCCATACAGAAGATTTCCGAGCTCCGAGGGTACAAACCTGGTGATGCTAAATATAAGAAAGTGGAAGACATTCTTTTGAAGATTTGGGATGGTCTGCAAAGCCGAGCTGATTCCAACAATGATGGTGAAATATCTGAAGATGAGTGGATTAAGATGTGGGACCACTTCGCCAAGAACCCCTCTGCAGCTGCTGATTGGCAGAACCTGTACTGCAAGTTCATCTTTGAACTAGAAGACGCTAGTAATGATGGAGCTATCGACGTTGAAGAGTTCTCCTCTGTCTATGCATCCTTTGGTCTTGAAAAACAGGAGTCTGTCGAAGCTTTCCACAAGATGGCCAAGGGTAAGAAAACCGTCTCCTTCGAGGAGTTTCAGCAGCTGTGGGAGGAGTACTTCGTGTCTGAAGATCAGGACGCTCCAGGGAACTTCATCTTCGGATGCTACATCTGCAGTTTGTCGAAGCATTCCCATTCTCACTCGCATTAGTGTAGGAATCACGGTAGGAATAATATTAGAGAAGTGTACTGATATATTTATTATTTTCTGAACAAAAGTAGAAGTATACACGACACCTACTTATTGACTTTTTTAAATTATACAGATGGGCGCCTAAGACATTGATTTCTGCATGTTTCATTCGTGTAAAAACATTTATTTTGAAAAGACAAGTAAATAAATTATTATAACATATAATATTTTGATGGAATAGCTGTTCAATAACATGTCGCATGTGTATGGACTATGGACTGTTTGGAATCTCACGCTATGAGAGACCATATTTTTGCAACAGATGTGACTGACAAATAGTACTACTCATATTGCTAACATAATAATTGTATTAGGATCTGAAGTATGGGTAATCATGATTTACATTCGCTTGAAAACCGATCTAATCGATCCACTGTGACTCAACTAAAACACTATAAACTCAAGAACATAACAATCACCATCTGGAAGTTTCCATAAAAACTCCCATTAGAGATGCAACAATGTAATGTCGGCCATTACTCTAGGCTTCTAGATAGAAGTGGCTATAAAAAATTCTATGACAGTAGATTGTAGTTTGGACAATTTGGCAAATGAGTGGCGTGCCCCGGACCAGCCCGCCGCCATTACAATTATCTTTTATCGCATTAGCTGGTAGGATGTGTGAAGACAGGGTTGGATACGGCCAAACGCTTTTAGGAACCTTATCGCTACTCAACGTACACTACCCCGATATCTTAGGTCTATTATAAGCGGAGATACATGTAGCTTGTAAATTGATATCGACAGGCTTATTTGTGAAAATGCTGTGTCATTAGCGCAGATAGATTTTAGGAACGTAATGTGTGCGATGTATTCCCGCCGTAACACCAACACCAAAACGGTTCAGCACTGTATTAACCCTTGGGGAAATATTTAATTAAAAACATTTTTATTTTTAATATATTGAATTGAGCCTCGATAATCCCAGAACTGGTCAAATCCCTTTTATTCTATATTTTAGCATTTAAATGCCACATCCACACTTCCTTTACCACAGTTACAACGTTGTAAGGATGTCAGAGGGGCGTGTTTTGAGCGATGCATCCTATCTGTCACGCGGCACATCAGCTACCCTTAGCTACTGTACTCATATGTTATCTAATGTTACAAGACATGGATACTTTAAACAGGCAAGTACGTGTGATTGGGGATGTCTGTCATAAAATCCTAAGTTTTAAGTACAATATTATTAAAGTAGGTAGGTAATCGAGCATTCTGTAACATTAACTCACAATATCTGAAAGTCTGTTTAAGTGTCTGATGATCAGTTAACCAAAGCAGGCTCTTATGTTCGTTGTTGTGACTATATTATTTATAACATCAACGAATTCAGTCTTCCTTACTCTAGTTACTGTTGCTGATAGGCTGGCCTAAATATAAAGAATCTGGCCTAAATAGAAAGAATCTGGTCTAAATAGAAAGAATCTGGCCTAAATATAAAGAATCTGGCATAAATATAAAGAATCTAGCCTAAATATAAGGAATCTGGCCTAAATATAAAGAATATGGCCTAAATACGGGGTGGCGGGGACACCGACGTACAACCCGTTACCATGGTTTTTAATAACCGACAAAAATTCCAACGCAGGGGTGTACTGACGACGAGGTGGGCAAGCTCTTTGAAAGAGTCATTGCAGACCGCCTTGTCGGGCGGCTGGTGAGGGTGGGGCCGGATTTGGCGGAGAGCCAGTTTGGTTTCCGCAAGGGGCGCTCTACGGTGGACGCCATCATGCGCGTACGAGCCCTCACGACGGGGGATGCTGTGGCCCGGGGTGGGGTCGTCTTGGCGGTGTCTCTAGACATCGCCAATGCCTTCAACACCCTGCCCTGGAGTTGCATCAGGGAGGCACTCCGGTATCACCGAGTGCCGACCTACCTCTGTCGCGTGGTCGAGGCCTATCTGACGGACAGGGCCGTCATCTACCCCGGTCACCGGGGAGAGTGGAACCGGCGAGAGATGTCGTGCGGTGTCCCGCAGGGATCGGTTCTGGGACCGCATCTGTGGGACATCGGGTACGACTGGGTGCTGCGCGCCGACCTCCCTGGTGGCGTCAGCGTAGTTTGCTACGCTGACGACACGCTGGTCCTGGCGCAGGGGAGGTCGCACCAGGCGGCGGCCGAATTAGCGGCACGCGGGGTTGCGACAATCGTAGAGAGGATCCGGCAATTGGGACTCGAGGTGGCCTTGCACAAGTCCGAGGCCATGTGTTTTCATGGTCCTCGGAACGCACCACCATCGGGTTCCCAAATAACGGTAGGAGGGGTTCTCATCGGTGTCGAGTCGACGATGAAGTACCTGGGACTCGTCCTCGACAGCCGGTGGAATTTCGTGGAGCATTTCCGACGTTTGGCTCCCAGACTGGAGCGGGCCGGGGCTGCCTTGGGGCGGCTCCTGCCCAATCTGGGGGGTCCAAACGCCTCCTGCCGGAGGCTCTACGCGGGGGTCGTGCGGTCCATGGCCCTTTACGGAGCTCCGGTGTGGGCGCGTTCCGTGAGGCGGCGACCGGTCCGTCGGTTGAACGCGTCCCAGAGGGTCATGGCCATCCGGTTAGCCCGGGGATACCGCACGGTCTCCGGGGAGGCGGCGAACCTCCTTGCCGGATTACCGCCATGGGATCTGGAGGCAAAAGTCCTCGCGCACATCTGGGAGTGGCGCGAGGAGGCAGGACGCCGGGGCGTAACTCCGTTGCCGCGAGAAATCGCGGCACGGCGGACAGAGCTCCGGCAGGATCTCATGGCGGCATGGAGAGTGCGATTGTCGCAACCCAGCGCTGGGCACGCCACAATTGCGGCGATAAGTCCCCTCTTTGAGGAGTGGCTGGAGAGGCGCCACGGCGTCCTCACCTTCCGCCTGACGCAGGTCCTCACCGGACACGGGTGCTTCGGGAGGTACCTGTTCCGGATAAGGCGGGAGGAAACGCCCGGGTGTCACCACTGTGTGGATCGCCCGGAGGACACGGTGGAGCATACGGTGGAAGTCTGCCCGGCTTGGGCGGAGCACCGCCGTGTCCTCGCGGAAGCGATCGGCGGCGGCGATCTCTCGCGTCCGGCCCTGGTCCAGGCCATGGTACGGAGCGAGAGTGCATGGGAAGCCATTACCTCCTTCTGCGAAGCAGTAATGCTCGTGAAGGAGGAGGCGGGACGCGTGAGGGAGAGGCAAGCTTTGCACCCTCACGCCCCTAGTCGCCGCAGGAGACGCCCTGGGCGTCGGGAATCGGCAGCCGATTCCCGGCCACCGTAGGCGCGGGCTTGCGGACGGCGAGCAATGGGTAGCTCGCCGTCCGGTAAGGACCAGGCCCGAGTCGACGGCGCGTCGTGTTCCACGCGCGCCTCAAAGAGATGTCAGCACTATTGACGGGGTCCGCTAGGGCCGATGCCAGCTAGGGTTGCGGGATGTTCGAAAGAGTTACCGTGGCCCCGGCACAGGCAACAGAAGGAACACGGGTGGGTTTTAGTCAGTAAAAGTCTGACACGCCCTCCCGCTCCGCCCAGAGCGGGAGAAGTCATTTGATGATTTCCCATCCACAAAAAAAAAAAAAAAAAAAAGGGGTGTACTGAATCATGTAAAGAAAGAAAGAAAAGAAAAAAAATAGGTTTATTTGTCACAGAAACACGTGCATACAAAACGATAAGAATAATCAGAAAAATAAAACAAAATAGAACCACATTATAATCACGAGCTTAAAACAGAAATAGTCGGAAGCTGCACGTCATGACTGTGACAAGAAGGCTTCCACTTAGCATGATGCTGTGCTACGAGGGACCCCTGATTTTCAGTGGTCACCCGAAAAAGACTGTACTGAATCATGTACTGAATCCATGGTATCAGGTTGCCCGTCGATGTCGCTGCCACCCTGTATGAATAATCCTTATCGTTATTTAAATCGGACAATTAAAACTAACTATCTGGTAGGATGTAGGTACTGTTATAATAATTTGCAAATGACCAAAATGTGATTCACCTTAAAGTCCACATAGAATGTCGCGATGGCTATCATCTGACGAGTCAGAGATAATTCGGTCGAACCACATCCGTTCACTCAATTATGCTTTTGGTTTTTAATCTTTCGTTTCGTTTTGATGGCAAATTTAATTTAAGTTTCCTGTTTGGCCCAGAAATCAGCAACACACATAAGGTCCTCACGTGTACAGGTGACAGCGCATGCGGCGCAAGATGAAAGGTGGGCCATGGCGTGGCCATTGAGGATCGAAACCATCCGAGAAATCCCTGTGGAGTTTGTCTTTGCTGCGGCCGACCTGAGTGCGGAGTCTATTTAAAGTTTGCCGAGTCGGCCACGGCAATGTGTGTCCAGGTGAAAGGCTCTCTGATGGCTCGATGAAAGAATCAGGAGGTTTGAGCCTCTCTCGCCAAAGATCATATCTTTCCGAGGAGGTGTTGCCATCGGATGGACTCATGAATTAGGAACTGTTATTGGGTTATACAGAAACAATAGTGAAGGTACCTAATCTATAAATTCATCTTCCATACATCTATACCTATACCTATATACATATAATAAAATAGTAGCGAAGTCAAAACTGTACATTGAATATTTTTGAAAAAAGTGATTGCTACGAGGTGTGGGAACGATCCGATGCCGAAATTAGTATTTTTGTTCGTTTGTCTGGAATTATGTTCCGGCTAGACGCAAAAACTACTGAATAGATTCTGTTTAAATTTTGCACAAATAATCCTTAAAGGTTTGGTCATCGATTAGGCTATATATTATCACGCTATTTGCTATGGGGGATTAGTAATATTGCATTATGTCCGTATTCCTCAACATTTACCGAGAGATTTAATTAGACGAGAAAAACGTTATAATATTACGAATAAGAATAATTTATTTACACACACACAAGTTAGGTAACATACAGACAATAAAAATGATAGTAGTACAAAGTAGAAATAGCCGCAGGCCCCAAACTAGGCCCAGCCTTTATGTTAGTGGCCCGATGTTAACAGTAAAGACAGATTGATTCCCGAACGTTATTGTGACACAGCACAGCCGGACAAGTAACAATAATTTATAATGGAAATAGTTATTACAATATTATAAAGATAAGAGATAATAATGAAAATAAATAAAATAACAATCGGAACCGAACGTAAAATATTTAAGCAGATAGAAACAGATTTAATCACTGAAATGAATATCTATACATACAAAGAGCTAAGCAGTCAATCTTGGCATGGATAAGAATGGCTATTTGTCAGCGAAGTAAACAGCCTGTTTCACATTCGCTATAAGCCACGGTTCGTGAGTTCGATCCCTAACTATGCAAATAAAATATTATTATCTTATTATCTTAACTAATTATTTTTTAAAAATGCTGTAAGTTAGTTTGTATTTCTATTTTCAAAAATTTCTGTAGAGTGATGTTTTAGTGTAGAAGATATGACTTCACGTTCGCTTAGCTCACAATACCAATATAATCCACAGTCACGTGAGCGACACGCGGGCACAGCTAAACATCTTTCTATCATCAACAATGTTGCCCCACCGAACATCTCAGTACTTACGAAATGATGACGTCATAATATGTTATGGGGGCGAGCGTTGAGAGATGCGTTATATTTGTCACTGGAATAACAACTGCTCTGCTTACACTCGTTGTAGGTAGTTTGTTATGTGAGTGGTAATATCGAGGTTTAAGGGGTCTGGGTACCAGCGGCGAGGTGTGAACTTTTACAAAAGAGAAGCCGAAGCGAATCTAGTTTTAACTTACTTATCAATAAAGTAAAAATTGATTTATTAACATAAAAATAAAAGTCTTTTCTTTACTGAATTTAACACCATCTATCGTCAAATAGCAGAACCAGAAAGAGCTATCACTACACAAACAAAACTTTCAATGTTTTAGAGAAATAAACTCAACTAAATTAGGTACACATTCTAAAATTATTATAGGAATTTAAACAATCGAATACAATACAGTTGAACAAGTGAAAACTAAGTATAATGTGCAATATTCCTCCATCTCGTTCACGCTGACGCATTTTTTCTTTATCTATCTCTATGGTTACCCGTTGTACAGCGGCTTGCTCTCGTCCCATATCAAGCGGTGCCACGTGACCTCATAACGGGATCGCTATTGTATGCATTTTTAGTTCCCGATTCTGACGCTTTGGCGCCGGGATATTTTTGAAAATCTTTTTTTATTGTTGTTTAACTCAAAGCTAATAATAGGCGTTTTTGTTGTTGTGTTGTTTGAATGTTGTGGTAAATTAAATACCCGTAGTGTAACTATACAGGGTCAGCCCTCCGCAGACTGATGGGGTGAATTCAGTATATTAAACTAAGATGACAGGTACATGAAATTTTTTCAGGAACGTTATGAGAATCCTATAAACCAGATTTGTTTTATTTCCTCAGACGCAATGTATCGCTACCGTGTCAAAACGCGCGTGGCGAACGGCAGCGCAGCGAGCCTTCGGCCGCCGAGTATTTTAACATCCATTGCTGATTTTTTTGAATTTAGCTGTTTTCTTTACACAAAGGAGTGCTGCGTACAGAGAATTTAAATTTACATTCAACTAAAGGAATAGTAACTGAAAATACGAAAAAAAAAGAAAATTTTCCTGAAAATATTTCCGGTGGAATATGATTCAAAATAAGGAGCAGAATGCACCCTGTTAGTTTGCGGAGGGCTGTCCCTTACACCCGGTATTTTTATTGGCAATAGTAGACACTACTGACTGTGCCATTTTTCAATAGCGGTAGAGTTGCTGATGTGAACCTCCGAAGGGAAGCCGGTAGGAATCGGGTTATATGGTGCTTTAGCCACTGCTGGGTACTTAGAATTTGCAGTACAACAACATTTTGATGAGATAATTTTTAATTATTACCATGACACTAAGAAATACCACTGACTGGCTGTGACTCCACGCCCCTCCTCCTTCTGTCCATGTCATCTGCTCACTGCTGAGCGTCTGATGTGCGTGACTAGACTTTTTGACGATCTCCCTCCATTTGTGACGATCTTTGGCCTGTTGTACAGTCAGGGAAATTAATAGTTAAGCAAATTGACACCGCACGTCAATTTGCCTTGCTATAGCTATGTATTTCATACAACTGTCAAAGAATAACTGTTGTGATTCGAATATACGGACAGTCTAAGTTGGTAGTCAATTTGCTTAACAATTATATTGTTAACTAGCTTTGCCTCGCGATTTCGTTCGCGTGGAAGTCGTAAGATACACAATATACTAAAATAACAGCCATATTAAAATATGGCTGTTGTTGGTGATGTATGGGAGTTTTATTAAAATAAAACTCCCTCGTCCCCCGACCCGTCGAGTTCCATTGCCTGCCCGCGCTATTACTTCGTTTTCACTTAGTGTTCTTTCTGACTTTTTTCTTTTTGCTCGGCTCTTAAGGGCTGCAGCGTGATGTTAAATAGCCTATAACTATCCTCGAGAATTGGGCTGCCAAATCCAAAAAGAATTTTTCAAATCCGACGTTTTGTTCACAATTTCATGGGTTTTAATTTATTTGCGCGGAACCCTAATTATTTTTCACCATAATATCAGCTATATCAGTGAAAGTCCCGTCAAAATCGGTCTAGCCGTTTCGGAGATATGCCGGAACAAACAGACAGACAGACAGACAGATTAACTGGGCGTGCCATTGCACGCCCGATTAAAACCTCTACAGTACCGTATATACTTTCTTATGCATTTAGTAAAAAGTTGTTATTTTGACATTACAAACAGACACTTCAATTTTATTTATTTGTACAGATTTCTCTGACTTTACGTAGGGCATCGGAGATCTTGGTGTCCAGATCTTGCTTCAATTGGTCAAACCATAATATGTGTAGGGCACCGGGCACCGGGTTTCTTTTCCTCCATCTCTCCAATAACCAACTCAACGCTACTTCCTTTGAAATACAAAGTGGCAGATGTAAAAATAATCAGTACAATCTGCACGTAATTAGATACTATTCGGTGTTTATATAAGCAATGATAAGGAAACAAACGCTGAGCGTTCGTTCCCTGCATTGCAGTTGAAAAGATAGCGGTGGACGTCAGTGCTATCTAAAGAATCAGTATTAATTACTTTAATTATCATAATATGTCACTAGGCTTAATACCGGAGTTCGTCTGTGGATTTTTTAAATAAAACTATCTAAGCATATATTTGCTTCTATAGACTTCTATAAGGTATCGTTCATAGTTTGCTTTTTTGCCTAGTAGTGGGACAGTAAAGATTGAATTAAAAAATAAAAAGTTTTCTTTTTAATCTTTTAAACACCCCTAAAAACCGAAGAGTTCATTTTGTGAACTGAAAATATGGTACTTTTTAAAATTTTCACGCTTTGATTAACGAAATAGAAGAAAAAAATCTGTGGAAACCAAATCAAATCCAAACCACACAGAAATTATTTTGTATAATAATTTTCTGAGGAAAAATTTTTTTTTTCTCTCAACCGAAAACCAGACGCGGCGTAATTTGCTTTCCCCAGATATATTGCACCCGCGCAGCCCCATTAGAGGGTGCTCCGTGATCCATATGGCTGTCCGGACATGGGGTAATATATAATAGATATTTCACCATTAATATGCCATCTATCTCCGTCTGGTGTCGGCTAGTTAGCTTCGACGGATTCTCATGTTGAGCCTTGCTATGGTTCTCAAGAATAAGCGCTTGCCTTGTCGGAAAATTATAAATAATAAGCATAAACAAAATCAGCCTCTAACGTTCCCAGCGCTGGGACACAGGTCTGCATTCATATCCAATCTAATATTAAAATTCAGCTAAAATATACAAGGTGTAATTTAAATAACACACAACCTCTTAAGAGGTCATTGTACTCATCATTATGAACAACTTTTATTATGGGACCAAACCTGAAACTTGAAATCGTTATTTAAATTACACCTTGTATACATGTAATTATACATATATTGTGAAAAAATTTAAGATTTGTGTTTATAAGAACACTCATACATAATAAGAAGCTAAGTTAAAAAAAAAAATACGAAAAAGTTTTAAAAATGAGTCCCATAACTTTCTGTCTGATTTATTGGTAAGTATCCTTAAGAGTACAGAAACAAAAAACTATCAGAATCCCATTTTAGATGGTAAAATAAAGTCCGGACAGATACCGACTCGTACAACGGCACTTTAATGACCACAAACCATATTACGATGGCACCACTGGGAAGTTCACTGCAACAACTGTTCCGTTTAAACATTGTAACAGCCTGTATGCGGCTGTGACAATTACCGTTACTAACCATTTTATAATTCCCCCATGACTATTGGAACGATTGTCGCACTTATTCGACGTAACATGTTTAAATTTTGTATAATTATGCGTTCAATTTGGGTTTGGCAAAAGCATGTTTATGTTGAACAAGTTGGCAAGAAAGAAATAAAATAATAATAATAAAATAAAGATAAACAAATCAAGTATCTTGACCTGGTCCGCGAGGTTGTCCACGTGTGGGATGTGGACTCAGCGATCATTGTGGCGATAGTCGTATCAGCCAATGGCTTAATTGCCAAGAGCCTCGACCAACACCTAAGGAGGCTCTCGTTGGGCAGCTGGATTAAGGGCTTGATTCAGAAAGCGGTACTTCTGGACACGGCTCGCATTGTTAGGAGGTTCCTCTCTCTGGAGCCCTGACCGCCAGTAGCTTGGACCCTGTTCCCGATACCGGTGGGTTACTATTTTATATTTTTTAATGTTTTTATACTTTTTATATTCTAATATTTAAAAATATAATTTATATGTATATAATGAAATAAAAGAGAAAATATTTTTTGTAATTAGTTAATTAAAACAACAGACAGACAGAAATGTCACTGTTTTACACGGTCACACTTTCACCTTAACTTGACTTATCACTGTTATCTCATGATTCATACACAAACACAGACATGTATCACCCGCAGTGTGTACACTTTGTGACTATATAAGCAACACACAATATACCGAGAGTATTTACCAGTGACACAGACAACAGTCAGCAACATGGTGTCCGACTTCAAGAAGAAGAAGCTCATCCACGTCTTCAACGCCTTCTTCGACACAGATGGCAGTGGCAGCATCGAGAAGGATGACTTCACCGCAGCTATTGAGAGGATCACCAAGACCCGAGGTTGGAAAGCAGGCGACGAGAAATACAAGTACGTAGAAGAAACCCTGCTGAAGATCTGGAGCGGCATCCAAGAAGTTGCTGACGCTAACAAGGACGGACAAGTCAGCCAGGACGAGTGGATCGCCATGTGGGAGACTTTCTCTAAGAACCCCTTCGAATGGCAGAACATTTACTGCAAGTTCGCCTTCACGATTGAAGACGCCAGCAACGACGGATCCATTGATGCCGAGGAGTTCTCTTCAGTCTACGCTTCGTTTGGACTGAACAAGGAAGAAGCTGTCACTGCCTTCCAGAAGATGGCTAAAGGCAAGGCTGAGGTCACGTGGCCCGAGTTCCAGGAGCTGTGGAAGGAATACTTCTCATCCGAAGACGTAAACGCTGCTGGAAACTACATCTTCGGCAAGACTAGCTACTAAGTATTTATTTATAGGTTTTGATAAAAAACTTGCTTATTTTTGGACAGTTGTTTTGATAAGTGATCTAATGATAAATTATTATGCATTTACTATGTAAGTAACAAATAAACTAAATTATTTCAATAACTGATTCCGGTTTTTAAATTATTTATACATACACAAGACGTGGCACGTAAATAATAATCCTTCACTTGTTTCATTTGCAAACTGCTTTCAGCAAGTTTCACCTATTCAAATGTTCACGGACAACACATCCGACATGAAACAGGAACTAGCTAAGCGACTTCACGATAAAGTAATGATATTTCATCATCTTCAATTACTATGAACCCACTATGGTTTCCTTTGTTTCTTGCCATTTTTCAAAGTATAGTACGTCCTTCATCCAGGGGCTGCAGTCTCGACATGGATAGCGATCGCTTTAAGACCGAATTCGGTCGCAGTCCTAATGGGGTCTCTAGAGCCTCCTAGAGGTCGATTGACGACGTTGTCAAAGTTGCAGGGAACTAACATAACCAAACCCAACTCGCTGCCCCAGACCTAGACCTTGCAGTATTTTGATGTTGTTTTAGTGAAATTAATTGGCGCTAAATATGTGATACCATTCATTTATTTATTTTTAAACTTAATCACCCGTTTCTGCAAACTGAATTCAATCAATAGGCAATGTGCGTCAACATCTAATTGATAATCTAGAGTTATAAATTATTAATTACAGTTTGATAAGATGATTATTAAAACATAACGGCTAAATTATATTACCCAATGGATAAACAGCGGTGTAATGTATAGCGGTGTTATATTAGGTAAATTAAAATTACTATATGATAAGGGTTGATCTTAATGCCACATATCCACACTCCGGGCTGCTTATGAGAATATCTTGAAGGGAGAACTTCTCACAGCTCGGGACCAGCTCGTCGGACCTCACCTCAGCAGTCGCATTTTGTGACCACTAGACCACCAAAGCGCTTACAAAGCCACGTACTCGTAATTAGTTCACGACATGTCCATGTTTAGACTTTCTAACATTACATTTGAAGATTACGTTTTGCGACATGTTTAACTTCTTGTGTCTAAATATTAGAAAATGCCGCAGTTATTTCAGCGAGTTGTATGTTATAATTTTAATAAATTAAGACTAAATTACATATTATTCTGCAACTCAACTTGGGCTCACTTTGGGTATCACTAAAAAAGAAGTGTTTTTCATTTACCAGGGACATTGTTAGTGTTGCGTTTTATGTTGATTTTGGTTGGGTAGAGGTCCAGGCATCTATGTACTGTCTTAAGGTAATTCACCATTTTGGATATTACGTATTACTGTGTTCGGTAACAGCAGAGTAGATACACTATATCATAACGGAACAGACCCAGATCAGATCTGATACTCCTGCTTTTTCAGCCCACTTTCAGCCATTGCTGCCAGCGTAGGCCTTCTCAAGCGATTAAAATACACTTACACGCCCTGCTAACAAGTACTACTATAAAAAAGAAAAAGGATGCCTACCACTTGAATAAAAAACATTACAAAAAGTCAAAACTAATTAAAATAATTTTCAAGTGAGTTTTCCACAAGGACCGCGGTCAAGTAAGATCCTTGTTAAGATAAAATGCGGGGTGATCATAAATAAAAAATAATTTTACAAAACAGTTGGAATATAGCGGACATTTTTGTTGGAATACGACGAGTGCTAATTACCGGCTGAATTATCGTGTTGAGCGGACGGTACCGGGCTTTGATAGAGGGTGGGGCAAGGCATGAGCGGCAGCGGGGAGTAAGAAAAGCATAGTTATGAGAAAAGTTATTGGTATTTCAAGTATTCTTGATACAACTTATATTGGGCAATTCTTAAGGAACAATTAGCCAAGAAATTCGCTTCGATTAGGAAATAAAAATACGTTTTTAAGTTTGACTTCGTATGAGGCTCTTACCCATCGAGGTAATAAATTGTCCTTACACAATTAATAACTACTTCAGAATGCTGCGTTGACTGCCTCATTGGTCTAGTGGTCGCAAGCGCTACTGCTGAGCATGAGGTCCTGGGTTCGATTCCCAGGTCGGGCAGTGTTATTGGGTTTTTCTATCTAGAATTTCTCAGTAGCAGCCCGAAGTCTGGATTTGTGCCCGGTAGATGGCAATAGGCTCGCCCCCTATTACATGGGACTTAAAAATAACTGGCGAAATGTGGGTGTACTATACACCTCTGCCTAACCCTTCGGGGAAACAAGGCGTGATGTTATGTTTATGTGTTATGTAATGCATAGCGTTGCAGGAGGCATTCAAATGATCGTCACGAGTGAAGCTGACAGGCTAATATTTTTACCACTTATACAAGATGATGAACCACTGCAGAATGCACAATTGTTCCATTTTGTCACAAAATTGCATGAACCACCATCATTCGAAACTTTGATTATTTCTTGTCAACCTTATTATATTAGTAATAAGGTCGAAAAGTGGTTCACCGCAATTGTCCGCGACGGCACGTAGCTTCAGTTCGCCTCTGACTTGCTCCGGCGCTGCACCGTCCCACTCGAGGGTTACCTGAAGTGGCTCCGCGATATTTATTGCGGTGTTATTACGTGTAATCGCCGCTGAATCTACCTGCTTTATAATGTGATCTCTCGGTTATTAACCCGCCAAATAAAATGTTGCGATGTTGACCTATTTACAAGAGAGTGTTTTAATTTTAATTTTTGGTGGCTACTCTTGAGGAGGGTTTAATTAGAAGATGTTTTTTATGAGTTGTTTGTTTTTAATATGCTTGCTTGTTGTTTGCGATTTTTTTGTCTTGGACAGCTACAAATAATTAGATAACACGGGCTGGTGTCTGGAACTCCACCTTAGTGCGCGTATTTTGCGTACGGGTGGGAAAATCGATTATTCGATCCACCTCAGTTCCTCAAGAAAGGCCAGCAATGCCTCGGTGTTACTGACAAACTCACGGAGGGTATGTACCTGGGTTACCAAAGTACTTTGTCCTGTATGTGGCGACCACCGGGCAGTTTAGAAGCACATGAGCTCCTCCCCGTTGTCCTCCATGCAGGCCCTGCACAGCGGACTGTTTGTGACTCCTATGACAAAGAAGTGTTTATTAAATGACTCGTGGTCTCGGAGGTAGCAGCTGTAACTGTACGCAGCTGCTGTTTACACGGAGATCCTGTTTCGTCAGGCAGCAATCTTTGTATCCCTACTTTGCTTTGCATGCTTGTTTAGCTTGCCTGCACTCACTTTAGTCCGACCATAGTTTGTGATGACGGCTAAAAAACAGCATGGCAGGTAATTCATATCAGTCATGTGTTTGGCTCAATAATAAATAATTGAAACTCAACTCAAAGCATTCAGGCACTTTTGAATTGTCAAGGAATCGGTTAGTCAGAAAGCTGAATCTAGTTGCACATTCCAAAGCGTAGCAGGTTCATATGGAGAAGAAGAGCAAAAAACGCCACGGACAACATTCTCTTACAATTTTCTCTCGCTTCTTTTTCATAATACAGATGTGTATGTTTTCCGCATGACGTAACAAAAGTATTTGATGCATGATGTGGAAGCAATTCATGCAGACATCGTTATACTTTCTTTGTTGATTTAACACTAACTAAAACAAACAGAAAACAAACAGAAAATTGCCCTGTAGTAGCACAATTACAGACTAGTAATGTTATTTAATGCAATGCACCATAAGTTTAAACCATACCGTCACAAATCCTTATTTATTACGAACTAAAAGTTCTGTAGTGCAGCTAGTTTCACGTTCGCGAATAAAACCTATCGTGTGCACACGAACAATATGAACATAACTGTAGTTGTAGATATAGAACGAACCTGTACGCGTTCAAACCGTAGACGCGACCAATCCATCACAGATTGATGCCCATAACGTCATGTGGTTTTGACGGTCGACAATTTTTTTTTGGGTTCCGTATGAATTCAACGAATATCGCTATGTAGGATTATTTTAGCCAATCAGATTTACTGTAGCATGCACATGCTTTCAGGGTGTTGATGGGGCTGCCTCGCTTCTGTAGCGCATCAGGGATGTTTGCGGAAATGCGTGTTGATTGCTTTTATGCATTAATGCGTAAAAGATGTGCGTCCTTGGTGCGCAGGGTGCGAGCCAGCTCCAACAGCATCCTGGGAATGATTGCTGACGGCTGGACTGCTGTGTTGTAAATCGTTGCTCCAGTATCTCAGCTGGAATGCGGAAGCAATGATTATTTTGTTGTGTGTTAATGTAATTGTTGTTGTAATTGTCTCACTAACATAGCTGTAAGTTTATTTATTGTTACTAACAATATATGGGTCTCATTGTTACTCACAAATAAAGAATTAATTATTATTATTATAGTGCTCCCCTCCCTTAGATAGGCTCCAAAAATATTCTGTCTTTCACATCAACTACCACATTTCTGTAGCCTCACATAATATCCATCTTTCGTTTGTCATATCATTAATTGTTCATGATTAATTTGTTCCACAGAGAGCTAAATGCAATAAAGCTCTTAAAAGGAAACGTTATCCACAGCTAAACTAAACTAACACGGGTCTTCGTAAAACGACGACGAATGATCCATCGGTTAACTAAGGCAATGTATGACCATAATACCTATAGTACACTGCAAGTTTAGTATTTGAGCAGTAACAAGTCGAAGTTGTTGTTCAAACGTGCGGAACCGTCCGCGAAGCGCGGCGCCCACGTCACAGCTCACTGCAGTGGGCGCGAGCGTGAAGTTCGAGGATGCGGCGTTTAGTACTGAAACTTTCTTTTGTAGTAGAGAGGTATCTGTGAACCTGTTCCTGCGTCCTCTGACGCACACTACTACTATACATTTTTGTCGTTAATCGACACTGGCATAGATGTGATACAGAAAACAATTTATTTATAATTATGTGTTTTACCGAATTCCTATTCAGTTCAGCATGTGTTGTGTGTGTCCTTTTAATGCTGCTTCTGTTTTAAACGGTTTCAAACAGGGATACCATTGAGGCCCTTTTACCCGACAGCCAAGAAAGGTTGTCAAGTGGAATAACACGCAGACTTGTGCATAAGACATAACTACTTATTACTAAACAAACTGTGCTCAAGTGTGTTCGGAGCTCTGTGTCACTGCAGGCAATAGCGGCAATGACTGAAAGCAAGTACTGGTCTCTTAAACCATTTTATAGTAAATTAGCATTTACTTCTAATGAAATATAAAGAATTAGTTAAATTTATAACATAAATATGTCAAATTTAAATTATTATATAATATAATATTCTTTTATACCACAAATAATACCAATCAACTGACTAGTTTCTTTTTTTTATTTTTTATTAATTTATTTAATTTTTAATATTATAAATTATTATATTTTTAACAAAAAAATCTTAAACAAAAATAATAATTTAAATTTAAAATTAAAAAATTTCAATTGAAAATGATAAGTAACTTATTTTCAATTTTTGACCCATCAACTAATTTATTTAATATTCCATTTAATTGAATTAGAACAATTTTAGGTGTTATATTTATTCCTTATTCATTTTGATTAATTCCTAATCGTCATTATTATTTTTGAAATTTTATTTTATTAAAACTCCATAATGAATTTAAAACCTTATTAAAAAATAATTATTTCCAAGGTTCTACTTTTATTTTTATTTCTATATTTTCTTTTATTTTATTTAATAATTTTTTAGGATTATTTCCATATATTTTTACAAGAACAAGTCATTTAACATTATCTTTATCAATTTCATTACCCTTATGATTAAGATTTATAATTTATGGATGATTAAATAATTCTCAACATATATTTATCCATATAATTCCACAAGGAACTCCTTTTATTTTAATACCATTTATAGTTTTAATTGAAACTATTAGAAATATTATTCGACCTGGAACTTTAGCTGTACGTTTAACTGCAAATATAATTGCAGGACATTTATTAATAACTCTTTTAAGTGGAACTGGACCTAGAATAAATTATTATTTTATTTTAGTGTTAATTTTAATTCAAATTTTATTATTAATCTTAGAGTCTGCAGTAGCAATTATTCAATCTTATGTAATTGCAATTTTAAGAACTTTATATTCTAGAGAAGTAAATTAATGAAAACAAATTTCAACCATCCATTTCATTTAGTAGATTATAGACCATGACCTTTAACAGGAGCTATTGGAGTTATAGTTCTTGTAACAGGTATAGTAAAATGATTCCATAATTTTAATATAAATTTATTAATTTTAGGTTATTTAATCGTTATTTTAACGATATATCAATGATGACGAGATATTTGTCGAGAAGGAACCTTACAAGGTAAACATACTATTTTAGTTGTTAAAGGACTTCAATGAGGAATAATTTTATTTATTGTATCCGAAATTTTTTTTTTTGTTTCTTTTTTTTGAGCATTTTTTCACAGAAGACTTGCCCCTAATATTGAAATTGGGGCTATTTGACCTCCAACTAGTATTATCCCATTTAACCCCTTCCAAATTCCTCTTTTAAATACAATTATTTTAATTAGATCAGGAGTATCTATCACATGAGCTCATCATGCTATTATAGAAAATAATAATTCTCAAATAACTCAAGGTCTTTTTATTACTATTGTTTTAGGAATTTATTTTACATTTCTTCAAGCTTATGAATATTTAGAAGCCCCTTTTACTATTGCTGATAGAATTTATGGGTCAACGTTTTTTATAGCAACAGGATTTCACGGATTACACGTAATTATTGGAACACTATTTCTTTTAATTTGTTTAATTCGCCATTTAAATAATCATTTTTCTAAAAATCACCACTTTGGGTTTGAAGCAGCAGCTTGATATTGACATTTTGTAGATGTAGTTTGATTATTCCTTTATATTTCTATTTACTGATGAGGAAATTAATTATTATTTATATAATATATTTAGTATATTTGACTTCCAATCAAAAAGTTTAATAATTTTAATATAAATAATTATTTTAATAACAAATATTTTTTTAATTATTATACTTATTGCTAATGTTATAATATTTTTATCTATTATTCTATCAAAAAAAACTTTTTCAGATCGAGAAAAATGTTCCCCATTTGAATGTGGATTTGATCCTAAATCTTCAGCACGAATTCCTTTTTCACTACATTTCTTTTTAATTACTATAATTTTTTTAATTTTTGATGTAGAAATTGCTCTTATTTTTCCCATTATCCCCCTATTCAAACTAGTAAATTTTATTTTTTGATCAAAAATTAGATTTTTTTATATCTTAGTATTATTAATTGGTTTATACCACGAATGAAATCAAAATATATTAAATTGAACTAATTAAAATTAGGATTATAGTTTAAAAAAACATTTGATTTGCATTCAAAAAATATTATATTATAAATAATTTATCTTAAATAAGAAGCAATTTTGCATTTAATTTCGACTTAAAAGAAAGAGTTAATAATAACTCCTTATTTAATTAATTGAAACCAAAAAGAGGTATATCACTGTTAATGATAAAATTGAATTATATTCCAATTAAAATAAAATAGAAATATAAGGATTAAAATTAAGCTGCTAACTTAATTTTTAGTGGTTAAATTCCATTAATATTTCTATTTATATAGTTTAATAAAAACTTTACATTTTCATTGTAAAAATAAAATATATATATTTTTATAAATATATACATATACATATATATATATATATATATATATATATTCAAATAATAAATATTATTTAAAGATAATCTTATCTCCTTAATATCTTCAATATTACACTCTATATTATAAGCTATTTAAATTTAATTAATATTAAATAATAATATAAATAAAATAATTATTATTCAAATAATAAATCTAAATAAATAAATTTTAAAACTATTAATTTGATAAATACTATAAAATATAGAATATTTTTTTAAAATTTTTACAATACCAAACCCTCTATATAATTCACTTCAACCTAAATCAATATTTTTTAATAAATTTTGACCAAAATTTAAAAAATAATAATTTAAACCATAAGTCGATAAATTTGGTATAAATCATATTAAACATAAAAAATTTCTTAAATTATAAGTTAAAATAAATTTATTGACTGAATAAATTTTTATATTTCTAATTAAATAACCTAAAACTCCACCAATTAATCTAACATAAATTACTATTATTTTTAAATTAAAAGGTAAATAAATTATATAAGGATAAGAAAAAATTATTCATCTTAAGGATCTCCCTCTAATAATTCTTATAAATAATAAAACAAATATTCTTTTTAATATAACAATCTTCATCATATAAATTATAAACTCTTATTAAATTATAATCATTTACCATTAAATATATTGTTAAACGAAAAGTATAAAATATAGTTAATCCAGTAGAAATATAACATAAAAAAAAAATTAATAAATTTAAATTTCTAAATCTAACTAATTCTAAAATTAAATCTTTAGAATAAAACCCAGCTAAAAAGGGAATTCCACAAAGAGCTATATTGGAAATATTTATGCATAAAGAAGTTAAAGGAATATAAGATCTAATACCCCCTATAAATCGAATATCTTGAATATCATTTATTATGTGAATAATAACACCAGCACACATAAATAATAAAGCCTTAAATATAGCATGAGTTAATAAATGAAAAAAAGCTAAATCAGGAAATCCCATTCTTAAAATTCTTATTATTAAACCTAATTGTCTTAAAGTCGATAATGCAATAATTTTTTTCAAATCAAATTCATAATTAGCAGAAATACCAGCTATAAATATAGTTAAACCTGATAATAATAATAAAAACTTTAAAAAAATTATATCTAATAATAATATATTAAATCGAATTAATAAATAAACCCCAGCTGTAACTAAAGTAGAAGAATGAACTAAAGCAGAAACTGGGGTAGGAGCTGCTATAGCAGCTGGTAATCAAGATCTAAATGGAATTTGAGCACTTTTTGTTATTGAAGCTATAATAATTAATCCCCCAATTATTTTTATTTCTCAATCATTATTTATAAATTCTAAATAAAAAATATAATTTCATCTACCATAATTTATTATTCAAGAAATTGCTATCAAAATAAGAACATCTCCAATTCGATTTCTTAAAGCTGTCAATATACCAGCATTATAAGATTTTAAATTTTGATAATAAATAACTAAACAATAAGAAACTAACCCTAAACCATCTCAACCTAATAAAATTCTAATAATATTAGGACTAATAATTAATAGTATTATTGAAAAAACAAATAATAAAACTAAAATAATAAAACGTATTGAATTTAATTCTGATCTTATATATCTTTTTCTGTAATAAATAACAGTCGAAGAAATTAAAAAAACAAATATTATAAATAATAAAGATATTCAATCAAATAAAATAGATATAATAATTGTTATTGAATTAAAAGAAATAATTTCTCATTCTAATAAAACAATTATATTATTTATAATAAAATAAATCAAAAAAAAAAAATTTAATATTCTTATTATCAATAAAAAAATAAATGAAATAAAACAAATTGAATATTTTATATTATTAATAATTTAAAATGAATTTATTCATATTTTTGATACCACAAATCAATATTTTAATTAAATTATTTAAATAAAATCAAATTATTCTATAATCAATCTTTAAAATTAAAATATTTAAAGGTAATCAATGTAATATTAACATTAAATATTCCCGAGAAACACCTATATAATAACTATAAATACCAGAATAATATTTCCCATGTTGAATAAATGAATATAAATATAAACTATAACCAGCACTAAAAAAAGAAATTAATATTAACATTAATATAGAAATTCAAGATCATCTTATTAATCTATTAATTAAACTAATTTCCCCTATAAGATTTAATCTGGGGGGAGCTGCTATATTAGAAGATATTAATAAAAATCACCACAATCTTATTGAAGGTATAAAATTTATTATACCTTTATTAATATATAATCTTCGTCTATGTAACCGTTCATATCTAATATTAGCTAAACAAAATATCCCAGATGAACATAAACCATGACCAATTATTAAAATATAAGACCCAATAAATCCTCAATAATTTATAATTATAATCCCACTAATAACAATTCTTATATGAGCAACAGAAGAATAAGCAATTAATGATTTAATATCTACTTGACAAAAACATTTTAATCTAATGTAAAAACCTCCAATTAATCTAATAACAATTCTAATATAATTTAATTTTAAATTAATCTCCTGCAAAAAAATTAATAAACGTAATAAACCATAGCCCCCTAATTTTAATATAATACCAGCTAAAATTATAGAACCTGAAACAGGAGCTTCAACATGAGCTTTAGGTAATCACAAATGAACAAAATATATAGGTATTTTAACTAAAAAAGCTAAAATTATAGAAAAATATAAAATATAAAAATTTAAATTAAAAAATTTCAAAAAATAAATTATTATACAATTTATTTCATTAAAAGTATAAAAAATTCCCATTAATAAAGGTAAAGAAACAAATAAAGTATAAAATAATAAATATATCCCAGCTTGAATTCGTTCAGGTTGATAACCTCAACCAATAATTAATAATAAAGTAGGAATCAAACTACCCTCAAAAAATAAATAAAATATAAATATATTTATTGTTCTAAAAGTTAAATATAATATAATTAATAAAAAAATAACATTAAATAAAAAAAAATTTAAATAAAAATTTATTTTATTTAAATTTTCTCTAGCTATAATTATTAAAATAGAAATTCAAATTCTTAATATAATTAAACCATAAGATATAATATCACAAGATATCATATATCTTAAATTACAAAATAAATTTAATCTTATACTTAAATTTATAAATAAAAATATTAACAAAAATAATATTATTTGAACCATTCAAAATATTTTTTTTATAAAACAAAAAGGAATTATAAAAATTATTATAATTAAAAATTTTATCATTATATTTTTATAATTTATATTATTATTATTATTATAGTATATATATATATATATATATATATATATATATATATATATATATATATATATATTATTTATAATAAATTAAATCTTTGAAAATAATCATTACCATGAGTTCGAATTATAGATACTAAAATAGATAAGCCTAAAGCCCCCTCACAAACAGAAAAAACTAAAAATACTATTAATATATACATATCATAATAAATAAATCTTAAATAAACTAATAAAAAAAAAAACATTCTTAAAACAATAAACTCTAATCTAAGTAAAACAATTAACAAATGTTTATGTTTAGAAATAAAAATTAAATTTCCAATAATAAATATTAAAATAAAAATAATTCACATATTTAAAATTATCATTTGTTTTTATAGTTTAAAAAAATATTGGTCTTGTAAATCAAAGTTAAGTAATTTACTTTAAAAACTTCAAAGAAAAAGAATTTCTTTATCAATAATCTCCAAAATTATTATTTTAATTAAACTATTCTTTGATTTGATATAATAAAATTAACTTTTTCATTATTAATAATTATAATTTCTTTCTATATATTATTTTTAAATAATCCTTTATCTATAGGATTAATAATTTTAATCCAAACTTTATTAACTTGTTTAATTACAGGAATAATAATTAAAACTTATTGATTTTCATATCTTATTTCTTACTTTCTTAGGAGGATTATTAGTTCTATTTATTTATGTATCAAGAATTGCATCAAATGAATTATTTAATTTTAAATTTAATGTAAAAATAATAATATTATTTTTATTAATTTTCTCTATATTAATTCAACTTATATTTTTTAATAATATATCTTGAATAAATCTATCAATAAATTCAGATATAACCAATTTTTATGATTTAATATTATTTTTTAACAATGAAAATAAAATTAGTTTAAGAAAATTATATAATAATCAAACATTTTTAATTATAATAATATTAGTAATTTATTTATTTATTACTTTAATTGCTGTTGTAAAAATTACTAATATTTTTTATGGTCCAATTCGATCATCTTTAATTTAAAAATTTAATGATAAATAAATTCTTAACTTTACGAAAAACTCACCCAATCTTAAAAATTATTAATGGATCCTTAATTGATTTACCTTCACCTTCAAATATTTCCACTTGATGAAATTTTGGGTCATTATTAGCTTTATGTTTAATTATCCAAATTTTAACAGGATTATTCTTAACTATATATTACACTGCCAATATTGAAATAGCATTTTATAGAGTGAATTATATTTGTCGTAATGTAAATTACGGTTGACTAATTCGAACTATTCATGCTAATGGAGCTTCCTTTTTTTTCATTTGTATTTATCTACATATTGGACGAGGAATTTACTATGAATCATTTAATTTAAAATATACATGAATAGTAGGTGTAATTATTCTATTTTTATTAATAGCTACAGCATTTATAGGATATGTTTTACCATGGGGACAAATATCTTTTTGAGGGGCAACTGTAATTACCAATCTTTTATCTGCTATCCCATCCTTAGGGGTAATATTAGTAAACTGAATTTGAGGGGGATTTGCTGTAGATAATGCTACTTTAACTCGATTTTATACTTTCCATTTTCTTTTACCTTTTATTATCCTTATAATAACAATAATTCATTTATTATTTTTACATCAAACAGGATCTAATAATCCTCTAGGATTAAATAGTAACTTAGATAAAATTCCTTTTCATCCTTTTTTTACCTTTAAAGATTTAATTGGATTTATTATTTTATTATTTTTATTAACTATTTTAACATTAACAAATCCTTACTTATTAGGAGATCCTGATAATTTTATTCCAGCTAATCCATTAGTAACACCAGTACATATTCAACCAGAATGATATTTTTTATTTGCTTATGCAATTTTACGATCAATTCCTAATAAATTAGGGGGAGTTATTGCTTTAGTAATATCTATCTTAATTTTAATTATCCTTCCTTTTACTTTTAATAAAAAAATTCAAGGTATCCAATTTTACCCTATCAATCAAATTTTATTTTGATTTATAGTAATAACTATTATTTTATTAACTTGAATTGGAGCTCGACCAGTTGAAGACCCATATATTATTACAGGACAATTATTAACTATTTTTTATTTCTCTTATTTTATTATTAACCCTTTTATTAATAAATATTGAGATAATTTACTATTTAATTAAACAATAAATAAAAAAAAATTAATGAGCTTGTTATAAGCATTTGTTTTGAAAACTTAAGAAAGAATTTTATTTCTATTAATTTATACTAAAAAAAATTAAATTATAATAATAAAATTTTAAATCCTAAAAAAAACAACAAAAAATTTAAAGAAATAGGTAAATATCTTTTTCAAGCTAAATATATTAATTTATCATACCGATAACGAGGTAAAGTTCCCCGAACTCAAATAAATAAAAAAGAAATTAATATTAATTTTAAATAAAATATAATTCTTAAATTAAAACCCCCTAAATAAATTAAAACAAATAATATACTCATAAATAAAATTCTTGAATACTCAGCTAAAAAAATCAATGCAAAGCCCCCTCTTCTATACTCAATATTAAACCCAGAAACTAATTCTCTTTCCCCCTCAGCAAAATCAAAGGGAGTACGATTAGTTTCAGCTAATCTAGATCTTATTCAACATAAACTTAAAGGAAATATTAAAATAATAAACCAAATAAATTCTTGATAAAAAAAAAAATTTAACAAATTAAAACTCATAATTATAATAATTCTAGATATTAAAATTAAAGCTAATCTAACTTCATAAGAAATAGTCTGCGCAACAGATCGTAAACCTCCTAATAAAGCATAATTTGAATTAGAAGATCAACCAGCAATTATTACAGTATAAACCCCTAAACTAGTACAACATAAAAAAAATAAAATACCTAAATTAAATCTAATTAAATTAAAATAATAAGGAATTAATAACCAAATTATTAAAGATAAAATAAAACTTACTACGGGAGAAAAATAATAACAAATATAATTAGAAAAATTTGGATAAGTTTGTTCTTTAGTAAATAACTTAATAGCATCTGAAAAAGGTTGTAAAATTCCTATAAAACCTACTTTATTAGGACCTTTTCGAATTTGAATATAACCTAAAACTTTTCGCTCTAATAAAGTTAAAAATGCAACCCCAACTAAAACCCCAATAATTAAAATTAATAATCCAATTATAATCATATAAATATCAAATATAAACATATACTATCTATATAATTTAATTATATATTAATGAACTCTAAAATCATCACAATTTTCTGCCAAAATAGTATATTTTATATACATATATATATATATATATTATAACATTATAAACCTATAATATTATTAATTATATAATAAATTTAATAAAATTCAAAAATTATAAATTTAATTTAAATATTTAATCCTTTCGTACTAAAATATTTTAATATTTAAAAGATAGAAACCAACCTGGCTTACACCGGTTTGAACTCAGATCATGTAAGATTTTAATGATCGAACAGATCAAAATTTTTAAACTTCTGCATTTAAATTTTATCTTAATCCAACATCGAGGTCGCAAACTCTTTTTCTTATTTGAACTAAAAAAAAAAATTACGCTGTTATCCCTAAGGTAATTTTTTCTTATAATCAATAATATTGGATCATTTATTCATTTATAAATGTTTTAAATATAAAAAAAGTTAATTTTATTTTTCTGTCACCCCAACAAAATAATTAATTTTAATTTCAATTTTTTTTCATTAAAGAATCTTAATTAAATTAATTATAAAACTCTATAGGGTCTTCTCGTCTTTTTAATTTATTTTAACTTTTTAATTAAAAAATTAAATTCTATTTTTAATTAAGAGACAGTTTATATTTCATCCAATCTTTCATACAAGTCACCAATTAAGTGACTAATGATTATGCTACCTTTGTACAGTCAATATACTGCAGCCCTTCAATTATAAAATCAGTGGGCAGATTAGACTTTATATTATTTTCAAAAAGACATGTTTTTGATAAACAAGTGAATATAATTTTTTGCCGAATTCCTTTTAATTAATTTTATTAAAAATAATTATTTTAATAATTTTTTATATACTAATTTTACCATTATATCAAATCTTATAAAATTAAAAAATTTTGTTTTATAAAAATATAAAAATTTATTAAATTTTATTATTAATAAAATTATTTATAATAAATTAAATTTTTTTAACAATATAAATCATAAAAATTTTAATTAAATGCAATAAAATATTTATATAAATTTAAATTAAAGCTTATCCCTTAAAATATAATTTTATCTTACAAAAAAATTAATTAATTAATTTTTTTGTAAGATAAAATAAAATTAAATTTTTTTCTAAAAAAACTAGATATATTTAAAAACGATTAACATTTCATTTCCAATTAATTATGTAAAATATTTATGCTACAATAACTTTATTAATTAACTATCTCTTTTAAATTCGAGAATTTTTTCACTAAAAATTTTATTTAATAAACTCTGATACCCAAGATACATCAAATTAAAATTACTTTAAATTAATTTCATATTTAATTTTATTTCAAAATTCTTTCACAATACTAATTTATTATAAATTATTTAATTTTTTCTTTAAAAATACTTTAACCCCCCCTTAAAATATTTTTACTTAAATTTTTTTTTATTATAATATTAATTAATTAATTTTTCCCCTCAAATTAATTAATTATTTTAATATCCTTTCAATGTAAATGAAATACTTTAAATTCAAGCTCTAATTTGTTCTTTCTAGAAACACTTTCCAGTACCTCTACTTTGTTACGACTTATTCCAACTTATTTAATTATATGAAAGCGACGGGCAATATGTACATATTTTAATTTTTAATCATTTTATTAAATTAAATAAAATTACATTTAAATCCACTTTCAATTAATTTTTACAAATTAATATTCATTTAAATAAATTTATTGTAATCCATTATATTCTTAATTATAATCTGCATCTTGATCTGATTTAAATTTATATTATAATTTTAAAATATTAATTTTATTAAAAAATATTTTTTTAACAACGATATACAAAATTATAAATTAAGTAAATTTATTCGTGGATTATCAATTATTAAACAGATTCCTCTAAATGAACTAAAATACCGCCAAATTATTTAAGTTTCAATAAATAATTATTTACTATTTTAGTATTTTAATTTTAAATTTTAATAATAGGGTATCTAATCCTAGTTTTTTATAAAATTTATTAAATCATAAATATTAAATATAAAATTTTATTAAATTAAAATTTCACCTAATAATTTAAAATTTTTATTATATAATATTTTTATTAATTAATTACTAATAAAATTTAATTTAATTTTTGTATAACCGCAACTGCTGGCACAAAATTTGTTATTAATTAAAATATTACTAAATCTTAATTTCTTAAATAATTTAATATTAATTACTACTATATAAATATAAATTATTATCTAAATAATTTAAAATTAACACTAAAATTTATATGTAAAATAAATCTTAAATAAAATTATTAAACCATAAAAAAATTATTTATATGAAGATTTTTTTAAATAGATTTTTTTTTTTTTTTTTTTATATTAAAATATTTAATGTAAATTATTAAATTTTTAATATAAAAAAAAAAAAAAAAAAAAAAAAAGGCAATAGCGGTATCACACACGAGCGCCCGCGACGACGACGACGAGCCGGCACGATCGTGTGCGACCGGCTTTATTTGCTTTGCTTGACACCGCTCTATGCCTGACATGGTTTGGTTTCTGGAGGAATCTGTAACTGTTAAATATTCCATGTTGGTTTTAGAGCTGGTTTATGGAATTTTGCTACTTATTTTTGTTGAATTCGCTGCTAACTATAGAGTAAAGGGCACTTTGAATACCTACTTAGGTGACATAGTGATGGTGACATTGATCACGCTACCGCTAAGTATCAACGTTTTCAAACTAGAACGATCAGATTTTTACAGTGAAATTACTAGTAGGTAATCGGTAATCACGGCTGATTGGATAATAATATTTTACAACATGACTTCAAGCGGCTATAGTATCCGGTAATTATATCTCCGAGCCGTTTGGGGTTGAAACCTTCGGGCTGTGGGACCCGAATGCTCATGTTTGTTTAACGAAATCTCCAAACGGCTGGTTGACACTTCCCGTGGCCGTTCCATTCCGTGGGCTGGCCAGAGGCTGAGCATTGCCATACAACGTGGCAATGCCGCCAGTCTCTTGGGTACATTACCAAACGACACTCGACAGCGATGCGGAGGAATTTATCGACCCCATATTTTAGTTTGTTAATAGTTATAGATACGTATTTTAATTTTAATAGTTTGTTAGTTAATTTATTTATTTAGTATAAGAAGTTTATCCAGTGTATATATTTTAGTCCTCTTTAATAAATAAACAATTTAGACATGACCTTATATTCTTACATAGTTCGTGCCGATAAACGAGAACAACGCTAGTAATTTTCGTCAAATCCCTATTCAATGCCAATAAAAATCTGCTGTGTGCCATCTATGTAATTCATCCTATGAATATATGTATTTCCCGTTCCAAATCTCTTTCTATTAAACAGCGGCGTGCATGTGTAGAGAAACAAATTCTTTTAAGTTATCAAGTAGCTCATTTGTGGAGAGTACAGTCGAAGCACTCTCGATACAAAGGCATTATTAAATATAACTCAATATTTTATTCCGCTCCCCCGAGTTTCAAAGATGTGTGACAGTTGTGTGTGGCCACGAAAACAGCGACGATTATAAATACTGTGTCGATTTGAATAATGTTCTGCAACTTTAATAAGTGAACAAAATAGGTAAACAAATAAAATGTGCGGTCCTAAGCAGTGCTTTTACCGTCAATTAGAGGACGTAGTTTGACGAGCTATCCTTTACCTATGCTATTCGTCACTTATGTCAATAAAGATTTATAATCGTAGTTTATGAAATTGTTGCACAATGAGGGGTATTAAAACACGAGTGGGTGTTTTAATAGTATCACACGAGTGTTTTAATACCTAGTTATGTGCAGTTTCATATACTACTTTAGCTACTCTCATACAACCTATTAAATAATAGATCATAGCCTTTTTTTGCATTTTCATGCCATAAAGTCGTGATAGCATTTATCATATGTATTATTTTCTCGACTTTGCTGATTATGAGTCATTTCCGTCGCCACATCTAAAATATCGGGTGGAGTAAAATTTTCTTCACTTTCACTGATAATAGACATTAAAAAAAAATCCCACGAAATTCAGTACAACAAAACGTATGAATGGCGCCAAAACCCAATACATCACAGCACGTGCGCTAAAGCGGGCACTGCCATAGACAAATAAAAATTGGAATCAAAACTTTTTTGTGATCCTATAAAAATTGTGCACCCAGCATACGCGTACCATTAGAAAAAAATAATTGATGGAAACTCCTTGGTGATATTAACTTCTTGGATTTGCCCTGTATCGTAATGGTAAAAAAAATGTTTTATAACATTATTTTGTTAGAGAAAAGTGTTATAATATGATTCTATTTTTAAATTTCGACATTGTGTTTATAAAGTAAGTCAAAACTCGTTTTGAAGTTTATAATTCGAATTTTACGTTAAGAGAGTAGATAAATTATTATATATATTTACTGCCAAAGTAAGATTTTATCATATTTCAATCTGCTATCGAAAAATTAAAGCACTTTTTTTGGAAGTCAGCATAGATTCTATGCTGGTTTTTCCTCCATGTCACAGAAAACTTCCATGTTGGCAACGTGAATTCTCGCCATGGCGTCCATGTGAAGTGCCCTTACGATACAAAACTCGCGTGCTTCATAGCTTCACGTCATAAATTCAATGAATATTTGAGCATACGCGTCCCAGCCCACCGGACGTCATGCCGTCATTTTGACGTCGCCTCGTTATAAACAACGCGCGGCTCCGGGTGGCTGTGAAGTTTCTTTTTTACCCGACTGCCAAGGAAGGGTTATGTTTTTCTGGCGTATCTTGTATGTTTGTAATTTTTTTTATTACCTCGTATCTTTCAAACGGCTGGATGAATTTAGACAGTTAAGATATCGTTAGATTTGTCTATAACCCGAGTGTCCTTAGATAAAAAAAATAAAATGGCGGATTTTTGGCGCTAAATTGTAAGTCGTTTTTTTTTACCAAACTTTTTTCTGACATCTACAATAATCGTCATATTTCAGCCAATCTATACAGAACTTTAATGAATTATAGACTTAAACCTTCCTCATGAATCACTCGGTCTATTGGTGAAAACCGTTTGGAAATCCGTTCGGTAGTTTTTGAGTTTATCGCGTTCACACAGACAGACAGACACAGCGGGGGAAATTGTTTTATAATCAGTAAGGGTTTATTGATTAATTTATAGAGATATTATTTAATTTATTGGTCAAATGATAACTTAAATTTTCATATCAACTGTTCCTCCCTTTTCACCCCGAAAGAGGTTGATTAAAAAAAAAACATCTTCAGTCATGTTTTTCGTCATTTAATGTATATATTACTTTTGACTTAATCCAGATACGCTGTGAAACCCTCCCCAAAAATTAATTACTCCCTTTTGCTGGTCGATTTTCGAAAAACCCAAAAACTATGTCTATGTTTTTTTTTTGTTAAAAGTACCATTTTTCAAGTTAACAGGACAGCGCGCTAAAATTCTTCCATACAATCTTTAGCACCCCCTAAAATTCCTTTGACGGGTAGTTTTGAAAAACTACATAATGACAAACTTTATTATTCATTTAAGAATGTATTCGTGCTAAGTTTCCAGTTTATTAACTTATGAGATAAGATTTTTCATACAAGGGAAATCCTCCTTCTCGCCCCCTTTAAAGGACGAATTTTCAAAAACCCCTTCATAGACTTCGCCTACATTATAAAATGAACCCTTGTACAAAAAATCTGATATGTCAGTTATTCAGTCCTTCGCCCGCGATTTGATTCGCGTGGATTTCGTATTTTCCCCTACTTTCATAACACCCCCTTTAAATGGATTATTATTAATTATAGATTAAGATCTATAATATTTATTTATACATTAGTATAAGTAGATATGTTGCGCCGACCCCAAATAAATTGGGATTAGGGCAGGAGAATGATGATGAAGTGTATTCGGGCCAAGTTTCAAGTTTATAGATCAAAGAAATAATTTTTTTTATACAAACTGTAACCCCCCTTTTCACCCCCAATTTCTATTATTTGGCTTATAGTCAAGTCATAGGTAGTCAAATATTATTTTACCAATTTTCCAGTTAATCAAGCCACGCAGTAAAACCCTCCCCTGTAAAATTGACTACACCTTTTCACCCCGTTAGGGAAGATTTTTGAAAAACCCTGGTATACGTTATTTTTTATTTATGGTTTTAAGTATAAATATCGAGTTTTGAGTTATTCAGACCGCGCGTTAAAATTCTTCCATATAAACTTTAATACCCCTAACTCTCCTTTGAGGGGTAGTTTTGAAAAACTAATAATGAAAAACTTTATTGCTTACGTAGGCCAAGTTTCAAGTTTATTAACCAAATGAATTAGATTCTTTTCATATAAACTATATCGCCCCTTTTTACCCAACAAGGGGTTAGTTATTGAAAGATCGCTTTTGACGTTTCCATTATTTGACTTATAGGTATTTCTACCAATTTTCGAGTTAATCAAACCACGCAATAAAATCATCCCCTCTAGAAATTGATTACCCCTTTCCACCCCGTTAGTGGTAGGTTTTTTGGAAAACCCTGATACACGTTTTACTTTATTTCCAATCTTTAGTATAAATACCGAGTTTCAAGTTAATCGGACTGCGCGTTAATTTTTTTCCATACAAACTTTGATATACCCCAGTCCTCCTTTAGGGGGTAGTTGAAAAATACTGTAAATGACAAACTTTATTCTTTACTTAGATGAGCATTCGTGTCAAGTTTCAAGTTTATTAACTGAAGAAATAAGATTTATCTAATAAACGAAATCACCCCTTTTTACCGCCTTAGGGGTAGAACTTCTAAAATTCATTCCTTAATAGATGCCTACACTGTATAAGGTATCTATGTGAAAAATTTCAAGTCTCCAGGTCCAGCGGTTTGGATTATGCGATGGTATATCAGTCAGTCAGTCAGGACTTTGATGTATACAGATTTAAGATTTGTTTACAATAAAAAATATTAGTTAGGTACTAACTAAATTTTCTTTAGTTTGAGGAATTTCTTAAAGAACAGGAATGAGAACTTCCTCGTACTAGCAACTGACAACTTTTTTTTCTACAAAAACATCTCTTCACACGACACTAAAAACAAAAGAAACTCCACCCAATTTCAACGACACACGTCACACAATGCATTCCTCCGCTCAACCTAAAATCAAAGATATTTTTAATCAGCACATACCTACTAATACGTATAGTCCGCTGATTGGAGCTGTTCCTTTGATGGCGGATCAAAGCGGCCTGATCACTCGATAGTTAGATCGACGAGCATTCTCACTTGCCGTAGGCTATGGGTACGTCGGGATATTTTTAGAGCAGTTTGTGTTACTGTGGTTGGAGGATGTAGGTGTTGATGAAATAGAGATAAGAAAGTTCAAGCTGAAATAGGTTGCCTATTTATTTAGGCACTGACAAAAGTTTTTTTATGCGAATGATTGACGCACTTACCTACAGGCTGGTCAACGACCCCTTGATGGGAAATGGCTACCGCTACACTAGCAACAATTGGAAGAAACATCGGCTCGAGCTCCTAGACATGGCATTGGCGACGTAAGATTGGTGGATGCCAAGCTTCACAGCTTGGCTCATCGCCGCAAGGTTGCCTGCTTATCGGTCTTCTACAGATTGTACTTCGGTGAGTGTGCTCGAGAACTCCACGATCTCATTCCGCCTGCCCCCTTTTTACCATCGGACATCTAGACGCACTGCAGGTTACCATCCCTACCTAGTTGCTATTCCACCAATTCGCACTAAGCGTTTCCAAATGTCTTTTGTGATGCGCACAGCAAAGGAGTGGGACTCTCTGCCTGCGTCTGTGTTTCCGAACGCATACAACCCTGATCTCTTCAAAGTGAGAGTGAACAGGCTTCTTCTGGGTAAGCTCGCTCCATCGTCGACTTTGCCTCTGTCATCTCTGACCTAGACTAGAGTCAAGAACAAACCTATCTCAAATAAAAAAAATAACAAACATCGAATATTTCTTTCAAACAGATAAGTAGGTACCTAAATGGCAATGTGGCAACATTGTGTTCCTGGACGACTTTCTTACAGTAGGAGTTTGAGTACGTAATAAGAAGATACTATTATCATAATTGCTTAATGCTGGTTTTCCCTAACACTAGGCTACACATGACGCCGTTGGATTTTCAAATTTCGGCGCTCAGCCGAGAGTAGAGAATGCAACAGCGCGCTTTTATTTAGGCATTAATTTACGTGTCGCCTAGTGAAGTGAAAACGTTCATAACTAGTTTATTATGTAAGTAAGTACTTAAAAATGAAACGCTTGAAATTGAAGCACATTTTTATTCAAGCAATAATTTTAATAAACGAGATAGCCCTTAAAAAAGTTAATAATGGTCCTAAAGCAGCCTTGGTCCACAGGATGGGTCCTGTTTATCCCGTTAATTGCTTTTTCAGGCATAAAAATAAGCAAAATAAACAGTTTCATTGTACAGAATTAAACATTAAAACAAGGTCAGAAAAATAAAAAGGTTTTTATTTGCTGAAAACTCTGAACTTAGACCTTAAACGGATTACGGATGAAAATTATAACGTAAATGAGTTTACACTGGAATTTGTAAAATGTTAATTTATGAACCTAATTATGTCTTATTTTGTCTAAGTTTATATTTTGAAGGAACTATATAATGCCGTTTATTAATTTTCTGTTACAATAATTTATTATCGTTAAAGAATATAGCTTTAATTATTTAAACATTGGTAGCCTATAAGATAAGTAGAAGTCTTACCTATTTAATAAGATCATGCTTAATACCTGTTATTGTGTAGGAACTGGATTAATTTTGTTTGAATGTTATGTTTTGAAAATTAACACTCCGTCAGATCAGCCTACTGCTATCGTGAAACTTAACCGATTTCGGCCGTCTATTCGATGGATGGACGTCAGTGTCAAAACAGGCCGATTTTCTCGATTAACGCCAGACTCAGGCGATAGATCACGCCACAGATTTTAGGAGAGATCGGGTTGATAGACGTCGCTCGTCGACATAGCTATGGCTTAAACTGATGGTTAAACTGCTATACTTTCTCTTTGGATGGATCATGTGAGGACGTAAAAAGACCTTTAACTAGCATCATAGTCCTTCCGTAAACATCTTTAACAACATTGAAAAAAGAAGGATAGAAAAGAGAATGTTGACTATAGGAATGTAATTTATTCCCTTGGTTATTAAAATTTGTGTAAAGAGCGTTAGCGAAAAAGTCACGTAATTTTGACCCGTATTATAGGATTTTGGTACTCTCATAATGTGTGTCGAAAAATATTGACAAGGCACAAGCGAAACCGCGAGAACATGTAGTCAATTTATGCTAACATACTGTCACTAATATTTTCTAAAAATAACTAAATTACGGTCTAACGCAGCTGCCTGTGGTTTATCCTTTTTAGGTTAAAAAGCCCATACGTGAATATATTAGTAGGACGCTGTATTTTATGTCAAAGACCCAAATATGTGAGGTTGTGGCAAGCGGTAGGGTTGCCATCGACTCAAGTGCACTGTTAAAATATGTAAAATATTATGGCAACATTATGTAGAAAACTTTTCTCTTGATAAAGGTGTGCTGCTTAGGAATTCCGCTTTCATTAAATATTGCAAAGTTTTTATTAAGATATTTTAAGTTGCTCCTTCTTTATAATGTGGCGTTGAAAGTGAAAAGTGGTCGGAGTTGCTAGTCCGCTGTTGAGAACTGGAACTATGTACTTCGTTTTAACCTCAAGAGTCCAGTGCTAATTACGCTTTTGGATCACGCAACTTAATATCTTCATCATAAAAAGAAAGGTTTAAACGTTCTAATAAGAATCACAGTTTGTCATTAGTAATTCTATCGCATAGCAACATGATTACCTACGTAAAAGACATAAAAGTGTTGCTGGGAAGTTTATTGCGCCACTCCCATCTCCGGCTCAACCATTGGAAAGTAGAATAGCTATCCTCTGAGTTTGTCCTAACCTATCGTTGCTACCAAAATAATTATTGTGATACAGTCCACCCCTCTAGCACACCACTGATGCTCAAAGTACCTCATTAAGTACATTTTATAATAAACATAGGAATAAAATCCACAAAACTCTCCGAACTGCTTCACGTTCTGCTTACACCACAAAACACAAGCGTAATAGCGTTCCCTCCTCAAACGTCGGCGAGTACAAAATAATCACGGCGTCACCCGCACTCGCTCCTAAACTCGACGGACACTCGGATATTGGATGCAGGTCCGACATACATACGGATTTTTATATAAAAATGTGAGCGCAAGGCATGAGAGGTAGCGTTTACAACGTTGCGACTGGAATTCAAACAACCGAAGTATCAAATCTGACTAGACATTAGTGGGAAATTACATAATCGAAGGGTTTCTTCGGAGAAAGTCGGCAGAGCTTGTGGAGACATCATTTTTTTATTTAGGTGTACAATCACAATATTACAGAATATAGAAACCCAAGGCGTTATACATGCTCAGTGCAGTTTACGAAGTGAAATGTATCATAAATATAACAAACACAATTAGGTATGTAGGTTAGGTAAAATTCAATTTAAAAAATATATATAAACTCGAGAAAATAACAGAGATATCATCAAACTGCTGATAATATAGTATGCCGGTGATTATTTACAGTTCCAACTAATATGATTTTTAGTAGTACGTACCTATATCTACATTGCGATAGGCTAACTTCATAACGTATTTGATTAACCCGTCAAACGTCCGACTACTACTAGAAGCTGTGCATGTGAGCGCTCAACGGTTTTCACGATTATATTTATTGTCGTTTCGAGAGTATTTTGCTTATGTACCTATTGGTGTTCATACGACGTTTGAAAGGCTAAAGAATATTAGCATTCAAATGGACAATGTGACATACTTATTTATCAAAATATGACATTGGTCACCTTTTCGCGACAGGTGCTATCCTACTGTGTGTTCAATAAAGCACTAAAACTCTATTAGCAATTTGTTAAAAAAAAGTTCGGACGGTCGCCTGTCGATTTTATTAAATAGGTCCAAGGTTTCACAATTTTTATTAAATCATATTTTAGTACCTACGTATGATTTGGAAACCCTCAAAAAGTGTGCGTCTCGCGCCACACATCTCACACGGCCGATTATTTATTGAATTGTGCGAAATCTGCCGCCAACGAATATTCGCTTTGATGTGACGCAAAAGGATTGTCTTATTTCGCTGCCGGCTTCCGAGGCCCTACCTACCGCAGTTCAGTACAGCTACTGGCATGCCAGTGCTGGTATGCCAGTGCTGCATGTAGTGCGGAGTTTCAGCCAATTATTCCTCCACAGAGTGGAATTAACTAGGTTATAGCATAGTGAGACTTTTAGATGCATACGGCTTTCAGCTTTTATTTTGAGCTTGAGGGGATGGCACTAATGATAGTTGACATTCAAGCGAAATGCATCACTTTGAATTTGAGGATTTTTCACGTAGGACAGTCTCGTGTTGGATTATTAAGTTAAAGTTGCGAGCGGAGTGAATGTGGCGCACGGAGGTGTGGCGCACGGAGATGTGGCGCACGGAGGTGTAGCGCACGGAGGTGTGGCGCACGGAGGTGTGGCGGGTTTTGAACGCGGATTTTTTCTAGTGTTTAAGTAAATCAGCCTTCGAATACTTTATCATTGTATCCTACGTATTGGCATGAGCAAGCTTCGTATTAAGAAATGAGCCCGTCAGCAAGGGTGGTCGTCTGACAGCCCAGAGTGCGCTGGACCTAGGCAAATATCGCTCCTCGTAGAGTTACTTCATGAAATACCCAAGAAAGTACGCCCTGTATAATTCTCTAAAGGTAAAATATTTGCAACGTCCGCTAGGGTTACAAGTCCAAATATTATTTAAGCATGAAACATGTATGAATCAGCCACCGTTTATGATAATTTGTGCCGTTGACTCATTTATTCGTAAAGCCGAAGTTAAGGCACCCCCTAAACTGACACTTAATAAGTCTTCGCAATGTTAACGACGTGAAAAAGGGTTGTTTAACTTTAGGGGTCGAAGTCATACCTAAATAATTAAGATACGCCCGAGAATTATTATATTTCCATTTTTTCACCCGTTTAGGTATTGGATTGGTGAGTGGTTGAAAGTTTGGTAATCAAGAGTGAGGTAGATTCTTGGTCTAATTAATCGTAATAAAATTTTGTTACAGTTTATGATAAGCCATCCATCCATCCATCCCATTCCTTTATGATAAGTTCTGAATAGCTTATCTTAAGGAATTTCGAACTGTCAATGGATTGTGTAGAACAAGGTCATGGGGCTGTGTTATTCTCCCCATCTAACCACAAGAGAGTTATCAAGCATGATTGACAATTGTAAACAAGCATATTACAAACAAGATGATTATATCCAAGATAAGAATGTTTGGAAACATGCTGGTCCTGCTCCATAGGACAATCTAGAGTCTAGACCAAATCAAACTGGTTGCTAATTAAATTGTAATTGTTGTTGTTGTGTATAATTTATTATGTTGTATGATAGTGATTTTACATTCTGTGATTACTTTGGCTCACACACTGACTTATTATTACTTGTTAAAATTTTAGGAAAATCATTCAGTTTTACAATGTTTGTGGAATATGTTAGCACCGTGTATCTAACACATATTTAATTTATCTGTCATGTCATTGCTTCATTTTTAATTGTGTTTGCCTATTGTGGTGTAGTAATTTTATTCTAGGTGCATCGTCTTCACATATAATTATATAATACATGTACTTATACAAATATTGTAAAACATTTTAAAAGAGTAACGGTGGAGTTTCTTGCCCATTCTTCTCCATACGAAACTACCTTTTGGAAGAGGCGACTAGAATCAATTTTGTTAATTTTGACGTTCAATAGTGCCTTTTATGTACCTATTTGAAATATATGATTTGAGTTTGACTTTGAACACTGAACAGATCGTGAACAGTTTATTTGGCTTCCAGCCTATGAGCGACTGATGAGTACAGCAGTGTACAGTCACGAGCATGCAGTAACAGTTACGCAAAATTTAAAAGCGTTTTTCTCGTGGAAATAGCACATTGAGAAAAGGCCTACCCCATAAGTTTCAATAATACTATTTTCGTAATAACATCAAATAAATTTCAATAACAGACATAGCTTGCAGAGTAAGCAAACTAAAGTGGCAGTGGGCTGGCCATGTTTATCGAAGGACCGATGGCCGGTGGAGCAGACGAGTCCTGGAGTGGAGACCGCGTATCGGCAAGAGTAGTGTGGGACGCCCCCCAGCTAGATGGATCGACGACCTTAAGAAGGTGGCTGGGACAGACTGGATACGAAAGGCGGACTGGATAGGACAGGGTGTTGTAGCGCAGCCAAAAAGAGATAAAAAAATCAAAATATTTTATTTCACATAGCCTACATGGGCTCTTATGAAACGTCAGAAGCTAGGTGCACGTTTCCAGTTGGTCGTTTCCTATGGAGAAGAACCGGCAAGAAACTCCACAGTTACTCTTTTAAAAATAAATGGCTTTTACAACGTTAGACGAGAGAGGCATATGTCCAGCAGTGGACATAGGCCGAATGGATAGGCTGAGTTGATTGAAAATTCAATATTTTAGGAGAAAATCGTTTTGAATCGTCTGTGAGTAAGTGTTCGTATGTAATAGGGTAGGTATGTAACATACTGATAACAGATTGATTCAATAAAATTTTCAATTCCATTCCGTCAGTAGGTAGGAAAGAAAAGAAATAAAGAAATTACAAGAACAAGCTCGTCGTGGAAGTTAACGCGAGTGAGTTGGGAAGCACGAGTTTTTCATTATCAATCATTCATGGAGTCATTCTTTGTGGAGTTTTATGAACTTTCCCGAAAAAAGTTAAAGATGTGGACTTTTAAATGTAAAAATTGTTAAAGTCGCAACTGGGTCAGAGCCATTAAAGAGTGGGAAAAACATTAAAAATTTTGCTTAATATTTTTGAAGTTCATAATTGGGAAGGATTTTTTTTCAAATCTTAAATTTTTCTCTTAGTTATAATAATTTTCCTACGGGTACGGTTTTTATGTTTCTTGGTTGAAATTCGAGTTTTTAGTCAGTATTGTAAATTGTTGATTTTAGACTTGGTTAGAAAAAAACTTAAAAAAAAAAACAACCAACTTCCAAACTTTTTAGTTATGGTCCAACCTACCCCACACCAATTCGTATACCGCTACTAGCTATATAAACAACAGTGACAGGAAGTATTATAATATCATCAAAACATGTAAACAAATTGGATTAAATAATAGGTAGGGGAAAAAGTTTCTTCGCATTTTTTAAGAAAATTCAAAACATTTTTTAATATAGTTTATTCACATTTAACTAAAGTATGTAGGTACCATTTTGTTCGATAACTTTTTGCCATCTTGTAGGTAGGGACATGATCCCATTGCTATAGAAATTTTGGGACTTCTGATCAAAATACCGCGACAAGTGGTTTTGGCAGTCCTGTCGTGATGTTAACCTGACACTGCCTAAAGAATTCTGAAGAGACCGAAACAGGTGGAAATCTGAAGGTGCAAGGTCAGGACTATACGGCGGATGCATTAACACCTCCCAGCCAAACTCTCTTAATTTTTGCTGAGTGGCTAAAGATGTGTGAGGTCTAGCATTATCATGATGAAAAACCACACCCCTTCTGTTGATTAATTCCGGCCGCTTTCTCTCAACTTCTTGCTTTAATCTCATCAGTTGTTCGCAGTAGAGTTCAGAATCGATGGTCCTGCCTGGTGGTAACAGCTCATAATGAATAATGCCCTTCCAATCCCACCACACACACAGCATCACCTTGTTGCGAGTTAACCCGGGTTTCACCACAGTCTGTGAAGCCTGACCGGCCTTTGACCACGACCTTTTTCACACGTTCTTGTCGTACGTGATCCACTTTTCATCACCAGTTATCAGCTTCTTTAAAAATGGTTCGGTTTCATTACGTCGTAATAAGGAATCACAAATGAGTACACGGTTCATTAGGTTTCTTTCAGTGAGCTCGTAAGGTACCCAAATATCGAGCTTTTTTGTGTACCCAGTTTTTTTCAAATGCGCCAAAACTGTTTTGTGGTCAATTCCCAGTTCTTCAGCTACGTCGTAACTACTGATATGCCGATCTTGCTCCACTTTTTCAAAAATGGCATCCATTTTATCCGTAATAGGGCGACCAGAGCGACGTGCATCTTTGACATCCAAAGGACATGCTCGGCGTCCATACATCGTCCGCCTAAGAAGCAACAGAGAAGTGAATTTACTTTCTGTGATCTAAATAATGCTTATAATCAATTGAAACTAAATTAAAATCACGGACACTTCTGAGCATTTAAAAAAATCCAAAACACTTTCGAATTTTGAGGTTATATTAGGCCAATAGAAACATACTAACTTAGCGTTTATTAGTGAAAATACATTGGATTTTATCTTTAAACGTTTCATTACATAATATTAGGTGGTCAGAACTATTCGTTCTTTATACTAATTTATTAGTAGTTATGATTAGATTAGGGCTATGGACTGTTTCATTTTTGTGTGACTTACGAGTAAGTATTGCATTTTACCACGAATATAAAATCTCGCTTGTTTACCCAAAAGTCAAACTGTCATCTGTCAATGATGACACTGACATGTTGATGTTGCTCGTTTGACACAGCACTGAGAGTGCAGAGTTTTGTAATTACGGTGCACACTATAGGTACCGCTGCGTACAAAGACTTGGCTGTATGAGCTACAATGCCCCTTGCCTATTCAAAACGTCAAATTGAAACAAAAAATAATGGCGCCGGGGAATAAGACGGAAGTGAGTTACTTTTTAAAATGTTTTCGAAATTCTGAAGTGTCCGTTCTATTGTAATAATTGTAACGTAAATTATAAAAAAACTAGTAATTACTGTAAAGGTTTCATACGTGTTGATTCATAGGCCATTTTTAACAATGTCCTTTACGGATTGAAAACGCTTAAACCAAATTTGTGCTACTCTCACAGACACTGCACCAGGTCCATAAACATCGCAAATTTTTTTCGCGGCTTGCGTTGCATTTTTACCTTTTTTGTAGTAAAATTTTAAAATGTATCGAATTTCTTCATTAGATTCACTCATCTTGACAGTACGTAAAACGAATGAAAATCACACATTTTCCTAATTTGAATTTGGAATTATGTTCTTTAAAATTTAAACTTTCAATGATACCAAAACCAGCCAGATACAAATAGTATAGCCAAAGAGATTTTATTACAAGTTCATACATACTATAATGCGAAAAGACTTTTTTCCCTAACCTGTATTATCGAAGCTATCTCAAAAACTACCCCAGAAAAGTTAATAAAATTTATATAAGGCCACCGCGCAAGCTTCCTCTACCAAATGAAAAATAATTTTCAAAATCGGTGCACAATTGACGAAATATCGATGAACATACATAAAAAATAAAATACATACAGACGAACATATTATAACCTCTTCCTTTTTTGAAGACGGTTAAAATTATAACAAGGATTGGAAATGACTGCAAAAAGTATAGAATCTCGTATTAAATCGGAACAAAACGATTTTCATATTATTTTTATCTTGCAAGCGTATGATGACGGATGGGGGCGATATATTTTTACACGGAGGAGGTGCGATGCGATTCAAGCCACATGTCATGAGCGAGATACATACGGTTGCAGTGGAGCCACTAAACGCACGTTTTCCTCACAAAATAACTTTTGACAATAAAACTATTAGCTAGTAATAGTAACCTAGAGATCGCAAAAGATAGAGAGGTTTGGAAGGAAAAGGGAAAGCCTTTACCCAGCAGGTCACAATGTAGGCTAACAAAAAAAATAGTAATTTTCAAAATGCCCAACTGGTAAACGGAAGAGACGTGTCTCGATCTTGGTGGCTGATCATAAGAAGGTCTTGAGAGTTTGTTTAGTAGCTATTATTATAATATTGGCATCCTCTTCCAACAAAAACCCCTAAACAATAAAATAATGCGCACTAAAACGATAAACCTTCCCTATCTCAGTCGATCTTCAGATCAACGTATAAACAGCAGATTTCGTGGCCACATACTAAATAGGGCACGCGGTGCGACGCGGCGCCTGTGATAAATTGCAGCTCTCGCTCATCTGTCACTGATCCCCACTGATAGTAAATACTTAGCTCACATCGAACTGTACAAGCTTGTGCTCATTATTGGTGGGAACCTAGTTCCTAGTATTGATTTTTGAAAACTTTTCTTTTATGGAAAAGTTTGGTATTTGGTTTTTTTGGTGGAACATTGTAGAGTAGCCGTCAGCGTATGCCGAGATGAGATAGTGATATTCCTTGACAGTCACTTGTAAACTATCTGATGTAGTCAGGTAACAAGGGTAATACCTACTTTTCAAAGAAATCGTACCGTGACAGTTCGTGACAGTTCGTGACAGTTCGTGACAGTTCATGACAGTCGTTGTTTGTTGGACCTCAGTCTATGGCTAACAACTGGGGCCAGAAAAAAGTTTGAATACGCGAAGGAGATACAGAAAATATATTTCTGTCTTGTTTACTCTTAGTACGGGTAATAAGTAGGTCCTGGTCTCATTAGTATTATTATTTAGTGACTAATTGTCTGCACAGACTATGTCTACGTGAAAATACATTTCCGTCCATAGACCAAACTTTTATAGTTTGCCGATGTTACCCACCTCGGGCTTAATTTGATCTTAAGCATTTATTTATTTATTTAACAGTTTATGCACACACATATGTATAAGTAGACAAGAAGAAAGGAACAGAAAAATACGTACAAAAGTGATGCTTATTAAAAAAAAAAATTCTTCCAGCATACCTGCGATAGGAAAGTAGATAAAGAGATGTAGACACCGTGTGACCAGAGTATCTCGTAGCATTTCTTTGAATGCATGTTTGTACAGGGAACTCTACTCTTATTGCTTTCAAGAAATATGGTACGGTATAAATATAGAATATTCAGGACACAGAATCCTCCTTTAATAATGCAAAGCCTGGCAATACACCAGAAAAACGCTAAGCTTAAGAATAAAAATGACTAGCGTCTAAAGCTCCTTGAATATTTTTATTTCATAGGAGCAAGAGAAACACAACCACAGCTTATTGCGTTTAACATAATTCCAATAAGAAAATCAAAGAGCGATTCAAAACTACAATTTTCTTTTAAGAGTTAAAATATTTTTTATAAATTGTGAAAAGAAATATCGTTTTGTTAGATTCTCAATTAGCAAATGGTTCGGAGAGGCTCAAATGAAGACGACAGGACCCTGGAAGCACCTTTTTGTTTCACTACGCCAGTTGATTTGCTGACAACTTTTATTTAGACTTAAATTGTTTGTTGTAGGCGTTTTTGTGTAAGGTAAGTATTTGCCTTTAGAAATGGGAGAAAAATTACTTTGGAATATTAATCAACAGAGTAACTCAACTGCCCTGGATGTATTTTGTTGTTGTGTGTAAATTATACTTCTTATGAAAGTTTTTCATAATTATCTCTATAGTTAATCCTTTATTCTTAAATCATTAAAACAAACAATTCCAGTAACGTAAAATAAACAAATAAGTTAAAATCATAACACTAATTTGGTTTTGCCGTAGTCGAGTAAATATACACAAACGTTCCACTTAGGTGCACGTACCTACCAAATCAACTTTAATCCTCCCGACTCAGGTTTACAAAACAAACATCTCAAATTCGATGCGCCGCATGTAACTGCACCCCAGTGAAATTAAACGCAATCAGAGCGCAATATCTTTGACGTGTGTTCCGTGCGCGTGACGAATGATGACTGACGTGTGACAGCGCGCGGGTTACGAGGTAACCTCGGTCCCCCCACCCCACTTGTCACGCGTTCCGCTATATTAAATTCTTTGAAGTGTGGTATGGAAATGTTAGTGGATGTTTCAAATTAAATTAATTTTGGGATGGGATCGGGAGGGTTGAATTATAGCAGTGCTAATTGGTTTGTTTTAAAGTTGATCAAAATATCTAGTAGGTAACTTTATTGTCTAGTTGCGTGGGTATTTAGCTATTCAAATAGCTTTAGCAATAGGTTTGTACTAAAGCAAGATACATAAAAAAAATCTCATCCTTTTAACGATATGTATATCGCCAAAGGCATTTAGAATTCCAGCACATAGTGATCGCAGTTTCCCTCAAAAGAGTGCTTCAATAAAAACAGTTGATTGCGAATTGGAAATCATAAACTTGAACAAACGAATAAAAACTATTGTAACTGCCCACAATGGGTGTATAATCCATTTATTTCATTAACTCTATCTGATTCTTCGAGCTATCTTCATGTTGTTGTGCTAATTTGATCTTTATGTGGTTAGAATTGGGTTGAGAATTTATTGTGTGTTTGAAGAATTGCTCTCTATTGGCCGTCCGCGGTGTTGTAGGGATTTCAACGTTGGTTGAGCGCTTACTTGAGTTTAGTCTTAGATTTCAAAGTTAAGGAAGAGTTGGATTAAGACGACAGCAAAGTGAGAGCTTTTGGCTTGAGTCTTTGTAACTATTTCGAAGCGGCCATTTGTCTTAATAAGTTTTTATTGAATGAAATCTATTAGGACACAAGAAATGATAAAAAACTATTATTATTATTACTATGTCATATAATATATATATGTTACTATTAAATAAGACTTTTTCAAGACAGCAGCCAGGAAAGCGACCAGAAGTATTCATAAACTCAAAAAAAAAAAAAAAAATGAGACGCTTCAAGAAAAAAACCAGTGACTCAACATTTCAAGAAGAAACTCCTTTTGAACTTGCTAATGAGCACACAATTACCTAGCTTCATACCCTGGCAAAACGCCGAAAAATTCTAGAATGTAGTAATCAAGGATAAACCTCCACAATTCTCAGATAAAAAACGTCTTAATTCTTCGTCTAAGCCTATTATTACCGTATCCAGTATTAACATAATCCAAGCTTGGCGGCCCGCCAGAAGTCTAAACGCGTTTGGCTGTATTGAGATTTACTATCTGAACGGTTCTAGCTCTGTAGCGAAGAGTTTCCGAATCGAACCAAATTGCTTGCCTTTTTTCCTTTTTCGTTGAGCGCTAATTAGTTTCGGTCTCTTTTGAGTCCATTATAGGAATGCTGGATATAGTTCTTCGGGTCAATTGACTTACTAACGCTGGGGAGAGAAAATTAGCACTAGGGGCATAAGTACGAGTATGATAGATTCCTTTTTCAGGACATTTTTCGAGTATTTTTAACATTTTTGTTAATCTCTCCAAAGAGCCTAAACTTGCCGTACGTAATGTTCTGTTTATAAACGTGCCGTACGTAACGTACTGTTTATAAACGTGCCGTACGTAACGTACTGTTTATAAACGTGCCGTACGTAACGTACTGTTTATAAACGTGCCGTACGTAACGTACTGTTTATAAACGTGCCGTACGTAACGTACTGTTTATAAACGTGCCGTACGTAACGTACTGTTTATAAACGTGCCGTACGTAACGTACTGTTTATAAACGTGCCGTACGTAACGTACTGTTTATAAACGTGCCGTACGTAACGTACTGTTTATAAACGTGCCGTACGTAACGTACTGTTTATAAACGTGCCATACGTAACGTTCTGTTTATAAACGTGCCGTACGTAACGTTCTATTTATAAACGTGCCGTACGTAACGTTCTGTTTATAAACGTGCCGTACGTAACGTTCTGTTTAACAATCTTAAGCAATCCGTTAGAATGCTTTACTAACAGAGTATGGCGATGTGTACCTACCTTGTTAGTAACTAAAGATACGCGCACTAGCGCAGTACAAATCACTTCAACAAACTAAAATACATTCAAAACCCATACAACGATTTTGATCGAAACACACGCGATTCTAAAAATCTCTCGATAAAACCATTCACTTTACCATTTTAAACTTCATCGCTCATCAAAAAACTATAAAATTGAAAAAAAAACAATTCGTCCAATGTGCTCAATGAATACCGACATCAATTGCTAACACAAAGCCCTTTCAGATTTATTTCCACCGCGGTAACTAACGACTAACGCAAACCAATTACGAAGGTAATTAAAAATGACTTAGCTGATAGTTAGGCCCGATAACCACACTTTAACTTTATTTGTTTCAGTCCGCAGTAACTGGAAAAAATGTGTTTTCATCTGGATTACATTGTGGGCTGGGAGCTAGGGTACTTTTGTTTATTTCATCGTTTTCAACAAACTAGTGAATCGAAAAATCTTTTATCTACACTCATATCGTAAAATTCGAATTATAAACTTCAAAACGAGTTTATACTGGCAAACTTTATAAACATAATACTGAAATTTAAAAATAGAATCATATTAGAACACTTTTTCTCTAACAAATTAATGTTAGTTAGTAAATATTTTTTTACCATTACGACACAGGGCAAATCCAAGAAGTTAATATAACCAAGGAGTTTTCATCAATTTTTTTTTTTCTAATGGAACACATATGCGGGGCGCACCATTTTTATAGCATTACAAAAAAGTTTTGATTCCAATTTTTACTTGTCTGTCGCAGCGCCGCTTTAGCGCATGCGCGGTGATGTGTTGGGGTTTAGCGCCATTCATACGTTTTGTTGTACTGAATTTCGTGGAACTTTTTTATTCTTGGTTAAAAATATCTGATATCAGTGAATGTGAAGAAAATTTGACTCCGCCTGATATTTTAGAAGCGGCGACGGAAATGACTCATAATCTTAACTGCAAAGTCGAGAAAATTGTAATGCTATTCGACTTTATGGTATGGCAAATGCAAAAAAGACTAAAGGCTAAGGGCATCTTTTTATCGGTTCAATCCCAATGTATGAGAGTAGATAAAATGGTGTATGAAATTGCACATAACTTAGTATTTAAACACTCGTGTGATACTATTAAAAACCTCGCCTACAGATCGGTTTTTATACACACATTCGTGTTTTAATGCAACAGTTTCATAAACTACTATTTTGTGATGATCAAATCTCTGATCAGACAACTAGTTATTAAAAGTAAAATGTTATCGTTTGACCTAAATCACAAGAAACAATTTATTACTTTACACAAGACGGGCTGAATGATTTAAACTTTAACTATTAGCTTTGACACTTATGATTAAAGTTCTAAACAACTTCTTCAAATTAAATTTGATTCTTATTCTAAGTAAATGTTGACAGCATTTAGCCTTCTAACTTATTAGCTATGATGTGAATGTGACAACCGTATATAATTTTCAAAACCCGTCGTAATTCAGCATCATAAAACTACAGTTTCAAATTACAAACTACGGCTGATTAATTCATTCAATCAATCAAAGCGAATCAAAATTAATGCTGTAACGTGCGCATATCATTCACAGGTCTATTATTCACCAATCATCAATCGTTCCACAATTAATGATTCCGTCAGATCCGCTCTTTGTTTCACTATTTTGTAAATTAATAGTTGCCTGTCTCTTGGTCTATGCGGTACTGCGGCCCGTAGTCAAGTGATGGGACACATCGAGGAGAAATAATCGAATGGTTTGAAGTCGAGTGTGGAGGACGCTCATTTGTCGGGGTGGTGCGGGAAGTTACAGGGCGACTGTATTTTAGAACGTTGTTGTGTTCTGTAGTGGTCGAAAGCAGTGTCAAATGGGCAAAAAAAAAACAGCTATAAGAAATCATCTATTAAATTATCAATACGGCTCCCATTGTAATGCAGAGTATTATTTTTTTTCCTATCACAAAAAAGCGAAGCGTCAAAGCTTAAAAATGTGTATAGAACGATGTTGTGAACAAGCAGCTAAACTATTATAAATATTCATGTTTTGAGGTCGAATTTATAAATCGATTCTTGACCAGCAACTCGATTAGACTCGATGGCTATTCTTGGTCACGTCACTGGCTCTCATGACAAATGGCCGGCTACAGGGTGCTCCGTTATAATTCGTTTTTAACCGTCGCACGTCAGCGGCTCGCGTACCTGCCGCAATTTATATAGAGGATGTTTTATAATATGATCAGGATTTTACAAACACGTATCAAATAATTGTAAAATATGTAATTACATGTCTGTTTATAAGCTATATCTATAATTATGGTTCAAAGAGAAGCAGATTGTGACTTTGACAAAAAATGTCGGAATACGTGTTATCATGTCTCTTCCCATTGAAATATGTACATCTATCTACAATATTTACATTCGAGTGCATTTAACCGAACATACACCTCCATCCCTCCAGGGATCACGGTCACATAAACTAACTCCTAAAGTAGGCTTGCAAGATGCAGCGCGTTCATCTACCCTCGGGCCGGACATCCGCACGCACCCTGTATATAAAGGGCGAGTACAGGGTGATATTGAAGGATGATGGCGGGACACGCGATCGCTTCATTTGGCCGCCCACATCCCGCGGCAGAACGAGACAAAAAATGTTAAAAGAGAAAGTGAACGCTTTTGCGTATTTTAATTATTAGTTTGGAAATTGCGTGTTACGATGTAAATTGGTAGAAAAACAATGTTTGGACGCCAAATATGATGGGGAATTTACTTAGTTCGTTAACAAGTTTTTGTACGATAAGAAGTGTAGCATAATCTGCCTATAATGTGCCCACTGCTGGGACACAGACCTCCTCTAGGTAAGAGGGAGTGGGCCATAATCTACCACGCGGGCCCAGTGCAGGTTGGTAGTTGTCACATGTCTTCGAATTTAAATGTTTGATTCTAAGACATGCCGGTAACCTCACGATGTTTTCTTCCACCGTTTTCAGAAGAAGTGTATTTGAGTTATTAATTATTTCCATTTTCTTTCGAATAATGGCAAAAGTTATTGGTAAAGGTACTCATTATAAGTCTCTGATTCTAAGATAACATTTATTTATCTCCAAAATAATCTTCAAAGTAGCATTTGTATTTATAAACAATTGTAATATAGTACAAGAGGGGCAGATAGCCAGTCGTAGACAAAATGAATGCAATTTACAATGCATGGATGGAGTTCAATTTGAAATTTAAAGCGGCAGTGGCCTAAGGGTAACGGTCGGGGCAGAGACGGGTGCTGGTTCGGGGCAGAGACGGGTGCTGGTTCGAGTCCGGTTCTGTACTATGTGTGTGGATACCATAGAGCACTTAGAGGGAATTCAATGAGTTTAGATTCGGGATTTGGTGACCAACACGTTAAATGAATTTACTTTTTGAGAAGATAGACTAACAGGAAAAATTACAAATTTTAAAAATAGTAACTATGATAAGTGCGTACAAAAGGACCAAACTACCAGATCTACAGCACGAGCTCATGCGTCTAAACGACACGACTAGGAAAATTATAATTTATTTAAATAAACCCATTAAATATTCTGGCGTTGTCCGCGCGTCCTTAACAAAAGTTGTGTAAAAACAAGATGGTGGAGCAAGATTTATTGCTCATGTTCTTGCCAAGAACGCTGTGTCTTGCAACTTGACGTCACTTATGGTTAAAGAAACCGTAAGTTATGTGAAGAATATGATTTAATTTTCGCTTACTTTTATGTTGCTACGGAAAGGTAAAATAATACTTTCATCTAGAAACAGCTGCTTTTGTACCAAATTCATTTGTTATTTCACTCCAATTTTTCACATCAATTTGATGATGATGATTGATGTGAATTTTTAATGATTTGCTAAGTATTAATTTGAAAATCAATATACCTAATTAACTAGAAATAAACATTGTTATTGATTTATCAACTGTAGCTTCATTTAATTCCAAGTCAAATGCTTGCTAAAAATCTTTCAAATTCAAATTCCAAAATAACACTCATATCTATCAATCGTAACCCCAGTAGCCTCTCAATACACCTCACTATGAAACTTGACATACCATCACACGGTACAATGTACGTAACGAAAGTCATGTAAAAGGACCGGTCCTTTGAACCGCTGGCGCTGTGTGTGCCCGACGAGTGTGCCCGACGCTGGGATAAAAGTGGGCATCACTCGCTAATAGGGTCACGGCTACTATAGCCGATCGAAGTTGAAAGCATTTTATCAAGTACTTGTGTACAGCGTTTTTTTAAGTGAAGGAAAGTGTTTGATGTAACTGCTAGTGTTGTGTACTTAGACCTTTGGAGGCAGTAGGGAGACCTAGATTTGAAAAACAAATGACAATTTGTTTATTTTTCACTGGACGGTACTCGAGGATGCAAAGTTCCGTTATGTATTTCCCTGATACTGAACTACTTCTCCAGTCTCCGTTGAATTAAGATGAAACGTTTTGGTAGTCAGTCTGTATAACCGCACAGAACAGGCAAAAAAAAACTTAACTGTTTATGTATGTTTAACATATTCAATATAATATTAATTTAATAATTATGTTTTGTTCACTAGTTTATTATGATTACTAGTTAATATAATTTTATGCCAAAATATGGTTAGTATATCCATTTACTTCAAACCCTTACCCACACACCCACTAAATTTAATACCGCACTTTATAAATTAAGGTAACATTATTACCTTACCTTGCCCACGAGCACACTTTAAAGGTCATTATTACTTCTAAACATAACGTCACTCGCACACACAGCCTGTCATCTCGAAAACCTCCGATTCACTCTCTTCAGAAGGACCCACAGAAGCACACACGTCGTACGCTTCACCGATCAAAAGAATCTTCTCATCGAGTTATCTGGTCCTTTTAAATCCTTCGGTCAACTTTATCGTCCAATGATTTGTAGTGTTATTGCGTGTGGGGTAAATATTTTAAAGGAGGTCGTATTTCGGGGCTATGAACATGTACGGGGTTTGGTGGAAAAATATGACGTAATGATGGTGGGGATTGCTTTTTGTGCCTACTCTAAGAACATGAGCCTTAGTATGAGCCGTAGATGTCTCTAAATGATATCATCTGTAATTGTTAACTATTCTTGACTGACGTTTCCTCATGAAAGCTTACCAAAAAATTAAACGTATTCTTCGTTACTTTTTGTAATAATTATCTTCAAAAACAATTAACTTCTATTTGAAAGCCAGCTCCACAACACACGCAACTCTTTCGCATTTTCAACGTTACTATAGATCCGTCACTACTAAACTCTAATTTCATGACGTCACGAGTCCCTTGCAAAACATGATTTCATGAACTGTCCCTAGCTATCAAATGCACATGATCCGGTTCTTCATTGTACAAGGTAGTTGATACCTTCGGAACAATAGCACACAATGGCCACCATGGCAGAAAATAGCCTACAGTAGCCTGGCACCTCACTATCATTGGACTAACAAGTGCATGCACGTTGGCCCTAAGTGAAATTAAAGCGATTGCCGGAGCACCGTAGCACCGTAGCACCGTAGCACCGTAGCGATGTAGCGACGTAGCGCGTCGCCCGTAGCCAGCGGCTACGGTATGCTACGAGGTTTCATGTATGGGTTGGTGGTGTTTATTGCATCAGTAGTTTGAGTTTGAATAATTTGATGCGTGTTTTGGCCTTAGTGGTCAGTTAATGGTCAACTCTAATTTTGGGGTTACCATAAAAACATCTAATATGATGTTTTTATCTAGAAATGGACGTGGATATGTTTTCATATTCAAAACTGAGTGAAATATATCAAATATGTATATCAAGGTCTCGAAAAATGTTTGTTTTTATAAAATAAAATAACACATTATTATATGAAGTCCCGTCACGTATTCACGTCATTATAATTGCGCACTTATTTCGATGTTGATTGGCCTAACTGACAGCCTACCAAAACTGGTCCTAACATACGAGCCAACATTATCCCAGCACAAAGGACCAAACAAAACCCATCGATAGGTACCAACTAGCGTATTACAAAACTTTTTACGATTTCACTTCAACTTTCTGCCCCATATGGTACCCCGTAACAGTAACGGGTGTTTTACATAATTTACTACAAACCCTTGTACATTGCCGGCGGGTACTGGTACCTTAGTCGCCGGCAGTTCGGTTTCATAAAACTATTATTTACTATAGTTTATTGGTGCTGTTTCCTACGTAAGGTTTGGTGGTTGTGTTATCAGCATGCTTTAAAATGTTACAATGTAGTGTGTGGTGGAAGTGATTGAGTCGTTAGAGGCTCGGCTGTTGAGGTAAAGATTGTGCTTGCAATTTTGAGGCTGAATAATAAGTAATTTCTGATTAGCAATAAGGTTTTATGATTGAAAATTGTCAGCAGCTTGTGCCCGGTTTTATGTCACACTTACATTTTAATTTACAACTTAAATTACTTCACAGAAGTCTACTTTCAGATAATATAATATTATTTAATGCGTACAGAACAGTAATAGGATGCCAGTCTTACGTTACTTATTACTTTTTTATTCGGTTTTGTTTAGCTGTAAGACGACCATAGAAATTAAATAAATACTTAAATTGTGTTTTCCCGGTATCCGGTTCCGAGATGAGGTAATTTTCTGATAAAAGGAGGAACCACGTAATTCCCGGCTGTAAATAGATTGTCCTATTTCTGTCTGTTGTTGCCGCAAGGCACGATTGACGGATTGATAGAACTCCACCTAAGTAGGTACTTACCTACACAAGCTATTGATTGTATGACCTTTCGTATTGTATGACCTTTCGTATTGTATGACCTTTCGTATTGTATGACCTTTCGTATTGTATGACCTTTCGTATTGTATGACCTTTCGTATTGTATGATCTTTCGTATTGTATGACCTTTCGTATTGTATGACCTTTCGTATTGAATGCGTATACTTGACATTTCCAGTCCTAAAGACCGTTTGGAAAAACTTCACTTTAAGGAAGAAAATGAGAACTCGTGTGTAATGAACCGAGAACAGCGAGAACATCATTTGTCGCCTCGAGCGCGAACTATTGACGCGTCATTAACACATCAACCACTAACGACACTCGATTATCCATCTTCATCTACGACAAAAAAATCAAGCGTGAAGATAGTTCCTTGTACCCTATCTCTCAGTGAATGAGTTCATTATGTTCCAGCCGGAGCGCAGGAAAAAATAAAGTTCATCCACCGGTTATCATCCCGCGCGAATTGTAAAAGTCAATTCGGGAAAATGGGTTGTTTTACCCCTATTTTCTTTCCTTATTTGGCTTACTCGAGTAATATAAGGAAAAATAGCCCATAAATACAGGGTTACTGTTAAAAGATTAAAAATGATCGCACTATGGCAATGACCGTAGCATTGCAATTGACCGCATCGCACCACGTGCGAAACGGAACTTCCTATCCCTATCTCTGCCCTACGTACACAATTTCCCGCTTCCCTGTTATCTGCGTCCCTGTCTGTCGCGGAAAACTGTAAGGGCTGATTCCGATGCTTCAGTTGACGTCGCGTTGTTGTGGCGAGCGGACGCATTTGGCGAGGCGATTTTGGCCCTTCGTATTTCTCTCGCGAAGTATTTGCATAGTGAAGTGCGTAAGTTTGTAAACTGTGGAGATATTTGAAACTTGTTATTTTTGACTGTCTGAAAAATTGTTTTAGTGCACTACTACTGTGTAGTGTTGTTTATGGATGTATACTTATTTATTATTATTGTGTTTTTGTATTAAGTGACGTGCAGTGACTCGGTTTAGAAAGGCTATTGGTTTAGTAAGTATAAATGTTTTTGTTAATAACTTTTATTTACTTTTAGTTTTTAGTCTTAATATCTATCTATCATTAAATGTTGACTCGCTACAACATTAGATTTTTAGTGCATTTACTAACACAGAGAGCCTTACAATTTCGAGGCCTTATACCGGTTATTAAATTAATGTTTTATCTTTCACTTTGAAGTTGACAATTTAAGATAAAACTTACGGTAAGATACTTAGAGGAATATTATTACTGAACAGTTGGTTCCATATTTTTCATTATTAATGAAAGTATTATCTGCATTCAAATTTTTTCTAAATCAGTTGATACTTGGGCGTGAAAACGTAATAAACAGAGACTATTATTTCAGCAACACTGTAGTGTGGATGAAATTGAGATGACCTATTTCGTCTTTGACCGTGAACTGACACAAGCATTAGATGCTCATATTCAAACATATTATTCTGGTATTCCTAGTCGTATTTCCTTGTCCTCGGGTACTTCCTTTGATTTTTTGCTTGAAACTGACCCTTCTGTCATCATCACAGTAAGACATAAGTCCTTTTATTAAAATAATTTTATGAAATAATTTTTTTCTTTGACTAACTATCATAATTTACAAAATAGAGATAAGTTTAAGATAATGGATAGCGTCCACCTGTCTGCTTATCCTTAGAACAAATTGCGATCGCTATTCTGTCTTTCAGGCGTAGTTATTATGGAAAGCTTATCATTTTGGTGACTTATTCAGCAGTGCAAATAATCGATTATGTTTATTGTATTAAAGATTTATCTGGGTAGGTAGGGGCTTTTCTTTATAATTGTTTCTTAGAATATTTGTTATACATAAAGGTTAAACAATGTTTAAAGCAGTTTTACTAAGAAAGTCTGATTGAATTGTTTGAAGTCTGGAGTAGAAAAATTACATAAATTTGATTTAAAAAAATCTAGTTCATATCATGTGTTAGCAACCGACGAACATCCCTTATAAAATTTTTCTTTTTTTATGTGTGAACCATAGAAAGTTTAAACATGATAGAGGCTCTTTTGATCAACTTAATACTGAAAAGGCGGGCTAGAGCCGGCTTTACTTAAAGTACTGTGACAAGACCAATGTCTTGTTACTGATTCACAGAATTTCTCACACAATTCTTCACAGTATTAGGCAATACGCGCTGTACATACTGATCGTGTCCTTGACAGTGGATTACTTTCTTCTTTGTCGGAGTCTATACGACTTGTGTAGATATAATGGTATGTTCGCGTCTATATTTTTTTAAGAGATGGTTAGAGATGGCTGTCCAGATCTCTGATAAAGTATCTTTACATATTATAAATTAAAGTCGCCTTTCGTGTCTGTGTAACCGCGTTGTTCTTCTAAACTGCGCAATGCATTTTCTTGCCGTTTTCACCATTATTTAGAGAATTTGTTCCAAAAGGTTTATGTGTACAATTCATAGATATTGAACTTACTTATAATAAATAAATCACGATATCTGTCAAGTCGCAAAACGTAGTATATATTAGTGCGTATATGTATATATAAAATTCACACCTTTTTCCCATGGGAGTCGGCAGAAATTACAGAACGCCACCTGCTACGGTCCTTACATACTCCTCTAGCGTCGCTCGTGTCATGCGTCTGGCCATACACGCACGTCGGTGGCGAGTTGTATGCACATAATCTTTCTGAAGATCAATATTTATATTATTACAATCCTAACTAATTGCACGCCTCACAACGCTTCAGCGCGTGAGAGTGCTCTACTCTCGATACCTTGTCAAAATTTTACGACACAAAATCGGTTATAATTTACATGGAATTCACATTAGCAGGGATGTTTTGAAAACTAGAGACTTGAATTCAAATTCAAATTACGAGATTAATATATTTTTAGATAGATATATTTCGATGTAACAAAAAATGTAATTACATGTAGTGCTTTCCGTTCGAAAGTGGGTCTGTTCGTCGGCACGTTTCAAGTCATCACACACAAAAGATTCATCTGAATCTTCTTCTATAAGTTTTCTTTCATCCTTCGGATGAGCCCTACTGATTTTTGTTATCGTCATAACCGTTCAAAAGACATTAACAAAAATCGATTAATTTTCTTAATTTTTTTTCTGTAAATTTTATTGTTAACATGTTTCTGTCTGTGAGGCGTGCACTATTGGATTTTCCAATTCCTTAGGTACTAATGTTATAAATACGAAAGTAAGTTTGTTTTTTACGCATTCACGTCTTAATTACTCAACCGATCATCATTAAATTTTGTATACACGATGTCAGGGGTATAGAAAAGGACATATGGTACCTTTCACCAAAAAAATACTGTTCCCAATGATAGCAAGACGCGAGCTAAGCCGCGGGCAAAAGCTAGTTTATTATAAATACGACAGGGAGTTTGTTTGTTTATTTGTTTGCTTGTTTCGCTTTAACGGCTGAACGGATTTGGATGAAATTTGGCACATGGGTAGACCATTTAATTACCTGGGTTAGGACATAGGATACTTTTTATCCCGTTATTCCCACGGGATCGAGACTGATGCAGGTGAAACAGTGGGGCGTAGCTAGTACAGCCATAAAGTAGACATTTTCCCCTGAAACCCACTTTGTTCGACTTTGGCTTTGAACCCAGAAACTTATGACACAGTTGTGAAGATGACCATTGACCAACAATCCGAGGTTACGATCTTCATTATAAAACAAATAAATTATAAGTCCACTGCTACCTAAGCCTAGATAGCAACTATCTAATACATAAATAAACATTAGTTATCGTAGAAGCGAATACTTTTAACAATTTATTATTAATGCCTAAGTTCCACAGACATTTTCCTTCGCGCGTCGGCGGCGATGGTGATAAATTTCCTTCAGAAATTTATGAATAGTGCACATAATTCTAGTAACACCTTAGCTCCAAGGTTTTACTAACAACACTGTTATTTTAGTTTCGGTATTTATTTAGATGATTGTTTGTTAATTCATTGGAGTAATGCCAGTTATGCAGAAAGTATTTTCAAAAGGAATTTGTTTTAGAACTGAATTCATTTGCTTCGATTGTTTTGTCTCACTGAACTTAGGCAACGGGTTGTAGGGTCAGAAGTTCGATTTTTAGTTTGAGAAAATTAAATAAAAGTCTATAAATGGTGAAACATTCACGGTAGCCAGGCTGAACACGTTAGATAAGCACAAACCAACTAGCTAATTGCTAATCTTTTGACCGTTCTGAAATAAAACTAATTTACCAGCCCCACACATACATAGCTGTTCCTCACCTCCTTGAAAAACAACTCTCGCCGCATTCACTCCATATAATCTGCACCCTCACACACTCACTGCTCATCTGAATTACTCACATACATCTACTAGTCTAGAACTTCACACAAGATAAACACTCACTCACAAATCGTCTCACAACGTTACTCGATAACTTCTGCAGAAGTATAGGTAGATATTTTTTATTTTTATTTTTTATTGTTATCACTTCTTCATTTGTTTGTGATAAGCATATTAATCAACCTGACTCTTGCATGGTAACTCTGTAAAAGCTAATACTAGCCGTGGAGGTGGCCTGGTGACCTTAACAAGTTTTTCCCAAGAACCTACATCAGGCACCAGTCTCTCACACAGGTGGAATACAGCTGAGGCATCTTTTGTACACATTAACTTTAAGTCAGCTTTGTGGAGAGAGAATAAATGATAAATAAATAAAGATATTTGCTAATGATAAAGGTACAATACAAAAATCACCAATTCATTTATCAAGCGGTGGTTACATCGACAATCTTATACCGCGGTTTAAAGTAGCGGCTTTTTGATATTGTAGAATTTTTAAAATTAATGAAACACAAACAAGATGAATGTATGTAGGTATCTAATTAATCCTAAATGCGCCATACCTACCAACCACCATACTACACCAAAAAGTTCTATTTTGTTAAGTACCTGGTAATTGTTGACAGGCCTACACTGTCCTCCCATGCTTAATGGCACTGTAATTTGAAAACATTGTAAAAGCCAATTATTTTTAAAGGAGTAACCGTGGAGTTTCTTGCCGGCTTTTCTCCATAGGAAACTTTGACCAATTGGAACCGTGCACCTAGCTTCTGACGTTTCATAAGTGCCCATGTGGGCTTATGTGAAATAAAATATTTTGATTTTGATTTTTTGAGTTATATACGTTTGTTGTGTGTTTGAGGTCGTAACCGACGGTTTCCTTTTAACGATTGATACGTCATTGTCACAGATCCCCATGGTCGCATGTCTTCGTTTTTTTTTTTCTCTCAGCTTTAATCATAGTTTGAGTAAATTATGCGGCCTACCCAAATGTCCTTTCTTTGGTATTGTTCGTCGAATCGTTGAGCTCCTTAACTTTTGTGTTAAGCTGTACGATTACTGACAGATGCTTGCACTGACTGGACAGGTCCACTCAATCTGTGTGGTTCTTTTCTCAAAAGACCATGTCAGACACCAACCTACATGGTCTTCACATGATCTGACCAAGATTATGTCTGGACTTTAAAAGAAACTGTGACCTCTGAGTTTGTTTCGGCCTTTCTTCTCAGAGTAGTCGGATAGGAAACGCCGGCCTCATCTAGTTTAAAAAAAAAAATGTTTGACATGTAAAAGTGTTTGTATAAACCTACTTACAGAATTAAAATCATTTATCATTTATTTATCTTTTATCGCGCATAACTTTTTAAAAAGAAAGTCTTAGGTACTATTGAAATGAATGCAAATGATACCTACTATAATATGACAAAATCATATTAGATTTGAAACTAAATAACAGCATCCTTTCAAGTATTATAATAAAAATAAATGGTCAACTTGGTCGTGTTGTGGTCAAATTAATTGTATCTAACGACGACAAAACAGAAAAATTGTCCAAGTCGAAGTCACACACGAAGGGTTCCGTACCACCTTACTATATTTAACACTACGTTTTTTACTTTAGTAAAGAAAAAAAAAACACGTTTCTTTTAAGTGGACCGCTTAAATTTTTAACTTTATTTTATTATTATTCCTTTTTTGGTAAAACGGAAAAAAAAGTACGCAATCTGAGAAAATTTCAACTGTCTACCTACCTGTCTGTTCATGAGATTATAGCCCGCCGACAGACTGACGGACGGACAGAGGGACGGACAGCGGAGGCTTAGTAATAGGGTTCCGTTTGTCACCGTTCGGGTACGGAACCCTAAAAAGAAAGATCTTCTAAATTGATAATTTTTAGTAACTACACTACCAGCGGCCGTTGACCCGTTATCAGCTGTAATCTAATTTAATTTGACCCTGTTGATCACCGATTAATTAGCCTGCCAAGCGTGGTAATTATGATCACGTCTTGGACCATTACATAATTGTGCCATCCACTAAAGAGCCTTTGTTCAGAAGTAAACTCTTACGTGATTCGATGATTGATGACGGCTGCTCTACATCAGTAAGGAAATGGTTTAATCGGAATTCAGCAGCAATCCTCAGAGAAACAGCACGCAGATAGTAACATAAGCTCGATGAATACAAAGCAGCCGCCGCGCACCGCCGCGGACTCGTCCGCACTTCGTCGTACCGTTATTTGATACAGAAGCCGTATCGTGCAGTCTGTATTACTTCCCGGCGACTGCCAACTCTGCTCCCTCTCTAGTAATTATAATAATTTGTATGCACTTATCTGCATGTCACCTTTTTAAAGCATGCATTGGTAATTTTGGCACGGGTGTGTTGTATGTGTGGGGGCTGTGGGTGTGTTGTATGTGTTGGGCTGTGGGTGTGTTGGCATTGTCGTATCGTGTTATGTCGTCATTATTTTGGCGCCAATAAGCGTGTTATTGGCAGCTTGTAAAAATGTCTCACTTAGGCTATGTACAGACTGAGCCAAGACTGCCGATTAGCTCTATAAACATTAAGATGGCGTGTTCACTTGCAAGCAAACAGTCTCATAGTCAGAATTTTACTGAAAAACCAATTTTCACATTATAAAAAATATTTTTTTTATAAAAATTTAGTTTCTTGTGTGTTATTTGCTGTGTTGATTGTAAAAGTAGAGCAAGTTCTGTCACTGTCACCTCCCAAAGTTGAACAAGTTCTGTCACTGTCACCTCACAAAGTTGAACAAGTTCTGTCACTGTCACCTCCCAAAGTTGAGCAAGTCCTGTCACTGTCACCTCACAAAGTTGAGCAAGTTCTGTCACTGGCACCTCACAAAGTTGAGCAAGTTCTGTCACTGTCACCTCACAAAGTTGAGCAAGTTCTGTCACTGTCACCTCACAAAGTTGAGCAAGTTCTGTCACTATCACCTCACAAAGTTGAGCAAGTTCTGTCACTGTCACCTCACAAAGTTGAGCAAGTTCTGTCACTATCACCTCACAAAGTTGAGCAAGTTCTGTCACTGTCAACTCACAAAGTTGAGCAAGTTCTGTCACTGTCACCTCACAAAGTTGAGCAAGTCCTGTCACTGTCACCTCACAAAGTTGAGCAAGTTCTGTCACTGTCACCTCCCAAAGTTGAGCTAGTTCTGTCACTGTCACCTTCCAAAGTTGAGCAAGTTCTGTCACTATCACCTCACAAAGTTGAGCAAGTTCTGTCACTATCACCTCACAAAGTTGAGCAAGTTCTGTCATTGTCATCTCACAAAGTTGAGCAAGTTCTGTCACTGTCACCTTCCAAAGTTGAGCAAGTTCTGTCACTATCACCTCACAAAGTTGAGCAAGTTCTGTCACTGTCATCTCACAAAGAAAGTCTTGTTGTTTTTGCAAGATAGACTAAGATGTCATCAGTTGCAGTTGTATCGTTTTCATTACATTAATTAAATAGTTAAAGTCGATCAAAGAAGTCGCTAAATACAGCTAAACTAATACACCCGCCGCGTACAAAAGTTTCCTATAAGTACCTTATCTAACTGATCCGACAATATTATTTAATACTTAACTTCGGTCAGCAACTTATCGGCAATTTATATCCTTAAGGATTTTAGTATTAAATTGCTTCAAGCGACCAATTTATTGTGCTACTGTACTTTACTGTTCTCTTTAATCGTTCGATTTGTTGTATGCATATTAATGGTAATAAATAAATGTCTTCTTTTGCTAGCTGGACCTAGTAATAATAAACAAATTAGGATCTATTTAAATTATCGTAATCCCGATTATTAACAATATTTTAATAGTTTTATAGAAACAAAAAAAAAGGAATAATAGTAAATCATATTACAATTATCAATTCATCATTGTAACAATTCACATGTGGCTTATCCAAAAGATACAAACAAACCACTAAAGATCCACAACTTATGAAGTCGGTTACAAACAGCATTAAATACAACATCCAACCTCAAAGGAAACCCCACAAGTCATTGTAAAGTCATGTTTACACCGAACTTATTGACTTGTATTAATAAAACAATAAAGCTTATTAGCTACAACCCTACGACTAGAGGGGTGCATCGCACGCACGTCTTCCACTCGATTACTTTGTATCGATTAACTGCACGCATTAAGTATCGATTATTTTTGGGATAGCGTGACGTGTGGTTTCAAGATACGTCCCTAGTAATGTTCGTGCACGTCGTGTAATGTAGTGGGATTTAGGGGCAGTCCATTAGCACTTAAACATTCTATGGCGTCAGGTCAGGAAACCACATTTTTTATCAGGTATTTAAAACTTTGGCAAAATCTGATGCCGTTAAAAGTAAATTTAAAATCAGCACTTTTTAAATGTCAAAAGAAAAAGTGGCTCAACAACCTCCCCGGAGTGAAGGTTCTTAATGTTGTCAAAATGGCAAGAAACAAATAAGTACCTAGTCATAATACGTTGCTTGGATATCTTCATTTATTAATTGTTTGATCGCCTTTATTACGCTGCGACGGCTGCAACATTTTACCCATTAGTATCAAATTATGAAGTAGAGAATGGTATATCATCAATTACAGAACTGTCACGTCATACCGTCTAGTATCATGTACAGTGTGGGTACAGGTAGCACTTCTATTTGAACAAAGAACAGCTTCTAAATCTACCAGGATTTCAACAAGATAAAGAAGATCCCACCCTCGCACCCTGTCCTACAGGGTGCGACCACATGCTCGCCGCCGCTGCGTTCGTCTTCCACTCGGATGCTTCGTATCGATTATCTCCGCGCGTTCTAAATATCGATTATATTTAGAACACCGTGAGGGATGGCGTGTAATGTGGTCACGGGAACATGCGGGGAGGTGGTGTTAGTTATTTTGGTTATCGTGAGATTTGCTGAAAGCACACACATACTATAAAAACACACACAACAACAACAACACAAAGACACACAAATACAACATAATTACATAAATACAAGTCATCATCAAAACTTCTTATTAATTAACACATACATACACATACATATATGTATATATAATATAGGTAGTATGTGTGTATATCATAAGTTTATAACTTATTTCCACTGAAAATTAGCGCTGTGCTGTGGGTCCCTCGTAGCACAGCATCATGCTAAGTGGAAGCCTTCTTGTCACAGTCATGACGTGCAGCTGCCGACTATTTCTGTTTTAAGCTCGTGATTATAATGTGGTTCTATTTTGTTTTATTTTTCTGATTATTCTTATCGTTTTGTATGCACGTGTTTCTGTGACAAATAAACCTACTTTTCTTTTTTTCTTCTTTCTTTATTTATGTAGGTACTTGTGTACCTATTCTATTTGTACATAATTCATAATGATATATTTGACTTTGATATTTCTCGGGACTCTAGGGTCCTGGACCTTTGGAAGGCATATGAGGGGCCGAAGCCAACTCGCAGAGGCCCGTTAGACGCTTTCAATGGAAATGAGGCACCAACCGACGATTATCCCTGTACGCACTATGCAAGTGCACACAAGGATAACTCCCGGTTGGTGCAGGACTATTGCAGGATATGGAGACAAAAAAATATATTATTGGGCTATGGGTTTGGATGGCTTAAGTGGACTGCATATTTGTATAGTGTATTTTAATAGTTTTTTTAGCCTTGTTCCTTTCTAACAGAGCACCTGCCATCTAATCTCTTCACCACTCTTGGTTGACTGGTAGTGAATGCCAAAGGTATTAAGTCCGCCTTTGTACTTTTTTAAGTGTGAAAAGTTTAAATAAATAAGTAAATACGAGTATAACACCTCGAAAAACAATTCTCAAATAAGAAGTATTTTAGAAGGATATAATATAGTGATCTTATTGGTGATGTTCTTCAGAAAGGTCAGGTGCGTAGTACTCGCAACCGGCGTGCGTGTATGACCAGATGTATGAACGTAAACGAAGCAAAAAGAGTATGTAAGGATCGTAGCAGGTAGCGGTCTGTAGTTTCTGCCTACCCCCATGGGAAATGACGTGAGTTTATGTATGTATGTGAGTATTTTGTTTTATATAAAATGTCTGCAATCCCGATTCGAACTCAAGACGCGAACGATTCTCACGAAGAACTTTTGCCTTAGAATTTAGAATAGAACTTGCCAAATACAGTAACAAAAGAAAATACAGTTACATTAATTGTCGTCTTATTTTTAACCGACTTCAAAAAAAGTAGGAGGTTCTCAATTCGTCGCGTTTATATATATTTTTTCATACACCGATTTCTCAGTTAATTGTGGACCGATTTTGAAAATTATTTTTTGTCGGAAGGGGAAAAAACTATAAAGTGAAAAATAACTTTAATTTCGGAAGTCGGTGCCAAACTGAAATATAGATCTAAAGACACCGCCTTCCGAAAATAGTTATTTTTCACTTTGTAGTTTTTGTTGGAAGTCGGTTGTTTTTTTTTTTTGTAAAAAAGTTTTCATGTAGTCATGTAACATAACATAACATCACGCCTTGGTTCCCTGAAGGGTTAGGTCCCATGTAATAGGGGGCGAGCCTATTGCCATCTACCGGGCATAATCATGTAATGACTTTAAATTGTAAATTACAATATCTTTGCCTAAATAACTTGCCCACTGCACCCTATTTAAATACCCCAAGGATAAACATCTATCAATAATGTTCAGTGCACAGTGATGGATAGTTTCCGTTTTACGTTGTCTCGTATTTAGGGTAAGTACTAATAATTAATCGCGTGTCTTTCACTTTGGGCATCGCTCTTAATAATTGAGTGAACAATTTAAGAGTTATGGTACGCGGGCGTGTTTTGTATATGGGAAGGACTTACGTTCAGAAGTCCCGCGCTTTTATTATTTCATTGAAAACTTTGGTCCTTTGTCATTTTTTTTTTATCTCTTCTAGAAACATTTACAAAATATGATATGCCTTGGAAAATGGGTTTAAACTTTGTATCTAATCTGAGTAAACTTAAGTAAACACCTAATTATATTATTTTCGAAACAACATTGTTATAATTACCTAGCCTATCATTGTTATTAGTAGTCAAGGAGCCAAACCACATATTAGGAAACCATAATCATAAGCAGTATTAATCCCTGCACACACATACATGGGTCCACCAAGTACATCAATAAGATAGGGGTAGGAATGCGCACCCATCATTCCTTAGTAACCTCTCTGAAAATTTCGCTCTGAGATATTAATAATATCGATTAGGATAACTCTATCGGTAGGATTAGGTTTTTGTCTCTTTCCCACACCCAACGCATTTTCTGAATGGACAGATTGCTTTACGGAAGATGTGTGCTATTTGAGAATGTGGGGCTCCTGTACTACGTTTTGAAGCACGTGTTTTTGCTTGTATCCGATACCAAGACTTGTAAGTGAACTTTTCATGCAATTACATTTTGTTCGGGAACAAAATAACACTGTTATTTAATAGACACGAACTTTTCTTGAAACGATGCTCAATTCTTGCCCGTTTGTCATCTTTGATGACGATTTCTTGATAAAAGAAAATCTATAGTTCTCCGCATAAATAAAACAAACTCAGGCCTACTCATTGGCCCCGGCACAGGCAACAGAAGGAACACGGGTGGGTTTTCGTCAGTAAAAGTCTGACACGCCCTCCGGCTCCGTCCAGAACGGGAGAAGTCATTTGATAATTTCCCACCCACAAAAAAAAGGCCTACTCATAGAACCAAACTAAATGAAACTAAGCGAACACTGTCATTTCGCCATAGCATATTCACTCACACCATTTTTAGGGTTCCGTACTCAAAGGTTGCCTACGGGACCCTATTACTAAGGCTCCGCTGTCATCTTTTGAACCGTAATATGTTAATTTTCACAGAGTGTGTAGGGCACTATAACAACAAATAATAAAAATAAAATAAGTTAAAAATGAAAGAGAGTGGCGCACGCGCACACGGGAGTGGCGCACACGGGAGTGGCGCACACGGGAGTGGCGCACACGGGAGTGGCGCACACGGGAGTGGCGCACACGGGAGTGGCGCACACGGGAGTGGCGCACGCGGGAGTGGCGCACACGGGAGTGGCGCACACGGGAGTGGCGCACGCGGGAGTGGCGCACACGGGAGTGGCGCACACGGGAGTGGCGCACACGGGAGTGGCGCACGCGGGAGTGGCGTACGCGGGAGTGGCGCACACGGGAGTGGCGCACACGGGAGTGGCGCACACGGGAGTGGCGCACACGGGAGTGGCGCACACGGGAGTGGCGCACACGGGAGTGGCGCACGCGGGAGTGGCGCACGCGGGAGTGGCGCACACGGGAGTGGCGCACACGGGAGTGGCGCACACGGGAGTGGCGCACACGGGAGTGGCGCACACGGGAGTGGCGCACACGGGAGTGGCGCACACGGGAGTGGCGCACACGGGAGTGGCGCACACGGGAGTGGCGCACACGGGAGTGGCGCACACGGGAGTGGCGCACACGGGAGTGGCGCACACGGGAGTGGCGCACACGGGAGTGGCGCACACGGGAGTGGCGCACACGGGAGTGGCGCACACGGGAGTGGCGCACACGGGAGTGGCGCACACGGGAGTGGCGCACACGGGAGTGGCGCACACGGGAGTGGCGCACACGGGAGTGGCGCACACGGGAGTGGCGCACACGGGAGTGGCGCACACGGGAGTGGCGCACACGGGAGTGGCGCACACGGGAGTGGCGCACACGGGAGTGGCGCACACGGGAGTGGCGCACACGGGAGTGGCGCACACGGGAGTGGCGCACACGAGCTTATTTCGGTGTTTTTGCTCGATCTTAATAATGGCAATTACTTAATTATTAAAAAAAAATGTAGTGTTAAATGTTGTACATACGGTGGTACGGAACCCTTTGTTTGATAGTCCAACTCGCACTTGGCTACTTTTCATTTTCAGATCTCCTTCCTCTCGCACAAAAAGTCCAACAAAAGCATAAAACGATGCATACAAAAAGTGTACCCGACGTCGTATCATAACATGACAGTTCCTCGCAATGCATATAATTGTAAGCGAGCCATAAATAAAACATAAATGAAACACCTAATTAAGCGCCGCATAAATTGTCCGGTTCAACATGAAAAATGACGGTCTTCTAAAGGGTTGCCAGCTCCGTCTGTAGTGTTGCCAAGAATTATTTGGAACTTTTTTGGGACTGGCGTTTTAACTAATCTTTGGTATTTTATCCATCGCTTTTTCGAAGGGATTTGGGGAAAGAATGTGATGGGATGGAAATTAAAACTATGCAATTGCACAGGATTAGATTACTTGGTCCATACGTATAATTTATTGATTTTTGAATGAATAAAAATTCGCCAATTTATTACTACAAAAAATATGTGGAATATGAGTACTTGAATATTAACAACAAAGAATAAATACAAGTTGAGACAAGCTTTACATCCTAACACTCAAGTCAATTTCATAAATACAAGAGAATATGGTAACACTACGCCAGGTCTGCGCTCACAAAAAACACAAAACATTCACGTCACACGCTCGTTGTGATTTGGTGAAATTAGCGCGTTAGCATTTGTTTCTGGTTCTGTTTGTTTTCTAGAAATGGCAGCTTGTTAAATTCGTGCTCTTTCATGGTTTAACTTTCATACGAACTGGACAATTATTTTTGGTGTGAATGAAACACATTTTGATTGTAAATTTGGGATCTTTGTTTAACGACCCTGTAAACTTGATTCCATCAGAAGTCAAATGGTCGATTCTTGGTTGCTTCTTTGATCTTTCTTGGTTCTTCTTATTTTTTCTATAACAATAATAATAAATCAATAATAATAATAATTCAATCTGACTTTTCCCAACTATGTTGGGGTCGGCTTCCAGTCTAACCGGATGCAGCTGAATACCAGTAGTTTACATGGAGCGACTGCCTATCTTACCCTGACTGGTTGTCAGTGACGACTGTCAGATCTACAAATGATCAAAAAAAAAAACTGTCTGCCTCGTTGGTGTAGCGGTCGCAAGCGTTGCTGCTGGGCATGAGGTCCGAGGTTCAATTCTCAGGTCGGGCAAAGTGTTATTGGGTTTTCTATCAGGAATTTCTTAGTAGCAGCCTGGAGGCTGGATTTGTGCTCGGTTGATGGCAATAGGCTCGCTCCCCATTACATGGTACTTAAACATAACTGGAGAAATGTGGGTATTACTATAGGTACACCTCTGCCTAACCTTTCAAGGATTACACGCGTGATGTTTTGCTACGTTACTAACAAGACAAACGGCTCTTTTTAAAGTGACCATTAATTAAAAAGTTGGTGAAATTACGTACGTCCTATACCCTACTACCTTATGGACTTAAGGAAAGAAATTGACAGAAATATTATCCAACAAAGATATTCAAGGCAAGGTCAAAAATCTACATTCATACAGAAATCCCTTTTGCATACCGCAAACTGTATTCAATAAAACCTAAATAAAATGAATAATAGAGTTGGAATGCCACGCTGTCCTAAAAATATCTCTCCGGTAAAATGATAGAGGTGGCATCCGGTACGTGCCCATCTCCGGTTTACCCGACGTGACGGAGAGGGGGTTATGTGTGAATAGATTGTACGGCGATAGTAGTAGAGGGTTAAAGCTAGGTGAAGGTTATATAACCTAAGGGTAATTTAATTGTTGGTGAGGGGTCGGTGGAAAAAGAAAGTGATCGTATTTGACCAGTCTAGTCGCTCTTCTCAGATTCTTGGCGGTTTTTTCAGATTAGGAAATAGGCCGATTAGATCAAACAACCAGGTTTTCATAAACCGCCCTTTTCGTCCTCATAGGAAGACACTTCATGACTGGATTCGTAAATCCAGTAACTAGTTTTTTTTTCTACAAAAGCGGCTGCTGCTGCAATGCTTGGTTTGGCAGTGTACATTTTTAATTGCGGGCGTCCAAGCAAAAGGGGTCCAGTAGTGGGGTATTAAGACCAGATTCGGTATCTAGAATAGTTAATTGATAATAAGGACTAAAAAAATATTCAAAAACTGGCACATTTTTTTATCAGACGTTTGAAGTTGAAACTCCGAAAAAACTTGATTTGAGAAAAACTATTTTCAAAATTTGATTTTTGGTACTTAGTACATTTTCTGATGTTTCTAAGTATATTTTCTGGTACTTAGAAATATCATATAAAGTCATTTACTATATGAACTTGTAGATAATTGAGCGTTAATTAATAATCAATTAAAATCGAGAAATGCAATTTTTTCACCCAACTTTACAAAACTGCGTATATCTCGGAAACTAAATGCTGAAAACTAGACCCGTTTTGCTTGGACGCCCACACTTTAGGACTGCAAGCTAAAAATATTGAACTATTTTCTGTCTGCGAACCATCACGACAATCTGCAATTACCAATCAGTGTGCAACGTATGTCATAACAATTTCCCCGCGGCCCGTTTATTGCAAATCCAACGTATGTCATAACAATTTCCCCGTGGCCCGTTTATTGCAAATCCAACGTATGTCATAACAATTTCCCCGTGGCCCGTTTATTGCAAATCCAACGTATGTCATAACAATTTCCCCGCGGCCCGTTTATTGCAAATCCAACGTATGTCATAACAATTTCCCCGTGGCCCGTTTATTGCAAATCCAACGTATGTCATAACAATTTCCCCGTGGCCCGTTTATTGCAAATCCAACGTATGTCATAACAATTTCCCCGCGGCCCGTTTATTGCAAATCCAACGTATGTCATAACAATTTCCCCGTGGCCCGTTTATTGCAAATCCAACGTATGTCATAACCGTGGCCCGTTTATTGCAAATCCAACGTATGTCATAACAATTTCCCCGCGGCCCGTTTATTGCAAATCCAACGTATGTCATAACAATTTCCCCGCGGCCCGTTTATTGCAAATCCAACGTATGTCATAACAATTTCAAGCTTTATAATATGTATAATATTGACTTATCTCTGTATCCTTTTTAAATCCGGAATCCTACCATATGGACCATAACCCTCACAAAACCCCATCATATTTTGCTACATAAGGACAAAAACCATACAGTTCACAATACGCAATGCGAGGGTTACTTGTAATAGTTTCCGGCCCGTCACACGACCCTATTGCGTCACTTCCGTTCGGAAAACGACCTTCCCGATGACGGTAATCCATTGCCTAAGAGTTAATTGAAAGTATTTCCCAATCAATTGGTTCGTTAATTGAATCAAAGATTTGGTGTGAGATCAATTAATTGATAACATATTTCTTTGGTTTTCTGGTTCGTTGACGTGAAATATGGTTATGGGTTCTGACTCTAAGAGTTATGCTCAAGTTAATGGTGCCAGCAGTGATTGTTTTCATGAGCTTACCAACCTACTAGCTCGTATCGAGTAACGTCCAAAAATATTTTTATTTGCTAAACTATTTTCTATAATCGAAACTGTGTTAAAAACAAAAACAATGAAAATAGCACACAATACAATAAACAATAGTAGTAGAAGGGCGTAGTACTGTTTTGGTAAATAACACTTATGGTGTACATAATAAAGACTATTCTATCTATCTATCTAAATATTCTGCCCCGGAACACTATTTCATGTGTCGGCAAATATTATGTTAACGTTGAGGGAATCGAACATGCGATCCGTAGCCACTGTACTAACTCGTACCATCAAACGCAAGAATAGTTCATACTGTTGATAATATGAAGGAAGAAGTACACATACCTGCTTATCCTTCGGAAAATAGTGATGAATATCTAATATACAAAAAAAAAAAACATTCAACAGGCGAATATAGGTGAAAAGAATATTTTTTCCGTTTATTTAGTTCAATTCCCGTATGTCGAAAGCGCTGAAACATTTCAGCGGTTAACTGAAAACTAACAGACGGACTGCAATTAAACAAACAGGACAACGCTTCGTTAGAATATATAACAGTTTTGTGAACGCTCACAAAACTGTGGAAAAGTGTATTTGGGATTGTGTACAGGGACATTTATTTTGCACTGGCTTTTGCCCGCGGTTTCGCCCGCGTGGAGGTCGAAAATTATCGCACAGGAATGTACTGCTGGGATAAAATGTGTCCTTATGTCCTACCACAGGTCATGGTCTATCCGTTTGCCATTTTATCCAAATATGTTCAGCCATTATGGCGTGAAAACGTAACATAGACAGACAGACCGACAGACACACAGATATATTTTCGTACTTTGAATATTAGTATGGATGCAATAAGGATAATCCGAGAAACTGGGCATCGTAAATAAGGTGAAGCGATACTTTACGCCTGGACAGCTTTTAACTCTCTACAAAGCGCAAGTCCGATCCTGCATGGAGTATTGCAGCCACCTTTGGGATGGCTCAGCTAAATACCAACTTGCCGCGCTTGACTCGGTAGAACGCAAAGCTAAGAGGCTCATTGGTGACCTAAGACTGGTGGATGCCAAGCTTAACAGCTTGGCTCATTGCCGCAAGGTTGCCTGCTTGTCGGTCTTCTACAGATTAAACTTCGGTGAGTGTGCTCAAGAACTCCACGACCTCATTCCGCCTGCCCCCTTTTACCATCGGACACCTAGATGCACTGCAGGTTACCATGCCTACCTAGTTGCTATTCCACCAATTCGCACTAAGCGTTTCCGAATGTCTTTTGTGATGCGCACAGCTAAGGAGTGGAACTCTCTGCCTGCGTCTGTGTTTCCGAAAGCATACAACCCCGATCTCTTCAGAGTGAGAGTGAAAAAGCTTCTTCTGCGTAAGCTCGCTCTATCGTCGACTTTGTCTCTGTCATATCTGACCTAGACTAAAGTCAAGAGCAAACCTATCTCAAATAAAAAAAAATAATAATTTGGATTAACTAACGGCGAAGAAAGTGTTGCTGAGAAACTTGGTCCTGATAGTTTCATCAATGTTCGTTTCTTGTCTGTGTAAAAAGACGCCGCTTACAATAATTTTGATGCAGTTACGAACTGATATAAAATTCTCAGAAAATAATAAATTTGCCAATTTGAATGTGCAGAATACTCGAAAGAAAGTCTATAACTTCCTTTGGTAAACAGGAAATTATGCAGTCTTTCTTAGAACGAATCTAATTAACATAATATCATAATCGAGCAATAGTTGTTTCTCGGAAAAGGCCCCTGGTGAGGACGGGATTATGACCGAGCTCCTGAAAGCGGGAGGAAGTCCTGTCTTGAAAGAGTTTCGGGAGCTCTCCAACTCTGTCCTGTTCTCTGGGAGAACTCCAGAAGCGTGGCAAAGGAGCGTGGTCGTTCTTTTCTTAAAAAAGACCCTTTTAAAAAATTACAGACCCATTTCACTCCTAAGCCACGTATGTACAAAATATGTAGTATAAAATCAAAAGCGCCACTGTCCATTAGGTTTCCCTTGGGACAGTGGCGCTTGGCGAGTTTCAGCCACCGGAGCAGGCCGGATTTCGAGGAGAATACAGCACCATATACCACATCCACACAGTTCGGCAAATTATACAGAAGTCCGAAGAGTATAATCGGCCCCTATGTCTTGCGCTTGTGGACTATGAGAAGGCTTTTGACTCAATCGAGACCTGGTCTGTTTTGGAGTCTCTGCAGCGATGCCAAGCCGACTGGCGATACATCCAAATGCTGAGATGTCTTTATGAAAACGCGAAAATTACCGTTCAAACTCAGGACCAGCGAATTGAACATATCACCCTGCGTCGAGGGGTGAGACAAAGGGAGGTAATTTTCCCGAAATTATTTTCTAACGCATTGGAGGATATGTTTAAGACGCTGGACTTTGAAGGACGCGGCATTAACACCAACGGCGAGTACATCTTACACTTGAGATTTGCAGATGACATCGTCATACTGGCTGAATCGCTGCATGACTTGCAGCAGATGCTGGACGGCCTAGTTGATTACTCTGTACGCATTGATCTCCGGATGAACTTGGACAAAACCAAGGTTACGTTCAACGAACACGTCACTCCAGGACCGATTGCTGTCAATAGCGGTGCTTCGAGAATACGTTTACCTCGGACAAATTCTGCAGTAAGAACAGCTTTGGGAGAGAGGCTAACAGAAGAATTCAGCTGAGCTGGGCAGCATTTAGGAAGCTTCGTCGAGTCTTCTTGTCGCGTATTCCGCAGAGCCTAAAGACTTAAGTCTTCAATCAGTGCGTCCTGCCTGTTTTGACTCATGGAGCCAAAAAGTGGACACTCACGGTACGACTGGTCCATAAATTCAAGGTCGCTCAGCGAGCTATGGATCGAGCTATACTTGGAATCTCTCTGAGGGATAGAATCCGGAACGAGGTGATCCGGCAGAGAACCAAAGTTGTCGACCAAAGTTGCTCATAGAATAAGCAAGCTGAAGTGATAATGGGCCGGCCATATTAGCCGCAGTACCGATGAGCATTGGGGTAGACGTATTCTTGAGTGGAGACCGCGAATCAGCAAACGTAATGTAGGACGCCCTCCGGCAGGTGGAGCGACGATCTTCGCAGCGTGGCTGGCAGCAGCTGGATGAGAGTTGCCGAGAATCGAGCTGAATGGCGTGCAATTGGAGACGCCTATGTCCAGCAGTGGACTGCTGTAGGCTGATGATGATGAATAGTTGCTTCTCACAATATTTGTTGCAAAAAGTGGTGAGATGTAAAGTTCAAACCTTCCAAATACAGATATTGTTACTAATTCCCTTTAGTGAGTGATAGCGTGTAAACTTAATCTGAACGGGGTTTGTTTACACTGTCATGAGGTTCTTTTGGAACAGACTATATCTATATGAACGTAACTGCTAGAGACTACCTATCTAGTTATTTAAACCCCACCAAACGTTAACACAACCACTTCCTTCCTCGTAAATAAGCAACTTATTTACTGATACGCGATTACTTAGTGATTGCGTATTCACGACGACGACGGTGCCCTTTGACATACGAGTTAACTACGTTATATTAACTGCACAGTTTTGCTCCTACGGTTAGTGTGGAGCAAGATATACGAGGAAGAGAGTTAGTTAACTTAGACTGTGTATTTGGTACTTGTATTAGATATATTATTAGCTTTCAATCATGGTGCCTGAAAGCTCGAATATATCTTTGACCTATGAGTCTGCTGTGAAATCTTGTGTTTGGTTGTAAATGAACAACTTTCGTCATTTCAAAGTAAGTTTTCAAAGCAGTTACACTGTACAGTCTGACAGGCTGGAGTCTGAGGTTTTGACACCAAATTATTGTTTTAAGTACTATCGAATGCGGCAAAGCAGATGGTAGTACCCTGTATGAAATGCATATTATTTTACTTCATGAGACGATATTGAAAAACGTGTCCATGCAGAGGGTTAAAAAATAGAAAATAGGGGAAAATATTGGACTAATTGTCTAAATTGGAACTAGATAACTTGCATTTTCTTGACATAAAATATGTCTCAATTTTCATACTTTCTGTCAATGTTTGCCGATTATTTATAACTAGCTGTTGCCCGTGACTTCGTCTACGATCCAGGGTGAAAAATAGCCTATGTCCTTACCTAGGTCATGGACTATCTGAGTGTCAAATTTCATCCAAAGCCGTCCAGCCGTTTTTGCGTGATTGAGTAACAAACAAACTCACTTTCGCATCTGTACAAATAAATAAAATTGAAGTGTCTGTTTGTAATGTCAAAATGACAGCTTTTTAGTAAATGCTTATGAAAGTATATACGGTACTTATAACAAAAAGCAATTTTTAAATTTTTTGTCTGTCTGTCTGTCTGTTTGTTCCGGCTAATCTCCGAAATGGCTGGACCGATTTTGACAGGACTTTCACTGGCAGTTAGCTGATGTTACGGGGAGTAACTTAGTTTACTTTTATTTTAGAAAAATAATTAGGGTGCCGCGCAAAAAAAAAACCATGCAAAATTAATAACTCTGGAAATGCTAGCCGGATTTGAAAAATTCTTTTTGCATTTGGTAGCCCGATTCTCGAGGATGGTTCTAGGCTATTTAACGTCACACCACGACCCTTAGGAGCCGAGCAAAAAGAAAAAAGTCAGAAAGAACACTAAGCGAAAACGAAGTAACAGCGTGAGAGGGTGATGCGACGCGGTTGGTCGGGGGACGAGAGAGTTTTATTAAAATGTGGCTGTTATTGTGTATCTTAAGACGTCCACGCGAACGAAGTCGCGGGGCACCGCTAGTTTATAATATTACTAGCTGTTGCCCGCGGCTTCGCCCGCGGGAGGTCGGGAACTATCCCACGGGAATACTACCGGGATCAAAATTATCCTATGTCCCAGGTCATGGTTTACCCATGTGCCAAATTCCATACAAATCCGTTTAGCCGTTTTAGTATGAAAGCGTAACAAATAAACAAACTCACTTTCGCATTTATGATATTATTATTAGTAGCGCCCCGGCTTCGCTCGGGTAGCACTAATTATCTATAGCCAGATGACTTGTGATGGATTATTAAAATACTATGTTGCGTTTATGCAAGCCTAGTACTTTTTGGTAGGTTTCTGTTTAGAAAAAAATATGACACAAAATTACCGAAAATCCAAAAAAAAATCTGTTGATCCGATCGCTATCAAACTTCCAGGAGGATCACTGTAATCGGAAGATTTCATGAAAACATAAAAATCGCTCCAGCTGTTTTGGAGTCCATAGGTAACATACATACAAACATCTTTTTTTTAATATATATATATGTAATTATATAAATAATAATAGGTTAGTTATGATTTTCATAACTACCTCAAATATCCCATAACTTAAAGGCACACAGATCATATCAGCGACAAGTATACGAGTTATGAATACTAATCGCGTTAGAGATTGAGATGATAATGTGACAATTATTTGATGTCGGCTTTCGTTTGTGACGGTTTGTGTGAGACTCGCCGTATGGTTTACGTGGTTTGATGGAATTAAGTGAAACCGCAACTATGTAAACTGTTGTGTGTATCCACCTTAAGTAGTGGTAAGGTCATAGAGAGAACTCTAGCGACGCTTGAGTTGTCTATGCCCTTCTAAAATATATCTTGTACCGAGCACACGCCTTTTATTAACAGTAGCGACGAGAAAAATAAAATCAATTTATACAATGCAATTACAACGCAAAACCGATTCCGAATAAAATGTCGGAGGGACAGGTTCGTGAGCTCAACGTAACTACATGGAACTGGTCCGCTTATGTTGTGCGACTAGAGATGTATTTCACACATAACCTCACGCCTGTAACCCCCTAAGGGTTAGGCTCAAACTGCCGCCGCTGATTTCGATGATGGGTGAGGAAGCCTATGAGCTCCTGTCATCGTTGGCAAGTCCTCTAAAACCCGCTGAATTGGCGCTTAATAGAGCAGTGGAGTTATTGGCTGCATACCTGCAGCCAACACTATCAATCCTAGCCGTGAGGTTTGAGTTCTGTCAGCGGCGTAATGGCAGGTGATGGCTGATCTTTGCGTTATGCTCGTGAACGGGTGCTGCTTGTGCTGACTGGTCGTCTTGTGACCATGGTTTTTATGTATATTGTTATTAGTGAACTGCTTGTTTATTTTAGTTCGATGGTCCTAGTTTATCATTTGTGACTTCGATTCTTTAGTATTTCTGCTTGAGTATAGTTTTATGTTTTTTTTTATTGTTATATTAATAAAATAATAAAACTATTGATACAGTCACTAAATGTTGATAGATAACTAACTACAAAATAAATTGAATAGGATTTGGCTTCTATGAGGTCTCAAAACTTTTACGGCGGAAAGATTGCATGAAGAGACTTGGCATTTTTTTACATTTAATGTTTTTGGTCGGTAATTATTTTCCCTACATACTATTATAATCATAACACGAAATTGCACCGCTAATTCAAAATTATCTCAAGTTCCTTCTATATTTACTACTAGCTGTGTCCCGCGACTTTGCTCGCGTGGAAGTTATAAGATACACAATGTACTAAAATAAAAGCCACATTTTAATAAAATTCCCTCGTCCCCCGACCCGCCGTGTTGCATTGCCCGCCCGCGCTATTACTTCGGTTTCGCTTAGCGTTCTTTCTGACTTTTTTTCTTTTTGCTCGGCTCCTAAGGGTCATAGAGTGATGTTAAATAGCCTTTAATCATCCTCGAGAATTGGGCTACCAAATCCTAAAACAATTTTTCGAATTCTGCTGGTAGTTCCAGAGTTATTATTTTTGTTCACAATTTCATGGGTTTTAATTTTTTTTTGCACGGAACCCTAACCCTATTTTTCTAAAATAAAAGTAGCCAAAGTTACTTCTTATAATATCACCTATCTGCCAGTGAAAATCGCGGCAAAATCTGGTCAGCCATTTAGGAGATTAGTCAGAACACACTGACAGACAGATAGACCAACACACACACAATTTTTAAAAATTGCTATTTGGTTATAAGTACCGTATATACTTTCAAATACATTTAGTAAAAAGCTGTTATTTTGACATTAGAAACAGACACTTCAATTTTATTTATTTTTATCTGTATATATGTATATAGAAGAATAATAATTATTTTTCTTGGAGTTTGTTTATGGAGGACTACAGGACTACAATTATTGTAGTCCTCCATAAACAAACTCCATTGATCCAATTAAAAATTACTTACCCTAATTCGCTGGATCCTCCAGCCATGCAGTTATATTCATAGCGGCTAGTCCGCAGGCGAGCTATAAATGAGTAACAAGCTGCCTACGGGATGCGAACCCACACTCGATCGATGCTCGCTGATTGAAACATTCTGAATGCCGGTCAGCGGTCGTTGATTTTGTAACCTGAAGCATCGCTTAGAAGCCTTGGAGTTAGTGGAATTTTCAAAGGGTGCTTAGAGAATGAATTTGCTTTGCTATGTATACTTAATTTATATTGCGAAATACATTTAGGTTTGAATATTACTTTGGAAGGTTTGTCCAAACTGTGATGTCATCTACATAATAGGACTTTACCTATGTAATTGGAGATTCTATAACCAGCATTTTCAGATTTAATTATCTATGGATTGGCGCGCAATTCGAAATTTAAATAAATTTTATTCGAAAGCCGTGTTAATTTAACTTCAAATTCAGTCCTTTGTTTTTAGATAGTTTTTTGTTTTTGTGAAATTGTGGTAGTTTTTGGCGCCATGGATAAACTTAAAATTCGTACAATTTTCGAATATAAGTTCCTACATGGAAATACCGCTGCGCAAACAACACGAAACATAACGACGTGTACAGGCCTTTTTTTTTTTTTTTTTTTTTGTGGATGGGAAATCATCAAATGACTTCTCCCGCTCTGGGCGGAGCGGGAGGGCGTGTCAGACTTTTACTGACTAAAACCCACCCGTGTTCCTTCTGTTGCCTGTGCCGGGGCCACGGTAACTCTTTCGAACATCCCGCAACCCTAGCTGGCATCGGCCCTAGCGGACCCCGTCAATAGTGCTGACATCTCTTTGAGGCGCGCGTGGACCACGACGCGCCGTCGACTCGGGCTTGGTCCTTACCGGACGGCGAGCTACCCATTGCTCGCCGTCCGCAAGCCCGCGCTTACGGTGGCCGGGAATCGGCTGCCAATTCCCGACGCCCAGGGCGTCTCCTGCGGCGACTAGGGGCGTGAGGGTGCAAAGCTTGCCTCTCCCTCACGCGTCCCGCCTCCTCCTTCACGAGCATTACTGCTTCGCAGAAGGAGGTAATGGCTTCCCATGCACTCTCGCTCCGTACCATGGCCTGGACCAGGGCCGGACGCGAGAGATCGCCGCCGCCGATCGCTTCCGCGAGGACACGGCGGTGCTCCGCCCAAGCCGGGCAGACCTCCACCGTATGCTCCACCGTGTCCCCCGGGCGATCCACACAGTGGTGACACCCGGGCGTTTCCTCCCGCCTTATCCGGAACAGGTACCTCCCGAAGCACCCGTGTCCGGTGAGGACCTGCGTCAGGCGGAAGGTGAGGACGCCGTGGCGCCTCTCCAGCCACTCCTCAAAGAGGGGACTTATCGCCGCAATTGTGGCGTACCCAGCGCTGGGTTGCGACAATCGCACTCTCCATGCCGCCATGAGATCCTGCCGGAGCTCTGTCCGCCGTGCCACGATTTCTCGCGGCAACAGAGTTACGCCCCGGCGTCCTGCCTCCTCGCGCCACTCCCACATGTGTGCGAGGACTTTTGCCTCCAGATCCCATGGCGGTAATCCGGCAACGTGTACAGGCCTAACACTGCCACTGCCACACGGTCCATTATTGGATCAATCGATTTAAATCTGGAAATTTTGAGTTGAAGAACAAGTCTCGCAGTCGACCGGTAACTATTGTTGACAACGACGAATTGAAGGCGATCATGGAAGCGGCTCCAACTCAATCTAAGGCTGAGCTTGCTGCGGGCCTTGGAGTTAGTGTCAAAACAACATTGAAGCACTTGCGTCAAATTGGAAAGATTAAAAAGCTCGATAAGTGGGTGCCACACGAACTAAGCGACCAACAGCGAGACTTACGCGTCGAAGCATGCATAGCACTACTGAATCGGCATAGAAACGTGGGAATTCTAAATCAAATTGTTACCTGCGATGAAAAGAGGATCTTGTACGACAACCGTAAGTGTTCGTCTCAGTGGGTGGACCCGGGTATTGCACCTAATCAGTGCGCTAAAGTGAAGATTACTCATAGGAAGATGATGGTGACTGTCTGGTGGACAAGTACTTGTACATCACAGCTTCTTACCGAATGGCACAACAGTGATGGCAGATGTCTATTGCCAAGAATTGCAAACAATGATGGAGAAGCTCGCAATTCAATAACCAATACTGGTCAATCGCTCTGCTCCATTGTTTCTCCACGACAACGCGCGAGCTCACACTTCACGACAGACCATCGCAAAGCTACAAGAGTTACAGCTGGAAGCTCTCCGTCACCCACCGTACTCACCGGAGCTTGCCCCAACAGATTTCTACTTTTTTCAGAATTTAGACAATTTTTTAAGTGGGACAAAATTCAACACCCGAGAGGCAGTACAAAACGCTTTCGCTGACTACATCGCCTCCCGTCCGGCAGACTTCTACAGTAAAGGGATAAACAAACTGCCATCAAAATGGCAAAATTGTATAGATAATTTGGTCCAGTACTTTGATTAGCTGAAATAAACAAAATACCAACATTTTTATAATTTAAAAATTTCATACAAATCTCTAATTTCATAGGTAAAGACCTAATATGTACCTTTACACAGCACTGAAAAGTTGACGGGGAAAATTTTAGCTCCCTCCCTGGTCGACTCTGAAGTGCCATGCTTGAGTGATGCGGTGAACGCCTGGATAGCAACTTGCCCGGATACAGATCGGCCCGTGAACCCATCTTCCCAGAGACAGTGGGATGAGCCGCTCTGCAGGTTGGTACGGAATAATCTTATCAATACGTCCACCAATACTGCTGAGCGTGCCCGCCTGCTGGCTGTGAGTGAATGGGAGTCGGGCCTCTGGCTTCAAGCACTACCGTCACCCAACATAGGCACTTTGCTGGGTGACTCCACCTTCCGGCTCGCTACCTGTCTGCGTCTGGGCGCTCCTTGCGGGGCTCCACATCGCTGCCAGTGCGGTGAAGCCGTTGACTGCCTCGGACATCATGGCCTGTCTTGTAGTAAGAGCGCAGGCCGGATAGCACGGCACGCCAGCATTAATGACATTATCCGTCGTGCTCTTGTCACCGCCGGGGTGCCAGCTGTTTTAGAACCCAACGGCTTGGCACGCGACGATGGCAAGAGACCAGACGGAATGACCATAATGCCTTGGAAGTTAGGCAGGCCTTTGGTGTGGGATGCAACATGTGTCGACACCCTTGCGCCATCCCATCTTCCTAGTACGGCGGGCTGTGCTGGGGCGGCTGCTGCAGGTGCGGAAAACCTCAAACGGCGAAAATATTCCGATCTTTTTGGGAGTTATATGTTCGAGCCGTTTGGGGTTGAAACACTAGGGCCATGGGGTCCGAGTGCCCACTTGGTTTTCCGAGACATCTCCAAGCGGTTGGTCGACTCTTCACGTGACCAAAGGGCTGGCCTATTCTTTGGCCAAAGAATCAGCATCGCCATACAACGTGGCAATGCTGCCAGCCTTTTGGGCACTTTTCCTGTTGACAGCGATGCGGACGAATTTTTTGATGCCCTATAATTATATAAATATATATATTTTTTTACATTTGTACATATTATAATTATTATTTTAAGTCTGTTAGCTTATATATTATGTAAATATTATGTATTGGTTTAATTGAAATAATAAAATACCTTTACATAAAATGAGGTTCTATTACACTGTGATTTTTGTAATATACTTTGCGTCAATTATTAAGGTTGTTTAAATATCCAGTTTATTATTGATAAGAAAGTGCTTTGAAGATTGTATGTGAAATCAATTTTAGCGTTAAATTTTATTTTTTCAAACACGAAGCATAAAATCTAAATTTAATAGGTATACCCCTTGCATGAACTGCCATCTCGTTATAGCGGCAACAGTGGAAACATTCTAACAATAAATTCCACGAAACTCCAAGACTGGAACAATTGAGTTAAAACTTTAAGAAAATCTCTTCAGGTGGGTTACCTTAAATATACATGTCGTTTAAAAATTTTGAATTTAACTTCCTCATATAAAGTTGGTACATTAAGAGCGAACCGGGCTGTAGCAGACGAGAAAGTTAATTTAAACTGTTCTTTGCCTATACACGGCTAGTTAACTTGCTTGAGCAGCTGACTTGGATCTCAACTCTATTGGATCTAAGCTATTGTGTCCTTTCCAATCGTGTATTGCTTTATAAGCTGAATGTAGAAAGTTTTGGAGAAATGAAAAATAGGTAATTTAAGTTGAATATAAAGCGGTAAGCGTGCATTGAGTTATGTGTGTGTACGATACGAGTTATGTGTGTGTACGATACGAGTTATGTGTGTGTACGATACGAGAAACTTTGCGGAGATCGTTGTTCGTTTAGATTGGTTTCCTTTGTTTTACTGTGCACTTTAATGAAAGCAATAATTTTAGATTTATAAACGTTCTGGTTGTTAGATTTCGTAACGATAGGAATTTATTTGTTTGAGAGGTTGTTGAAAGTCCACACCGTGGTGCTGGTAAACTAATAACGGGTTACTATAAAACATTAAAGTTGACGTTAAATCGAATGAACGTATTACGCTTAAATTCAATATCCTCACCAAAAGAAACAATAACAGAACCAACAAAACATTAACACGAATTCAATAAACTGCCTAAAACAACATTAGAACGCTACCGTATACATCACAATCAGACAATAACCCGGCTAAATGGCAAGTCGTCGGTGGCCACGCTCTGTTGAGCAAGAAACTTATCTTCTACTCGGCCGGCTTGTGCCCGCACGTCGCCCTAAACCAATACGTGATTGCGTTCGCTTCATTTGACGACGCCAAACAGTTGTACGGTTGTCACCGTTGTGTGTTGGAGCTGAATGTTGAGTGAAGGAAATGTGTTCGTGGGAGATGTTTTATTAGGAGTTTGTGTGGTTGAATGAATCTTTTTATTGAAGATTATGATTGTTTATTGATTATGAGAGGTACTGAAAAGTAGAATCTGGTGCGAAATTAATTACTTTCCGAGAATGTCCGCAGGAGGAAGTGATGATGAAAAATTCTAAATACAGGATTGCATATAAGTGTATGTATATAATAATCTAAGTGAAGTTATCAAAGTAAATTGCCAGCGCTAGGAAAAAATATACAGAGGTCTGCAACCATCCCACCAACTTTTTAGAAATAATTTGAAACATGTATGTTTAGTTCAACGTGTTAATGAGAGAGCTGTTACTTCATCTTACAGGCAGAAAGAAATAAACGGCGTAAATAAAATATTTACTACCGTAAGCACACGCCGTGTTTATGCAAATATAACTTCCCTACATTTTAAATTCCACAATTTTACGAGGTCAACTTGCAAGAAAAATTGTGGGCAAGATGTTTCATGACATTTTGCCCGCAAACGAAACAAGATCTCTTTATTGCACTCAAAATGACGTTTTATGGACCTACTGCCAGCGCGAGCGCCACGAATGAATATTTCAAATTAAAATTATTCCATTCGAGCTTTCCAATTAAAAGGGGTTCCAAGCATTTGAACAGGTCTGAAGAAAGACGTTTCTAAACGAATTGGTATAAAAATGGAATACAAGCGAAGCGACCCGTAACGATTATTTTGATGACAGTTCAAAGGGCCTGGTTTTAGAGAAAAAACGACGCGTCTCATCCTTTTGGTTGTGTATAGAGATTCGTTGATGGACCCTGGGTTCGCTTTGTTTGCAGAAATACGAAAATAAAATGTCATCAGTATTTTCTATGTGGGTCAGTACAATAATTTATATTTCGTTGGATATGCTGTTCTAGACATACTTGGCTTTCTATACTTATAATGATACTCAGCGTACTGTCTCTTGATGCTTACGTTAGAACTTTGTGCTATCGTATCGACCCCCCTCGAGCCTACAAATAAAGGTAATATTTTTATTAGAGTTCTTGTTTTTCTTAAAACAAAATATCGGCTGAAACCAATTACTAGATTTCCGATAGATTTCACAAAGCTGATCAATACCAAATAAATTCACGCAATCAAACGAAAGGAGATAATTGGAAAGATAAGTAAAGAATTATCTTTCTCCCGAAGATCGCCGATATTACACTGGCGAGCAAATAAATGGGGTACTTAGTACCAGCTTAATAGTCACGTGATGTAGTTCTGTCCACATTATTTACCCGACCGCGAGCAAAGTTAGGTAATGTGTTTGGAAGTAGCGGTTTCTTTGTAGTAAGTACTCGTATCTGTTGAACTATCGCAATGTGAACGAAGGAATTTGTGCGACGATTTTTGGTCTCAAAAGATTTGTTCTTTTTTTAAATTTTGAGAAAGCTAGCTTTTGCATAGATACCTACTGGGTATTTTCAGCAGATCCAATACTGTCACGGTCAATGCTAAGATTTAAGGTGTAAGCTTTTGTTATTTTGGGTCCTACTAATACATTATTTATATTCAAGTCTACACCGCGGGGAGAATATTTGAATACCCACTCTAATTTGATAAATTCACCATACATTTTCGCTCACGCATCTATTTTACGGAATTGTACGAGTACAACTAAATCAAATGACTCATTTACAATAAAGCGCGTATCAAAACAGACGATTAAACGTACAGATGTACAGTGCAGTGCAAATAAACTGCACAAGTGTGAATTAAAGCGCAATTCTCGCCATTGCAAAGTGGATTGCTGTGTAATCCGATCGGAGCCGATTCAGAATTTTGTATTTATTTATTTACGTTAATGAAATAATGTAAGAATGGTGGATGTTGTGGATGTTGCAGTAGATGTTAATATTGTAATTTTTATTGGTTTATGCTGATACGGGAATTAAGGGGAAGCTGATTAATAGCTGCTTATTGTCGAAATTAAAGCAGTATTTAAAGTGTTTCCATGTTTAAGTGAGATTGTTAATTAAGGTAAAAGGATTGCTTGCTACTTATTATTTACTGTAGTTTCAAGAACCGTGGAATGACCAGGTTTGTTTTTGTTGGATTCAATGAGTATTAATTGGATGACTGGATTATTTGTATGCGTTTACGAATTTCGGTGAGCAGCTCATAGAGTGACAGTGTTTAAGGATGCCTAAATCCAAGAATCGTAGAGAAGATTTAATTGGAAAATGGATAAAAGTATTTTGCAAACTGAAACTCAAAGCATATATTTCAAATAAACAGGCACTACTGAATTGTCAAGGGGTCGGTCAGTCAGAAAGATGAAGCTAGTTGCCCATTCCAAAGCGTAGTAGCTTCCTATGGAGAAGAACGGGTGATTAACCGTTACATCATTCATGTTGTTGCACTAGGGTAAATTAGTTTAGGTATTGAGTATTTTTAACGTTGAACCATAGAGTGACAGCTGTCAGTTTGACATTTGTGTGTTGTACAGTAGCGTAACAGATTACAGAAGTGGTTATCTAATAAACTTAAAACATAAAAGAATACGTTCTCCCTACCTGCCTTTACATTTACACAATGAGATAATTTACTAATTTGTTAACAACAGAACCATGACTTCGAAACCCGTCATAATAATATTCTCTTTTAGCTGTCAAGTTACGGCACGTCACTCACAAATACAATGGCCGTACAGTAATGTGGTGACAAACAGACGTACACAACGTGCACGACATTATGCCATACATAATTCATGGCTCTAAACGGCTGAGGGTGGGTACAGTATTGTGGTCGGCAGTGTAATAGCGATGTGAAGGGCTCATGGCTAAATAAGTGTGTGGATCGATAGTTTGTGAGGTCAACCTGTGGATGGGTGACCGTTTTTTACTCTTTTGGAAATCAGTCAATAGGTGATTAATATTTTTTTGTATTATATCGTGTGCACTTGAACCGTCGCGGTTGGAGCGTACGTAACGGGGCACTGAGAAAAAAAGAAAAAAATTGCCAAAAAAAGTGTTATTCTCGCAAATCGTTTATTTTTTCGATTCTATCGTATAAAACACCTAAATATAAGGCTAAAAGTGTCTTGGTGTTTTTGTCTCCGACTTACCGTTTGTCGTAAAAACGATGTCAAAGTTATCATTTTATAAAGGCTTTTTTTTTGTTTTTCTTAAATCGTTAGTTTCGTGATTCTATAGTGTATAACACCTAAATATAAGGCTAAAAGTGTCTTGGTGTTTTTTGTCTCCGACTAACCGTTTGTCGTAAAAACGATGTCGAAGGGATCCGACTTAGTAAAAGGCAATGAGAACTTAGGATGCAAGAGCGAGCGAAGCGAGCTCGAGACTTGGGGCACCCCGACTTGGACAGATTAGGTTAGGTTGGGTGCAGGTGGTTATTTTTTTTTAAATCACCAAGAAATAGGAGCTCCGCGGAGCGGGGCTCCGTCGTCCATGCCTTACTTCGAGACATCTGTCATTGACCTTGAAAATGCTATGGTGAAAATTTTTCTAAGTCTTTTTTTCATAGTGCCCTGTTTCGTATCCATTGACCCTCTGTTACCCTAGGTACCTATGTGACCTTAGGACATTGCTATCGCCTATTTAGTTTCTGGAATGTAGGTATCAAAACAATGGCAGTTAATCCTGGGTAAATTGCTGGTGAACAGTAGTGGTTACAATTTTAGGTTAATAAATAAAGTAAATAATAAAATAAAATTCATTTCAGTCAGACATGTTGTCCATAATGTGTTAGTATCTACATAAATACATAAACTCACGCCTTCTTCCCATGGGGGTAGGCAGAAACCACAGAACTCCATCTGCTACGGTCCTTACATAATCCCTTTGCCTCGTTTACGTTCGTTTGTTGCTATTACATTAATTATCTTGAAACCATGTTAGTCATAAATTTAATGAATTGGTATTTTTGTCAACCGATTTTAAATTATCATGTCTTCTGCTCCATAGCCCAAAAGCACGTAAAACCAACGCAGTCTACAGAATGCCTGCAAACCCTTCCATTATTCATTGACAGTAAGCATATCATTACAGACCGGTAAGTACCGGTAATGCTGGTAATGACCACCGCTTACCGTTCGCCGGTAACCGGCTTTTAAACGGCTTTTCATACATTATTTATAGTACGTACCTTCCAACTGTTTATACTACTGGAGTTCTAAAGAATTACAAAGAAATGTTTGTTCTAGTTCGAAGAACGAAAGGTAAAAGGAACTGTACTAGTGTTTGTTGGAGACGGCTAAAATGTGCTTGAAACCACGTTATCTATACGTAGCTTATAGCACAATTAATATTGGTGTATACAAGGGATAGTTTAGTCAACTTTTCTTGATCGTAACCAGGAATTCTGGATGATTATTTCGGGATTTGTTAACTACAGCTTTCAACTCCATCAGAATGAGTTCACCCGGAAAATTACTATAACCTAACTTCATAATATTTTGGTCGGCCAGAAGCATTACTATTATTCTGGTTTGAAGAGCATGTGTGTCTGTTAAATCGCAAGAATATGAGATTTTCTATGATCTGTATCGGTCTAGCAACGCATTGGTAAATGATAAGCGCTTGGCAAGAACTTACAAGTGGTGAAAACCGCATCTAATGTCTTATTTGACCGTTAGGTGTAAATACTTTAACGTTGATCAACTTCATCAATGCGCGAGTTAACGTGCCATTAAAACAATTATTTACTATGCATCAATTTTAATACCACTCGCACCAAAAATAATGACCCATCCCCAAGCATATTATACGGGAGCTTTGCATTCTTTAATCCTATTAAAAACAAGTAATAAATGATCACGACATCCAAATTCAACCCCTCGAAGAATTATGAAGACTTCTTAACTTCATTAAAGAGAGTTTTCGAGAAACCCATTCAAATGTGCTATAGATTAAGGCGCCCTACAAATGGCTCGAGATCTATGACCTCTCAAATTATTACAATAAAAGCCGTTTTGATAACTAAGAACGGCAATTTGAAGACGGTTTTGTGGAAAGACAGGGTCTGAAATAACGTCTGGTTTATTACAAAGTAATGAAGGCAATGTTACGTTTTATACAGTTGGATCTGTTTCTAGACAAAGACAGTTTTTGTTGTGAACATTTTGACTTCAACTAAACATTTTTGTTTTCAGCAATTATTTATTAAATTTTTTCTACGTTTAGTAACAGATAATAAATAAGTAATAATAAATGAATACTTTCTCATTATTTAAAGACACGAGTTCAATTATTTTGGAACACTTCTATCCCAGGAAAAGGTACTACTTAAGCATAATATGGCAGCATTTTATTATGTACAAAAAAGTTTTTATGGAGAGTCATAGAATAACTATTAGAAGAAATGATTATAAGTAATGGGCTAAAATAAATGTGGTATCAAGAGTTCAAAGTTCCGAAATACTCTCAGTTTAATTACTTTCAATTGAACCTTTTAAGTGTCCTTAATTGTAAAATTAAATTGACAATTTTGTTTAATGAAATTATTCGTCTTGCCCCACTTAAGTTTTTAGTAGCCCAATTTGTACCAAAAATGAAGTTTCTGTCATCCGTATTTAATATTACGGACAAAATTAATGTTAGACAATTTGTGATACTTTATTAGGAGAAGGATATTTTGGACGCAAAATAACGCTCGGAAAAATATCTGTGAAACTGCATTTTATTCTAATGAAGGAAACACGTAGAAATTCAAGAACATTCTGCTAATAAATCTTGAAGACAAATCGCGAAAGTACTTTCAGTTGACCTTCACGATTTGAAGGTTGTTGCAATATCAGGCTTCCGACCATTACGTACCTACATAACGGCGGTTATTTTAGTTACCTTCACAATATAATTGCAATGTCGTCATGGCCCAGTGGTTAAAGCCTCGCCTATCATGCGCGAAGTTCAAATCCGGGCAAGCACCAATGTGACTTTTTCAATTTATACGTACTTTCTGAGATTATCTTGAACATTACTGACATACCGGTGAAGAAAAACTTCATGAGGGTTCCTGGACTTATACCTAACCAAATACTAATACTTAACCAAAAACTCTTCAAAAATTCTAATTCTTGAGGAAGGCTATTAAACATCACGCTAGGACACTTAGGCGCCAAGCAAAAAGAAAAAAGTCAGAAAGAACACTAAGCGAAAACGAAGTAATAGCGCGGGCGGGTGATGCGATGCGACGGGATTAGGCAGGTACTATTAAATAGCAATTAAAGAACGGGAAAACAGTAGTTAAAGAACTACGACTATGAGTGCGTTTAAGAAACCCAAAATAGTTTTCATCGTGTTGTCGTCTAGACAATTAATGACGTAAATTATTTCTAATGACAGGTTGATGCTACACAGACAATATGACAGGAAGCCATCATTACGCACCGACACCAAAGGCAATGCAATTTTATTGACGTTTATAACCACATTCTGTATGTTTATGCATCTATACAAATAAATAAAATTGAAATGTCTGTTTGTAATGTCAAAATAACAACTTTTTACTAAATGTATAGGAAAGTATAAACGGTTCTTATAACAAAAACGCAATTTTTAACATTTTTGTCTATCTGTCTGTCTGTTTGTTCCGGCTAATCTCCGAAACGGCCGGACCGATTTTGACGGGACTTTCACTGACAGTTATCTGATGTAACGGCGGGTAACTAAGGCTACTTTTATTTCAGAAAAATATTTAGGGTTCCGCGCAAAAAAACTAAAACCCATGAAAATATGAACAAAAAGTCGGATTTGAAAAATTCTTTTTGCATTTGGTAGCCCAATTCTCGAAGACAGTTATAGGCTATTTAACATCACGCTACGACCCTTACGAGCCGAGCAGATAGAAAAATGTCAGTATGAACGCTAAGCGAAAACGAAGTAAAACGGCGAGCGGGCGATTCAACGCGGCGGTTGGCGACGGGTCGGAGGGGGGGGGGGGGGGGAGTTTTGTTAAAATGTGGCTGCTATTTTATTATATTGTGAATCTTACATCCACGCGAACAACTGACATCCACGCGAACGAAGTCGCGGGGCACAGCTAGTAATATAATATTAACCGTAGTGATTGGCATAAATACAGTTGAAACTAGCGCTACGGCACAGTATTATTATTATTATGTTCAAAATGTAGTTACAGGACAGTAAAGTGTTGTTGTTGTTCAGTATGTTGTAGGCTCACCCCCTATTACAAGGGACTTGAACATAACTTGCGAAATGTGGGTATGCTATAGGTACACCTCTGCCTAACCCTTCGGGGAAACAAGGCGTGATGTTACGTTATGTTGTTACAGTTTCAGGCTCCGGAAAATAAGTAAAACTTTTGCTGTTATAAGAATGTTAGTTTGCATTTTAGTAGAGAGAAAATTGAGGATAATGGATGTTTTTGTACCTAACGTACATGCTTACCTAATTGGACAAAAAAACGACACAAAATAGTTTTTCCGGCTAAAGTTACGAGTCAGGAACTCAAAAGTTACGAGTCAGGAACTCAAAAGTTACGAGTCAAGAACTCAAAAGTTACGAGTCAGGAACTCAAAAGTTACGAGTTAGGAACTCAAAAGTTACGAGTCAGGAACTCAAAAGTTACGAGTCAGGAACTCAAAAGTTACGAGTCAGGAACTCAAAAGTTACGAGTCAGGAACTCAAAAGTTACGAGTCAGGAATTCAAAAGTTACGAGTCAGGAACTCAAAAGTTACGAGTCAGGAACTCAACATTTTACCTGCTATTAGGGTTCCGTACGTCCGGATCACTCGTGTGTCTGTCTGTCTGTTCGTCTGTCACAGCCGATTTGCACTGAATCTACTGGACTGATTAAGTTCCTGTTCTCTGTCCACAACACTGAAAAGTTGACCGGGAAAATTTTTGCTGATTGACTCGAAGTGCCGTGCTTGACTAATGTGGTGAACGCCTGGATAGCGGCTTGCCCGGATACATATCGGCCCGTGAACTTATCTTCCCAGAGACAGGAGGATGAGCCGCTCTGCAGGTTGGTACGGAATATTATTATCAATACGTTCACCAATGCTGCTGAGCGTGCCCGCCTGCTGGCTGTGGGTGAGTGGGAGTCGGGCCTCTAGCTTCAAGCACTACCGTCACCCAACATAGGCACTTTGCTGGGTGACTCCACCTTCCGGCTCGCTACTTGTCTGTGTCTGGGCACTCCTTGCAGGGCTTCACATCACTGCCAGTGCGAGGAAGCTGTCGACAGCCTCGGACATCATGTAAGAGCGCAGGCCGGATAGCACGGCACGCCAGCATTAATGACATCTTTCCTCGTGCTCTTGTCATCGCCTGGGTGCCAGCTGTTTTAGAACCCAACGGCTTGGTACGCGACGATGGGAAGAGACCAGACGAAATTACCATAATGCCTTCAAAGATTGGTAGGCCTTTGCTGTGGGATGCAACATGTGTCGACACCCTTGTGCCATCCCATCTTCCTAGTACGGCGGGCTGTGCTGGGGCGGCTGCTGCAGTTGCGGAAAACCTCAAACGGCGAAAATATCCCAATCGTTTTGGGAGTTATATGTTCGAGCCGTTTGGGGTTGAAACACTAGGGCCATGGGGTCCGAGTGCCCACTTGGTTTTCCGAGACATCGCCAGGCGGTTGGTCGACTCTTCACGTGACCAGAGGGCTGGCCTATTCTTTGGTGAAAGAATCATCCTCGCCATACAACGTGGCAGTGCTGCCAGCCTTTTGGGCACTTTTCCTGTTGACAGCGATGCGGACGATTCTTTTGATGCCCGCTGATTATTTCCCTTCCTTTTTTTATATATTTGTACATATTATTATTTTAAGACCGTTAGCTTTTAAATTATGTAAATATTATTCTTATCTTGAAAAAATAAAACCTGTTGAAAAAAAAACTACAATGTTAAGTTTATGCTTGGGATAAATTCATCCCAACTACGGAACCCTTCATTGTGCGTGTTTCGACACGCACTTTTTTTTAAACTGGCCAAGTTCGACTCGGACGACTCGAACTTGGCCAGTTTAAAAAAAATAATGTAGCAAATTACGATCTCTTTTCTCTTTAAAACAACATTTTTGGGTAATTGCGTAACACACTTACAATTGCAATGCCTTTCATTTGGACAGTTCAACAACATTCATTTGTTATCTACGTTTTTGAGACGATGAATTTTTCAAACATATGAAGCAATGGAACAGCAATTTCTTTCAAATCCTTCGGATTGTGATTGAAAGTGTGTAATGCAATCGGGGTGCTGGTTTAACGTTTAAATTGTTAACATAATGTTATGTTAACATTATGTGAACAATAGTGAATTATACAACATATGTAATGCTAACATTATGTTAACAGAATGCTTCTCTACTTCCAGATGGGACAAAATACTACCAAATGGATTTTATCCAACGAAAACCTGCCCTGATGCTGATGCACTAATAACTCTACGAAATGGAGAGACGCGAAGAGGTCCACCGCCATGGCTGTAGCATCGCCAAACAGACGATCCTGACCACTCACCCTAGTGGTCTCCAAACCAGGGTGTCAGTAGAACTGGCCAACTTCGATGCGCTGTGTCTTCATACAGAATGCAAAACCACTTCCAAAAGACCTTGGGAAGGCAGCCCTTTCATGGCTCGAAGAGGTATTCTCGGAGGTGTTTCAGCTCATGCTACACCAGTCCTGGGCAGAAGGAGTGACCTAGTCAATGAGGGCAGGTTGTCCCAACAATGTTCTCCTGTGATGAGGAGACGGGAGGTCCTGGACAGTCCAGGGGGTTCTCCTCTGCTGTCCAGGAGGTCGGATGTCGAGGAGGAAGACTGTTCCGATGTGGATAACAGTGTCATCAGTGGCTGGTTAAAGTTTCGAGACAACAAAAGGGTGAGTGGAATTATAGTTTTCATTAAAATGATTTTTTGAACATATTTGATGCAGCTTTGGTTCTTGGGGTCAACTAGAAATCCTATTATTAAAACACAATTTAGAGAGCGTGATCAGAATGCTGATAAACAACTAATTGAAGTATTAATAGCTCCTTTGTCACTTTTCATCAACATTTTTTTAGAAATCGTCTGCTTAATTGTTACTTACGCATAGAATACAGAAGTTCTTAGTAGCAGCCGAGAGGAACATTATCCGAGGTCATGTCTCCACAATGAGTATCCTTTGACATAAAAATGCTGAATGCGGCTTTTCATATTTATTACGGGAACAAATTAAGTTTCTCATTACAGGGGTCGCGTTTTATGAAACATTTAGAAATTATGATCTCCGTATCAAAATTTTTAGAAAGGTCGTTCTTGTGGATATTTTTATTTTTTTCAGTAAAATTCGTCCTTTTTTTTTGGTATATGAGAGGATGAAATTAAGAAATAATATTTATACCTAGTCATTTTCGCGTGTAATGTGTCCCTCATTAAAAGCTATATCACAAAAACATAGGCTGTTTTAAAATTTTCGTGGCTACGCTCGTAGCGTTTTCGTAGACATCTACGAGCGTGCTACGAAACAGTTGTTTGCTACGGCGCGGTACCGTAGCTTTGATACTGAGTAGCTCGAACACTCATTTATTGTGAAACACATCGAGTACTTAGTGAATCACTAGAGTGAGCACAATTTTAGGTTTTGAAGATCTTTTTATATGCATTGTATAAATGGTTTGCAGCTTTGAGGACACGTTATGTAGCTTAGATTCTGTAGCATGCCTAGAGTGGTCAACAATTACGAGACATTTTGTCGTGTTTTTGCCATATAGGGGGACTTGACAACAACCGTGAAATAATTATGTCTTGTAGTGACAATTGCAAAGAAAATAAAAAATAAAATATATAAAACGAGCCACATTTCACAACGTTGTATTAGGCCACACAGAAACAGACATGAGTTTTTATTTCATGTACCTAGTTTCTTAATTCCTCAGGTATTTGTAGGAAAACCTATAGCGATTATTTGTCCGAGCCAGGCATAGTTGGCTAGGTATATTATGAGGCGAGAGGGTAATTTAGTGGCGTAGTGCTGGCGCGAGTTGCTTCGAGCACAAAACGCTTGTACCTATTACTTTGATGTGTTCTAGTGTTGGGAGCAGCCCGGTGGAAATGTCGATGAACTTTTCTTTGCACCACAAGTTTTAGGTCACAACACTTTTGACTCGGAATAATCTATTCATACAAGAACGGCATCGAAACAAATAAAAGTTCTTCATCGAAGAGCGAAGGTGAATTAAATTATAAACTAACTGTGAATCACTTTTTTGCAGTTTGAGATTCGATTCAAGATCTCTGTTTTTGGTCAAAAATCAAAAGTCTCATCATCATCCATCAAGGTCACGAGTCATTTTTGCTCAAATTAAACTTCTGCCAGATAATCATTTTGGCAGCCTCTAGCTATTTCTTGCTGCACATGGCACATGCACAAGGGCTGCCAAATTTTAGAAGAGTTCACACCGACCAGGCCCACCCCTACTGCCGTAAGGTGGAAAGCCCTTACCCCAGTTGCGAAGGGGCTCTCGTGGAGTCCTTGCGTTGATACCTGTGCACTATAGCGCACTATAGCTCAACATAGCTCACCACAGCTCGTTTAGCACGAGCCACGGAAGGTGTATTTTTATACTTACCAGCATTATGTGCAGTGCAACGACTTTTAAATAGTGAGTAGGACTGAAGGTGTTGGATAGAAGTACGTGTAGGTGCTTGAAGGGGAGTTTCCTACTAGTAGACGAAGTTATGTATATTTTTGGGCGAAGTTACGTCTGTTTATTTTATTGTTGTATTTGAAGATTTCGCTAGTTTTTTTTTTTTTGTAATTTGTCGCCTATTTAAGGTTCCGTAGTCAACAAAGACGTAGAGAGCAGTGGTGGCCCAGTGGTAACGGCCGCGACTTACGAGTTAGTCGTAGGTTCGAACCCAGACAGGCGCTTTAAACAACCCTGTAGCTGGTAGGGTAGGGGGGGGGGGGGCTACCCTACCAGCCACAGGGTTGTTTTTGGTTAAGTGAAAAAATTTACGGCAGTAGTATGCCACTTTAATGGCGACATTAATTTAAAACACGTATGCGGTTTCCCGTTTTCGTTTTATGAAGATATTTTAATTTCGTTCGTTTAAGAACAGAGGTCATTTGCCGGGGTCACGGATCATAACATCGCATCAATAAAATTTGCAAAGAGTAGGCGAATTGAAGGAAACAGCCGCAAGCGGCGCGCGCCCTCCCCTCCACCCGCCACGCGCCCTCCCCTCCACCCGCCACGCGCTTCTAACTTTTATGGACGCTTATAATTGTGTTATTAGTGCTTGTGTAAACATGTGATCGTGATTGATGAAAACTTTAAAGTATAAAATAAAGACAATTTAATTAAAGTAGTGATTCGTAATGATAGAGGTAATAAGTAAGAAGAGAGGATGATAATACATTGATAAGTGATTCGATTTCTTTGATATTATGCCTCAAAGGATCGGACCGATGGTAGGCGCGTTGCGTGGTTGCCAGCGCGCGAAGCGAGGCGTTGCCGCTCCGAGTAGAATAGCTGGTAAGTAGCTTCATGAATGAGTCTTTTGCACAGAGTGATCCCAATTTTGGTTATTTTTTATTAATTGGTTTGTTTGAAAATTTGAATTTTTCAATATAAAAATTATTATATCTTATTATAATTTTTATGATTACTGGCCTGGCGGCCAGTAGGGGCTAGTGCCCTACCCGTGTGTTAAATTAATATCGCCATTGTAGCGGCACATTGGATATAACGAAGTTACAAGGAAAACTATCACAGCTAAGTAGGCTTTACAAGTTAACGGGTGTCGGCCAACTTACATTTGCAGTTGGAATGTATGGGGGAACAAGTTTTTCAACTACAATATTAAGTTTGTTCTTGGGATAAATTCATCCCAACTATGGAACCCTTCATTGTGCGTGGTTCGACACGCACTTGGCCGGTTTTTTAGTTGTATTGTGCCATGATAACAAAACCTTATTCCACATTAAGCGTGGTGTAACACGCACTTGTCAGGTTATTTCCTCTGACATTTAGGTATTATGAAGAAATATAGTCCCAACTTAACGAACATATCCAACAGACAAAATAATATCATCCTTATTTACCCACTATACGAATTTGTCCCGTTTTGTCCGGGACTTTTCCCGACATTAACACACTGAGTGGTCCGTGTGAATTATCACCACACATTTACTAAGGCCGGGACAAATGCCGGGACAATTTGCGCCATCGTTGGCAAGGACATGTCCTGCGGAAGAGCATAAATCATGGGGACCCCAATAAACAATGCTATTGGACCGATGATCTTCGCGCTCGATGTTTTGTTGTTAACGTGATTGAATTTCTGTAATGAAAAGATGTATGTTGGTTGGAGGAAAAAAGGGAGTATATCAATAAATGTCTTCGGAAACTAGTGGAGTAGCAGCTTGTTCGATTTGTTTTAACAAAATGTGCCGATTAGAAATGTATTGTTTTTACACAATGAGACCAATTAAATGAATGTTAATTAGCGGAACCACTATTTTAATCATTACAACACTAATTGTTTACTGCGTTTTGACAATTTCAGAAAGGTTGATTCCGCTTTTCTTACTAGGTTTGCTGTTAGTCTGTCGTGTCTATGATTAACTAAACAACTTTATTACTCTTCAACAAAGCCACCAAACACAGCTTAATCACAATATACAGAATGATTCAAATAGTGACGTCCAAAAGAAAAATCTGAACTTCTCATACCCAGAGGTATTTGAAAATACGCGATTTTTTGTATTTCTCTAGTTATCTTTTTTTTTGTAATTTTTTAGAGTTTTCTACCGGTGGAGCTTCAAAAATTCATATATTTTTTTGTAGTGGGTATTTTTCAATATTTTTTTGTGACATGATCGTCTTGAATGTTACTTTCAAACTTAAAATAATAAACTTCGTAAGATTCCTGCAAGTTACTCAAAATTATCGATAGTGGAATTTAAGTTTTATGTGGGCTAGACTCAAATTATGGGAACATACAGGGGGTATTTTTGAATACCCCTGGATATGAGGTATTCAGATTTTTCTTTTGGATGTCACTATTTGGACCATACTGTATACTGCCAGCAATTCTATCCTAATAAATCATAAAAACCTTCAACACACAAAATGTTGCTGTTCCAACAATATTCCCGTTTAACAATCAAGTCAGTAGGTACACATCAGCGGCCAATCACTCACAAGAGAGCGCAACGACCGCTCGCGAACGAATTGTTCGCTCGACTGCGGGATCCCAATACTCTTACTTATGAAGATCTTGATTCTTATTGAGAAAGTAGGTGGTATGCACTATTTGAATGACGAATTGAACACGTGGGTCTTTTGGGGTCATTATAATTATAATATCATCTGCCTAGCCTTTTCCCAACTATATTGGAGTCGGCTTCCAGTCTAACCGGATGCAGCTGAATACCAGTATTTTACATGGAGCGACTGCCTATCTGACCTCCACAACCCAGTTACTGGGTAATACGATACCCCTTGGTAAGACTGGTTGTCAGACTTTCGGGCTTCTGACGACCCGTAACGACTGTCAAAGATCCACGAATGACAGCCGGGACCAACGGCTTAACGTGCTTTCCGAGGCACGGAGGAGTCTCGGTATGTAAAGATGGTCACCCATCCACGGACCAACCCCGGCAAGCGTAGCTTAACCTGATGGATCGACCCACGCGGCTGTTATTACTTAGCCACGAGCTCCTCCCCATTATAATTATAATATGGAGCTGTCATTATTGCATACGAAAATATAAACAAGTATGATAATGAATCTGAAGTGTGAGTGTTCTCTTGAATTATAGCAATTATTATATTATTGCATAGGTTAAAACGAACGAACAAACCGACGGCCGCACCGCCGCCTGTGGACGTCGCAGGAGCACCTCCAGCGCCACCTCAGAGACAAAACTTTAGATTCATCTGAAATGGTGTTATGGTCAAGTTTTTTAAATCACATAGATTCGTTTTTAAACACAATTTTTTTATGAATATTATCTATTTATTCACAAAACGTTTTTATAAACGTAGTCTTCTCTCAAATATTTCTAAAGAAAACGACGAGCACTTAAGATTGATTTGTATGTGAAACTTGTAAAGAATGGTTTGATAGAGATTCTATTAAAACTTCGTCCACAGTTAACCGCTTCAGCCATAGTTTTAAAATCGAATCGCTCACGGCTTTTAACGCCTTGCTCTTCTCGTGAGATACTTTAGTTAGAGGATTGATGTATGTGTATAAACAAACTGAATATGAAAAACAGCTGTAGTCCCAAATCAGCCAGTCTCGTCGATATTTATATCATCACTGGATTATTGAAGAGTCAGACCCGTCAGTGTTAGAAAAAATATCAAAATCTGACATTCAGTAATCTGTTATATTAGTAAGTTTCTAAGTTAAAAATATCACTGATATTACAGTGACAGAAAACATCTTGAGAAAAGGTACTTAATGATTTGACATGTCCCACGTGTAATGGGCAAGCATGATGATACGAACGCTCGTTTTATGAAGACATCTCTGCTTTCCAACAGGACAAGTACAATCTGATATTAATATGGCAATTGACTGACACATGAAACAGTACAATACATTCTGTGGCACACCAAAATTGTACCGAAACTCGTATTAAATAAAATGAAATTGTTCGGTTCCCAGTACAAAATGTTCCTTATTAGCGATATTTATGAGCCGTCATTACGCGGCTTCATACAGACGGATTATTTCAATAATTCAACGGCGAAAACCAGATAATTTAACTAGCGAGGCGGAAGTCATAGGAGGTAGCGATATTGACATTAATTCAGCGGCATGATATTTTTCATATTTTATTATGTCATTGTTTAATGGGAGAGGGGTTTTGTGGCTAAATGATAACAGCCGCATGGGTCGATCGAAGGTTAAGTTACGCTTGCCGCGGTTGTTTCATGGATGGGTGACCATCCTTTACATATCAAGACCCCTCCGTGCCTCGGAAAGCACGTTAAGCCGTTGGTCCCGGCCGTCATTCGTAGATCTTTAGCACTCGTTACGGGTCGTCAGAAGCCCAAAAGTCTGACAAACAGTTTCACCAAGGGGTATCGTGTTACCCAGTAACTGAGTTGTAGAGGTTAGACTGGCAGTCGCTCCATATAAAATAGTGGTTTTCAACTGCATCCGGTTATACAGGAAGCCAACCCCAACATACTTGGGAAAAGGCTGGGCAGATTGATTTTTTTTTTTGTTTATTGGGACATGAAAAGAATGCTTATTTGTTGCTTCTTATTTTCATGTCCATAAATAATTATCATAAGCTACTCGCACGTCAATGGTACTGATGGGAGAAATGAGAGAACGGTTTTACTGATTGGTGATCAGGTTGATCACCAATATGGGAACCGATTCGTAAATATGACCGATAGAGTATCGTAATTGAAGTAGTCGGGCTTTTAGTATTGAGACGCTGTCTGACGAACTCACCCAATTTTTAATAATTACATTTATTCAAATCAAGAATTACATTATATTCCAGATTTTTCGCTAACCAATACAAGAAAATTCCTTATCTCTTTCAAACCTCCGGAACAGAAACTGTCATAAACTATCCGTTTTAATTCCATCGCTTGTGCCGTTAATCGTCAGCGACGTATTTTTACCTCACCTCCGCAAAATGTTGAGCGCGAGGTATCGCAGGAATTTCTCATTGAACGGGACAAGGAAGCGTCTTAAACGCTGTTTGAGCTTGTCCCATATTACGTCTCTTTAATGCTTTGGCGTTTTTTTTATAGTGGATAAAATAATGAAATTCTGTAAGTTTTTGGAGGTGCAATTTTCCTTTAACTGATAGTTTGAGTTTAGTGTCTTAATTGTCTGTAATATGTTCGTCATTATCTTGCCCTTGTCGCAATTAATTTGGTGTCGGCGCAACATTTGTTGTCATTCGATACTTCTCTATTAGTCGTCATCTCAGTAGTCACCCCCTTTCTATCCATATCATCTTCCACGCTATGCATCCATCACTTCTTTGGTATTAGACTGAAAAAATCAACTTTATGTCAGAAGTTTGCCAAAGTATGTTTTCTGTTTAAAACCGCATCGTCGTTATTATAATATTACTATTATATAATTTTAGGTACCTACCTAATGCCTTGCACGGGTCTGTAATTTAAATCAGTTTATAAACATGTATCTAAATTAAAGGATCCACGCCAAGCTTTGTATTATTATTATTATTAGCAAAAATACGAGAGTGTTAGCTTCAACACTTTCAACTAGTGACACTGGGTGAGGTTGTTCGGTCACCAATCGGTCCCCGGTACTGGCTAACGATCTGCTATCGACACAGTCTATGTTCTAATGTTTCCTGTTTTACGGCAAACAAGAGATACTAGACTGAGCTTGCAACTGAAAATGGTATTTAATTAGCTAAATATGAACAGAACTAATAATCTCGAATGTTCAAAAGCCAACATTCTAACTTCTCCCAACACAAATGCTGCCTTAGATGGGGCCTTAACATCAGTTTTACAGCAACATCGTCGGACTCCATTCAACAAAGTGACATGAATAGATGACTTATTTGAAACGCAAAACCTCAACCCACATCAAAACATAGAATTAATATAACACAACAATAGCGCGAATCTTTCAGAATGCATCAAACGGTCCGAATCGCTTCATTTTCATTCGAGTTTTCTGAATGAGTATCGCTTCCCACTCAAATTTCACCTCTCCTCTATTGTCATAAGAGTCATAACGCCTGCAAATGTACTGTTGCCTGTTGAACAATGAGTGAACGTTGTATGACAAAGGCGCTGGAGGTCCGAGCGACAAACGTAACAATAGGTGCTAGTGCTGGGCAAGGTGAGGCGACTGCAAGCTCGAGTGTAAAGCGATGTGAATACTCGATTTTTGATCTATTTTTAAAAGTCTTGATTTGCATTCGGTTGCTGGGAATGTATTGTACTGGTTGGTTTACGAGATTGGATGGAAGATTTTAGTGTGTAGATCTATAAAGAAGATGCTAGGATAAAGCAGCTATGCATTTTGCTGTTACTAATGTATGAACAAATGACAGCTAAATAGAATATTAAACAGTTGCAGTTGTTATGCACCTCAATTAGGTACCTACTGCTGCATATTTTTATTTAGGATCAACGTCTTGGCCGGCTTGTTTGACTTTAGTTATAGCATTAGTTCGAAGAATTGACAGTTCCATTTTAATAATAAAGATTTGGATACACGTTGAAACTTTAAAACAAAACAGATTTTCTTCGCCATCCATTCATTTAAGAGCGTTTACGACGTACGGCATTACATACAAACTTTCAAGTCCTTGTTTTTCGAAATGAATGAACCGATTTTAATGAAACTTCATACGCATAATGACATTTCGAAAAATGTTCTTAACACATTTTTTAGATCTATCAACCCATGTAGGTATCCTGCTTATCCTATGAAGTTTAAATAAAATCGGTTCATTCATTTCCAAAAAACATGGACTTGAAAGTTTGTATGAAATGCTGTACATCGTAAACGCTCTTAATTAGGTAAATAGTTATGAAGGCAAAGAAAAACATTGTTTTGAAAACTCCAGATATTTATGCTTCTAGCTCTGCATATAAAAATTTCCTCCATCAAATGTGAAGTCCAACAATCGATTCTCCTAATCCAACACTCGTTCAATCGCCTCACTAGACGGGTGACCTGCGGTGCCCAACTCACGGCCCGATGACATTTTTGTTTGCAAAAATTATGACTCTGAGCATCTGCGTGTTATTTTAATATCTGTTTTTGTTCAGCGTCAGATTGGAGCAAGCCGGGCGTTAGGTGCCTCGTAATGGGCTCTTTGTTTGAAAACCTGTGGGTTAGGTGCGCGTTTTTCAAGCTAGAATTGGATGGATGGAAGAGGTTTTTGTTGGTCCACGGGCTATGTGTGTATCGTGTTTGTTAAGAGGGCTGTCGCATTGTGTCACCTCTCTCGCTAAGGGACCGAAATTTTAAGAATGTTAAATGAATAGATGCTTTTTTGAAAAATGTAATCAATTGGCGAACTAATAAAATAATAATATTAAATTTATATGTATTTATTAAAAACACATTTTTATTGCGGCATTTATTTAACTCATCTCAAAAACAGATCATAATACTTTTGAGTCGAGTTTATTAGATGACACAATACACATGTGTTTTTAAGAATTACCTATTAAATTAATATTATTTATTAGTTCGCTGATTAATTACATTTTTAAAAAAAAGCATCTTTTTATTTAACATTCTTAAAAATTTGGTCCCGTCTGAGTGAGAGAGGAGACAAAATGTGATAGCCCTCTTAATGGAAATATCAGCAGGTCTTTAAAGACTCGTGCTTTTCATTGCTATGACATGTATGAGGTTGAACATGAGTTAATTCCTAATTGATCCGATTAGGTTGAAAGGTAGACAGCAGCATCTTGCTTCCTGCTTGTGTCAAAAAACCTCGATCATCATCCGTCTGCTTAGCTTATTACTTGCAATTTTCCCTTCTGGTTGATAATAACATCAGCCAAGAGAACTGTACAGAAAAGGATGAAACCATAAAAAAATAACTAGTACCTACCGGTGACAGCTCGCTCAGCCAGTGATGTAGCTGCTTGTAGCGTTGGAATCCGATACGAGATCTTCATCGATTTCTGGTTATCAGTACCTACTCAACCAAAACAACCACCATTATTCCCATCTAAAAACATCCAATAACATGTATTCGAAATCTAATTACGCGGTGACGTCACAGATCCGTAAATAATGACGTCGACATCGCGGCAACATGGCGGAAATATTTCGTATAATAAGCTAAGGGCTGTCTTTCATCGCTAAGAAACGTCACATTTATCACCGGAGTCTGAGGAAGTGCTGTGTTTGGGCACGTGCTTCAGAATCAGCAGATGTGTTAATGGTATTAATATTATTAATGTGGTTTTCCCCTGTTAAAAGTCAGCTGGAATTAATTAAAGACATCATTTGTGTCCAGAAAGACCAGGTGCGTCGTAGTACTCGCAACCGGCGTGTGTGTATGACCAGAAGCCCAACTCCCGTAATTAAAACGTTCAAAATCTAGTCGCAATCTCATCTCAGCGACAATCAAATGTCAAAAACTTAAAAAAAATGTAGGGAAATTAAAGGTATTTTTGACATATCGAGACTGAGACCAGACTGTGAATGTTCTTAAAATTACGAGAATTGCCCCTCAGATGTATGAACGTAAACGAAGCAAAAGAAGTATGTAAGGATTGTAGCAGATGGCTTTTTGTAGTTTCTGCTTACACCCCCATGGGAAGAAGGCGTGAGTTTGTGTGTGTCTATCATTTGTCAAAATCGGATCAGTCGTTTTTGAGCTCCGATCTAACATAGGTACATACATTGACATCATAAATTGACTTTGACATGTGCCTAGGCTTTTCCTATTTATGTATGTTGGGGTCGGCTTCCAGTATGTCCAGATGCAGCTGAGTATTTTACTTACAGCCACTGCTTATCTGACCTCCACAACCCAGGTGCCAGGTAGCACGATATTATACCCCTTGATAAGATTGGTTGTCAGATTTTAGGGCCTTTAGTAACAACTGTGAAACTCATAACTCTTCTTTTATCATTGTCAGATAATAATTCTTGCTCTGATATATTATATAAAAAGCCGGGAAATTGCACAGTTTAGCTGCGAGAAAAATGGTAAGCAATCATAAAGTTGTCTTGCTCAAGCTTACTTTATTCTAGAAAGAAAAACTAATTTAGTCTGCGTAGAGGGAGAGAGAATAGTCAATATTGTGGCCACTCTAAAGTGAATCTCTGCACTTATATACCTTCTGTGGACATTTAAGTAATCACTTGTTGTGACTTGATGTATGATCTGCTTCTTTTCGAGTCGATGGTATATAAAAATATATTATAGGTAATGTTAGATGAGTCGGGCTCAGTAGGTGGTCACCTACCAGTGGCGCAGCTACAACTATCATTACAGGGAAGCCGAAGAAAAAATGGTTCAGTTCTCATAAACTCAGACAAAAAACTGTAGGGTTTTAGTCTTATGATGTATTAAACTGTTATTAAATATAATTATGTAATGTGATCTGATTAACAGTTACACACACAGGTGTACCATATTATTTGGTAATAGTAGACGTTAAGAAGAGTGTATATTCCGAAGGGAAGCTAATAGGAATCGGGTTGTATGAAGACTACGCCCCTCTCACCTACGCTAAACTCGGCATCAGTGGCGTGTTTTAGGACCTCAGAAGTGCAGGTGTCTGGATACTTTGGGACGCTCCAACATATTGGACATGATGTGGTTTGGATTGGTATTTAGTATTCACTAATTTCACTATTAGTCTAAGTTCTGTTGTTATAGGAAATGTCAGGAGGAAAACCTGGACTTAAATAGACAATGATTTAAAATCGCCAACCAGAGCAGAAACTTTTTGTTGCTCTCTATGAGAAGAGGCCGCTGCACTTCAGTGCAGAGGGATGAGGTTTTGTATTATTTTCATCCCAGTGTTTACCTGAAAATTGCTCTATTTTTCAATTGGTTTTTGAGTGACCGTGAGTATTACTATACGATAAAATATTAACAAAGTTGCCGATGACCGGACAACTTTCTGACCGCCCGGGGCCGGTCAACCAAAGGCAAAACAAAATCAGAAGGAATCGTGTCGCCCATCATTAAAATCAAACTCCATACATTATGTAATAAAAAACGTATAATCCAACTAAATTATAATGTTGGCCCCAACCGCGGGTAATTTGAATAAATTAAGTGAAAGACGGCCGTTTCGGAAATTCGCCGAAAATTGTACGTATTATTATATATTATACATTATATATGCAAAACCGTTGAATTGGTTGCGTTATATTTTGTGACACGCGACGGTTATCACAATCCTGTGGTGTTTGTTGCGTCATGATCTTAATCAGATTGGTAGGAAATGTGAGTTTGACTGTCCGGTTCCTGAAGCGATCAGCATTTGGCAGTACTACGAAACGTAACATTGAAACGTATGAAAAGATGGTTAAGACGTTATTTGTTAAATCTGTCAGGTTATTTCTTTATAGCTATGGTTTACATATTGACACCCGATTTTCTCATCGATCTTTAACTATTGTCTTTTTACTTTTTAAAATTTTCCCAGCATGGAATTTAACCGCGTTGAAAACCCAAATCCCCAGCACCAAATCTCCGCCCACAAAAAAACGCACGAGAAAATTCTAAAAACAATTTGAAACTGCTTTCAAAGCGTCTTCATATAAATGTAAATGTATGGGGTGTAAAATTTCTCACCGTATCACAATGGGGTTTGATTCCCGGAGCCAAGCCGCGGCCATAGCTTTTTTATACGACTTTTTTGGAACCCAAGTCAATTGGGTTTGCGTCATTTGTTTTTGTCCTACTCTATCTTCTTCTAAAACTGTATTGTGGTCCCGCTCATGTGTCTACCGCTGTGGTGGACTGTGTTAGGATAAGTGACTTGGTATTAAGGGTATTTTCGGTTTCCTGTATCATCAGTTATGGGGTGTCTGAAACTCTATTACTGGTCTTGATTGTATTGGTCTGGTTTTTGGTTCGATCAAGGATGGATCTTAGAGATGAACAAGCCATCACATGTCTTTGTGATTAGTGTTTAAAAGCAGAAGCAACATATTACTGTTACCTGTTAGAATGACGCTACAAAAATAGTTTATTTACCCTTAATTACACAAGCGACATCTTAAAGTAAAATCTGGCCCTATCAATAAGCCGAAAAATGCTTGAATGAAAACGAATACATTCATTGTTTAACTTCAGCAACGAGTCAACGGCAGAATAACCTTCTCTTTATAAATCACTGAGCACGTACCTCATTACAAACAATATGAGCCCACGAAGTACTCACATAAGTACCCAGTAATGTATCTCAAAGTACTTAGGTATAACATTTCGAAACCACGTCACGTCCAGGTTAAGTTTTTAATTTTCGATGCATGGTAGCGGTCCCGCCAAGTTCTTGATACTTTGTCAATTTTCACCCCTAATGCAATTCAAATAAGATTTTCAACAAAAGGGTGAGGTTCCAACATTGATTGTGCCTTATCGTAAAGCAATAAGTGTTTGAATGAAGTTAGGGTGAATGTGTTAACTATGAAAAATGGTGGATTTAATGGAAGTAAAATAGTTTTAGATGGGGATTTGGATCAAGGCTTGGGACTGAAAATGGCTGAGAAGTCATCACTCTTGTTGGAAGTGCAAAGCAAAAGCGTGATATAAACAAAAAAAAAAAAAAACCTAGAGCATACTAGTTTGACATTTTCCTCTATCTATTGAGCGAGCTGTCCCCTACTTCCAGCGCCTTCGAGTCACCTACCGGGCGATTTGTATATCAATGTTAAAGTGTAATTTGTAGAGTTATTAAAAGTAATCGGAAATTAACACTCTTAATTATTGAGTCTGACAGTAGAGTGAGGAAAATGTCTAACTAGTTTGTCACTAGATCTATTCTGATAATGGTTTATCAGAATATTATCGAAAACAAAGTAAATCTATACCATATACTTAGTGCTGCGGAATCTTGTTTACAATGATATAGTGTATTAACACCCTGAAATAGGACTGGGTTTGATTGAATCAAACAACATAACTTTATCGAATTTGAAACAACAAAACAAATCAAATTTCCGTCACATTTCCCGAAGAAAATCAACACATACCCAGCAATGATTTACACAAAAAAACTAATAAAGGACCCCACACTATCCCAAGCCATTATGGACCCCAAAGGGGGATGGGAATAATTTTCCGTCCCCTATCCCAGCCCTAGTGACGGATAGTGGAAATAATCGCTCTCTTGATTGAAAATTACTACTTTTTAATACATAATCATTGATTTTGCTATATATTTTCGGCCCGTATCCCGTCAGGGATGGGGAGAGGAAAAATGTCTTTGTTGTAATTACTTTTGATGACAGTCGATTAAACTTTTGTGAGGCGATCATGTAGAACTTGGCGCATTCTTTTCATGCGTCTCGTTAGGGAGTAGTGTGTGATGTGTAATTGTATGGAAGTCTATTGCGATAATTATTTTGCGATGTCAATGTGTTAATGTTAGGTTGTAAACGTAGGGAGCTGGGATATGTTTTTATTTTTAGCTGGAACGGGTCGATGGATCTTAAGGATATTCGCCTGAATCTGGGACGTCGACCTTTTAATTTTTATGATATTTATTTATACAAGTCCATGAAGCGTTATGAGAGTTTTAATTTTTCCTTAAGGAAAGCAATTATGAATCATCTATGATAGCTGGTTTCTCTTGATAAATGATTACGATCGACGCCCAAGTAATAAGACATTAATCTAATTAAATACCTTCACATAATATAAAAACGTCGCTTTTCGTGTCTATCTGTGTGACCGCTTTGATCTTCTAAACTATACACTGGATATTGATGCAGTTTTCGTCGTCATTCAGAGCATTTATCCTGGAAGGATTATGTGTATATTAACCTTTATCTTAGTTTTAATTAATTACACTTAGTTACTCTTAGTTTTGTCAAGTTGCCACTGCACCCGTGTACAGCAGGGGCGGGTCACTAGATAGAGATAAAATAATAATGTTACCACTCAATCAGACCTTACCAATCAATCTGCCTAGTCGTTTCCCAACTATGTTGGAGTTGGCTTCCAGTCTAACCGGATGCAGCTGAATACCAGCATTTTACATGAAGCGACTGTGTATCTGATCCACAACCTTACGCAATCAGACATTCAGATTCAACAAACCTTTACACAGTACATCCGCAGGATTCTATATACATATATATAAAAGGAGAAACTGACTGACTGACTGACTGACTGACATATCAAGGCATAGCCGAACTACTGGGACTAGGAGCGTGAAATTTTACACACGGCTTCCTTTTATGATTTAGGGGAGCATTAAGAAGGGGTTTTTGTAAATTCGACCTTTAAAGGGGGTGAAAAGGGGGATTTCTTTTGTATGAAAAATCGTATTCCTTGAGTTAATAAACTTGAAACTTGGCACGAATACTTATCTAAGTAAATTATGAATGTTTTAATTTTTGGTTTTTCTAAACTACCCTCAAGATTGGATTGGGGGTGTCAAAGTTTGTATGGAAGAATTTAAACGCGCAGTCCGATTAACTCGAAACTCAGTATTAATACTTTATTTTTTTTGGGTTTTTTGTTTAATCGACCCTTGACGGGGCAAAAAGGGGTAATTAGATTTTAAGAGGAGGATTTTACTGCGGGGCTTGATTTACTCAAAAATTGGTATAAAAAATCTTTGATTGAAATTATGGGAAAATCCGAAACGATTTTTCAAAATTCTACCCTTTTTTTTCTTTATTTGAGGTAGGTTTGCTCTTGACTCTAATCTAGGTCAGAAATGACAGAGACAAAGTCGAAGATGGAGCGAGCTTACCCAGAACGAGCTCACCCTTGCGGGGATACAGTTCATATGAAAAATCTTACGAGTATTATTTTGGTTAATACCCTTGAAACTAGGCAATATTTGCCTCAGTAAATAATGAAAATTGTCGCTTTTAGTTTTTTAAAACAAGAATCAAGAAGAATTTAGGGGGTGTCAAAGTTAATATGGAAAAAATTTAACGTGCTGTCAGATTAACTCGAAACTCGGTACTAATACACACTTAGAACAAAAAAACAGAAAAGTACATGTTTCAGAGTTCTTCAAAAATTAACTCCTAACGGGGTGGAAAAGGGTAATAATGTGTAAGGGATGGATTTTACTGCTTGCTTCAAATGACTCGAAAATGGGTATGAGTGATGTTTAAGTCATACAATGGAAACGCTTTTTTAAGAACACAAGCCCTAGGGTCGTGATGAAAAAGGAGGACACAGTTTATTTGAAAAGTCTTATTCCGTTGATATATAAACTTAAAAATTGGCAACACTGGCAAGTCAATATACGTCAGATTTTTCATATCTCATATTTTCCTTATTTATTTATTTCCTCAGTCACATTTTAATTTTAAATTATGTAAATATTATTCATAACTAAACAATAAATAAAAATTTAGACATCAAAAAAAAAAAAAAGATTGGCCCGAATATAAATTTTAAAGATCGTTGACATTACTTTTAGAAAAAACCTTTCAAAGGGGGTGGAGGAGGTCTTAAATTTTTAGAGGAAAGTACGAAATCCACGCGAACGAAGTCGCGGGCAAAGTGTTAGTCAATTATCAGGAAGTGACTGAACAAACAGTACAATGCAACAAACCGGGTGATATAAATACTAAACGGTACGAGTGTACTGACAACAGCAAATTTCAATTTAGTAAAACCGCGCCTCGGCGGCGGGATTAGCAACGCCCATGTCTGGGGCAAGGAGTGAGAAGGAGTGAGAAGCAGTGGATGCGGTGTGTGCACTGTGGTCTTGTTCGAGTTCCATTTGGTAGATATTGCTAAGAGTAGTCGGACTAAGCAGAATGGTCTATTAGGAAAAAACAGTAAACCTGTTTAGTTCTTACGCACTTCTTTCGATAAACTATTTTGATAGTGTATCTTGGCGGCTGATACCTATTGTTATGTGATGGAAATATTCATCTACCAAGATTGTGATTTCGGTCTTGTTTAATTGGGCTATCTTTAGAAAACACTTTTTTATGAACTGTTTCTGTGATACAATTTCAGCTGGATGTGTCAGTTTGTGGTCCTTTGATATGAAAAAGCACGTCACTTTCAAAAGGTAATCGTTACAGAAACTGCTAAAACATAATGTACCTACATAATAAATAATGTACTTTAGATATATAAGCAATATCTTTCTCCGACCATTAGCAACAATTTGCAATCACCCGAATTCCAAGTGTCCCTAATGACATTTTTCAGAAGAAGGTGCATCTTTTCACAATGATGAGGTCAGCACTTATAAGGTCAGTAAAGTCCTTTTAGGACTTCTATTCGTGTTAAATGTGGGTTGAATTTTGTAAATAGGAATCGTATTGTATCGTAGCCAGTTTATCTTGGTTGCGTAAGCCAGATAGGATTTATCGAAAAGGGTGCTTTTTTGTAGCATCCAGAATAGGCTAAAATGATGTATCTCAACACCAAAGTATACCTACCTATCCACTTGCTAGACATACATACCACGATATTCTGACCTGAATGGTTTGCCAGCAGATGTGACTCTGAAATGTAATTGATTTTAAATCTGTGTGATCTGACTCTGTAATTGATTTTAAAACACACCTAAACAACTTCTTAGCGCAGAAGGCATATTATTCAGTTAATGAATATCTAGACGATAATGCTAATTATGCAGATAAATATGTGCAATAAGAGTTAGAGTTAGGTAGTTAAATGATGTGATTATATATTATATTTGTCACCCTCTAAATGACTAAAATGAGGTGTAATAAATGTAGAAGTGTGTATTTAATTTAATTTTTTACAATTGTGTACGCAGAATTGTAATCTTTGTTTGATTTTAAGATAAGTTTTATATGTCATCATTTAGCGTGGATAGATTTTGTCATTAATTTTAATAATTCTAATTTTGTTGCATATGTGAAATTTTAGATACTACTTTTTTGATATTTGTACGCCGTCAACGGCAAAGCATAGTGTACCTATACATATTTTTATTTACAACACCTGTTTTTACACCCACCTATGTTTTACAAATAAAAACTTTGACTTTGACTTTGACTTTGAAAAGTTTCAAAACATAATATAAATGAGAATGTTCTATTTTCTTATTATTTTCCCGTACTCCCGCTAGGTACGTGAGGCATACTTCGTACGTTAACGTTCGCTCGCATTCTCTTGATATGTTAATTTCTTCACTGAATAAATAATTCATTTGTTAAGGCGTATCACTCAGCATTGTCGCGAATTATAACACGCGTTGTAACGACATTAAGTCTTATTGCACACAATTTAAAGCTCAATTTGCAACGTGCCACCAAATGAGTTTGTAACTAAGATTTATATTTTGTTTGCCGTTGATTTGACGCAAGGTATCAACGGGGATTTTGAATTTTCATATTTATGGCGAAGTAATGAATTACGGTACAAATGAAAGTTGTTCTGGCTGTGAAAGCATTTAGATCTTATGAAAATATATTTCTTCTTAACCAGATTAGAAATAGAGACTGTCAAAACCTTATTTAGTTTGCTTGGCAAACGGATTCATGATTACAGTTTATCGTAGCAGATAAATGGATGATAAAGTGCATTTCTTTGAAGTCAATTCCATACTCACTTCTTACGAAACGGTAAGGTATGGTCTCAGGTAAGTTCAGGTTGAGGTCAAATTCCAGAATGTTTATTTTGTTTCAATCTTCGAAATTGTGTAGAGTTCACTCCTCATTCTAGTCATAACATCACAAAATAACACAAAAACCTTGTGCTTTTATATCCTTTAAGTCTCGCATAAAAAGGGTCCATCCACTCCACCAACTCCAAAAGGAAGATTTCAAAGTTACGAAAAAGGTGACAATTAGACCGTAACAAACACAATTAATACACAACGATCAACCCTGTGTCGGCCAATGGGAGCGACGCAGTGAAAAGTGAAATACGCGCCAAATCGGCCGGAAGCTCTACCTAGCCAAGATGGCGACGGCAGACATATTGACGAACGTTTGGATACGACAGTGACAGAACGCGATGGTACGCGACGAGCTTTCCGTTCGGATACGCGCTAAAGAGGCCGATCGGTCCTGGTAAAAAATGAGCCAAGTTATTTTTGTAGAAGTCAACCTTTATTGTTGACGGATTTGTTGGCTGACGTGGAAATATGTGGGAAACACAGGTTTTTTGGGACGTAGTTCTGTTGTAGTTTCTCGTTCAAAATTGTCTTTTTTTTCGGGACTGCCTCCGAGCACCGAGCATTCAGACGTTCTTTATAGTAGCTTGTTCATTTCGTTGAAATTTTACCTATTGGACATCATTCGTACTTCGTACTTATCGTCATACGGTAATTTTAAAGACTAGATTTTGCACACGGTAGTGAGTACTACGCAGAACGCAACTGACCTTTTTAAAGGACATCGGCTACGACCATGTCGGGCATTAATATCCTACATAGTCCATCGTACAGTCAGCTTCAAAATGATGTAAACATCAACGAACATTCATTTGATTGCCCATGATCATTTTTCCATAATAGTGTACCAATGCGTGGCCACAGAACGCATAGGTACACATTGGGTAGGGATTAATTATGGCTAGCTACACATTGATTCTATATTGTAGAACACAGATTAGAGACAATGTTTATATATTATCATTAACGTTGCTATCATTTTGTGTAGGATATTAATAAACGACGAGGCTGTAGCCGACTATACCCTAAGTTTTCAACATTGTGGTAGAATCCGTACTCCGTTATTTTGGGGACTACATATTTTGTAGTCATGAGTACTACGCAGAATGCCACTGACTCTCCGACTACAGCCCTCAGTTTATTAATACCTTACTATATAGTCCATCGTACCTACCTATAGCCCTAAATTAAACATAGTATACATATGTATACCTATAAACGTTACGGTCGTCAGTAGCTCAATGTCTCGGCCGCTGATTGATTCTCCGCCGTGTCGGCGACTCGGCGCCTACGTCATTGAGCGTCGTGAATGCTAATACGTGATTGATCCATTGTGGTGCACCCACACCTTGATACCTGCGTATTCACTTAGTTGGAAGGTTTGATAGAAAATAATCAACTTGTGTATCTGCCGGTGTAGGTTCTTAAGACGAACAAGCAGAGATATTTCTCCATGAGACGTCCTTTATTCCCTTTTTCTTTACAACACCTTTTCTAAAAAATGTAAATTATTGTAAAATATTAGTTCATTATTATGATCCCCAGTAACTATTTACATAAGCAGTTAATTAAACCGTCAAATCCAATTTTATTATACCTAGGAAGAAAAATTTAAAACCATAAAAGGCACCAGGCAGGTATTTGAGCTGCAGGCACGTGGGGTACCTACAAGTGGGACTTTGCAGCAGAACCGATTTGATGATGACAATGTAGTAGCATAATAGTTCATGCTTACATGATACTAATAAAAATATGAACAAAAAAAAAAACACTGATCAATAAATAACAGACAGAACCATACCAACAATTTCGCAAAAAGTCTCGCAACGTGTATACACCCTTACGCTAGACAAAAACCAGCGGCAAAAATTCACGCGTGGCTCGTGGTCGTTGACCCCGAGTTCTTGAACGGGTCTAAAATGGTATGGGTGCATTCCTTCTTCATGCGGCAGCTTCCACACAGTCCATGGCGATACACGAACCATCGTGCAGCATTTCGAGTACTCTCTTGTGGATGATGCTCGCAGTATTCAAAGATGGCTTCTTGTAGGTGCACTAGGTATATATCCCTTCCTCGTCCTTGGGAATGCGTCGGTATGGTGAATGATTGACTGAATGTTCGTAATCGTTGGTTGACACCTAACATAAGATTGTACGACGGAATCTGGCGGTTGGGAAACATCTCTCGGTACAAATTAATGGCTCCTCGCACACTATCATTAGATAACGCGTAGGCACGAACCATATCCTCTACTACTCTGACTATTTGGTTTATACCTATACTTGCTTTACCAATAAACTATATTTTTTTTTGATATCCGAATATTCTTCATTGGAATATTGATAAGACGTCATTTTTGTTTATTCAACAACACGTTTATAGCGCGAAGTAAGCGGTGTTGTTTCAGCGATACGCGGAAGCGCAATTAGACATACGGAAATAGCGGCGCAGTCGCATACTGCGGTGCGGTCAGCGCGAAACTGTGTTCTGTCGGTGCATCGGAGACAACACAAATGAAAGGGGTGGGGTTTGCGCACGGGATTCCCTTTCGGCAGGATCGGCACGTGTTTTGCCGCGCGATTACTTAACCGTTTACAAGTTCAGTTCTTGCTCGCTCAGTATTCATGAATTTATCGGACAATTACGTCACAAATTAAGGTTTTTTACATATTTGGGACGAGAATTGAATACTGAATATCCTCCCTCAATAAGCCCCTCGTTTAACCTAACATACTGTATAAAACCGTGATTATAAACATTTGAAGCTTGGCTATAGGAATTACCAAAAACATTAAAATCCCAACAACAGAAGCGACATTACTCACACTATCTGCACAAGAAATAAGAAATATTCCATAAAGCGAACCCTCACTTTGCATTCTCTAGGAATAGTTCAGCTGGGAACTGGGACCAGGGGAGGGATTCACGAGTTCCTTTCAAACTATTCTAACCGTAATACATTCTGACATAAAAAGTACGCAATAAAAACCGTGTCAGACAGAGAATATTAAAGTTCAGACCATTATTCGGAGAGAAACTGTTTTTTGTGATCCTAAGATTTTATTGTAGGAAGAGGTGAAGAAAGTAATTGAAATAAAAACATTGTCCTTGTGGAGTGTGCTGACTTGCTGCGACCATCAACGTGTTGCCCAGGCTGATGGGCTTGTCAGTGCCTCTTGCTTGCCTTTACATGGAAGGGATCAGTGGGCCACTTTATGTAAATAGAGTGTAGTTAAGTGGAGCGAGTTTGGAATGGAACCAATGTTAGTTTTTTTTAAAGATACTGTAATTACGCTTGTGAAGGATGTGGTAGTGTCCAAATGATGGAATGTGTTTCTGTCGATACCTGGTCGCGGTAAATCTGTCTTACTAAGGATGCGACTTCCACTTATCGGAAAACAAAACCTTTTGGAAGGGGCGACTAGAATCAATTTTGACGTTCAAAAGTGCCTTTTATGTGCATATTTGAAATAGATGATTTCACTTTGACTTTGACAGATATCTTTGTATGTGTAATATAGCTTTTCTGTGGAGAAATGGGACTAAAATATTAGAAGCGTTTGTCGTGAAATATTGTGTGTAAGTTATAAATAATAAACACATAACATAACATCACGCCTTGTTTCCCCGAAGGGTTAGGCAGAGGTGTACCTATAGTACACCCACAATTCGCCAGTTATGTTATGTTATGTTATAAATAATAAATAAATAAATAAATTCTTTATTTACAAAAAAGTGACAGCGTTGTTACAGACATGACATATTTACAATATATAGGAGTAGTATCTTAAACATAGGTCCCCCTGGTGACTTGGGAGTCAGTGTTCCTCCATTAAAAAAAGCAAGTCATTAGGTAATTAATCATAATTCGCTGGTAATTAAAAATGTAGTGACAAAGTAAAACAAAAGGCATATTGAGTATCTACTTATAAATAATAGGTACCTACGTCAGTTTTTATTCAATAAAAAACACGGATCGTATAGTTCGAAATCGTTTGACACAGCATCCAACATACGATAGGTTTTATCTGAAATACAATAAGTGCAATCAAAAATGAGCTTTGACACGTCGATAATAAGATTGGATGAGGCAGCAAAAAGGTGGAAGGAGACAAAACGTCCCCAGGAGAGGGCGCTTGGCTGTGATGAAACATTTATGAGTCGGCAGTGACAAATAGTGGAATTGCTTGAAGTATTACCTACCTTGGTTTCGTTATTGATGTCATTTTTGTTCTTCGTATAGTTTATTATGTACTAGTTTTTGCCTGAAGCTTGGCCCGCGTGGATGTCGGAAAATATCCCACCGAAACGTACTACCGGGATAAAAAGTTTCCATGGTCCTAAACCAAGTTATGGTCTACCCATGCGCTAAATTTCATCCTAATCCGTCCAGGCGTTTTAGCGTGAAAGCGTAACAAACGAAGCAACTTACAACCGCACTTATAATATTAGGTAGGATTTCTTTTTGTTTTGGCCGCTTTATTTTGGTATATTATTTGGTAACTAGAAAATCGAGTCAAAAAGCGTCTTTTGGGTTTCTATTTGGATAACTTTTAAATCACCGTTTTCTATAAATTTTTCTATTTCTAAGCTTCTGCCATCTTAGCATATTTTCGTTTAGTTTCCAACAGATTTTGAGTACCTACATTAATTATAAACTGTTCTTTAGTTACCAGACCTTTTGAAATAGCTTAGGTCAGAGTTTTATAGAGCGTGAACGGAGGCTGACTGAATTAATTAAAACCCGACCTAATAACGAAGACGTGGTGCACAACTAGCACAATTAATAAAGTGGTGTAAAAGAAACATCATTGTAAAGGCGGGGAAATTAATTGTCATGCAAATTAAATTATCAGTATATTTAAATTACAACTGTAGTTCTTTGACAGTTATATGAACTGGTTATAACACGGCAAATTGACGTAGAGTGTTAAAAGATCTACATTGTGTTCAACTGTATCAATCGAAGAATTTTATTTGTGTTTTAAGTTGTTTTTTTTTAATTTTTAAGTAATTTCTTTATCACGCACAATTGTTTTTCCAACTCACTATAGACAATTGCAGAATAATCGATATCGGCTTTGCTTGCCATTTACTAAAAAATAGAATAGAATAGACATAGAGTTTCATTTAGCTTAACAATCAATGTCCCTACCATAACATTAAAACCACAGAATTAAAATTTCTTCTAAGCCGCCATCTTAGCCCCATAAATCTTAAAACGATACGCTACAACGTGTGTTAAACACAACAAGATATCTCGCGACGACGACACTCCACAACGTGGTTGACATAAAAGGATATTTTAAATTGTTAATGCAGCCTTCATATTTTACGTGATACTTCGAGCCCGCGCTAATAAATTATATACCTACCTAACCTATACTGGCAGCGGAGGCGCGTATCATTTTATTTCGTTGCTAAGGAAGTTCGTGACGTGGAGCGAGAGGTTTGCTTTATGCGAGTTTGCAAAAGGGTTGAATTTGCTTTTTTTAATGTACGTATTTAGGTGGATGTGTTAGTGGTTTTATGTTGAGCTGTGACTGATTTGATGTAAGTATTAGTAGTATGTCTCGCTGATAGTGGCGCGTGTGTTGGATCATTCGGTTCCCTACAAAATGGTTGAGCTGGATGGTGCTGATCTACGCGTCATGTTCGTGAACGGGCGCCGTCAGTGGAGACTGGTCATCTCTTAGCTGCCAGGGCTTATTTTTAATCTTATATTTTGATTTGATTTGATCTATTTTTTACATTGTTCTCACATATAGAAGCAACAAGAACAATGTACCCAGGATTTTGTAACAATTTTGATTTAAAAGAGTGTCCATGGAGTTTCTTGCCCATTCTTCTCCATAGAGATCTACGTTTGGGAATGGGCGACTAGCTTCAATTTTCTGACTAACTGACTGACTCTTTAACAATTCAAAAGTGCCTGTAATTGGTTTAATTGAAATAAATGCTTTGAGTTTGAGTTTAATTACATTGCCAGGCAATCACAAAATATACTTAAAATATTTGTTTCATTTTGTGTGTTGATTTTCAAGTAAAGCCATCCGCGTACAACAGTCTTGTCATGGCTCATGATGCTTGCAATAACAATCAAGGACACCATTGGAATAAATCCAAATGTGCCCTTTTATAATTTCTAACGTCACGATATTACGTACGTGTACGTTATAACATTATCGTGGACAGAAATTTAAAAGCGTTTTCTTATATTATTTCCATACAGTTTACTTCTCTGTGTTATCATGAACGTGATTAGGTGACCTGGACGATAATATCGTGACGTTACAAATGATAATGATGTGGCCAAGAAACTGGGCATCCTAAATAAAGTGAAGCGATACTTTACGCCTGGGCAGCTTTTAACCCTTTACAAAGCGAAAGTCCGATCCTGCATGGAGTATTGCAGCCACTTTTGGGATCAACAATCAACTCAGTCTATCGCAGTCCACTGCTGGACATAGGCCTCTCCCAGTCTGCGCCACAGCACCCTGTCCTCCGCCTTCCGCATCCTTTGGGATAGCTCAGCTAAATACCCACTTGCCGCGCTTGACTCGGTAGAACGCAGAGCTAAGAGTCAAAGAACAGGCTAAGAGGCTCATTGGCGACTTAAAACTGGTGGATGCCAAGCTCCACAGCTTGGCTCATCGCCGCAATGTTGCCTGCTTGTCGGTCTTCTACAGACTGTACTTCGGTGGGTGTGCTCAAGAACTCCACGACCTCATTCCACCGGCCCATCACATTGAGACGCACTTCAGGTTACCATCCCTACCTAGTTGCTATTCCACCAATTCGCACTAAGCGTTTCCAAATGTCTTTTGTGATGCGCACAGCAAAAGAGTGAAACTCTCTGCCTGCGTCTGTGTCTCGTCGTCGTCGACTTTGTCTCTGTCACCTCTGACCTAGACTAGAGTCAAACCGGTCTCAAATAAAAAAAAAAAAGATAAAAACGCACAATGGCAGTACCACTGGCTTTATTCAGGGAATTCAAGGGCCATAATTTAGTTCTGTTTAATGTTTGATAAATTCTAGAACTGCTAACCATTTGGCAGTTTGTCTTACTTTGCCAGAGAATACAAGTCACTCCATCCCGTAAGTCAACAACCTAAGTTCTAACCATAACACTAAGACCTCCCACTTCAATTCTATGAACAACACCAGTCTACAACAAGAATGTTCTAAAGTTTCGTCTAAACGTAACAGATTAAATCCGCTGCGGTGTGCGGAACCCGGAGAGATTTCCCGCGAGACGCTTAAGGGTTATTTGTCTGATGGTTCGCCTAGCTTTGCTGCGGAATCCTAATCCTAGTGCTAGGTGTAGTCAGTAGTGTATGCTTTGTGGTAGTGGCGCGGTATTCCTTTGGACTGAGTGTAATGTTTAATGTAGGGAGTTACCAGGTTTTTGTTGTAATGGTATTGACACTAGTTGCATTTGGGTAAAGTTTCAGGTCAGTCGTGCTCTTGCTGCTCGAATAGATTTGTTCTAAACGTCGTCGAGCTGTGAGCTCATCAGAATATCGCAGGTACTTGCCGCGCACTGAACGTTGCCACTATAGTTACGCTTGTATTGGTTACAATTTACTACTCATATTCGTACATAAATGGGGGCTTGTGGCTAAGAAATAACAGCCGCACGGGTCGATCGGTCAGGTTAAGCTACGCTTGCCGCGGTTGGTCCGTGGATGGGTGACCATCTTTACATATCAAGACCCCTTCGTGCCTCGGAAAGCACGTTAAGCCGTTGGTCCCGGCTGTCATTCGTGTATCTTTGACAGTCGTTACGGGTCGTCAGAAGCCCGAAAGTCTGACAACCAGTCTTACCAAGGGGTATCGTATTACCCAGTAACTGGGTTGTGGAGGTCAGATAGGCAGTCGCTCTATGTAAAATACTGGTATTCAGCTGCATCCGGTTAGACTGGAAGCCGACCCCAACATAGTTGGGAAAAGGCTAGGCAGGCAGATGATTCGTACATAAATGTATTTGTTCACCACTATGTAGAATTGTTAGTGTTTACATTCAAATATTGCCATGGCTCTGTTTACATACTTAATCGCACACGCACACACACAGCAATTTGTCGCCTATTCATTAAAAACCGCAGCCTACAATAACAAAACAGAAGCACAGTCCAATAAAGTTCTACACCCCCCCCCCCCCCCCTCAAAGCGTGATACACCTAATGCGGAACGAAAAAGTACTTTTTGTGGTGAAAAAACCCTTTTTTCCGTCGAGTTTCCCGAGAGGCGACAATCCACGTCACTCAGTCGGTTTAATTGCGAGTAGTAAAACAAACGAGGGATGCCGCGAGTGTTGCTGAATCGCGCGTGTGGAGTGTCGGGGCGAGCAGACGCGCGGGCGAAACATTGTTTGATAAACTGTGGTTAATTTGTAGTGTAGGATAGCAAAAAAAAACTATGGATACCGCAAGTGTCGCCGATTCTCGCGTAAAGTTGCGTCTAGACACCGCCAAAGTGACTACACCAAATACGCGCGGGTCGCGTCGAGCAGACGCACGAGTGCTACAAGTAAAGAGTAAATACGAGCAATGCCGCGTGTGTTGTGCATCGCGGTGAACAAACGAGCAGCTACGGGTGAGATTAAAGAAAATTAGATCGTTACCCACTTGTTAGCAAACCTTTTAGGAAGTATTTGTTGGTAGAGTAGGTTCCTTGGGCATAAAGCTAAACCGTTTCTTTACCACGACAATTGAAACAAACTCAGATTGTCGTGGGTTTTTGGCGAAATCACGCATACTGTTAATGAAATCCACGTTTTTGTGTATTATCATATAAATTGTTAAAGTTATCCGAGTTGTATGAAAATGAGTTACTGTCTGTTGCGCTAAGTTTGAGGAAATTTCTAAAGAACATAAATTTAATTGCAAATAGTAAAACAAGCAAAGGACGCCGCGAAGGAGGCGATTAAACAGCATGAGTGCCGCGTGCGGGGGGGGGGGGGGGGACAAACGTGCGGAGGCGAACAGACGTGCGGGAACGAACAGACGTACGGGAGTGAACAGACGTGCGGGAGCGAACAGTCGTGCGGGGGCGAACAGACGTGCGGGAGCGAACAGACGTGCGGGAGCGAACAGACGTGCGGGGGCGAACAGACGTGCGGGAGCGAACAGACGCGTGGGTCGAATGCGTACTCACTTATAAGAGGGTACGAAGCCGAATTTAATACAGTAGTATTTATTTAAGTGAAAACTCCTTTAGGCGCACTTTGCGCTCTTTCTGAACAGTGAACAAAACCGAACCATCACGCTCGGGTCGGTGACGCACAATCGGGTATACTCGGCTCCAGTCGTAACCTTTCACTTTTATCATAATTATGTGGTCACACTCTCTTTTTTGTCAAAACTATAGGTAACTGTTTACCACATTTTAGTGAGAATGCTTCTAACGATTGTTTTGTTTGTTTCAGGTAAGCATTATGTTCACATAGTCATCTAGAACTAGATGCAGGTAAAATCTATTGTTACTTTTATTTAAACAGATGGTTTTCTCTCTATCTCTATAACCAACGCTGCAATCGCACATTACCTACCGTCCGCAGAAAATCCGCTTCAAAACCGCCCGTCTACATCTCCACTACTTCACATTGCCACAAGATACACACCCACACAAGCGCACATACATACATACTTAATCCCTTCTGTATGCGTGACGCAGCGCGGTTTTGCTTGCGTTTGCTCGCGTTTCGGACAATAGCCGGACAATTAAAATTTAACGATTCTCGTCAACTGTAGGTCCCCAACAAATTGTTTACCAATTGCTTTATTGAGTTTCTCTTTGTGTTCGTTATTTTGATTTCCGTTATAATTGTTGTCGTGATAAGAGGATTGTGTTGGTTTAATTTTGTGGTATGTGGAGTCAGGGATTTTATTTAGGAACTGTTGCTTTTTAATTTCTCTGTAAGCTCACTCGATTTATCGCAATGTTCAATTTTTGTTTCCATTTACATTCGACGGTGACATGTAGATTGACTACAAACTTATATTGTCCGTATTCAAATCACAACTGTCATTCTTTGACAGTTGTATGAAATGGCTATAACACGGCAGATTGACGTAATGTGTCGATTTGATAAACAATTAATTTCCCTGACTGTAGCTACATATATTGGCTTGTCCGACATGGGAATTAACCGGGTGGTATCAATATTGTCAGTTTGAATGACGTACACAGTTACTCTAAATTAAATATTATTCGCATTTGGTTAAAATGAAAACGAAATCGAGTCGAATTATTAACTTAGTTAATAATTCGAGTAAAATTATAATAATCACCGGAACTGACCTAGGTATAACCTTGATATCAATTAATTAATTAAAATTTGTTCCAAAAACCCTAATGCATGAGTTCTTATCTGTTGTTGTCTTTTTTTTTAATTTAATTAAAATAATATAATTGCAATACAATTAAATATTTGCACACCATAATTACTGTAATGGTAGAATGTAAAGGGGTCAGTATAGTTATAAGATCATACTCTGTAAACCTACATTCTGGCAAATAAATTAATTTGAATTTGAATTTGGAAAAGCTGAATATGAATGAACCTCTATCATTGGCACTTGTCTATTGTACAAGTGAACAGTTTGTCGACGACTCTGGAACCTCCCGAATGTATTGAACTCAGTTCAAAACCGAACTATTGCATAAACTGAGCGTATTATCATACAGTTTGACATACGACGCAAGTTATGAGTTAACAGTCTAATTTGTGTGCCAAGTTAGATCACTGACCAAAGGTAAGTTAGAGCTCAAGTTAACGGCACCCTATAACTAACTTAACGGAGCCGTGACTTAAGCTCAACTTCAAGTTAGGTTGGCTTCGGTACTGTAATTTAATAGTTGCGGATTGGTCTAAGTTTGGCGAAAAAGCGGGAACTAAAAATTGCCTCAGTGATTCTACCTAAATGTTTTCATTTACGGCTGATAGTTAATGATCAAAGGCTGTATCTTCTCTGTCTGAGAAGACCTGTTTACCCTGCAATTGGACACTTACATGCCGATAAAATACGACTTTGGAATATCATGGCACGTGTACTTATTGGCTGTAGAGCAAAACTGAATACTACTGTTATTAACGCAGCAACAAATATTTAAATCATCAATAAATCACGCAAATAACAACGCCCAAATGCTGTTCATGTATGGACAAACAGATCATAAGAATCCTTATTTAACACCTATATTCTTTCAAACCGCTACCTCTTAACTCCCGCAACCTGCATTCTCTTCTAACTTAGACCATTCCCAACAATACCCACTAAATTTAGCGAGGCGAGAGCTATCGAAAACTGTCTGTTACAACAATACAAAGTACGTCCAGCATGCAGATTAAACAATTACGTAGTTAGCCTGGCTCGCTGCTGTGCCGCTATTGGATTAATTGAGTGGGATGATAGCTGGTAGTGAGTTGGGGTTACATGGAGTATGAAGGGCTTATTTTTGGATATTGTTGTAAAGTTGACTGTTGTGGTCTTATCTTATCTTACGGACGTTTGGAGTTACTGGACGAAATAAAACAATGTAATTAGCCTCGTAGTAATTTCGCCTATATAGTAGTCAATCATTAAATCAATATGCCTATCCTATTCCCAACTATGTTAGGGACGGCTAGTAGTCAATCATTTTTAAATAATATCACCTTGTAGGGATCCCATCCGCCCCGTTACAAAGCAACAGCGCTTCATAAAACAGTGAAGGAAAGCTCATTGATCATCACGTCCACTATGTGATGACGGTTTCAGACTAGGTACCTAATAAAGTAAGAGTGCTCTGGTGTGGGTGGTGTGCTGGTGCCTACGCACAAGTATGGCAGTGAATGTTGGGTGTAGCAAAAGAAGCATGTACGTAGAATAAATGCTGTGTATATCCGTTCCTTGCGAAGCATGTGTGGTGTGACTATGTGTGAGGATGAGGAATGATGTGATAAGAAAGCGGTGCGGTTCAAAAGAAGATGTAGTGACAACAATTGAAAAGAGTACTTAGATGGTTTGGTCATGTTGAGGGAATGAATAAAAGGCGACTAACAAAAGGTATTTACAAGGCAGATGTGAGTGGAAACGTCGAGAGGGGACGACCCAGGAGGACATGCCGGACAGGGTCCATAATTGTTTCTAAAAGTATTAAACTCACCACCTGTATGTGTACATTATGGATTGCAATAAAGAATAATTGAATTGAATTGAATTGACATCTAAAAAATCTAGGGTCGCGGGATGTTCGCCAGGGTCGCAGGATGTTCGAAACAGTTACCGTGGCCCCGGCTCAGGCAACTGAAAGAACACGGATGGGTTTTAGTCAGTAAAAGTCTGACATGTCCTCCCGCTCCGCCCAGAGCGGATTTCCCATCCAAAAAAAAGGAGGACATATAATGACCATATTGGTGATGATCTTCATTAAGGTCAGGTACGTAGTATTTGCAACTGGCGTGCGTGTATGACCAGATGTATGAAGGTAAACGAAGCAAGAGTATGTAAGGATAGTTACGGTAGCAGGTGGCGTTCTGTAGTTTCTGCCTATCTCCATGGGAAGAAGGCGTGAGTTTATGTATGTATGTAAAGCAGAGTACAGTTTCCTCACAGGATGTTATTACCCACGCCTTAGTGAAGTCAGTCAATCCTTTAATTTACAATATTTACTCTCTTATACCAAATTGTATTGTTAAAACGAGTCACTTGACGCAAGCTCTTCGATGGCCTTCCATTATTTGTTCCAAGTTATAATTTACTGAATATTAATTGCGGATTCAGTGTTTTGGTCCATCCTAAATAAACAACTTTTTCAGGAGATTCTGTTGGTACTTATTTAGTCTTTTTAGCTTCGACGAGTATTGTTCATGGTGAATAGAAAAAAGAAAAATCATGTTAGAGGCATTCAATTTTTTTGAGTAGAAGCAGAGTTCTGTGTTTACCAGGGTCATGAGACATTTCAGCTTAGTCTCAGTCTGGGATGGGAGTGCACCTGTGAAGCCGCAGATATCCATAGACAGTGGTGACCATCAGAGGCACCGCCTGGTCGTTTGCAACCCAATAATATTAAATAGGCATTGGGTTCAAAAAGCCGGCAGGAGCCTTCCGAGTAAATGTTAGGAATACGAAGTTCTTCAAATTCGCTGCACATGCTAGCTCATGGCAAGTTTGCCACAGACCACAGTTGCTTTGAGCAATGCTTGTGCTAAGTTATTTGTCGTTTAAGTAAGTTACGGCAACAGCCAATAGTTCGAATTGGATTGTATTAGTACCTAGTGCATCGTCTGAAGCTAATAAATGTGATTACTTATTTTCAACAAGCTTCCACGCCGCGGCGCAGCTCACGTACTATCGCATAGTATACGCAGATTGAGCTATATCTTGAGTCCTGCCATTAGTTGACAAGTCACTTGCTAGTACTTACATCGCATCTCACCTTTTATGTAACATTGTGTCAAGTTCAGCGACGCATCGGTGAGCCCTTCGTGATCCTGCCGATCTATTCTATAAAAATGACACCGTGAAAATTTAGGTGAAGTGAGCTGTCAATAATGACAACTCGTCAGGTAGAATGACAGCTCACTTCAAGCTCACCTCACTTCAAGCTCACCTCAATTCGAGTTCACTTCACTTCAAGCTCACCTCCCTTCAAGCTCACCTCACTTTAAATTCACTTCACTTCAAGTTTACTTCACTTCAAGCTCACCTGCCTTCAAGCTCACTTCACGTCAAGCTCACCTCACCTAAATTTTCACGGTGAGATTGTTACAGAATACACCAGGTGGTTTATGCCTGTTTACTTTCTATTAGGTGAACCATTGTAGTAGGCCAATAATTAATTTCTGTAAAGTAAATCAGAAAAACAAAAGGTGAGTTCCATCTTCTCGCAACTTGCGTAAGTCAACAACGAGAAGTGGAAAGTGGGTTAATATGTTCTCGCAGCCGACGTGCACATCGCCCGCGGGTAGTCAAGGCCCTTCGTTGACTTAATGGGAACATGTGTTTCCGTCATTTGCGGGTTATTTACATTTCTCTATCTGCTGTAGGCAGAACTGGGTAACCACGGTTTAAAAGTACATACATAGCTTAGCACTGTACGGAACTACTGAAAACGGAAAATGATTTTGGAATGGTGTCCCACTACTGGCGAAAACAAAGGCCTCTCTTCTCTATTTACATTTGACTCTGCCTGCTGCGGTTTGGGTACTCGTATCATCTAAATCTTAATTCATTGACAGACAACACACTGCCTACACCGCTGGGTCTAGAAGTATGAAATTTCGCACTAGAGTTCCTTTAATAACGAAGGTGAGTACTAAGAAAGAATTCCCCTTTAAGGGAATTCCCCGGAATTTCCTTAAACATACAAACTTTCTTCGATGAAAGTTTGTATGGAAATTCATCATTTCTGCAGTACGTGGAAGTTGGTACTTAGACTTTATCAGTAACAGTAGTTGAATCTCTCTATGGCTCCTGAGACACTGCCGATGGGTCGGCAGAATGCGGCTTGTCAATTGTAATTTTATGTTCACGCTACACTACATCTAATAAATCGATCAATACGTGATTGTTGCTTAATTGAGGGCACGTTGTCACATAGTTACGTTCACCCCCCGCGGTCCTGAGTGGTGTGATGACAATCAAGCGTCATTGTTGCCGAAAATTGGCAAATAATTGGTGACACGCGAGGTTCTCGTAGCTGTGCTCCGGGAACTGGGACGAGTGAAGATACGAGCACAAATAGATGATGAAATTAAAGTAGTTTTGTAGACTGTATTGAAAGACATCTGAGTCATAACAGCTAGTTTTTGGCACGCCTGTGAGCCTTGGATTTTGCTCAATTTGTTTTAATCTCTCTTAGTGTCATAACACAACATTGCATCATGCCTTGTTTCCCCGTAGTGTTGGGCAGAGGTGTACCTATAGTACACCCAAATTTCCTCATTGTTATACTTTCTTATATTAATAAATAGGTAGGTATGAGGTGCATGATGCGTGTGTCGTCGATATAATTTGAAAAGTTTGATACAATGATGAATATAGTTTGTTTTTTTTTTAACTGTCAGAAGAATAAATCAAAAATAAGTTGTCTATTGCCTGAATTATTCCGGAAGTCTCACAACAAACAACAAAACAGGTAACGAATTATTTATCAGAAAAACAAACATCTACAATATCGATACCCACAGATTTATTTATACTTTCACTCCTTACCGCTAAACCAGAACATATCTGAAGTATGAACAAATAAGAGATTGAGCAGACAAGAACACTTGAAATAATAACTGAGAGGTACCACTGACCAACATAGTAGAACCTCTACCTCCTTTCACTTATTATGTCACGACGGGTCACGTAAACTGGACGACGGTAATAGGTGTCCATTATCACAAGACACATGTGTTATATATGTGTGTATTATAGAGTAATATGCCAATATATATTGGCTATTATTGATACAGGGGTATTCACGCCATGTGTGGATTATTCCGTAAGTGTCCAACTTTCCTAAGTGGGCTTTTTGTTAATGAGATATTTTCCTTCAGAAGGTTTTGGGAATGGTTTTACTTAGCGTTTTATGAGTTCTGTAGCGGATATGGATTGTTATGGGTTCTGTATAAATGGTTATTGGATGTGTATGTTTTAGCTGAAACTTTTTTGGGAAATGAAAATCCTTCGAGTAGTTTTTGTTTTTTCAGAATGTTCTCATTTTAGACGATTGTGAATAGTAAATATCATATTATTGATAATTATAATCATAGTTAAAGATGCTTGGCTCAATGCTGGTCCTGCACCACAACCATTTGGGCTCACTTGTTAACATCTTAATGTTTGGAAGAAATGCGTCCCTTTTTTTCTGACATTACGATCTTAATGTTTATTTTTATTTCATCAAGTTTTTGCTGTTGAATAGGTACTACAATAGGTAGGAGTTCTTTCCTTTTGTAAGTAAAATTTTATTAATCTTTTCAATATAATCATTGCAAACTATAGTTTTGTATAATATAGAAGCATTTGTTTTTCAGTTTTGCAAATGTGAATAACATGAAGCTATTTAATGTTATGATGTATGTAGGTATGTTGACTTGAAAGAGTATGGCAGTTGAGAGTATGTCATGCTCACTTAAATGTCTCGCTGATGGTGGCGCGTGTGTTGGATCATTCGGTTCCCTACAAAACGGTTGAGCTGGATGGTGCTGATCCACGCATCATGTTCGTGAACGGGTGCCGTCAGTTGAGACTAGTCATCTCTTAACTGCCAGGGCTTATTTTTAAACTTATATTTTGAATTGTTTGGGATTATTTTTTTACATTGTTCGCACATCATATAGAAGCAACAAGAACAATGTACCCAGAATTTTGTAATAATCTTGATTTAAAAGAGTGTCCTTAGAGTTTCTTATCCGTTCTTCTCCATAGAGATCTACGTTTTGGAATGGGCAACTAGCTTCAATTTTCTGACTAACTGACTGACTCTTTAACAATTCAAAAGTGCCTGTAATTGGTTTAATTGAAATAAACGTTTCGAGTTTGAGTTTGAAATTTAATTTCATCAACAATTTTAATAAACTGTAGTTTATAGTCCTACACCAACTTTTCCTTTCTTCCTTACAATTTTTTTTTATTATGTGTCCCGCCATAATATATGTACATATGTTTAAAAATCCACACCTTACGTGCATAATCAGCCTATAATGTTCCCACTGCTGGGACACAGGCCTCCTCTCTTCGAGAGGGAGTGGGCCGTAATCTACGCGGACTCAGTGAGGGTTGGTAGCTGTCACAATGTCTTTGAATTCTTGGTTGTAGGACATGCCAGTTTCCCCACGATATTTTACTTCACCGTTTTGTCAGCAGTGGTGATAGAATTATCTACACAAAGTAAAGCGCTTGCCTGGGTTCGAACCCACGACCTACAACTCGTAAGCCGGGGCCGTTACCACTGGGCCACCACTGCTCTCCACGCGCGCAAGCACCAACACTATATTTATTCTGCGCAGGTATTGGAGGTTGAAAACCTGAGATACGCAGCACTGAAGCAGACACCACATGTTGTGCATACCAATCACTCATTATTTAGTAACACCACAGATGATCAAACACCATAACAGACTAACTAATGCAACTAGCCGACATCGTACCATCCCACATACCGGTCGTTTGTTAGATAGCAAATAGGATCCCAACTAGACAAAAGCTAGCTCTATTCCTAGCCAGCCACACATGTTGTTTGCGTAGCCTGAATAAATTGGGCCGGATAGTTTGACCGGATGTCCGGTCTAAACTTGCACGGGACGTCCAGTGTAAACACTAGCTGCTATGACATTCATGTTGGTTGTAAGAATCTCTGATTTGCGATGTTTGTACCTGTGCAGATTTGATAAGGATTGTATACGTATATGTACGAGTATGTAGACTGACATGGATTCTAAAGTAGAATTCTTATAGAAAATCATAGAGGCACATTTATTTAGATACCTCCTTTGCTAATATCCTTTTGTGTTGAGTGTTTGAAATGTAGGATGATGGAGTCAGCAATTAGTTCATTTTGTGGTCTATGCTTTGATTTTGTATTGGTTTATGGAGTTACCACCTCAGCATCTCTGAGAAAAATTTAAACTTAACTGGCTGACAAGCTGTAATATGGAGAAAAATACTTATAATTTAAAACCAACAAATACCTCAAGCAAAATTTTGAGAAATTTCCTCAAACACTGTTTAAATCAAAACACTCGCGTAAAGTAAACACCTACTTAATATAGTTATCAAGTATCACACTAACCCACTCCCCGCAATTAAGTTCCCGAACTAGATATACCTCATCTCGGAAAACGAGCCCGAAAGCTGGTAACCTCCCGAACGAAACATCACGAACTCGTGAGAGCAGAAACTTCCAAAAACTAATTTGTTATAAAAAGAAACTTCCCTCTTTCCCCGGCATTCTAATCAACCGTCAAATATTTTCGAACAAAAAACTTTTTTTAATAACATCTCCGTTTTTTCGCAACAAGAATTCAAATTGAAATGTCATCGCGTCCCATCAGCAATGGCTGCGTGGCATATTGCAGGGGCTTGAAATGAACTAACTTAGAATTTCACCTGTATTAAAAGAATTTAGAACTTGTGTCGAAGCAGTAAGGTTGTCGTCGACTGCAAAATATAGTTGAGGGTTTCTTTACTCCTATTAGTGCAGCGGGCCATGCAGCGAATAATCGGTTTTTAATGAAAAGATTAGTGCTCTGAACTGCTATTGTCGTAGCTGAATCAATGGGATCCCGGACACTTCGGGAATTTTCCAATTTGCCGCTCTCACTGCGACACGGTTTTATTTCCTAATGTTTGGTGATTTATATCGCGATTGTCTGTTTGCGTTTTGTTCGAGTAACTTTGTGATTAAACGTGGCTTTTGAGTAAGGGGAGCGTGAATGGAAATGGCGCTGATTTATTACATATTTTAGTAAGGAGTTAGCAGATTGCTTTGCTCGGTGTTAGGTTTAAAATTAAACTAAAAAAATAAATAAAAAATATATACACTTTGCATTTTTGCCGAATTTAAAGAAGCAAACAAATAAAATAAAAAAAATCTAGTTTAACCCAAATGGGTCTGCTGTTAACATAGCTAACAACTTTCATTAGAGTGATTTTAAAAGCTTTTATGAGTTAGATTTTTCAGACAATAAACTATTTTTTTTAAGTTTTCCTCTAAGGGTAACTTAGTGCTATCTTAACTTGGCCAGAATATGTGAAAACACTTGGTTGCGGATTTTGAATCTGGCTTGTCTTAAGTGATTGCGGTGTTCCTATACTTTACGCTTGTTTTTTTTTAATTATATGTATATAAATAAATAAAAGTCTCATTAATCAAATCACTTAAAGTACTTTTTAAATAAATATTTTTCTACAAAATCAACTATAAAACATCAAACAATACACTTCACCATTACAAAAAGCGCCATTCACAGCAAAAACGTCCGTTCAATCTTTGTCCGCTTGTCTTTGAGCAGTCTCATCTCCTAATGCTTTCAAACAAAACTGACGTCAATCGGGACTGAAGGACTGAAACAATGGCGTATCAAGCAATCGTTGACGACAACGAATAGCTGCCGATTTTCTTAATTAAAAACGTCTCACTATTGGGGCAGTGCAGGGGGGAAGTAATGAGTAGGAGTCTTTAGGAGCCACGATTGGGGGATTCTGTACCTAATGATGATTTTTATTTTTCATCGGACTACTTATAGGTACTAGGTACAATCACGAGCACTAATTTGTACACACTTGGCTACTTTTAAAACTAATTTTCTTCTACTGTATGGATTGTAATTTTATGTTGTTACGAACATAGTGTTTTGGAACACATAGAATTATGAAATAGGTAGACATCTATAAGTTGCTATCGTTATTCCACGAGAAAATCGCTTTTGAATTTCTCTAAGCGTACACATATTAGTGCTCGCGACTGTACAAGTAATATAACTGGTAAAATGTTGGTGTAGGTACTATTCATAGACCTCTGCCTACCCCTTCAAGACGTAAAGAAATGAAATTGTGATAATGTAATTTAATTTTGTTGATTTAAGTAGGCAATAGCAATCCAACCAGTATGCAGTATAGTGTACCTACTTTACATCAAATATTTAGACAAATAATCTGTCGTTGATTTGAGTCGAAAAATGTTCTTTACTGTTAAAAAGTAAGTGTTGGTTTTCCAATTTCTGGCGGAAGTTAAATTCAATTTCGTTTAAAAGAGCTGGTTACGAATGTGATCATTATTTGCTATTAAAGTCACTCCTGGGGACGAGGTTCGCTGTTGACGATGTGTGTAGGTACTCAGGGTTTTGGCTATACTGTTTCTACAATCTTGAAAATAACAACATTTCCTTCAGAAAAAATACTACCGCTAAACTAAAATTGAATGTTCTCTATAACTCCCGAAAACAAGAAGGCCTAGACATTCTATCGCCGATAACGACGATGGAAAGTCAAAAATGTATGGGAGTGACATAATCTACTGAAAAACAGCTAAATCCTGTTGAAAGTAATTATATATTTGGAGGCCGATATTCAGCTGTAAACATTTTCGGGTTGTTTTAAGAATTAAAGCCTATCAGGGAAATCATATCATTATAAAGCCTCCTACATTTTCGAAGGTGTATAAAACTTCCGATCGCATCGCAGTCGTGTCGTCCTCACAAAAATAACCTTTGTGTATTTATTAATTAAAAAATGGCGGGATTTTATTGTTATCCAGTGTCGGGAGGTACATCAGTAACTATGTACTAATTGATATAAACATAACTACGTTTCTGTAGTCATTAGAGTGGGTTAATCAAAGTTTGGCATGTGCTCGGCAATTATTTCACTTAATTGACTTGGTAGTTTAACTTTTTTGTTATTTTTTCGTTTGTATTTATCCCCATTTTCTGACAGTATATTATCGTTTGTTAGTAATTTAGCTATTCAGTAAATACTAGAATGTATATCAAGTTCCACGTGCGTCGGCAATCTTCATTCATCTTTTGTGACCGAAGTTTCTTATGTATTTCATTGTTGTTCTCTTCCAGACACATACATTATGCGTGCTTGGTGAGAAATATATATTTTCAGCGGGACTGTTGTTTCTAGGACATCTTAATTAACTAACACAATAGTTTTTGTTTCAGGGATTTTATTATTTATTGGTCTGTACCCATTATCAAATTGATTTAAAAAAATCTTTTTGTAAAGTCTAATTTAGAATTTTAATTTCTGAGTCTTCGAAGTAAGATTTAAAATTATTTGACAAGCCCCTCAAACATTACTTCCACCAATTACACTTACAATTTTAAAATTGCAGCCAAGCAGAAAGCTCCCAACTTTTCTTCCAATATCCCATTAGCCCCTTTCATAAAACTTTTGTGAAAACTTGACAAAAATGTGACAAAAACAAAACTCTGTGGGTACATCCTTTAATCACATTGAAGCACAAACAAACAAACTTTCATATTATACTGTTACACAATAAATCCTTCGTGGACAAGTGGCGAAATTCTAAAGTCGAGATCAGCAGAGGCGTGGGGCTGTTGGGCGTGAGGGGGGAGCGGCAGCGGGGGCGATTATAAAAACGCATGATGAAAAGTGAAGAAAATGCCGCAGTACTATCACAAGTAGGTATTAAGATGGGTACTGGAAGGACAGTTCTGAGTACAAATCATATATTTACTGAGGTTACTCCCAGGGAGACGGCTGCTTTCTAATGTTTTCTCCCTGTAACAAAAAGTTCATAAGAAACGTGTTATTAGTAAAGTATTTCAACATCTAATCTGACCAAATATTTCTTTAAAACGTAAAAGCATAATGAATCAGTTTTAAAATATATACGTAAACTATTAGATAGTAAAAAAAACATGCTCTGAAGATCAAATCAAAGTTGTTCTATCATCATCTTCAAGGTGGGACGCAATTTAAAACAGCCCGGTGTGCCAGAATTAAAACATAAATATTCTGATAAATCTAGTGCACTCAACACCAAAAGGACCACTAAGCGCCAAAGGACCAAATAACTTTCGCCCCTCGCCCCGCGCTCCTCTCATCACCTGTCCACTGGCGTTAAACTTTTAATCCGGCGTCGACAGGCCATTGTTCGGCGGGTGCGGCTGATTACCGCCAGACGGCCTCCGCCCACTTCGCGCTGTTGCCTATCTTTTTGGATACTGATTCTGGCTCTGAATATGAGTTCGTAACAATGGATGAAGCTTCAGAGTTAGGATGTGCAGAAGTAATTAGTTGTGATAGGTTTTATGTCGGACAGAAGGGTTGTTTTGTCATTTCAGAGATGTGTTTCGATTACTTAGCAACAACCAAATTATGGTGAAGAAAAACATGGGGAGGCAAGCGGGATTTATCATCATCAAATTGTTCACACGCAGTCACCATGCGTGTTATTCAACTATGTTCATTTTCTGTACAGAAAGAGCCTATCATCAGCAATAAAAAATATTATACATAATATCAGATATATAAAAGCATACTTCTTGTCGCGTCAGACATTTTACACGTGCAGCCTCTGGACAAGTGGTACGCAGAAAACCAGCAATGTTCTTCGAGTTGAATACAACAATCGGGATGCTGCTGGTGCTGCCACGCTTCTGCAGTGCGTCGGGAATGTTTGCTGATGCGCACACTGATGGCTTCGCAGCGATCAGACGTAGGCGTGTCGCGTCGCTGCCGCAGAGGGTCCGGGGCAGCTCGAACAGTCTCTTGAGTGTCATTGCGGGGAAATTTGATTGCCCGCTCGTCCAATATTTGTCCAACCTGCATGTTTATTAACACAGTTATTAAGGTTAATGTTTACTAACAAATTATGCATGTTCTTCTAAAATAAAATAATAATTATTATATCGTTTATTTCATTTAAGTACTTACAAATTACATTAAAAAAAAAAATCTATATAAAAATTGAAGCCCACCGCTTTCGGGAACAGGGTCCAAGCTACCGGTAGTCATGGCTTCGAAGAGAGGAACCTCCTAACAATACGAGCCGTGTCCAGTAGTACCATTTTCCGAATCAAGTCCTTGATCCAGCTGCCCAACAAGAGCCTCCTCATTATTATTATTTGATATTTCTCGGGACCCTAGGGTCCCGGACCTTTGGAAGGCATTTGAGGGGCCGAAGCCAACTCGCAGAGGCCCGTTAGACGCTTTCAACGGAAATGAGGCACCAACCGACGATTATCCCTGTACGTACTATGCAAGAGCACCCAAGGACCACCCCCGGTTGGTGTAGGACTATTCCAGGATATGGAGACAAAAAAAAAATGGGCTATGGGTTTGGATGGCTAAAGTGGACGGGTTATCTAAAACTATGGAAGGACTATGGCCCCTGCCTGACCAATGATTGATAAATACAATACACGGATAAAATGGCAGGGGGTGACTTGCACACTCAACAATGGGCCCCCGGAAACGGTCGCTAGCACATAGTGTCGTAGCGACAAGGGGGCAACATATCCTGAGGTGCTTAAGAGGAGTGAAGAAGTATTCCACGGCTATCAGGACAATCCCGGAAGTACGGTCAAGATCTCTACCAGCATATTACTGGAATACTTCCTTCCTCTGAGCACGTTGGCTCTTGCGAATCTCTACTCAAGCCGGCCAATAAAGGCAAGAATGACGTAGGAGCCCTGTTCCTCGTCAGTGTTCACTCGAGCAGGTCAATAAAAGCAAGCCAGAGATGAGGAACAAGACTTTTCCCAGGAGATAGAGTCCGTGGGGTCGCTACTGCTCAGCAGCTCGCCACAATCATGCTATCCTCCGGGTTTATGTTTCTCTCTTGGTCTGGCTCCTCACTCTAGACTTGTTTTGGCAAAGTAAACTCTACGGGCACAGACATAGAGTTCGGAGCGCGCAAGCCTTACCACGACGTCAACGTAGAGATACGGCAGTGGGGTTATTATATGTAGTTAGCTATGTGTCTATAAGTATTTTTTCACTAAAAAACAAAGATGTTTTTCTTAGTCTATGTCATACCTAATAAAAGATTAATATCCGCTACTTCTACTTAATGGTAGCACTACATATATTAATAAATAAGTTAAACACGGAGCTATCGTTCAGTCTAAACCGTTCCAGAGGCAAAGTTTGCGAGATACAACTTGTCTGATAGAATCTAGTGTTTGGATAACAATGTAGTATTAAGCGACGGATGTATTGAGTTAAGAGTTTCATTATAAATTGTTCTAAAAAAGAATTTGAAAGTGTCGGTATTGACCTCTTTCGAATAATTTCTGGATTGTAAGGCGTACTCGTGGTAGCAGAGTGGTAAGTGTGAAACTTGTTTAGCTCGGCGTGATCAAGAAAGAAATAAAAAAAAACCGTTCGGATAAATTCGAATTGTGTGGAGCCGACCCGTACAGCTGGGATAGACGACGGCGACGGTCGGCACGAGCCGAATGAAAGCTGAATATGTGTAGTTAGTAATTGCTTCAGGCCGGCTTAAGTCGAACGTGCCGACCGGACCTAGTGTGTAGCACCCTTAGCAATATGTTTGTGCCTAGATTTAAGAAAAGAGAACCCAACAAATTAAAAAAACTATTTTGTAACAGCACTCGCCACTACAGAAACAGCTACCTTACGTCCATACAAAATTACAACCATACACCAAAACAAATACGAGAACTACCATTAAATTTCTACAAAAAAAAATCTGAAAACATGGCTTCTCCAAAATAATTTCTATACGGTAAAATAATTTTTAGAGTATAAGGGTATTACTTAGTAGATTTATTTAGTTTTTAGAGTATAAGGGTATTACTTAGTAGATTTATTTAGTTTTTAGAGTATAAGGGTATTACTTAGTAGATTTATTTAGTTTTTAGAGTATAAGGGTATTACTTAGTAGATTTATTTAGTTTTTAGAGTATAAGGGTATTACTTAGTAGATTTATTTAGTTTTTAGAGTATAAGGGTATTACTTAGTAGATTTATTTAGTTTTTAGAGTATAAGGGTATTACTTAGTAGATTTATTTAGTTTTTAGAGTATAAGGGTATTACTTAGTAGATTTAGTTTTTAGAGTATAAGGGTATTACTTAGTAGATTTATTTAGTTTTTAGAGTATAAGGGTATTACTTAGTAGATTTATTTAGTTTTTAGAGTATAAGGGTATTACTTAGTAGATTTATTTAGTTTTTCTGTTAAAAATGTTGTTGTTGTGTTTTTTATTTTATTTTATATTGTTTATTAGAGTATAAATGTATCTTTTTGTCTATGTCTAAGTGTTTTGTATTGTTTATCGGAGTTTACGATGTAATGTATAAATTAGGTTTTATGCCTTTACGTAATACCTATTGTAAATATTCGTATGACGCTTTTAGCGGCGGATGTGTCCTGAACTTATTTATAATAATAACCAACTTTGTACCTACCATATCTGACGAATAAATATCTTTGTCTTTGTCTGGTGTGTATGTTTGTCAGTGCATCTTGTGTTTGTAAGGTGAACAAGGAAAAAAAGAGCGGGTTTAAAACCTTGACTTCACAGAGAGGAGTTTTTCATTTCAGTTGCACACTGCATAAAGCAAGCTTGGTAACCAGTGCACGTTCCTTCTAATTAAACGTAAGTTGTGGATACTGATAAGTTAACTTAGATTTAAAGGCTGATAATATAATCTGTGAATGGAGGGTCAGTGGAAACGGCTGCGATTTACCAGTTGTAGGTCGTAAGTTTGAACCCAGGCAGGCACTTTAGTTTGTGTAAAAACACAACTGCTCTCAAATTGGTAAAAGAAAAACATCGTGAGGCAACTGGCAGACATGTGACATCCACCAACTTGCACTGGGCCCGCGTGGTGAGAGACCTGTATCCTAGCAGAGGCAATATTATACTATAGTCAGTGAGAACGCACCCAGTTACCATGCCAAGTTTAAAACCAGACTTACGCAAAACAGCAGTCTCTCATAATTATTTTCTCCAAACATAATTACATGGAAAAGATATCACATTAATCTGAGTTAGCAAAGATGGCGGCACTGGAAGTATCGTCACACACACACACACCTACACACGCCTCAGGTAAAAGATACCAAGTACATTTAATCACGGCGCAACTTTGCCTATAAGGCGAAGTTTGATGAAAAACTTCTGATACGCCATAGTGTACGCGTCTGTTTCGTATGCGACTGGCTTTATAATATTGATGGGAAGAGGTTGATATAAAATGGTAGTGTAGGTATTCTTGAATATTAGTAGGTATTTTTAGTAGGTAGGTGCGTAGTTAGAAATTAATTTTTGTTTTTAATTTCGGGAAAAGTGGCCGTTTAATAAAGCAGCAACTTTAATTCACAAAAACATTGATTTATTTTCTTGCTAATGTAAATATGGAAAGGATCAATCAATGTTTTAATTAAAATATCAGGTATATTAATGTGTTCGGAGGTTTCAATGGTAAATAAAACAAAACACGTAAATAAGCATTCTTGATTTTAGATTCATGTGACTGTGACTTCAATAGACAAAATATTGCTTCACTCCGTCAGAAGCCTAGCTAAAACAAGAATGTGTACCAGACTCACAAGGAACATAGATGCAGATAGTAAAAAACAAAAAACTACAAACATTTTCACAACAAACAAGTTATAAACGTCAAGCGTTGCTCAGTTAGCTTCTATGAAGTACTATGAACTCCAAATGGCATGCTGTTTAAGCTTTTATATTTCTTTAATTAAGCGCCGGGATTTATTCAAACCGTTAAATCTGTGAGACGGGAAACAAAACGTGATTGCTTGCCGACTTATAATTTAATGCAATTTCCTCTTTTATTGTGTGGTGTGAAACAGAGACGATAGCGGGCGCGGCTATGAAGGATGTATAGCACATTAGATGTCATAGAAGGTGTTCTGTGTCGTTGGTCTATTTCTTATCGGAAACAAAAAATCAAGAGTCATTTTTAAGACCAACAAAGCACATATCTTTTTAAACCGTATGGTTATTGAATTTCAAATATATTAAATTCGTGAATCATCACATTGAAAAAAATAACTCAGGTACGCGAACTCTCAAAATAGATGTCGTTCAGCTTTCTCATTTTATGATTCCAACAGATGACAAAATTAACTTACAAATCAATAATTTCAACTTAGATGTTCCATATCATCCTTGACCAGTTGACCACCTCAACAGACAAGATAATATTGTGTGTGACAAATCTACTCGCATCATAAAATTAATAGACTTAATTGTGAAACAATAGTAGGTATACACAAACCATAATGCCATAAACAAAGAAATACTTTAAAAGTTTAATACTTTACACCAAACGCCCTACAAGCAAATACTTTCACTTTCTGTCCCCGCTCCCGCTACCTCCTCTGCCCCCCGCCACACCTAAAGAAGGGTGCAGAATCCTCTTATTGCAGCTCGGTGGGCCGGACCGGGTCCCGCCGCTTGGTTCGTTAACGCTAATGCCCAAAGCTGACGGATGCAGTTTCGGCCCTACACGCCGATCATTTCATGCTGAATTATTGGATATTTTTTTCTGGCAATAATTTTCCTTTTTTTGGATTTAAATAGAATGGTTTGTGTGAGATTTGTGGCCATTTGGTTCTTATGTTGTACCGTGAGATGACACATTAACACACTTTTGAAAATCAACTTACATTGATTGTCAGTTTTTATTTTTATACAGATAGGGTACACTGTTTTTATGTTACAAAATCTACTTAATATGAGATTTTGCACCTAATCACGGATTCGAGTTCCGGAAAAAGTGTTGGTAGATTTATTCCTAGAAAAATCAATAAGGATTTCTGTAGTTTTTTTTTCAGTAAAGAAAATAGGTATAGCTTGGGATTCTAATGAAATTGTATCCGTTTAATGGCAATAGGGTCGCTCCCATCGGCGTACCAGGGCGTACACGCTCATCGCAGAGTGAGGGTGTGTGGGACTATGTCTTTATTATCTACCGTCTGACTTTTTCGGAAATAAGCTATTGTTTATAATACACCTCAATTTAAGGTTTTTACTTAGGAAAGAAAGGTTTTTGTAATAAAAAATAGCTGTATAAAGTTAATCTTAATTCATACTCAAACTCAAAGCATTTATTTTAATTAAACCAAATCACCAATACTATACCATACCACCACTGTACCATTAAGTACTCATTTAAATTCATTCATAGAAACATTTCGATGAAAAAAAAACTTCGACCAAACCCATAGGTACGCAGGACTCTTTACTCCGAAGCCTAATAAATAGAACTCCGAAGCTGAACTCATAAATAAACTGCAATCCCTCATACTGCTCCCCGGCTATGAATATTGAACGTTTTAATGGCGTTGATTATTGTCTCAAATATTTAAAACCAAGGAAATTGGTCGACGTGACCTCACTGCTGATTCCCCGAGTCTTATTAGGGAAGTTGAATGGGATTTTTCACCCTGTGTCCGCCGTGAATGTTAATTGATGAGTTCCTTGTTGCTGGTGCTCTGGCCTGAATTATACATGTTTTATTCTATGCTCTAACTGTTATGTAATGTCGTGTCATGTAGTTGACTGTAATGTGCATGGCCACGTGGAGAACTAATTGACGGAACGTGTCTGATGGTTCCTTTATGTAAGTTCGTTGCTGAGTTCCGCGATGATAAAAATAATACAACATAATTATGCAGATGTAGTTCCCCTTAAGTAGTTCATTGGAATTCTTCTAATCTTCATTTAAATCTTCTTCCTCCTAGACCGTGTGTCCCATTTCCTTGGGGTCGGCCTTCTTTGGTTTAAATGTTGCCCAAAAGTCTAAATCATAAATAAGAAACAAAAGGCAAACATTTTTGTTGAGAAATAACTAAACACGGTCGTATTAAATCATAATATTCAATTCCAGATTCTCGTCCAAAAAAATATTCAAAAAATCACTGCCAAACTCCATTTTATTTTTCACTCTCCTGAAATAGTTAAACAAATCGTTAGTCCTGCAAACAGCGAGCGCAAACATTAAACATCTTTAACAGGGTCTTAGTGAAATAATCTTAAGTTAAAGATACTTAAGCATGACTTGTCTGTCAGTTGAGAGCGCAGATTTGTGTGCCCCTCGGAGGGGACATTGTTTTATGAAGGGGACGCGACAATCTGCTCGCGTTATGACTAAAATCAAAATGGCAATGGCTTGGATCCGTTTAGGGTACGCAAATAAGTGTTTAGTTTTTGTGATGGGTGTTTTCTTATTACAAAATAACAAGATAACCAGCAGTCCATTCCATTACAGCCAGTAGGGCTACTGAAAATTAGTCAGATTTAGCAAGTCATATTTTAGTTTTTTATTGGACTCGTGACACAATTTCCAAAGTCCAAAATAAAAAAAGAGTATCTCGAATAATTTTACTTTCATCTATGTGATGTGTTATCAAATTGGTGACCGACAGAAGCGGTCCACTATTTTGGTCGAAATGTACCTAATAAACTAACAGAATCAGGCACTTTTTTTTTTGTGGATGGGAAATCATCAAATGACTTGTCCCGCTCTGGGTGGAGCTGGAGGGCGTGTCAGACTTTTACTGACTAAAACCCACCCGTATTCCTTCTGTTCCCTGTGCCGGGGCCACGGTAACTCTTTCGAACATCCCGCAAAGAATCAGGCACCTAAACAACTGTCTTTCTCCATTTTGCTCTAAAATATTTTCACTTTTGTTTCGTGCGACCAACTAAAAAAATCTATTCAGAGAACATCACTCACTGTGTATCGGGGTTTACGCGCGACTGCGTCTCATGTGTAAATGCCTTAATAATAGGCGCACTCAGGTCGAAAGATAATGTGCCAGCCAAAAACTTTGCTGGTCTTGCTTATAAGAGGCTGGCTATTATATTATGGGTAAATAAGGCTGATTTTGACTCAGTTTATGTGAGCAATTTTCGAAGAACTTGGTCGGAAAAGCGAAACAGTGATTTTTATCGTGATATTATAGACAATATTGTATTGTCTTTTCTGGGAATGGAATTTGCATTCGTGGGTTTGCATATTGATTGAAGTTTCTACCAATCTTTGTTCGCAGGACGTGGGATTTGAGCACGAATGTTTACGAACATGTTTTATATAAGTTTGTGTTATTGATGATCATGACAGGTAACAACAAGTAGCCGTCCATAGTTTCTGCCTACGCTTATGAGAAAACATGTTAATCTTCATAAACATAAATGCACTCCCGAACTCCTAAATCGAGTTACCGTGCATTTTTACGTTTTTAGGCCCAAAACATCAAAATTATGATTAGTCAAAGAAAAAGTTTTTTGCAGTTGGGTGTCGCCATTGTTCCGAATTGTAATTAACGAATTTGAAAAAGAGAAGAAAATCGAAGTTTGGTCGATCTTAAAGAAGCAGTCAGTCGTTATTTCTTTATATTTGCATAAAAAGAGTATTGAAATTGTTTTTCCTTATTTTGACGTGAAACGTCTTTCATTTTAGTCAGTAGCAGTCACTTGCAAAAACCATAATTATGTAATGAATATGTTATGGCAAGATCGCTTATTGTTACTATCGAAGTACAGCACCCACTGGCATTATTTTATTACCATAATTTAGAGACAAAAAGCCTTTGCTCGGTAGTGCATATGTCGCTGACGTTGATGGCGCTGTAATTGTGCGCAGCACGACGAATTCGGAACTAAATTTACCATCGCGCGCTGTGTTTATTTAGTGATTACTCAAAACTTCATTGATTGATTCTAGCGAAAGGGGTCGCGTTTGACAGAGCTCACGACGTTTTAGTAGGTGTGATACATAAAACTCACATTTGTTTCCGTTAGAATTAGAAAGGTGTGGTTTTTGTAGAAATTTGACGACTGCTCCGATGGCGCCATTGTGTGTGTGCGATACGTAACGTACAAAACTGGAGCACTGGTAGCAAGAGAGATTCCGGTCCTCGAAGACCTGCTTTGACTTCGACGAAACGTGTTCGTCTCCACAGGGAACGCGTTAGATTGAGCCAAGCGCAGGAACCACAGCCATCTACGAGTGCGGCGGGTTCAAGCGGCGTAAAGCATTCTCGAGCACCGCTATTTGATATAAATGTGACTGCAATGGTGGCAGAGAACAAGATCAGCTCATCGACATCCACCAGAAGGAGCCAGGCGACACCCGACAGTAACAGTACAAGGCCACAGTTAGAGCAGGTTACGCGTGCGCCTGATTTCTATAGGCGTTGGAATTTGGCTACAGCCAGGTTCAAGTCCGTGTTTATAGAGAATAAGTTAAGACACAAGTGTGACTTACGTTACCGGTTGTGGTTCAAGAAAGATTTGAAATCAGCAACTGCAGCCGTGTTGCGATTTCTAGAGGAAGCAGCAGAGTTTAAAGTTCGCTGTATTCTCGAGAGAGAATACAGATTGGACGCATGTAAACGTCGATGGAGGCCAGTCAGGAGCAGCACCCAAATTGCGCAACACATTCTTATTCACAATGCGAGGGTTTCGATAACAATTCCTAATCCATTGCTTCATAGGTTTGAAAAATTCTTCTGCTTAACAACGTAAATAACGCAATGAACGAGGTTTATCTGTCAAAATGAAAGACATTGCGATAGATTGCCATTTTATATATGTTACGCAATTATTACCCCGCAGGCGCAACGGATATAAATATACACACTCTTTAGCACGCACAAGACGTTTCACGTACTCCATTGGTGCTGCGTCCCTGATACAGCCTACCCGATTTATGCGAATGAATCTAAAATTAAGCATGTTTAGTAAAGTCAAGGGGGGCTTGTGACTAAGTAATAACGAGTTGATCAATCAGGTTACGCTACGCTTGCAGCAGTAGGTCTGTGGATGGGTGACCATCTTTACTTACCAAGTCCCCTCCGTGCCTCAGAAAGCACCTTAAGCCATTGGTACCGGCTGTCATTCGTGGATCTTTGAGAGTCGTTACGGTCGTCAGAAGCCCGAAAGTCAGACAACCAGTCTTACCAAGGGGTATCGTATTACCCAGTAACTGGGTTGTGGAGGTCAGATAGGCAGTCGCTCCATGTAATATACTGGTATTCAGTTGCATCCAGTTAGACTGGAAGCTGACTCCAATACAGTTTGGAAAAGGCTAGGCATATGGTAAGTAAAATCAAGAATCGGCCCATATTTTAATCTATTCTGACGTTCAAATTATGGATACTGGACATATAGCAACTAATTTGTTTTTTTTTAGGATTCCGATTTAAAATTTGGAACAATGACAAGTGGAAATGATAGTGAGTGACTGGCTTCAAAACCTTTTTTTTCATTGTACCTACCATTTTTCAAAAGATAGAGAGCTTTAAACAAAAATATGCAATGTGTCTCGTTTCAGGCGGCCGGGTTTGTATTATTAAAACGAAACAATATTCAAATTCCATATCAGCATGCATTTGTTTCTACACCCATGTTCGCATTAAGGTAATCAGGTAACAACTGCTCGTCACTCTCTTGCCCACACCGCAACATTACCCATGCAAGTATAAAGTGCTAGTTCCTTCGTAATGCTCGTGAGCACGCGATCGTGCTCACAATTTGCTCGTAATGCTCACTGAGTTAATACAAGATTATGGGGATTGTAGACGGAATATTAATCGTTTTATTGGTATAGTGGCAGGTTGTAGTTATTTTCGTGCGTGGGCTTGATTTGCGTGGCAACAAGAAATTGGTACCTACTTTGATTTTTTTTCATAAAACTCGAAGTCCGTGAAATGACAGGAAAATGACGTATAATCTACTTAATACTTGACTTGGCAATCATCTTTATTTTCGGTGTTCAGCAGGTTCATAGTTAAACGTTTGGTTTGACCGTAGCATAAATAAAATACAATCTACTACGTTAAGTATATTCTGACTAGGTACTATTAAATAACTATTTTGTATAGAAAATATGCTTGTAAGGACGGTTTATTAATTAGAGTAAATAAATATGGCAAAATCAAAAATTATTCAGTTTTTTTAAAAGAAATAAAAATATTCTTTATTTAAAAAATACAAATATTATTAATTTAATACGAACATTAATTTCGTAACTCTGTGACTCTCTCGCAGACAGCGCGTGGCGATGCTGCCGCGCTGTTGGCGTTCGCAAGACCGCCGGTCGGACGCGCCGCATTACATGTTTCACATAAAAAACAGGAACCTTTCTCAAAACTCGCGCAAAATCTTAGTTTAGTTAAGAGCTTTGACACTTCCACGTTTACGCTTATGAGTTTTAAGTTTAAGAATTTTCGTAAAATATGAAACTTGCATATTATGCTCAGCCTGTAATGTTCCCACTGGTGGGACACAGGCCTCCTCTCTTCGAGTGGAGGTGGGGGATGGGAGGTAAATATGAAACTAAAAGTCTTTAAATATGCACTTTGATGTAAAGTTTCAGGCGACAGCTTCATGTTCAGAATATCAGAGACTGAAAACTATGCTTAGTTTTTTTAGTAATTCAGTTCATTCGGTACCGACGGATCGTTGCCTATCATTTGAATCTACATTAATTATCGGTTTTGTGTTGTCATTTATAAATATTTCATATTTTCTTTGTGCCTAACATAAAAGATAAAAAGCCTTTCTAGAAATAAAAGAATTATTTTATTTTCCGACACAGGATTCTAAAATATATCCTAGCTTATGAATACTTGGTACAGAAGTCCTAAGCCTCAATCCAATTACTGATCCTTTGATACAAAACAAAAACTTTTTCCTTCATTTATTACCTTAACTCGACCTCCTTGGTCGTATTACCTCGAACTAATAACTACACAAGTTTTGCACCCTTTTCAGTACACACTACTGGCCAGAAATAATCAAACTATTCTTTTTTCAAACCTCCGTCAAGTTGACGGGGGCTGATTACGTCAGGTGTTCCGTACATCGATGCAGTGACGTCACTATTACTGGAGAAAATAAATTGTCAGAGGGTCACCCCCGGTTGAAAAAGGGTTGTTTAGTTTTCTTGAGACCCCTAATAGTTGGGTATTTTGTACTGGAAATAGCTCCAACTGTTACCGCAGCGCGGTTTTGGATTCTGTCCCTCGACTATAAAATTGCCTAATTTAGTTTGTTAAGGTTAGGTTTAAGTATGTATAGTGGTTTTGTTTTGTAGTAAATATAAACTTAATTGGGTTTTTTATCCTTGCTTATACGAACACCGGAGTTTGTCTAGGGTATGGATATTGTGTCCCATTAAGTACATTATTTACATTCTGTAATTTACCATAGACTTTTATATCGTAATAAAAATACTTTTGACATACAAAAATATATTTCTTCGCCTCTTAAAACTACCAGCAGATAGTAATAAAAAAACTATTTCAATACACTATACAGAACTTTACTAAGTTTCTCCTTACACAGTGCATTTTATAACCGTCTCCCCGTCGATACATCGTTAAAGACATCGACTTTTTCCCGTATTTCACTTGGCAGCACCAAATTGTTTATGTTGCAGCACTCCGCAGTTCTCGATTCAGACAGTGTTGCCACTTCCAGCAGTTTTAGAGTTTCAAATGGCATAAAAACTAGCCAGCAATTCGAACTTTAACGAAGACATTGCAGAATTCCAATCCAAGTGGTTGGTCTGTAACAAGGCACGGACTTGAGCGGAGTTGGTCTTCTGAGACAGTTTTTTGCATTGTAAGTTTATCAGTTTTTTTTTTGGGTTGGAGTTGTAAATTATAAGCGGAACGTTTTTCTTGTGTAATCTACATCGTTTGTTGCATCTCGTGAGTATTGAACTGTAAACAATATCAATTATTATACTAATTAAATTGATAATGAACAGACTAGAATTACCACAATAATTGCAACGTACTGTGTTGAAATATTGCATAATACTTTATACCTAACGATATAAAATCATCATTTTGTTCTAATCTTCTCGATTCAAAACAATTAATGTAAAAAAGTCACGGTGTGTTTTTAAGTGAGAAAGCAATACATAGTACCTATTTTGCTGTTCTAGGATACAAAAGCACAACACTTCTTAAACGCTATCATCTCAATCCTTCCACCGCAGTAGAAAAGAAGGGTGAACTCTAATATTGACAATGCTCTCTGCGACAGAGCGCCAATTGGCGAAGCATCAGCCTTAGCGATATTTTCTCTATAAACACTAAGATATTTGGTAGGGAAATTGTAGTTTCAAGAGTGCATCGTGTTTTGTCAGGTTCTCCTAGTGTGGTAGCTGTTAGTGGCACTTTGAAGATGGAGAGAAATTAGTTGATCGTTTAAGTTTTGCTCCTAATAGTGTTAGGTCAAAAGCTGACTTTAAAGCTTTAATTGAAGAGAGTTGAGGATTTTAAAGTAACTGTGCAAATCTCACGAAACAGAAAAGAAGTTTCATTTTCAAATTTATAGCATGAATATTGTAATGGGCAGCGAAAGTATAAGGATGAAATGTAAACAACGATTAAACAAGCAGCAATTTATATGAAGCACTGCTTCGATAAAATAATTTAAATTAAAAGCACACAGTATAAAACTACCGATTCAATCACATTATACGAGTACATATAGCCGACCTTACTCATTTTTATGCTTTTGAATTTCAACTAGATAACAAGCTTTGGCCTTTTAAACGTAATATTAATGGATTCTTAGCAAAGTAATGAGAAAACCAACGCAACCTAACCAACATGACAAACAAATACAGTCGACCACACAGCCAAATCAATCGCACGCATCACCCATAATATTAATGAGCGAACTTGCGTGGTCCTGTGTACAACACATACTGTTTGTCTTTGTTACGAACTGAATTAATTCGCGCAACGGTTAACTAATTGAGTTATAGGCATGTGTTAATGCCGCTCGGCGATCTATTAAGGTCGAAGTATTGATGTTTGCCCACGATAATTATTGTGGGACCCTGATTGAGTAGTGTTTCGGGATCATTTGACAGATCGCGCGTCGGTGACAAATATGGCAGTGGTGGTTGGTTGGAAAGTCAGTAAATCGGTCACGGTTTAAACCTATTGTGGATTGATGTGGGAAACGATTTGTTCTGAATAACTAGCTAATGTGATTTGTTTAATCGCGGTGAAATTCTGAATTTGAATTTGTATTTTCTGAAACGTTAACAAAACATCATCATCTCTCATTCGCGTCTGCTAGTGTCACCGAAATTGACCAAGGGTTAAAAAAGAAGGGTAGCGGCGTCCTCTTGTCAAATAGTAAAATAAAAATATGCTGCAATCACCAAAGACTACGTTGCAAAACACTTTAAAATATAAAGTCTTCAGTGTTTTAGCTTAAACACTGAAGCTCTCCTACAAACCATTTCAAACCTAGATTCGAGTCTTGCGGAACTTACCAGTAATTTGATCTGAATACAGCCGTCGTTCGTAGAATCTTGTCTCGAGGCGACCTCCATAGTAGCCTAAAATGAGTTAAGCTACTTTATACAAAGTAAATCTTTTCTCAATTAATGAAAAGGGTCTTCTTTATTTCTATAATCTATTTCTGGAAGCTTAAGAAATTCTTCATTCGGAAGATAATGAATTTCTTTAAAGGAAAAGGATTAAAAGGAATGGTATATTATGGAAATGTTGGTAATGGGGTGACAATTAGGCCGTGTGGTTCTACTTTGGTGCTTAACTTTTCTACTTTGATTCTTATTTACTTATAAGTAAGATTCAAAATTGTGAAACACGAGAAAAAAATTATGACACGTCAACTTTTGTTGGAATGCTCTACGCGTTTAATCCAAATCAATCCCGCTGATGTACAATTATGAAATATCTTTAATTTTAAATTGGTCTGTCTATCAAGTATAATCACCAATTAGTAATTCAATCAATTATATTGTTACTAATCTGTATCAACGGTGCAAGGAGCTGATTTCAAACCGAAAACATACATTGATGCTATCATTATCCCAGAAAATATGATTTTTTTTCCAATTTCTATGCTATGCTAATTTTCTGAATACAAAATAAACAGACTAACTTGGTTTTCTAACACGGGACACCGCATACATCTTATTGATTCAATAGATAAAGGTATTTATTTACTGGGTGAGGTCATCTATCTTAATCTAAGGGTCGCGTCGGTCGAAGTAGCGGAGCTTACTCACTTGTCAGGACGAGGCGAATGGAAATGCCTTTTAGGTGTCTAGTCTACGTGGAATGGAACTGGCGAAGCATTACGATCTTTGTTGCTGTGATTTTTAAAGCTAGACCGTCGGTGATTTGAAATATGGTAATGGTATTTTATTGTGGCAGATCTAGATAGACATTACATTTCGATTTTGTTTTATTCTGTTTTGCATTCGACAGTATCGTAATCAGGGGAATCGATATATTGATAGTATACAAAAAGTTTACAAGTAAATTACTATAATATACTATATTAGAAGAAGTAACTTTTAAATTCATTACAAATATAATTTGCATGTTCAAGACAAACATATAAAACTACGTGCACTGACATGTTCTTAGGTCTGTGCCCATGTCCCACTTCATTTGGCAAAAACGACAAGTAGGTGTGCTAATAGTGACTGTTCTACCAAGTAAATCGTTTTCAGTAATTGATTTGCTTTTACTGTAAATTACTTTGTAGCTAAACTGATCAAAAGTAAATCTGGTCTCATCTCGAGACACACGTTCAGTGTACAATCCCCTCAACATAAAAATAAATAGGCGTGCATTAGTGACGGTAATTCGATCTTAAGACGTATTAATTTGGAGAGCAGTCGTGTGCACTCAACTGTCTCGTGTGCGCTGTGCCTTATTTTGCATGTACTCGTGTGTTTGCGTGTTTCAGTACGATAAATGTTTGCTTTGACATTGTTGGGTATACTGATGGATTGTTTTGAAAGGATAACTCTTAATCTCTTCTTGGGATAATTCGTCCACTGCTGATTAAGAGACAGGCAAAACGATCTTTGACCAAATTTTTTGGAAATATGTCACCGATTGTTGTGTTGATTTGAATGAACTTGCTCATCTCCTAAACGTTTTCCCGGACTCTACCGACACTAATGTCTACTTTGAAATGGGCATTCATTAGCATAATTTTGATTTAATGACTATTAAAATAATATGAATGATATTTCAAGCGCTTAAGAAAAAGCACTCAGGCACTGCAATTACCTAATTCAAAATTCCCCAAAATTAAAAAGTCAACCCTACATTAGCAGAACCATAAATCACAACCCGTCAGTGCTCACAAAGCCGGAATTTGGCACCAGCCCAACGCCCTGTATTATAAAATAAACTTACTTATAAGTGAATACCACAAAAGCGAGTTCGCAATATATTAATTTTAATTAGCCGTTCCCACCAAATAACTAAGTTGGGGATTAAGACTCGTGTATGTTTAACGTAACTCGGAAACTTCGAGTCTGTAACTCCGAGTTTTGATTTTGTTGAGATTATTTTCTGTTTGTTGTTAAAGGTTAACCTATTCCGTTTATGTACAACTTGTTTACAGATTGAAATTCAAACTCAAAAACAACTCTGTGTACCTACTCATACTTTTATAGATCTTTGAGAGTAAATATTTTTTGATGTCTATTAGCATATTTTTATTTCCAAGATAATATTTACGTTTACATTATTTAAAAGCTAACAGTCTTAAAATAAAAATAATAATATGTACAAGTATATAAAAGGAGGGAAAACAATCAGAGGTCATCAAAAAATTCGCCCGCATCACTGTTAACAGGAAAAGTGCCCAAAGGCTGGCAGCATTGCCACGTTATATGGCGATGCTGATTGTTTGGCCAAAAAATAGGCCAGCTCTCTGGTCACTTATAGAGTCGACCAACTGCCTGGCGATATCTCGAAAAACTAAGCGGGCACTCGGACCCCATGGCGCTAGTGTTTCAACCCCACACGGCTCGAATATAAGTCCCAACAAGATTGGAGTATTTGCGGCGTTTGAGGTTTTCCGCACCTGCAGCAGCCGCCCCAGCACAGCCCGCCGTACTAGTAAGATGGGATGGCGCAAGGGTGTCGACACATGTTGCATCCCACACCAAAGGCCTACCTAACTTCCAAGGCATTATGGTTATTCCGTCTGGTTTCTTCCCATCGTCGCGAGCTAAGCCGTTGGGTTCTAAAACAGCTGGCACCCCGGGGGTGTCAAGAGCACGAGGGATGATATCATTGATGCTGGCATGCTGTGCTATCTGGCTTGCGCTCTTAATGCGCCCAGGCGCAGACAGGTAGCGAGAAGTTGGTGTCACCCAGCATAGTGCCTATGTTGGGTGACGGTAGCGTCTGAAGCCAGAAGCCTGACTCCCATTCACCCACAGCCAGCAGGCGGGCATGCTCAGCATAAATTGGTGGACGTATTAATAAGATTATTCCATACCAATATGTAGAGCGGCTCATCCCACTGCCTCTGGTAGGATAGATTCAAGGGCTGATCTGTATCCGGGCAAGCTACTTTCCAGGCGTTTATCGCGTCAGTCAAGCACGACACTCCAGAGTCAACCAAGGAGAGGCTAAAATTTTCTCGGTCAATTTTTCAGTGCTATGGACAGAGGGCAGGTAAGCGAATACTGGTAATTTTGTGGACGCCGAGGTCACTAAAACGGATGGGTAGTCTGGCTTGTAACCACGCTTGGTCGACCAAGGTCACATTTAAAATGGATGTTAGTGTGCTGCGAATAATTTGGTCAATTTTGTCCAAGAGGTGTGGCTGCTTCCATAAAGGGGAAGAACGTAGAAAGTAAAACAACAGTCAAAGTAAATCAAAGTAAATCAGGGTGAATGCTGAATATAAATTAATTTCGGAGAGTCTGTCCGATACCTATGTCGTTGAAGTTTTTTTTTGTATTGTTTATTATGTTTATCGACGCTGTTGCGAATATATTTTGTCATAAGGGAAGCTTAGGTTAGGTTATTGGGTTACTGTGCTGTCTCTGCCCGTTTATCGACATAGTTTATAGTTCCAGGATCTGGTACTGTGTAACTTATTTATTGCTGTTACACAAGTTTCGTAAATCATACGACTGGCTCAAATTTACATGCCGCTACTGATGATGATTAATCACATCGAGTTACTAATTTAGTATATCTGACTGGATATTTAATTTAGGTACTCGATGTGCAAGATAGACCATTGAGTACGATTCTGATGCTCTTCAAAATTTCAAAATCTCTTTAAAAATTAGAAAGTTAAAACGTCCCTTAGATCTAAGTATAAGTTTTCGTCAGCATCCACCAACAATTCAAACTGAAACACATTTATTATATCAATTTAATACTTCCCTGGCTCGAGCTATTTAAAGACCCCAAATGATGTAATGATTTGGTCATTATAGCTTAATATGGGGTATATTATATTATGTGGTGATCTGTTCTGGAGTATGCACATCCGTAATATTATAATGATACACTTAAGCCTGCCATTTCCAGCTCAAGCTGCTAACACACACATCTGAGCCCAGCACATCTCTATCCTCACAGTACGCTGCATGACAATTCGTCCATGTATCATGATAAGCTTCGACTAAGTGACGTCACTCCTCATGAATATGCACGCCGCACAGATTGGCCGTCTACAGCCAATCATGTGCAAGTAAACCCACAGTTTACATATTGTTATGGGGATTGTATTTTATGGTAAGTAGGGAATGGTTGATGTTTAAATTAGGAAGGTTATTGGTTGATGATATTTTCTTGGACGTGTGCAGTTGCGGACACTAGCCCGATAAACTATGAGCAAAAACAAAAGCAGGTCATCATCTTACTCATTCTCGTCTGCACAGTTTTGTGCGTCCCTCGTTTCAGTGTTTCTTATTTTACACACGGTTAATATAACTGTAAACGATTTTGTGAATCTGCACTAATTAATAAACTCAATGGGCTGTACTCAAATAGAGCCAGCAACAGTGAAATTACAGAAGGCAATATTATTATGACAAAGATCTGCCTAATTACTTAATCGTAATGATATAATTAATTTTGGGAACCAAGTAATCCATTGTTCACGCGTAGATTTTAATGAGCTCAGACCGAAACATTGGCCTGTTATCTGTACGCTTGATCTACGTTATATCGAATGTCATTACGTTTGTCTGAATTAGGCTGCAGATCACACAATACAGAACTTCAACCTTTCCAGACCTCTCACCTCCCATATTTCGAGACCCGCTGATTGAGCACCGTCCAGATTCCTGCATCTATTTTAAAATAAACTCCACACCGAACTGTCAAGCGTGAACCACACTCGTGGGTGCCATCCATCTTGCGGACGATCCATCATTGGCACAGCGCCACCTAGCGGTAATGCTTGACTTGCAGACGTTGGGGAAGTGAAGGTAACTCGTAGATGTGGGCACTTAGAAATGTTTGGGAGCTTTTGTGTGCAGTGTGTGATGTAGTTTTGTGTGAAGCGGTATATGTTGAGTTAAACACGCGAATTATTTCGGTTTACACGGTTTCAGTCTAAACTTATTTTTAACCGTCTTCAAAAAAGGAGGAGGTTCTCAATTCGGTTGTATTACCTCAGAACTCCGTCATTTATAAGCCGATTCATTGAACAAACTGAATATTTAAACCGATACATTCTCTTTTTTATTTGAAAGGATATACTACCAGATTGGTCCCATATACATTTGGTCAAGTCTTGATGAGTGGTTTTTGAGTTAGCTTCAATAATATGTATTTTTTCCACTTAGTGCATGTTGATCATCTTATAATAATTTTCTGTCTCTGTTATTTACTTTGCAAGTATGGTATACGACTTTATGTGGGATAGGTACCACAACTTAAAAGTAAAAACATTTTTGCAAAAAAAAAAAACAACCGACTTCCAAAAATACACTACAAAGTGAAAAATAACTTTAATTTCAGAACTCGGTGGCAAAAAACTCAAATACAGATCCAAAGACATCGTGTTTTTTTTTGGAAGTCGGTTGTTTTTTTTTTTGTAAAAAAGTTTTTTTTTTAATACTTTTAGGTTGTACATTACGATCGTATGACCGCGATATCAGCGAAGGTATTTCCTATATTTGAATTTGAAAGACGAAGCACGATCACAATTTTAATTTTATTAGTTACAATGTGCTTGCATATAGGTAGATATAAAAGTTCATTCACTTGAACCAGAAACTATTGCATCGCATTGGGCCCACGCGATGGACCACCTGACCATCGATGTGTGTTTTTCGGATGACAATAGTACACCCTTGATAGTTCTCAAACCGGACGTGATATTTTTTGTCACTTTCACCAAATACTGCATTTTCCAATTTCCCCAATAAAAGCCTATAACGTATTTAAGGACAGCAGACAACCGTACATACCTCGTTAGTCCAATCTGGGGAACACTTGCGTCCCTTCCAAGGTTTGTAGAAAAAACTCCTAGTGATTGTCTCCAAATTTAATAACAGATTTGAATGACCCCCTCCCCTCGCTCTCCCTCCCGCCCCTCTTGTTACTCGCGACGACGCTGAATACCCTTCGTAAGGAGATTTCGATAGAAAGGCTGTGTCACACTTGGCCGTTTTTGAAGATTGGTTTAGGTATTTAGATTCTCTAAAGAATCTATGGTCGTCGAAAGCAGTCGCGATTTGTCTGTGTGACACCGTAGATATCGTTCTCAGGCCGCGTTGAAATTGATCAGAAAGCAAAAATGCTCTCAAAAAATATTGTGTGATTAAATTATGCGTTAATAAATAAATAAATAATGAAAGTGGACTTCAGTTCAAATTATAATGTTTAAAATATTAATCACACTTTAATTAACAAGAACTTTTGCAAAAACAAGTTTCTTTGTAGCACACAAATCCCTCTTGCACAACAAATACAATAAGACGATTCGATTCACACAAAGCTCGGTGTGTCCCAACCTCACGAAGAATTGTTTCATCAAATTATTCGGCCATCGGTTTACGAATCGAGATGCCTCAAATACAATGAATAAATTATTTTCCATAGAAAATCCTCTGGAAATTCTCAAATGCCATTCGTAAAATTGCTGAGTAATGCTTATTGCCTGGCCGGCCTCTTCAAATAACAAGCGCAATGGTAGAGCAAAGCTGACGAGAGAAATTTTTAAATATTAATTTAATTATACGTAACGGTAAAGGGCTTACGGTACGTTTTTGAAAAAATGAAGGAGAATTAACGGTTCGGGCGTGGGACAAGTGGTGAGAGGAAATTATGGTCCTCAGAGCACTGGTCCTTTTAATTTATATACTTTTTTGGGTCGAGTTGGGACTATTTTAAGGTGTGAACGACTCTACTAATTATGACTGAATAGCGTCTTCTTAGAATGTACTCCACAATGTACTACAAATGCCAGACGCCATAAAATTATTAAATTGTACACAATTTAAGAAAAAAATGAAATTGCTCTTAATTGATAAATGTTATTATAGTATTGACGAATACTTCAATGACGAATTAATTTAGAATTACAATTACTGACATTAAATAATTTTGAAATTTTAACTATTTTGACATAGATTTTTTGACATTTTAATAATTCCTTATTTAGGTCTGACATAGCTGGAGAATTAAGTAATATGTAATTGGTCACTTTATTTCTAACTTAATACTATAAATTATGACATAAATGAGAGATTAGGACTGACACGCACGTGTTCATGAATTCAGTAGCCTGACAGATACTGACGGATTGAGTGGAATGTAGCCTGGGAGATTGATGACATTCATTATTATTATTGCGTTTTTGATTTTTAGTGAAAAGTTTCTTTATTTCGGAATATAATATTTACATAATATACAGGGTGTCTGGTTTCGGAATAGTAAAACTTAAAGGGGAGGTAAAGACCATCAAACTGAGCAACTTTTTCCCGGGGACCAACATCGTAATCGTGAAAAAAAAAATTCAGTCATCCCATACAAAACTTCAATACCTACTCGAACAAATGTATGAGACGACTGATATTTTTTTTGCGATTACGATGTTGGTCCCCGGGAGAAAGTTGTTCAGTTTGATGGTCTGTACCTCACCCTTAATTTTCGTCACACTGTGTACAGACACATTGTATAAGCTAAAAGACTTAAAATAATAATAATAATATGTACATGTATATAAAAGAAGAGTGAAAAGAATCATAGGTCATCAAAAAATTCGTCCGCATCGCTGTCAGCAGGAAAAGTGCCCAATAGGCTGGCAGCATTGCTCCGTTGCATAGTGATGCTGATTCTTTGGTCAAAGAATAGGCCAGCGCTTTGGTCACATGAAGAGTCGACCAACCGCTTGGCGATGTCATCATTATTGCTTTGTATAATATAGGTCATCCTAGACAATTTCGAGGAGGAAACAGACACAGGTTAAGCCAGACAGAAATAATTTCTATCCATCACTGATCAATAAACCGTGGAAGCAAAAATAAGAGCTAAATTAAGATGAAATGAACTTCGATAGAAGAAAGATGAAATGCACGACTCAAAAAAAAAAAATACATAAAATATATTATATTAATTTGAACGTAAATTATTCCATGGAATGAAAGTTTCGATTATAGAAAGCGCAGATTGTGTACAAAAGCGCAATATTCTAAACTTTGCAAAAAAAACAAATATGCTCCAAGCTTTAATATATTATGCACTCATTTTCCTATCGCCACTCTCTTATACATTGCAACACAGCAAAGCAGCCCTTTACAGATTTTTTCAAAGAGCTAAAACTTGGGCCTGACTTGCAGCTGGTCTGCTGTTTCAGCCTTTTCAGACTGAAAAAAAGGCTCGCTGTTAATTGGACATGCTTGTTTGTGCGGAAAAAGTGCTGATACTTGATATACACGTTTATTGAACGAAACGAAATTCCTTTTTTTATTTCGAGAGGGACTTTTATCCTGATATTCGGAATGATCTTTCTTTGCTTAGTATTTTGTTGGGTCGGCTTTATTTCTGAATGGGCAGCTGTTCTAGTAATTTGGACGATGATTCTCTGGCGATTGTTTTAATACCTACTCGACGGATTTGATGCTGTTAATATTATTTTATTTGCTTTCATCATGCTATTAGGTAAAATTTCACCGGATTTCATTTAACACGTCATCGAAACATGTTTAGTTCAGTGTTGCAATCGGATTATTATTATAGATAGTTGTTTTTTTCTCGTAAAAATAAGAACATCTTCATTTACACGAATTTTAATTGTCCAAGATTTTCTACTACGAGTTTGTCAACTCCAGTCTCACTACTTTCTACTACAATGTGTCAACAACATTATCGGCCGGGCTACGTCACAGCCGCACGCCCGTCAGGACCGCGCTACTTAACCCACATACAGTATTAGCGCCTGCTTAGCATGTCTTAACTTGTAACATTATACTGTAGCTTGTTGTAGTTTCATGCATTTGCAACAAAATGTATTAGAAATTAGACGTAAGGAGTAACGACATTTTGACTACAGTAAGTACGTATGATGAAAAATATACAAAGCATTAGCTGGCTAATTGTGTAAGATGACTACTGGCTAACTGTGTAAAAAAGGTTCGTAGCGTGTTTTCTCAGATTACAAATGTTTTCATTTTAGTCAGTGAAATCCAATCACGAGCTTATTATCAACACTACAAGTGCAGCTTATAAAGTTGAAGTGCCACATCGTCACGCCCTGTTCCATAACTGAAATCATAATACTAATTATCAGCATTTATCACCCAATGTTGAAGTTGTTAACACTACCGCGCCGCGCCCAGATATTCCTAATCCCATTGTTGTTGGAATTCGATCAGCGAACAATACGGCGGATTCATTAATGGAAAGTTGCACCTCCCAGTCGACTGACAGACGGACTGCAGTCCGGACTGTTAGACTGAGCGAGTAATCTCGTTTGACGCAGATGTCAGATGTGCATTGTTTGGTGAATACATTATTTTTTGTGGTTATTGCGAATTATGGGGGTTATAAGTAATTGCAAGTTTTTGTTAGATACAAGACATCAGTCGGATTGATTTTGTAAAGAGCAGCTGGTGCACAATAGAGCTATTTCTTTTATAAGGCTATTTCACGCAGGTCATTGATGCATTCTGAGCTAAGAACACGATACCCCTGTGTATAAACGAAGGGGAACAGCCTAGTTGTAGTTGTGTTGTTGTTGTTGTAGTTGTTGGTGTAGTTGTTGTAAACTTTGTTAAAGACACAAAAGTTTAAAAAAATAATCAAGAAAAAATTAATCAAAGATCGTACCTTTCCACAAATAACAGGGAATTTAGAACATTCCGGGACGACACTGTAAGGAGCAAGAATGTTCCAATACAAAATGGATCGCGCTTCAAGCCACTTGTAACAACACTTAATAACTATGGTTCAAAGCTTTCAGTAATTTGTTACAACCTTTATACTCTCGATGCAAAAAAAATCGCTTCAAAAAGTCCAATCTAGACGGAATAAACTTAACCCTGCAATACGCGAGGGTATTTTTTACCCAATTTTATTTTAAATACTTCACGTAAAATAAACTCTGGCGAAAAACGCTGCATTCATAGACCCGCTCGAATATACGATGGAGCAAGCTGCAGGGTGGTACCTACGGGGTAAAGTGCACCACCAATTGAATAATCTATGTTGTGCCAGTACATAGCGCTATGCTTCCAAAATCGAGTTTAGTTCCACCATACGCGGTATTGTTGAATTTTTTGAAATATATAGCTCTAAATTGCTTTTTTATTGTCGATATCAAAGGTTGGGCTATATAGAGAAATACTGGCATACTGGTTTAGTTTCCATAGAACTGTTCGTTAACATTGCAAGCATCGTTATGTTTTATTATATAAACGTGAGCTATCAACGGCCATATTGCAATGGATAAAAATACAATGTTAAAAGTAGACAGCTGTGTAATAGCTAACGGGAACAATATTGTCAAAGTATCATTCATGAAACTATACGAAATAGTTTAATTTAGGTCGTATTACGTAAATAGTTTTGTAAAAAGACAAATAAAGAGCACTTTAAATACTTGTTTTTACCCGACTTCCCCAGAAGGAGGGTAATGTTTTTCGTGAGTGTGTATGTATGTAAGTATTTTTGTCTATTTCTTTGGCACGCTCTGTAGCCTGAACGGCTTGATGGTTTTTAACATAATATGAGTCTCGTTAGATTTGTCTTAATTGTGGGAGTGACATTGGCTATATAATATTTATATATTGCATCTGTAAATACAAAAAAAGAGACAGAGGATTTTTTTTCAAATAAATTGCAACAATATTAGTATCAAATAAAAGCTAGCAATGAGTAAATTCCAAATATATATAAATGTATGTTATAACATTTTTATGCTAAATATTTAAAATAACAAAACACCCGACTGCAAAAATACATAACTGAAAAGAGGAAAACAAGCATTTTGTTTTTTGGAAGATATCGTAGGTCCCTTTTTTTTATAATTTGCTATTTTCATTAACTGTTACACAAAATTGAATTATTTTAATTGGTCGACAAATCTTAGTATCACACAAAAAACAGTAAACCATTCCGGAAATATTAAAAAAGCCTTTACCGTGATATTTCTAATTAGGTAACAAATTACTTCCTATCAGAGTCTGTCAACTTAAAACAATGCAAGTTTCCGAGTCTTCCGACTTCTTTCGACATCTTTCGGGCTCTTTTGGCCTCATTTTGATGTTCTCAAAGAGCGTACGTCAAAGAGATAACGAGAGCCGGACGTTACAGCCGATCAGTCTCGGGGGATGTCTGAAAAGTTCTCTTTTTGCTGAAAATACGGATCTTTGAAGCGTTGCCGGTCTCTTAGACCTTTCGGAGCAGTTGAATGGTTCGTTTTCTTAACTCCTCTAATGGCGGAAATAAATAGGAATTGCGAGCTAATTAATTTTGTGGAACTGAGCTGATTTATAAAATATTAAGGTCTGTAATTTGTGGAAGGTAACTGTCTCTGAAATATCAAAATACCCACTTCTAATTAAATTACAGTACACTTCCTTGAAAAATCATTCACTTCTTGATTGAGTCTTCGGTGGGATGAAATATAAATAATTATTGATTTAATTAATACCTACTTGGAAATCTGCAAAAAATAGGACCTTAAACATCTTCATCAGATATCAAGTAACTACTGTGTTTAAAAGTTTTGAAAGGTAAGGTAGTTGAGCTATGAAAACATTCCAAATATTAGCCAGACAAACTCAGTTCTCATTAATTTCTTTTGTTTAGTTAAAGTACCAAGTGAAGTGTATGTATGCTCCCTAATAGTGCATAACGTAGTAAGTACGCTCCTTTAGAACATAAGTATAATGTTAAGCTAAGTAAGCACTTTAATGCGCATTATAAATTATATTCCCTATAAGCATTGATTAAAGTACGTTCGATCGAGTTGGTTATCTGATTTAAAAGACCCTAGGACTCCCAACATTTCACAAGTATCGGAAACGCATTCCAATTTCCACCACACGGCAAAACTACCTCCCATTTCGTATAACCGGAAAAAACAACAGTTTAACCCTTCACATGCGCTTCCTTCTACAATTTTACAGTCCAAAACTAATACTTCAAAACGGAGCGTGCTCATTGGCCGTAGCTCACTAAATTACTCCGTACAATCTAGTCTGCGGTATTATTTGTTCTGGAACTATCTGGAATACACGTTTCTATTGTTTTTCTGTTGAAAGGGTCTTTGCTCTTTTGTTTTTCGTGTTGATTCGTGGAATAGAAAATAAATACTTTTGTAAAGTGTATGAGAAAGGCTGGGAAATTGTGTGTAATGGTTTTTCCTGTTTTCCGTAAAGTGAATGAAAGTGAATTTGGTGATGATGGAAGTTCTGTGTAACAAATGCCAGATAATGTAGGGTTGCCATCTGTCGGACACAACAGCATAAACTAAGTAACTACCTAAAGTTATTCTTCTATATAATTAAAATGATGCTGTTCGTTGATAAGCGCATCTCTTCAGACGGCTGGACAGATTTGGCAAACTTTTATTTTAAAATATTCGTAATAATCCCAATCAGGTTCTTATCGAAAGAAAAATTTGAGAAGTTGCCGGGACATTTGGGAAATTCGGGAAAACGGAGTGCTTTTGCTACGGGAATTTTGTATGAATTAATGAAATTTAGACATGACAACGTCTCTAGAGTCAGCTAGTCTAATATACAATGTTGTTCCTAATGTTACATAACATAACATCACGCCTTGTTTCCGCGAAGGGTTAGGCAGAGGTGTACCTATAGTACACCTACATTTCGCCAGTTATGGTTAAGTCCCATGTAATAGGGGGCGAGCCTATTGTCATCAACCGGGCACAAATCCAGACTCCGGGTTACTACTGAGAAATTCCAGATGTGATTAATATTCAATTGGAGCAGCAGTGGTGGCCCAGTGGTAACGGCCGCGATATACGAGTTGTAGGTCGTAGGTTCGAACCCAGGCAGGCGCTTTACTTTGTGTAAATTATTTCATCACGGCTGCTCTCAAAACGGTGAAGGAAAACATCGTGAGGAAACCGCCATGTCCTAGAACTAAACATTCGAAGACATGTGACATCTACCAACCCGCACTGGGCCCACGAGGTGGACTACGGCCCACTCCCTCTCACAGAGAAGAGGCCTGTGTCCCAGCTGTGGGAACATTATAAGCTGATTATGTTATCTCTGCCAAAACAATGCAGCTACGAAAAATTCCTTGCAGAAAATATGTAATGACTTTTTGTGTAGTACACATATTCTTGGGTATCAAATCCAGGACCACACAACCAGTAGCCGAACTTGACAATTAACTAGTCTATTGTTTGTAATAATGTTATCACACTGAGTACTATTATTTATGCACATAAATAATATTTGACCTGCCATGTTAATGTTTTACATAAAACGACGGTAATACGGATGGCCCTCGGCACTCGGCACTGGAGTGTTAAATTTATTGCATTTACATTTTTATGAACTGGTTTAATGGATGACTGATATTCACTTGACGTATGGATAACAACCAATTGACATTTTGTATCTGCCGCCGCCTGTTGGCATTGTGCTATTTATTTTATGTAGGATCTATTCATATTCCATCATTGTTCACATGTTCACATGCTTCGCTGTCTATACAATGTGGATCTGGACGTACGACATTAAATTTAAACAGTACTAGTCCATCAAAACATTTTAAAACACGAAATTAATGGAAAATTTAAAAAATGCAGTATTCAAACAAAATAAATAGCAGTATCAATTGCATAAAAAGTAAACACGCTTTATCTACGAAAAGCCACTAACCAACGGTACGGTGCGGGGTGCGGGACGCGGCAGCGGCAATGTTTACCTATTATTACGGACTCGGGTCTACATCATGTTGAAAAATAAGAAAATGAAAAATAATTTCCTGTGGCTAAAGTATTCATTGGATTTGATTGATTTTTTTTATACGGGTAAAGAACACGATTCTCTTTACGTGGTTTAAAGGAATGTCAATCATCCTGTTCCACCTTGTATATGTAATACTTTTTGCCATTGTCGAATCGAATCTTTAATTACCTAAACATAAAAAAGTCGGTTTGGCTTTCACCACTTTTTTTGTATCATCATTGACATTTTGTTTGCCGACAATCTTAAATAGGGAATGTTGTACACAATTTCCTGCCACTGTTCTATCAGTCTTGAATAAACATTCTTCATCAGCATGCAGTAATCCACTGCTGGACACGAGCCTCCCGAATTACACGTCATCATCACCAGCCACCTTCCTAACACGCATTATTTCAGCATATTTTCTATCAAAACACATTATGATAAGAATACAAGTTAACAAGTCGTAACCTCAATATCCCCGTATTTTTCTACCAAAGGAATATTTTGTTCGGCAATGGGCACGCCCCTATAATAAATCTTTTCTCACCTAAAAACCGAAATTATCCCCCCCCCCCCTCCCTCACCTACAGCTCACCCCCGATTGGATTCATGTCACGTAATTTATCTTTCTTGTAACATTTATAATTGTAAGAGAGTATAATATTATTATTTTTAGCTTAGTATTGGAAATACAGGTAATTGTGGCTTTGTCTTTGATTGGCATTAATAGGTAGAACAATGAAGTCTGTTCTGTTAAAGTAATGTAATATTGTTCCTGCCACGCGAGGTGACTTTATCATTATTAAGTAAAAGAAGTCGGTCGGCTTATCTATAGCAGATGAAGAATAGGGCTCGCATTGACATCGCGTCGGTTGTGCAAACTTCGCATTGATGAGTCAGCACTATCTTCCCTGATCTAATCTTACGCGACGGAACTGAAGTTAGTTTGACAGCTATTGTGATCAATCGTTATACTATTTAGATCACATGGTACGCTCACGATGGGACTTATAGATCACGTGGTGCGCTCAAGATGGCACTTATAGATCACATGGTATGCTCACGATGGGACTTTAGATCACATGGTATGCTCACGATGGGACTTATAGAGCACATGGTGCGCTCACGATGGGACTTATAGATCACATGGTATGCTCACGATGGGACTTATAGAGCACATGGTGCGCTCACGATGGGACTTATAGATCACGTGGTGCGCTCACGATGGGACTTATAGAGCACATGGTGCGCTCACGATGGGACTTATAGATCACGTGGTGCGCTCACGATGGGACTTATAGATCACATGGTATGCTCACGATGGGACTTATAGAGCACATGGTGCGCTCACGATGGGACTTATAGGTCACATGGTATGCTCACGATGGGACTTATAGAGCACATGGTGCGCTCACGATGGGACTTATAGATCACGTGGTGCGCTCAAGATGGGACTTATAGATTACGTGGTGCGCTCACGATGGGACTTATAGATCACGTGGTGCGCTCACGATGGGACTTATAGATCACATGGTATGCTCACGATGGGACTTATAGAGCACATGGTGCGCTCACGATGGGACTTATAGATCACATGGTATGCTTACGATGGGACTTATAGAGCATATGGTGCGCTCACGATGGGACTTATAGATCACGTGGTGCGCTCAAGATGGCACTTATAGATCACATGGTATGCTCACTATGGGACTTATAGATCACATGGTATGCTCACTATGGGACTTATAGATCACATGGTGCGCTCAAGATGGCACTTATAGATCACATGGTATGCTCACTATGGGACTTATAGATCACATGGTATGCTCACTATGGGACTTATAGATCACATGGTACGCTCACGATGGGACTTATAGATCACATGGTGCGCTCACGATGGCACTTATAGATCACATGGTGCGCTCACGATGGCACTTATAGATCACATGGTGCGCTCACGATGGCACTTATAGATCGCATGGTGCGCTCACGATGGCACTTATAGATCACATGGTGCGCTCACGATGGCACTTATAGAAATTAATAATATCAAACTTATTCGTAACTAATATTGTGCATGATGAAGAAACCAGATATATGTTGTTCTACATATATCTGGTTTGTAGGCTTATTGTAGGATTTGTAGACCATTTTCTATTTTGTTAAGTACCTGATACTTGTTGACAGGCCTACACTGTCTCCCACACCTATTAACATTGTAATTTGAAAACGTTTTAAAATTCAATTATTTTTAAAAGAGTAACCGTGGAGTTTCTTGCCGGCTCTTCTCCATAGGAAACGACCAATTGGAACTGTGCACCTAGCTTCTGACGTTTCATAAGTGTCCATGTAGGTTTATGTGACATAAAATATTTTTATTTTGACATAAAGACATCTTAACGGCACACATCCACCCTGTTCAAGTCGTCCTCTCCTAAATACTACTCCAACATATCTTCTTCTTCACCTGCTGATATCTGGAAGTTCCTTGGTACTCTTGGTATCGGCAGACCACGTCATGTGGATTTTCCTAATACAATTGGCCTTGATGATATCAACCGTCACTTCACAACCACTTGTCATTTGGATTTCCAAATGTTGTCCCAGACGGTCAATTTCATTACTGGCTTAGCTAGTCCCATCATAGAACCATTTCACTTCTCTCCGGTCACCTTGGACGAAATTAAAAAGACCATCCTGTCCATAAAATCCAAGGCTGTGGGGGATGACGGCATCAGTCGTAGTATGGTCGTTTGGATCTTCGATACCCTACTTCTTCCGATTACCCACATCATAAACTTTTCTCTTGATTCCGGACAATTCCCATCCCTGTGGCGTATGGCCAATGTCCACCCGCTTCCAAAAGTTCCAAACCCCTCCCTGCCCACTCACTTTCGACCCATTTCCATTCTCCCATTCCTGTCTAAAGTGCTTGAGGCCTGCGTTCACAAACAGTTTGCGGGGTTTGTTCACCGGAACAACCTTGTTAGCTCGTTTCAGTCTGGATTCAGGCCTGGGCATAGTACAGCTTCCGCTCTCCTTAAAGTGACTGGTGACGTTGGAGAAGCGATGGAGGATAATAAGGTTACTGTTTTGGTTTTAATTGATTTCTCCAATGCCTTTAACGCTGTCAGCCACGATATTCTCCTTGCTATGCTCTCTCATCTTATGGTTTCGTCCGAGGTTCTGGAATGGTTCTCCTCTTATCTTCGGGGACGCCGGCAGTCGGTTCGCGTTGATGAGAGCTCTTCGAGTTGGCGTGACCTGGATGCTGGTGTTCCACAAGGCGGTATTCTTTCTCCATTGTTATTCTCCATCTTCATTAATTTTATAACTCACTGTCTTCGGTGTTCGTATCATCTTTATGCCGATGATCTTCAATTGTATACAGCTGCGCGGGTGGAAAGTTTATTGGATGCTGTAGCAGATGTAAACTGAGACTTAGATGCAATCAAAAAGTGGTCTGATAGTTTTGGGGTGTCAGTGAACCCCTCAAAGTGTCAGGCCATTGTAATTGGAAGCTCGCGCATGATGGGTAGGGTGACGCTTAGCTCTCTTCTTCCTATCATTTTCAATGGTACCGTCATACCCATTACCCCTACTGTGAAAGATCTCGGTTTGCATCTTGACTCGACGCTTAGCTGGCAGCGCCAGGTCTCTAATGTTAGTCAAAGGGTCAACGGTACTCTACGATCTCTGTATCGTCTGAGAAACTTTTTGCCCGCTAAGACGAAAACTATGTTTGTGCAGACTTTGATTTTCCCTATCATTGACTATGGTGACGTGTGCTACTTTGACTTGAATGCGGTGTTGCTGGATACGCTTGACAGACTGCTTAACTATTGTATCCGGTTCATATTCAACCTCAGAAAATATGACCATGTGTCGAGCTACAGGTCTGAGCTCAAATGGATGCCCATTAGCCAGAGAAGAAATTTACGTGCTTTGACCACGCTTTTCTCCCTTCTTAACTTTCCCACTCCTCCTTCTTATCTAGTGTCTCATTTCCAATATCTATGTTCTTCACCCGCTAAGAATCTTCGTTCTTCTAACAATCTTCTCCTACTCTGTCCTTCTCATACTTCTGACTTTGTTCATTCTTCCTTTCATATTCAGTCCATTCTTCTTTGGAATGCGCTACCTCTTGACACCAGGATGGCCACCAGTCGGTATGCATTTAAGCGAAGATTGCGGAGTTATTTTCAAAATATATAGCGTAGAGTCATCTCAAAACCTCTCTCTCTTGAATTTGTATATAATATATATATAATATAGGTATATATTATAGTAAATATGTATGTATGTGTATTATAAGTTTATGACTTATTTATGTACAAATTGTTCCATTTCTAACAGAGCACCTGCCATCTAATCTCTTCACTACCCTTGGTTGACTGGTAGAGAATGCCTAAGGCATTAAGCCCGCCTTTGTACTTTTTTAAGTGTGAAAAGTTTAAATAAATAAACATTCCACTATCAAAAAATACATTTCTATTCGGAACCTACAGAAACGTTACCCCATTTACTAGAAGCAAGAGAATTAAATTATTTACCTTTATCGATACGTATCGAAGTCCCCCTTGGGAGCTCTAGAGAGTGGGTTTTTCTGTAATCTTAAAGGCTTAATAAAATATTCAGAGAACAGTAGAACGCTCTCGCAGTGCTACCAACATTCAAATGTTATAGTTGTTCGTGTGTTATGTGGGCTATTCATTCGTCTTGTCTATGCTGTGTCGGAAATATAGAGAATTGATTGAGTCTAGGTATGTGTGTCTTAAGATCTAGGGACAGTACACTGACTGATATTTAGTAACCTACATAAAATAACACGACGCCAGTTTTACCGAACTACATAATACATAATACTTAATACATAATACACCCACATTTCATTATTAATTTCATTTCATTTATTGTAGTTTTGTTATTATCATTTTTAAGTAAGACATAGTTACATAATATTAAAGTCAATAAGAAACTTTTATTTTACTTGTATACCGTTGATAGGTCAACTTTGAAATGTCAGCGAGTTTGTCAGTTGGTCAGAAAGTAAGGGAAACAAACGTTTCCGTTAAAAATATATGTTTTGGTTTAAAAGTAACCAACAGATTGGCTCTACTAAAAACTTTTACTTTGACATAATTTTCATCACAAACTTCAAGAGAGACTTAAACATTTCTTTAAATCCAACTTGTTAAAATAACAACCATGTCTTTATAGCACACTCTCTCCGCACTGACTGACAGACTGACATTTCATCCCATCTCGCAAACTTACAAATCGTGGAAAGAAACTGCTCAACATTCAGCAAAGAACCCATTTTCTGTTCACTCTTTAATGAATCCATATAAAGTAGAAAACAACACCAACTTGAACTTGCATCTGTAATAACTTTTATCACGAAGTATGAAAGTTGAATATTGCTTGTGGGGGATGAAAGTGATATTTGCGTGGATTTGCGCCTTTACGGGTAGACATTTAAAAACGATTAAAACCCTCTTTTGGGGGTTGAAATTCAAAAGAGATTTCGTATGTCCGTCCGTTTGTTTCTTTTCTATATTGATGCTTTGGTTCCGTAGAGTTTGTGAGTTTTTTGATTATGCACGTGTTGGTTTTAAAGCTAATTTACGAGTGAAAGGAATACGGACTAGAATGGTTGGGATGCGTATGTTTGGAAATATGGAAGATTTTTACTGGGAAGGTTTTGGTGTAATAGAGAAATGGGCTGATGCTTTTTGAAAGATCAACTGGACGTGGACATAGATACTGATATCTGGTTGAGAAATTGAAAGTTATTGAAGTTTTTAATAAGCATGAACATACTATTGTATACCTACTGAAAGATCGATAGGACATTCAATTAACTCTGTATTTCGCAATCCATGTATACTATTGGACGTAAGCCTGCGCTAAGTTGACAAGAGACACACGACTGCCGCTAGATAAGCACACAATAATATAATCCCTCCAAACATCTTAGGTATTCAATAAGTCCCTCAAATCTGAAAGGACCCCCAAATAGAATAGGAGGTAATGTCACAAGGATTACTAGAACTTAATCCGGCCCCAGTTTATAGCCGATTGATAGCCGGCGGACTGTGCAGTCGGCACGATAGCCTTTACGTCTTAAGTATGCTTAGCAAGCGTTTGACTTAATTTTGTTAAATGTAGGATGGTTTGAGTTGATGTTGAAGATACACTATTTTTGTTTGTAAGGTGAAAATATTTATGAGCAGTGTATTGCTTAGTTGTAGTTTTTTGAATGGAAGTAATATTATTATTTATGTACCACTGCTTGCTTGCTTCTCTTAATGTTGGTCAATGTTGCCCAAAATAAGAATAATATCATTGCATTCACCATTTCTATAGTTAATAAATCATGCAGAAAATTTACAGAGGCTTTTCAATTTTTGAATGAATCTATTTGGACAATGCGAAATAGGTTTAATATGTTAATATATATTTCGATACAATTTCATGTGTAGATTATTTATTTTCCCAATGAATAACATTAATCTGTCTAGCCTTTTCCCAACTATGTTAGGGTCGGCTTCCAGTCTAACCGGATGCAGCTAAACACCAGTATTTTACATACATGAAGCGACCGCCTATCTGACCTCCACAACTCAGTAACTGGGTAAAACGATACCCCTTAGTAAGACTGTCAGACTTTCGGGCTTCTGTCGACCCGTAACGACTGTCAAAGATCCACGAATGACAGCCGGGACCAACAGCTTAACGTGCTTTCCGAGGCACGGAGGAGTCTCGGTATGTAAAGATGATCACCCATTCTCGGACCAACCCCGGCAAGCGTAACTTAACCTGATGGATCGACCCAACCATTAACATCTAAGTTAATAATGATTATGATATTGTTATTAACAGGTTAAACGAGACACAATACAAGTTTTATTATACTGATTGCTGTAGCCGTATAGTGTCCATGAAATTGTTAAGTTCTATTTACATTTCTATTATTATCAAAAGCTCTGTTATTTCTTATAATATGCTTGCTACTAATAGCATGATAAAACTTGACGTCGTAATAGATTAACGAAGACATTAAAAATGCCATTCTAAGTTCAGACGAGTGTAATAAATTCTACTGCTGCAATAAAACTGTGATGAACTGTGTAAACGAAGTATAGAATGAACAATAAATACGTGGTTTGTTTTAGATATTAGCACGGATTCGTTAGTAGTGTAATTTATTAACTGGTGATGGCAATCTATAAAAATAATAATGTGTGTGTGTGTGTGTGTGTGTGTGTGTGTGTGTGTGTGTATGTTACTTATGGACTTCAAAACGGCTGGAGCAATTTTTATGGAATTTTCAGGAAATCTTCATATTATCCCAGCGGGTGGATCACCGCCTGGGCTAATGTGAAGTTTGGTAGTGATCGGATCAAAAGAATTTTTATTTTTTTATTTTTGGTAATTTTGTGTCATATTTTTTGTTCTGAACAGTCACCTAACAAAAAGTATTAGGCTTGCATGAATTCAAGATAGTATTTCAATCATCCACTACAAGTCATCTGGCTATAGATAAATTAGTGCTACCCGAGCGAAGCCGGGGCGGGTCGCTACTAATACCAGGTTGGGACAAAAGTAACGAGACACTACAAAACTCTATACATTTCCTTTTTCAAGTTAATTGTAAAAAAGTAAAAAAAAAGTAGTTATAAATGCGAAAGCGAGTTTGTTCATTTGTTACACTTTCACGCTAAAACTTCTGAACGGTTTTGTATGAAAGGCACATGACCTGGGTTAGGACATAGGATACTTTTTCCCAGTAGTACGTTCCCGTGGGATACTTTCAGACCTTCAGGCGGGCGAAGCCGCGGGCAACAGCTAGTGACGCATAATGTTCCATTGCGTACTCCCGCTACACAACTTTGAAAGAGAGCCTCGACTACTGTTTTTGCTTTTTATTACTTTTTTTTTGTTTGATTTGTTTTGTTGTTTTTGGTTTGTTTTCAGTTTGTATATTTTTTAATTTTATTTAATTGCTATTTTGTTTTTCAATTTTTAATTTTTTTTTTAGCGACAGAGAGAATTTAAATTTTTCCGATCTTTAGACATCTCTCTGAAAAATTATTTCAATAGTGGAAATCGTAAAAGAGAATAGGCTAAACATTTCTTTACTATGTAATTTCTTTATGATCTGCTTAAAAGACTGAAAATGTACAAATACTATATTATAACTCGATTCGTCAACCTATACATCTATAAGGAACATAATTATATACCACTACAATATCAATATCACAATGTTGCATTTATAATATAGTTTAGGTAAATATACGAGTACAAACTTATTCTAATTTATAGTAATGTAATTTTAATTTAATAATGTAATTAACTGTAATAGTACTTTCATAAATTTAATTTGAAATTAGTTTAATTGGACTAACGATATTTGTGTGGTTTTTTTTTATCTTTCAACTTTTAACCTTTATTCTATTGTGATTTTGTGTGGTTGTATTGCTCTCAAGCAATGTGACGGAATGTATTATTTTTTATTTTATTTTATTTAATCTTAACTTATTTGGCAATTTTATTAGATATGTATAAAAATTTTATGGTTGATATTGTAATGATTTAAAAAAAGAATATTGAATAGCTTTTTAATAAGAATGTTGTACATGCCAATAAGTGATGTGTTTACACAGCATTGAAAACTCGCGATTATCTGATAATATTCTTGTAAATATGTCGTTGGTGTGCCTTGCTCAATAAATTAATAAATAAATAACATCCTTCCATTGAAATACCAGAGTAAGTAACAGTTAAAACCTGCATAAAAACTCTCAAGTCACCGACAAGAAGATAAACGCTAGCATTTTAATTATCTCCGCAAACGATGGAGTTTCTTTTGTTTTAAACAAGAAACTACCGTCGTTTGCGAACATAATTATATTGTAGAAGAGTAAATAGTGACTGATGACTGGCTTAAGTGTTCGTTCTTGCAGGGTTTGTCCAGCTGTGGGATGAAGGAAGATTATTAATGCATTAAATTCCACCAATAGGTATGAATAGTCGTTGGCGTGGTGAATAGTCGTTTCGGAGAGTCAGACGCCAGTCGACAATCTGACAACTGGGTTGTGGAGGACAGATAGGCAGTCACTCCATATAAAAAACTGGTATTCAGCTACATTCGGTTAGACTGGAAGCCGACCTCAACGTAGCTGGGACAGGCAGGCAGATAATGATTATTCATGCATTCAGTACATTTAGGTGTGGAGGCAGTCAGCCTACTTTCTTAACTTGTTGACAGGATTTTCTTTTCATCATATCATGGCTTATTTGTCGTGTAGTACGAGAAAGAGGAAGAATTTTATTAAATGCATCAACTCTCTTTTAAGGTCTCTTACGTTAATTATAACTCTTTCTAGTAACTTTTGGAGCCAAACCAAAAATGAAATTCTAGAAAAAAGGCTTGCATGAAAACATAAGTACTAAAATCTATAGTTTTAATCCAATATAATTAGCACAGGAAATTGGTAACTGAAGTCGATGGCAATAAATAAATAAAGTTAGCAAACTTCAAACTTCGTGCAACGCTTTTGAAGTTTAATGTTCGAGTAGATTGTTGTTAAGCTTACAACCTCAAGTGCAACTCATTACAATATTACCCTAAGTTACCCTTAGTTTGTGGGTAAACGCGAATAAGCAAAGGGGTGCCAATAGTTTCGAATATTTAAATTGAATAAATAGATGCTTGGCCGGGCTTCGTCATCATCTATCGAGCCTTTTCCCAACTGTGTTGGGGTCGGCTTCTAGCACTTGTTGACAGGCCTACACTGCCCTCCCGCATCTATGAACACTGTAATTTGAAAATGCCAATTATTTTTAAAAGAGTGGTTACTCTTTTAAATCTCCTCCTATTGTTTTCGTTGGCTAAAATATTAAAAATCCCTCGAGTGCTGGTTGTGTTTAAAGTCAATCAGTTGCACTCAGTCAGACACTTTTGCACAAAAATCAAGCCCACGTCACTCGACGCTGAAGCCTGTGGGACACTTGTTCAACGCGTGTCTTATGTCAGTCTTACGTCAAACTCCATACATAAATGTCGTGTTAAACAGTTGTTTAGCCTAAACATCTGATAAACACAGTTTTGTGGCAACACGGTTTTGGTTTAACCGTTTATATTCCAGACCAAAACACTCACCACTTTCCCTAAATTCTAAATACAAAACGAATTACCGTTACACAGTACGTAGCTCACAGCAACTCACCCGCAATCAAAGTTTTTAACTTGATTGTTAAAATTACACAAATACAGCGCAAAAGAGATGGGTAGCCATATTTATTACAGCAAGTTTTAATTCGTATCCTCCATCTGTCGACGGTATCATCAAGATGGGGGACAGGGATTAGCGAAATTGGCGGGATGATCCGAGTGTTGAAATTGTAAATTGTGTGTTTAGTATTAATATATAGCCAAGTTATGTATGAAAATGTCTTGTTTATTGAATATTAATACCTGTCTTTCAGTATTCTTAGAGACTGCTTTGGTATTTTTTAAATCGCTAAGTAGTTATACTACCGCTCATACACATTTGTAACACTAAAGAGTTTGCCAATCAATCTTACAAACAAAACAGAAACACTTAAATAGCTAGAAAGTTCTGTAAATATACATAGATACACAGCATAAGTCGGGAAATTAACTGTTTATCAAATTGACTACAAACTTAAATTGTTCATAAATTCAAATGACAACTGCCATTCTTCGATACGGCAAATTAACGGAGATGTCAATTTGATAAACAATTAATTTCCCTGGCTGTACACAGCTAGAAGCGTTTGTAAAAAGCTGTCAAACATTATTACGTATAGATTTGATATCGGTGTATTCATTTTACTTTCATGGACAGATTTTCGCAGAAAAAGTACGCCACCAATATTAGCAGCTATTCTGTTTACCCACAAGGGAAATACCGAGTATCTTATTATAATAACAACAGACAGAGATACCTTGGGATATTTATTGTACAAAGTTTTACTCAAAGCCTTATAAACGCTGGCTGAGATTTATAGCAAAAATTATAGAATTACCAGAATTGCTTCCAATTAAGTCAACGTCCATATACGAAGTTTTTAAATGTATTGAGCTGAAGCAGTTGTTTGCACGCCTAGGGAGGCGAGAGGTTCTTACTCGGACAACAATTGTGTTGGGACATTTTCTGAGAGAGTTCTAGAAAATATTTTATTTATAAAAATATAAGCTTGAAGTGAAATCAATGATCACATAAAACATGTAAGTAAGATTTTTTTAATGACCATTGTATTATTTGACGAAAGTAGCGTACAGTCATCTATCCGATTAGATAATTAAATCTTTACTTGGGTACCAACACTTAACAAAAACTTAATTTGAAAACATGAAACATTTTCAACTTCAATTCGAACCGAAGCTTCACAGCCAGCTAATCCAACCACAACTTTAAAATCTCATTTAATGTTCCCAGCACTTGAAACTTTTGAACTACAGAACACGACACACAGTGCGTCCGATAGAAAATTTTAAAGCAATTACAGTAATTCTTCGCAACAATAAATTGAATCACGGGTGCACAGTGCGCACGCCACTGGGCCGTGGACATAATGTCGAGGAATTTCTAACTCGATTCGCCACACAGGCCGGATAAAACTTTAATACGTTTGCAACGAGAGGCACGCCATCCACGAAATAATTTAACGTTACTACTTTAATCTATTTTATGGCTTGTTAAATGCAAATTTTTAACACTGTGCAGCGCCATTACTGCGTGCTATTAGTCAAATGAACTCAGATTTGCATTTGGAGCTTAAAGTCTGTGAGCACATGCTTCTATTTTTACGAGTTTTTGGTGAAAAGAGTTAAACTTTGTGTGAAAGTGTGTATGGCAAACTGTGGCAGTTTAACACTTGTGCGACTAAAAAACAAAACTATTTAAACAGTGGGTATCGCAACCTTGGTTTGAGAAAAACATAGTAATGATTTATTTGAATCTAAGGCCGATAAGACCACTGTGCAATCCGAATGTATTAGGTATTGTTAAGTACATAGCGCCCAACATTCCAATCCAGCACTAACACAATGTTATAATCCAATAACATGCAATTAATATCCTGATGCTTGATTATGTATCGAATTATCCTCAGCAATGCATACGTATTGTGTAGTTCTTTAAAAAAAGGAATCGATTCCGTAGTGGATTACGATCAAACTTCCTATGTACAATTGACAAAGTTGGTGGTTGCCACTTTTCACTTTTTGCCTCCTTAGTAAAATAAGGTCAAAAGGTGGTCTTCCGCGAACGTTGCTTACTGTACTTTCAGTTTTTGAGTTAGGTACCTATTTCAATTACACCTTTAATTACTTACAATGGCATAATAAGACAAAACTCTTAACAAAATGCAATTACACAATTTGCCCTGTACCATCTGTCTAAGTGAGAGAAACATTAGTCTACCATACTACCTACCATAGATACAAGTAGGTGCAGCAGAGAGCTGGTTGCTGTCTGACCAATACGTTAACTGGCTAGATTGGCCGCATCTTGCTAGTACGAGAATATGTCAATGAGAAGCAAGGTAAAAGGAAGAGAATTATAATACATGCTTGCAAGAGGGCACTTTGTTTTTTTTGCTCTGATATTATACACTTCTGGACACATCTATTGGCCCACCTTAGAGTTTAGGTTTCGATGGCCCCTACCGAAATATGATTGCTAGATTGAACAAAAACTGTTGATGCAGTTTTAAACCTGATACATTTTACCATCTTTTTCGATCGTATTGTTTTAAATTTGAATTCAGAATACCATACGACATGGAGCTACGCCTAACAAGTCGGATATGCGCCTTGTTAAAGGCAATTGATTTTTGAATAAAAAACATGTTTTATCAAATAAAGGTTTAATTTAATAACGCGTGTTGCCTCCATGGGCATCTACCACAGCTCTCATACGATTAGGCATAGAGTTTATCAACCGCTCTATGAAATTTTGAGGGATCATCTCCCATTCCTCTTCTATGGCAGTTTTCAACTCCTGCATCGTCTGGGCAACTGGCTGACGAGCCCTAACACGTCTTTTTAGCTCGTCCCACATGTGCTCAATGGGGTTCATGTCTGGGCTTCTGGCTGGCCAGTCCATAACTGTGATGTTCACATCCCGAAGATATTCCCTGACGATGCCGGCCGCATGGGCTCTTGCATTATCATGCATAAAAAGGAAATTTGGGCCCACATAGCCCGCGTATGGTATCACGTGAGGTTCTAAGCACTCACGAATGTACCTTTCAGCATTTAATGTTGGCAGCCGTGGTCCTGTAACAACCTCAAGTTGAGTTTTGCCGCTCGCGGATATACCGCCCCAGACAGTCCATGAGCCACCGCCATAAGCAACCCTCTCTTCAAAGCAGCATTGTGCGAAACACTCTCCCTTACGTCGGTAGACCTTCTTCCTTCCATCATTGCCATGTAACACAATTTTAGACTCATCAGAAAAGAGTACACGGCTCCAATCTTGCTGTGTCCAATTTAAATGACTGCGTGCGAAATGAAGGCGCACTGTTCAGTGGGCTCGCGTTAGTTTGGGCCCATTAGCTGGCTTGTGTGGTACCATATCACGTTCTTTTAACCTTCTCCGAACAGTTCGAGCGCTCACAGATACTCCGTGGAAGTCGCGAAGTTGGTTTTGTATCTCAATGGAGGTAAGGTGACGATTTCTCAAGCTGGTCGTCACGATGAATCGATCCTGCCTTTCAGTTGTGACCCGAGATCGTGGCCTTCCTTGGCGACGAACAAAGCCGCCAGTCTCTAGGTACCTCCGATAAACATTTCGGACCGCAGATCGACTTAAATTAAGTTGAGCACTCACGTTTCTTTGGCTGTGTCCGGCCTGAATTAGTGCCACAGCTTGGGCGGCGACTTCAGGTGAAGTATCCATAGATTATTGATAGAACCTCACCTTAATGTTAAGAATAAGTAATGTTTGTTGCAAAACCAAAGATATCAATCACTTTTTCAAGAATTAAATCCAAGTAAACCAATAAAACCAAGTTTTCTTAGTATTCGATTGTTTGATATCAACAAACAGGCTCCAAATTGTCTTTTGTTTCTTTAAATTCTGTGTTTGAAATTCAAAAAAAAGACTATTGAATGAAATTGTGAATGTGCCAGGTTCAAAACTGCATAAAAACTTTTTGCTCGACCTAATATAAAATTTTAGCTAGGACCAAACGAAACTGAAAATACAAGGTGGGCCAATAGATGTGTCCAGAAGTGTATTATATTGCTTGTGGACTTTTCTTGAGAAATGTTTACATAGTAGTGGAGTTGTTTCTGCAATTCAATTGTGTGACGTTTAGCTATTTAAGTGGGCGCGTGCCATATGCAATATCAAGAATAGAAACTTTATAATAGTTTTTTTGAAGCAACTACACTTGTGAAACCTAACAAATGGTATCAAAGTGTTGGTCTACCAATGAGCCAGTTGATAAATACTGTCAACTGAAGTACTTACAGATAACCGTTTTTCGATTCAATTTTGTACATATGTCGCAAGTGGATTGTAGAATCCGCTGTTTTACAAAACCTCTAGGTTTTACAAAACAGCACCGTTATGTGAAACAACTGAGTGACGTTTAGCGGTTTTATATAATTACTGAACTTTAACACGCAGTATTGTTTAAACGTTTTGCGTTTATCAATGCAGCGGGTCAACGATAAGAGGTTATGTAAAACAGCGTGGAATGAAACGTCAGATTGTAGATTTTAGTTCTAAATTTTGACGCTCGTGGCTCTGTGTGTCGTAACAACAATAATGGCGCCCGAAACATAAATAAATAAAACGAGTAATAAGAGTGAAAATGACCCTTATTCGAGTGAAAACAGTGATTGGACAATTTTAATATAAAGTTTTCAGAGTTTTATGAAAGTCAGTTCTAAAAATACTAAATAACCAAGTACCTGTGGCCAACTTGGAAGTAGCGCTCGCCGGCCGCTGCCGCGACACCGCTCGCTGCGCTCGACCGGCTCGCGCGTGGTTGGGCACAGTTCTAACCGAACCTAAACCGATTGGTCAGAGTGCCCTGGCTTAGTTATTGCAACCGATTCAACATTAAAAGCCACACCAAACGCTTATTATGATTGCAGATAAGCCATTCTACAAGACGTCTAAACGCGGGCAGCAGTATTGTAAAATCTAGCGCAATGACAATCCAGCTGAACGTTGTTCAGCTGTTTTTCATGACGACGTTGTTATGTAAAACAACTAGTGGTTTTGTAAAACAGCGGATTTTTCAACCCATCTGTGACACATATACGTACATACTTCAATGTAGCAAGTATATTAGCTAAAGTAAAGTATCCAGATTCACTACAAGTATGGTTTTATTTTCACCTGCCGGGTAAATGTGTAACACACTTACGATTGCAAATGCATTTTGCATTTTGACAATTCAACAACATTCATTGCGTTATCTACGTTATCAAGGAGACGAATGTTTCATACAATATGCAAGCGATGGATTAGGACTTTCCTTCAAAATCCTTCGGATTGTTATAGGAAGTATGTTATGCAATTGGGATGCTGGCCTTTTTTACCAATGTCCATAACATTAAACAGCAAATAGTTCTTTATTTCCCATTAAAATTTACAACAAAAAACCGGTTTCTATAAATTATAATTTACGCTGAAAAACCTTTGCTAGTTTTATTCAAAACGAGTTCAACAAAACAATAAATTCACTAAATTTAAAAGGGAAATAAAACGAGTATAGTTTAGAGAGGAGGCTCGCGGCTGCGGTGAGGCGCCGCCTCTGCCGGTGACACTGCGCCAAATTAATGGCACCGTCTGTTTAGCTGAAAAATTACCGCAATATTATTATAATTGTGTTTTAATATTTTATGAACATTTATAAATTAATCATTTTGTTGGTTGCGGCATTGCAAACAAAATGTAGGACAATTTAAACGCCTCAAAAATAGTATTTCTTTTTTTTAACCTGAACATTCCCACTCCGAGCCTTAAGCCTCCCCGTATTCCGTCCACGTCTCTCGATGTTGTGCTTCTTCTCGCCACTTCATGAAGAAGCCAGCCAATGCGTCCCCGGTATCTCACTTCGGTATATTTTAGTTTTGAATCATGTAAAACAAATCCTAACTAATATTATAAATGCGAAAGTGAGTTTGTTTGTTTGTTACGCTTTCACGCTAAAACACATGAACGGATTTGGATGAAATTTGCTACATGGGTAGGCCATGAACTGAGTTAGGACATCAGATACTTTTTATCCCGTTAGCGAATTTCTGACCAACCCGCGGGAAAAAGCTAGTGAATAATAAATACAATTACCATCCGGCCGTCATATTGGAGCAGTACCATCCTTATCTACTAAGAGCAAATTTAAATTGATGGGTTTCAATAACAAACAAACAAACAAAATGAAACAAACGTCAGTGAAATTGTAAGTAGTCTCTCTGGCTTGTCGCTATCCGTTCGAACAGGGTTATCTCCTGCAGGACTCCAGTAGCTTTACTCAACGACAAAAGGCAAAAGCCTCCCCTTTTTATGCTATCCAGTTGTGCACCAGGTCTTTCTGAAAAGCTTAACTAAGTCATCGACTCAAAGATGTATAGCATACATGTCTGTATCGGTATAACATATACACTTATATATGTATAACCTATCTATATACTTATTTTAATTTCATTTATTTTATTGTTTTTACAACGTTCTAAATCTACAAAGATTTGTAGACCATTTTCTATTTTGTTAAGTACCTGGTACTTGTTGACAGGCCTATGTGGGCCTATACTGTCCTCTCATACTTAATAACATTGTAATTTGAAAACATTGTAAAAACCCATTATTTTTAAAAGAGTAACCGTGGAGTTTCTTGCCGGTTCTTCTCCATAGGAAACGACCAATTGGAACCGTGCACTTAGCTTCTGACGTTTCATAACTAATTAAATAATTTGAATTTGAATTTACGTATAACCTATATATTATGACTGGTTGGACGGGATACTTTTAAGGACATTTGGTTTACTAATAATTATTAGGAAACAAATAAAAAACTGCCTTAATCACAAAGAAAACCCAAATGAAATCATTGTTAAAGAGTAACACTGTCGCTAGCGACTGTATACCTAACACTGTCGCTAGCGACTGTATACCTACTGACTTGAAAGAGGAAATTACTTTTCTATCAATTCAACAATATCCCTTGTGTAACCATTAAGTTGGTTTACCTATTGTAAAATGAAACTTTACCTATAGTTAGTCAGGAATGGGATAAGTTTGGCACGAACTTGAATTCACGACATTGCAGGGGCTCGCGATCCATTTCACGTAACCACGCCATTACTAAGCACACCTCGTCAGCCCAAGTAACGTTAAAAAGTATTTTTAAACAGTGTTTCAACATAATTTAATTGTGTAATTTAGAATTTACATATTAAGTAACTGTTTCAAGCTCGTGAACAATGAAAAGAAAACATTGGGCGATATTTCCTTATGTTTGTGTTGTGTCAATTATGAAAGTAATTAATGGTGGAATTACTATATAGCTCGGTTTATAATTTTAAATTATGTTATGTAAGAAATAGCTCTAGAAATTATTAAAAGTAAAAGTTATTGTTGACGCTGTTAAGTTTACAATAACCACTACTACTTACTTAGTCTTTACTTAGTTTACATTTTAATAACTGAAAGATTAATAAATTATTGTATTAACAATTTGCTTAGCTTAGTATTTTATGATTGTGTTTAATACCCTGTTTGCAATGTATTTTAACTAACTACTCGCCTTTTATAAAGTTAAATGTTCATTTTTGACTAAATAGCAGCACGAATATTAAACTCTATTTTAATTGTTTTCAGGTAAGTTCCAGACATAACATCAAACTTCAAGCGCTATTAATATTATGATTAAAAAAAAACTGGTAAGATAAATAAGAAACGACAGCATTTACAAAAAAGACCACTTCATACATTTAACGCCGCGTATGTTTTTAAAAACAATAAAAACCCAGAAAAAATGGAATAACAACGTTATTTAAAGTAATCACCCATACGAAAACACATACATTTTAATTTTCAACACGAGTGCAGAATATTTTATGACAAAAATGAATTTTAATTGAAAAATTATTACGGATGCGGTCGGCAAGGTTGAAATATTGCACAGTGGGGACAAAAAAACTAATTACGGGGTGACCTTTTGTTACGTTTAACGGCCCGGTGTGATTTAGTGCGATATTTTGTCTACAAAAACTGTTGGACCACTGCGCCTTTGTATTAATGTGGACGGGAGAATCTGTTTAATGATATTATGATCTTTTTGGGGAAAGGGTTACTTTTTGAAGGCTAGGGACCACTCGTTAACCCATTCTTTGCGTCGGACGCCTTTCGGCGTTTTTTGATTTAACATTCAGGTGCGAAATACGCCCATCGGCGTTTTTTTTCAAATTGCTTATATATTATCTTTATATTATCCTTTATGAGGTGCGGGGGACGCCCATCGGCGTTCGCGACGAAAATCGTCCCGCACTTGGCTAATAAGCGTAATTTTTATCGCCGCAGCGAATGGGTTAAGTTATGGTTTTGATATTATGAAACATGAAATATTTTGTCTACGCAATTACACTCCCTACCGGCAGTGCTATTGTTTTTACATGTTAAAATATCGCTTGAACCAATTAGCCATATACCTACCTCGATATCATAACAATATCGTGGGTGTTTGACGTACTAACACCGACAATACTATATTTAGACGAAGCCGTGACTTACACCCTGAACACTAATTAATAGAATTGTCTTCAAGTTCCTACCCACTCTTCTTCGAGCCTATTACGAAAAATCTCCTCTTACCCAACATTTCTTGGCCATTTTACCCAACAATATAAAAACTTAAATTCGCAGGCAAATTCTTGAATTAAATTGTAATGTACCGGCCTCAATTATACTAGCAGAAAGGGGAGACGGACAGACAAAGCAACATTGTGACTATTCAGTGCCAAGTTTTAACTCAGTTAGAGGCATTCAGTCTCGCTTGCTGCGAGATGCTGCCAGCAGCTGCTTTGTATACAAGCTTAGGGTATTTTGAATTTCCCTTCCCATTTTTGTGAAGACCTTTATAAGTAGACTGGCATTTTTATACGAACGTTGTTTCACATAATTGTATCAATAGTTTGTAGCTAGCAGTGTAATTATAGATTCATATCACTCATATCTCGGCACACAGATCACTCATACCTTCAAATCAAATCAAATTATTTATTTTTGCTGAAAACACTGTTACAATGGTGTTATTAAATGTACATGTTTCAAGTGATTCGACCGTTAGGCATGCAAAATGTATACAATCATGGATTATCACATCAAGATCAAGATTGACGTTGAAATATATTTGCCATAAATACTGAAACAAAGAAAAAAAAATTCTATTGCAAATAACATTTATTACTTTTACAGTGTGTTAGTTTAATACATAAATATAAAACAATTTAAAATATAAAAAGCTTATTCGAAGTGGTCTTCATTGGCTGTAATACAGTCCTTTAAATGTTGAAGCCAGTTATCAATAGAAGCACGCACTTTTTCCATGGGAAAATTCTTCACTGCCAATTGTACGAATTGTTTTAGGGACTTCAAATTATCATGGCGTTTAGAGCAAGCCGTACTCTCTAAAACTGACCATAAATCATAATCCAGCGGATTAAGATCGGGACTAGACAACGGCCAGTCTTCAGTTCTGATGAAGTCCGAAACGTTCGTTTCCGACCAAGACTGCGTAGACCGAGCTTTATGACCCGGCGCCGAGTCTTGCTGGAAGGACCATTCTTGGTTATTGAATATGGTGTTGTTAAGGGGCTTCACTACCTTCTCAAGAATGGTATCTTGATACACTTGTGCCGATGTTTTGATACCTTTTTCACAAAAGTATGGCTCAGTCACTCCTTCATAGCTAATACCCCACCAAACCATCACTGAAGTCGGATAGTGCCCACGTTGCACTCTGTCGACTAATTGGGAAGCTTCTTTAGAGCTTTGAGCATACATACGGTCATTTTGTTTCTTAAAATGTTGCTCAGTTGTAAAAATTTTCTCATCCGTAAACAAAATTTTTCTGTGACCTCCCTTTGCGTACCGCTTCAATATTTGTTTCGATTTTACCACCTTATTCTTTTTTAAATTATCAGTTAGGTAATGACCAGTACGTCTCTTATAGGCTGCAAGTCCTAAGTCATCTTTTAAAATACGCGACATGGTTCTAGGTACTATCTTCATCTCCCGAGATAAAATCTTTTGCTTTCGGACAGGATTTCTTCGAATTCTTTCCCTTACTGCTTTGACCACCTTTTTCGTACGAACACTACGTGGACGGCCAGATCTTTTTCTGTCACAAACAGAGGAGGTCTCATTATACCTATTAATAGCCCGGTACACAAACATTTTACTAATACCAAGCGTATGGAGAGTTTTAAAATTTGCATTTGGCTCCATACCTACTTTGTGTAATGCAATCACAGCGATTCGGTTCTCTTTACCACCCCACTCCATTTTAATATCGCAAAATATTGTACAATGTACTGGCGTCAAAATGAGAAAACTCAATGAACAATCATATAAAAATGACAGATTCCAAATTCAAATGTAATATTTTCTTTATTTTTAATTATAACAGTATTTATGGCCAGACTAAGTATAATTAGATAAAGAATATTTTAAGATATTAAATTAATGGAATGTCATTTTTAAAGTTAATACAGATTAATTATTTATTGAATAATAATAAGTAAATTATTTCAATGTCATTCTTAGATTTATTTAAATATATTAAATATTAATTATTTAAAGATACATGCATAATTTATTGTTCTATTGCTTGATATCACTGTAAGGTCCTGAGTTTGGAAAAATTATCGTTTAAGTAGTCATTTAAGTTATAGTAACATTTATTAACTAGAAGACTTTAGATTTTTCTTAAATAAGGCAGTATTTATTGCCCTTATTTGTTTAGGTAGTTTATTGAAAATTACAGGAGCCATGCGAAACACACTTTCGTGCATTAAAGTGGTATAGGTTCGACGCACACAGAGGCGAAGTGCGTCACGTTGTTGCCTGTTACTGACTGCTGAGGCGAATGTAAACAAGTTCTGATTAACCTTAACAAACGTTGCAACCTCATATATACAGGGTTACAGGGAAAGTCGTACTGAATATTAAAGGAGGTTATTATTCAGGTCATTTCTGATGATTTTGATTCTGAAATAAAATGTCCGAAACTTAACCGTTATGGAGATATTAAATTTTAAAGATTATTTTTAAAAATCCTTTATTTTTTGGCTTTTAGTCGTTTTCTTTGGGATTAGAGCTCCTAGAGTCGGTTTTTTTGATGTATCTAGTTAGAAGACATGTCCATTAATAAAAATGATCAATAGAAACTGAACCTACTACTAACAGCTTAAAAAACTGCTCGACAACGGTTAGCATTATGAATTTTCTAATAGAGTGTTCTTAACTTTGATGGGCTTTAAAAAAAAAAATGTATGGAACTTATTCTGCGAATAACTTTACAAAGTTCTACGTCTCTTTAGCTGTTCAAAAAGGTATATCATCTACTAGGTTTGTTCATAAAATCTTAAAATAATGTTATTAGAATAGGCCCATCTGGTAGTACAACATAACAGAATTTCGATACAAAAGAATCCGGCTTACTACCTGGCACTTTTAAACAATGAAAAAAGGTTTGGGTAGACATTGTTTGTGCCCGGGAGACGTGCGGTGACAGGTATTTATGTTATTTTAAATGTCTGAATTGTCAAATCGTGGATCGTGGTGTTTGTTTAGTCTGCTCATGCGATTCTTCCATGGTAGATGTGTTATCCGTGCCCTCCGATTTTTTTTTGTAAAAACGCGACTTGGCTTGGATTTTTGGACTGTTTCATCTTCTAACTGTGTGACGTGGCTTGTAACTGGACTTTGATTTATGTTGTGAACATGGCAACATTTACCAACGAGGAATATGCTGACATCCTAATGTGTTATGGATTTTGCGAAGGAGTGTCGTTGCGTGCACGCAATGAATACATGCTAAGGTATCCTACTCGCCGAGTACCTGATATTGGCGTATTTGACAGAGTTTATCGAAGACTACGAGAAACTGGTTCTGTGCTAGTACGTCGGACTGACATGGGACGACCTCGTGTTCTTGATGACGACGACGAAGATAATGAAATACGACGTCTCTTTGAAGCCGACCCAACCACGTCAACAAACGTTGTCGCTCGACGGCTTGGTATTTCCCAGTGGAAAGTCTGGTTCGTAATGCACAGTTCTGGGCAATACCCTTACCATTACACGCCAGTGCAAGTAATTGAAGAAGGGGATCCATTGAGACGACTAGACTTCTGCAGATTTATGCTCAATGCCGATAATGAAGATCCGGATTTTTTAAAGAAAATCATGTGGACAGATGAGTCGAAATTTGACAAGACGGCATCACAAACTATCATAACATCCATTATTGGGCTCCCAAAGCGCAAGGTAACCCCAAGAAAAAAAGACCAAAAGGGTCACAAAGGAGATTCAGTCTTAATGTGTGGATGGGTATAATATCAAATAACTTGATAGGGCCATACTTCCTGCCCGATAACTTGGCGAGAATGGCGAGACATATGAAAACTTTTTGAGGGAGGAGTTACCCTCTTTAATGCAAGACTTGCCTATTGCATTGAGACGAGACATGTTCTTTCAACATGATGGCTGCCCAGCGCACTACAGAAGAAGTGTTCGAGCATGGTTGGACGAGAATTACCCAAACCAATGGATTGGAAGAGGCGGACCCATAGCATGGCCGGCGAGGAGCCCCGATTTAACGCCGATGGATTTTTATGTGTGGGGTCATATGAAAAGCCTAGTATACGACCAAATGACACCGATCGCAAATGTCGATATTCTAAGACAAAAAATTATTGATGCGGCTGAGGAAATGAGGCGGAACCTACGAACTTCTGTCGTGAAAAGTAAGTTAAGAAAAAGAATGAGACTTTGTGTAAGAAATAGCGACGGCCATGTAGAACATGAATTATAAAAATATTGCTAAAATTTTTGTCTTTTTTTTACGTATTTTAGCTACTTTTACCTCAAACTAAAAATGTACCCTCTCCTAACTTAACTGTTATTTGAGCAATGTTTTGCCAATTTAATAGCAAGTGTTATACCTTTTTGAATAGCTAAAGAGACGTAAAACTTTATAAAATTATTTGCAAAATAAGTTCCATACAATATTTTTTATTAAAAGCCTGTTAAAGTTAAGAAAACTCTATTAGAAAATTCATAATGCTAACCGTTGTCGAGCAGTTTTTTAAGCTGTTAGTAGTAGGTTCAGTTTCTGTTGATCATTTTTATTAATGGACATGTCCTCTAACTAGATACATCAAAAAAACCGACTCTAGGAGCTCTAATCCCAAAGAAAACGACTAAAAGCCAAAAAATAAAGGATTTTTAAAAATAATCTTTAAAATTTAATATCTCCATAACGGTTAAGTTTCGGACATTTTATTTCAGAATGAAATTCATCGGAAATGACCTGAATAATAACATCCTTTAATATTCAGTACGACTTTCCCTGTAACCCTGTATAGTGTAGCGAAAAAAAATAATAAAAAAGACGGAAGATTCACTTTTCTGCTACGTTACGTTTAATTTAGTTTTTAAAATAAAAATAAAAAATAACATTAAAAGGTAAAAAAAATGAATATTATTGTATAAAAAAGTTGCAGGTTGTCTTGTGTGAAGGGAATAAAATAGAGAACTTTGGTCCGATAGGTACGCGAATAACGAACGAGAAAATAAACGTACTACCTAGTCGATTGCAATCTCTAGTAAGTAACGCTACCAAAACATATCGTTATAAAAAAAATTAGAGAACCAAGGTATCTCACATTTTACAAATAAAATTAAATAGTTAATGAATTAAAAAAATCTCGTACTATCTACACTATTAAATTTGTACGTAAAATTATCATAAAAAAAACCGTGGCATAAGTAATTGCGTCCGGCGAGGTGACGTAGACTGTAGATTGTCGCAGGTTCAGGAACTGGCGTTGTTTGTGAAACCTTCAGTGGTCTAAATGCGACCCAACTCTCGACGTTGGCCAAGGACGTCCAGCGTAATTTTAGGCCAAAACCTGGAGGTCGGAAGTTCAGTCTGATCACGCTGGTCTAACCCTAATTAATTTTGTCTTAGGATTGAACAGCTTTGAACAAGCCGCCTTTCGGCCTCCAGGTTTTGGCCTAAAATTACGCTGGACGTCCTTGGCCAACGTCGAGAGTTGGGTCGCATTTAGACCACTGAAGGTTTCACAAACAACGCCAGTTCCTGAACCTGCGACAATCTACAGTCTACGTCACCTCGCCGGACGCAATTACTTATGCCACGGTTTTTTTTATGATAATTTTACGTACAAATTTAATAGTGTAGATAGTACGAGATTTTTTTAATTCATTAACTATTTAATTTTATTTGTAAAATGTGAGATACTTTGGTTCTCTAATTTTTTTTATAACGATATGTTTTGGTAGCGTTACTTACTAGAGATTGCAATCGACTAGGTAGTACGTTTATTTTCTCGTTCGTTATTCGCGTACCTATCGGACCAAAGTTCTCTATTTTATTCCCTTCACACAAGACAACCTGCAACTTTTTTATACAATAATATTCATTTTTTTTACCTTTTAATGTTATTTTTTATTTTTATTTTAAAAACTAAATTAAACGTAACGTAGCAGAAAAGTGAATCTTCCGACTTTTTTATTTTTTTTTTCGCTACAAAATGGCGCCCGAACAGGGACCGTATTAATAGATTCAACTTTTGCAACTAAGAAAAAAATGGGGACCCATCTGTCAGAAGAAAAATAATTCGAATCACGAAATAAAAAGATAAAAATCGACCAGGCTCAAATACAAACGAAAAAAAAGGTTGATTATAAAGAACCAAAAAGTTTTGACATGCAGAGTTATGCTGCAATAGGTACGTAGGCTTGGAAGAGTTAGAATTTTGTACTCCTGGAAAAACGGTTTACAGGTTTCAATTATTTGAAGCCCAAACATAACCCTTATGCATCGCTTTTGCGCTTTAAAAATGAATTCAATGTCAGTCGAATTCCCCCAAAAAATTACACCATACCTCAGGACTGGAGCAACTAAACCATGATACCTATGCAGTTAACAAGGTATCTGAGAACTGGTACTTGAGATCTGTTTTAATTCATGTAGCGCATATACTGATTTATTAATTCTTTTGCATAGTGTTTCAATATGAGATTACCATTTTAACTTGTTATCCACAGTAAGACCAAGAAATTGTGTTGTTTGCACTTCAGATACAAGTTCACCCTTATAGTTAATCTGAGGCATAATTGCATTCACACGTTGATTAGTGGATTATTTTAGTTTTTCCTATGTTTGCCGTCAGATTATTAATGTCTAGCCATTTAATGATTGCGTTTAGGGTACTGCTTATATCATACTCATAAAATGTTCTGTCATTACACTTAATTGCAACGGTACTGTCATCAGCAAAGAGTGTCATTGGGTTTGAATTCGCATTTGGAAGGTCATTAATGTATATTAAGAAGAGTAATGGCCCCAATACACTTCCTTGCGGGACACCATATTGTATTTTACGTCCCTTTGATAAGTATGTATCCTCCATCTTAGTTCTAATATTAAATCTGTTAATTTGTGTATACTGTGAGCGGTTTTTGAGGTAGGTTTCAATTAATTTTAAAATGTTGCCTCTTATGCCATATGTCTCAAGCTTATGTAATAAGATGTCATGTACCACATAATCAAAAGCTTGTGTCATATCTATACATATGGTGCAGGTCGGTATTCGCCTGTCGACATTAATCGTTATAATTTCTAAAAATTCATATATAGCAAGATTATAAAAAAGGAGGGGAAATAATCAGAGGGCATCAAAAAATTCATCCGCATCGCTGTCAACAGGAAAAGTGCCCAAAAGGCTGGCAGTATTGCCACGTTGTATGGCAATGCTGATTCTTTGGCCAAAAAATAGGCCAGCCTTCTGGTCACGTGTGGAGTCGACCAACCGCCTGGCGATGTCTCGAAAAACGAAGTGGGCACTCGGACCCCATGGCCCAAGTATTTCAACCCCAAACGGCTCGAATATACATATAAGTCCCAATGAGATTGGAGTATTTGCGCCGTTTGAGGTTTTCCGCACCCGCAGCAGAGACATCGCCAAGCGGTTGGTCGGCTCCACACGTGACCAGAGGGCTGGCCTATTTTTTGGCCAAAGAATCAATATAGCAAGATTGATACTTTTGTTCAGTCTAAATCCTTTTTGTTCTTTAGCTAAAATGTTATGGGTTTCAAAATATTTATCAAATTCATTATATATATATATTTCAAAATTTTTTGAGAAGATTGATATTAGGGCAATAGGTCTATAATTATTCATGTTTTCTTTACTCTCTTTTTTATGTATTGGTTTAATAACTACAACTTATAATTTTTTTAGGGTATACACCAGTTTCAATAGACAGATTTAGAATGTAACTGAGGGGTTGCGAGATAGATTCTGTTACTAGCTTAATGACTTTGGTGCAGATACCGTCATAACCTACACTATTGGTGTTTTTTTAAACCTTTTATGATTTGCTTTATATTGTCTGGCAGACATGGCTTCATAAAGATTGAGTTAAGTCTAGATGTTAGGTATTGCTTAAGCTGATCTTTGTGCATAGTATTAATGGGTGTTATCTTATCTACAAAATAATCATTAAATGCATTCGATATGTCATACGGATTGGTCACGAGTACGACTTTCTCGGCACACGGATTACGAAACATTATTATCTATACTATTATAAATTAAAGTCGCTTTTCGTGTTAGTCTATAAGGCTGCGTTGTTCTTCTAAACACTATATTTACATTACTATTAAACATACAATCAATATAATGAAGACTTCTCGATGTTTGGCCAGTCTTATAAACCGTGCGTAGCACGGACGGATCGCTAATTAATTACAAGTCAAACTCATTACCGACATTTGCATTGTTCAGGAATCGAACTCTATAGATTAAAGAGCAGAATCCATAGACTTATTTCAATACAATAATAATTATATCTGTGACAGAATCCTATCTTACAATACCCCACTTCCCAGGGAAATGGATAAGATTTGTCACGTGCACATAATATTGGTTTAAGGATTTTCAAATTGTGTGCCAAGGAACTCAAGAAAGAGTCTTAAAAATTTAATTAGTCTGTTAATAAGACTTTATCAATAGACTTATTAACACAATAAACTTCACTGTACAATACATTTCTATTCTACCATCCAAACTAGCACTATGTGGTTTCAATTCAAGGCCCATCTCAGGCCGTTACAAAGTCCTTTATCAAAACAAACAAACATAACAATTACAAGCGCCCTCAAAACCGGCCCGCTGAGCAATTCTGGCCACAAATTGGCCTCCGTGTCCAGGCCCTGATTGGTGTATTGTATCGGCGTGGCTTTCAGCACTTCGTCGTAGTGTTTGTCTTCGTACGTGCCTGTTCGAGGGCCTTGTGTCGTGTTGGGTGGCTTAGGTGGTTTTAAGGATAGTCTGGGTTGAATGGTACCTATAATATGTGGTGAAAGAGATTAGCGGGTAGGCAGGGTTATTAGTAAGCGGTACGCAAAGATTTGAATTTTTTAATATTTTTGTGAAACAAGTAGGTATTTTTAATGTGCCAACGACAAATAATTTTTTTTTAAATAAATATTTCATGTTACAGTCACCTCACTATAAAACCAATCACAGTTTCTTTGATCCCATAAAACGTGGATTCTGGTCCTTTGCAGCCACCCTTACTCAATACTACACGCAATGCAAATACTCCTCCTACAAGTAGCTGAATAATATTATTTATTATTAATTTAGCTCTATTGTAATTTTTAAACCCTTTACATTGTCATGTAACGTACGATTTAAAACCCTTTAAAATAATTGTCACATCTAAAATAACAAAAAGAGCACACACGTCACAATAAGGGTGGCACGACCGACCCCATGCAGACCATGACTACAAAGGAAATAATTCAATAAAAACCACAAAAAAAATATTATAATTCGATAATCGCGTGATGCGATTCCTGCCTTTGTGACGTCACTGAGACAATTAGTGTTTGATTCCTGCACTAGGGGGCGCTGTAACTGGATTATGTATGTGGTTTATAAATTCATTCTCAGGGATGTTTTAAGCGAATGTGTGGGTCTAAATTTGGTTATTTTTGTGGGGTTCATCTATGAAATAGTTAAATTAATAAATTGTGGGGTTGTGTTGCACCGAGTTCCAATGAACGTTTCTATCTGTACATACTTTTATCAAATTATTTTGAAGAAATATTTTTTATAAAATGAGAGTACCGATTATTACTACTACTATTACTTTATTATTACCGAGTATTTGATGTCGACATGAACAACATGAATGCAACGTTGACACATTCAATTTTAACACATTTACAAAGCAAGGCAAGTTATAAAATAGACGGTGACTTTCAAAAGTACCACGAACTTTCCCCACATTCATTGCTCAGCTGAGCTTCCCAAACTAGGCGGAAATGTTTCACTGATCTACAAACCACAAAAAGAATGTTCGCGACCCTGCCAGGATTCGAACCTGGAATCTTCTGATCCGTAGTCAGACGCGTTATCCATTGCGCCACAGGGCCAGATAACTTGAGGCGGGAATTTTGCGATCGTGTAGTCTGAATGTATATGGGCGCTAGTGTCGTTTGTAAGTTCTTCTAACTAAACAGACAGCTGTGCTGGTGGGGAGTTTGTTGCGCCACTCCTTCTTCCCAGCCAAAGCACTAGGAAGTGGTGAAGGGCGGCAGTTTTAGGGTCAGTCTTATGTAATTTTGACGTTCAAAAAATACTAATTCTCAGCCTAATTTGAATAAATGACCTGAAATTGATTTTGTGTCAATGCGGCTTACACTACACTTTTATTAAGCTTTCTATGAACTATTTCTTATTAAAGGAAGGATGATGTAGCTTCTTAAACAATTTTTAAGACTGCTTACAACGCCTACCTTAGCTATCATTTTTAAATCGAATCATCATTTTTAAATACAATGATAAAGGTTTAAATATTTCAACCAAGTTGATTGAAGAAAGCCTAAAACTAGATACATTGTTCAATTTTATAACTCTCAAGCCTGAACTCATTTTAACTGTACATTTTTATAATAGACGAACGTAGGTACTAAAGGTAAGTTGTAACTTTTGTTACATTGTTGTGTGTCTGTAGGATAGCTGGCTATCTCGATCTGTATCGCACCTTAATATCGTGATACCTGCCGATTTATTTTGTAAAAATCTCTACACGAAAATTTAGGTGAAGTGAGCTGTCAACAGTGTCAGTCTAGCATCAGGTTGAATGACAGCCAGCTTTAAGCTCATTTCACCTAAGTTTTTACGGTAAGATTTTTAAAGAAAAGTTCGGCCGGTAACATCCTTTTTTGCCCGGATCGCGTTTAGACCATAGGAGTCATCAATGAAATAGTTATACGAAGTAAATTATCGCCACCATTTTCGTATTCTATACAACATGTCCTGGAATTAATGCACAACCTATTAATGGGTCATTATACTTATCATTATGAACAACTTTTACTATGGGACCAAACCTGAAATCGCGAAAGAAAAATCAGCTGTTCCCTACATTTTGACGAGTTATGCGAACATAAATGTAGGGAACAACTGATTTATTTTCGCGATTTCAGATTTGGTCCCATAGTAAAAGTTGTTCATAATGATAAGTATAATGACCCATTAATAGGTTGTGCGTTAATTCCGGGACACGTTGTATCCTACGCTTCATTTGTCAACCATATTTTTTATTCTTCACAGCTTTGACTGAACTGAGCTGAAAATTTCAAATGTAAACGTACGATTAACATAAATAGGTATAATTTTCAATGCTTTTACCTATTTGGATAACCATAGACCCTTGTTACTGGCTACGTAATAAGGTAGTACAGGTAATTCGTGGTCAGTCAGTGATTTGGGACCACAATTCAATTGTTTGTGGTAACGTGCTTGCGTGTGTCAATAGGCTAGCGGTGGGATGAAATTAGATGTACTTACGGTATCTAAATCATCACGTTACTAGGTCTTATTTACTTTTCATTTAGTTAGAATGTTGTGTCAAGAGAATTGGTAGAAACATCTTTCTGTGTCTGCCTTAAGTTTATAGAGGAACCTACCAAAAGTAGCTTATATTTGATAGCAAAATGGTGTAGGTTTCTAAGATTTTTTAATTTTATTAAACCTTTGTTTCGACTAACAATGAAAAGGCCATGTGAGTTCTCAAATGATTGCTTCATCAAAATAATAACACAATGACATCATCATCCACAAAGCTCACCCAAACGTAACTTTAAACTTTTAATTAATTAATCATCACAGTCACTGAATTAAGTTGAAAACCCCCTGACACTGTCCTCGTATTTACGTCACGGTCCAAATAAAAAGGTTTCGTAACCGGACCGAAGGGCCAAAGAAAAAAGTAAGCGGAACCCTCCCGGGTGTCGCGTGTTCCGTGCGGGTCCCTTTTTTGTTAAAATGATACTTTTATACTTGCTCGTATTGTATTTTTTGGGGCCAAAGGAGTGAATAACGAGATTTTTTTTTACTGTCTTTTGTATTAAGGCTCCTGCAAACAACCGTGACACGCGACTCACACAAAGGCACCGCGTGTCGCACGACGTGCGGGGCCTTTGAGTCGCGTGCGCTTCACGTTGCGAGTCACGCCTGTTTGAAAGAGCCTTTAAATTTATATTTTATTTTAAGAAGAAAGGATTGTATTTTACTTATGTCGTGCTCAAACTTAGGTAATCCTGACCACTTAAATAAACTGACGAGTGCTTGTCAAAACCTAAGACGAGAAAGAAAATAAAACCCAAATAAAGTGAACCGCACCAAAGCTCATTATTCGTACCTACTAAGCATCGGCAAAAAACTCAACTGAAAAGGAGGATGTTTTAATGGTCACATACGAAAGTCGATCCGATTATGACAGCAACAGGATTATAGATCGTCATGCTCGCTCATCGCTTCACATCGCTTACAAAGCGCTTAAACAGCCGATAGTATAGCTTCCACACAATATTGTCGCTCATTGTGCACACGCCTCATTGTCTTACATATTTGGTTCAGTAATGAATCAACTCATTCACTTGACTAACCAAACTAAATACGACCTTTACTACTAGAGATTAGAGTTTAATTTCGCTCGAAATTTAAAAAGCCGTTATATGCAGATACAATAGAATTCGATTATGTAATTCAAACATATCCGATGGGTTGATCAATTAATTTTCAACTGTATTATCTTCGTGGAGGGTTGATAATTGAGCGATGGGTTTTTGGAGTTGTGATGTTACTGTGGGGGTGTGAAGAGAGCACGGTAGACTTTGTGACGGGCATATTCACAATCGCACCAAGCGTTCGAGCCTCTCATTATGACGAGATTATGTTCCACAGAATGTCTGCGCATGATATATTATGTCAGTTATTATTAAGTCAACGTTAGAAATCGCATTGTTTCGTTGTTTTATATAATGGTGGTCTTTGCGTCAATGGTTTGGTACGATGTTTGTTGGAACGGTACAATGATTAGATATTAACACCATAATACAGTTATGTCTTATTAAAAAGTTCCTGTACTGAATAAAGGATTGAGATTATTTGCGATCCTACAGGGTGTAAGGGACAGCCTCCGCAGACTGATGGGGTGAATTCAATATATCATACTAAGATGACCGGTACATGAAATTATTTCAGGAACGTTATGGGAATCCAATAAACCTGATTTGTTTTATTACCTCACACGCAATGTATCGTTACCGTAGCAAGACACGCGTAGCAAACGGCAGCGCAGCGAGCCTTCGGTTGTCGAGTATTTCAACATCCATTGCTGATTTCTTAATTTTAGCTGGTTTATTTAAATAAATAGAGTGCTGCGTACATAGAATGTAATTTTACATTGAAATAAAGGAATAGTAACTGAAAATACGATAAAAAATTAAAATCTTCCTGAGAATATTTCCGGTGGATATGATTCAAAATAAGGAGCTGAATGAACCCTGTTAGTTTGCGGAGGGCTGTCCCTTACACCCTGTATACTTACGGTATTATTACAAATAGCGACCTTTTTAGACTAATTGGTTTTCATGGTTTCTGTTTATTAGCAGAAAAGGAACGCAGTCCATTCTAATGACATTTTTTACGTGATTCTATTCATTACCATAAACTGCGTTGAAAAATTCAACCCAACAATGTAACTTTCCAGTAGGGACCTACAAAACGTCACGAACGACACCACTCGTATCCAAAAAACCAAATAATATTACAAGCCAAACATTTGCGACTCAAAGCTCCACAATCAGTGAACAAACTTATCAGCGTCAGCGGCAAAGACTTAATCGTCTTCAACTTAAGACTACTTTTACCAACTTAGCGAAGAGAGGAAGTTGGAATATTCGTCAAATATCACGAGTTTTTGTACGGTCAGCAGCAGAAGTCGATTAACACTGTTACTTTTTTCGTGGAGGCGTGTAATGTTCTTCGGAATGTGTGCAGAGAGAATTAAAACTTTAAGATTCTTATCAGTATTTATTTACTCACGACACCGAATACAATGGAAGCACTTTAGCAAGATCGAAAGGCGCGTCTGTATTGCGGGGGTACGGGACAACTGAGGTACGCCGCGCATGCAAGTCCAATCGAATACAAAACGTGTCCGTCAGCGTTCCTCTACATTTTTACAGAATACCTCAAATTATTCGATAGTACACTAGGTACTTTTCAGCATTTCATTTAACAGCTAAAAGTTTTTATTGTCTGGATTTAACACATTTGTTTTGCTCAATAAATATGGTTAACGAAACTGAAGTGCTAATCAACTTTTATGTTGGCCCTACTTACTCACTCGTCAAATATGACGAGTTTGTGAACTTATTCGTCAAATATCACAGGTTTATGTAGTTAGAGGATCGACACGAGTACGGGTGTGGTCCTAATTACTGCAGGCTCTGTAACGGCTACGACCGGGGATAGGGTAGTTTTGGATACGGCAATTTATTGCGAGGCATAAAAATAATATGAAAAATGCGTGTGTATGGTAACATTCGTAACAATGACCAAGCTACAGGCTTTTTATAATTATCTTCGATAATGTAGTAAAAAACATTTTTTAACGGATCGGACACACGACGTTTCTTAGCTTCGTCTTAAAAAAATTGTCTTTGGCAAAGCAATGCAAACTTATTACCTATTGGGCAACAAATTTTCAAGGTTCTCAACACTTCCAATAGGTATTTTTGATCCTTTCTAAACCGAACAAGTGTCGGAACAACCGCAACCTTAGAACATCGAGATGAAAGTACCTAATTATTTTGACACAAATTTTCCTCGTGAGTCGCAGTAGCACGTAGCAAGTTAATTAACAAGAACAAAATATAAACCTTACCCTATCCTGCCTTACCTTACCTTATGACCTTATTGGTGATATTCTTCAGAAAGGACAGGTGCGTAGTGCTCGCAACCGTCGTGCGATGACTATATGTATGAATATAAAAGAGGCAAAAGGAATATGTGAGGATAGTAACAGGTGGCGTTCTAGTTTCTGCCTACCCGCATGAGAAGAAGGCGTGAGTTTATGTATGTATGTATTTGTGTAACAAAAAATAAAAAGTACTGAACTACTACTGAAACAGAACACGGACATTATCCAATGTCTATGTCCTCCTTTAGTTGTCTGTCTTACATCGAAAACAAAACTAGTAAGGTAGCAAAATAAAAAGCTCAATAACTCTCCTCCGATGCAATAAAGCTCGGTGTACAAAAACGATTAATCTGGCGCTGTTCGTCTAGATTGCGATCTATTGGTCGCGCGACTGTGTTGCGTCGCGTCTATGTTGCGTCGGTACCTACTGTGTTGCGTCGTGTCGCAAATTGCCGTCGATCGTGTGTGCTTGCCGTTGTATTGTTACGGGAACCTATAGGTTTTACTAAAGGGTTTGTTTACTTGATTCATTGGGTTTATAGGTACTATGTGTGTTGTCTGTTTTCTCTGTACAAAGGATGAATAGCGGCTGTGGGAAGAAGATGGATAAATTAAGGTAATTAACGACCTTTACTGTAAATTGTTATAGAATAAAGAGAATTAAAGGAATATTAAAGGAGAGGTCTAAACTATAGAAATGATCACGGGCTTCGTTTGAAATAGACTGAGAATAGTATGCGTAGCTTGCAAAAAAATCTAAACTCCAAAATCACAGCTAATATTTTGTAAGACTGGGAGACGAGATCTGTTCCATAGGTCACATCCTAAATGAACGTTTTGTCTTCTGCTAACGATCAGAAGAGCCACCTTCATGCCAAATTCACGTTCATCAAAATAAATATATATCCAACCCACCTGCGCACTGCGAGCTCCACGTAACTTCGTAAGTATAGTACAATCATAAGGGCAGAATATCAAAACGGGGCATATTCAATACTGGCGGGCAACACATTGTAGTTCGGGCATCAGTTACGCGCAAATTGTGGGCAGCTGCCCTGATTGGATTACTGCAATCTGCCTGTGGCCTGACTCCGCTGGATATTGCTCGGTTTAGAATATGTGAGAGTCTTTAAATTTACGATATAGACTGGCGAAACTGTTTTGTTGTAAAACTGAGCTCTCAACTGGCTGACCAGACTCCAAAAGGACAGAATCGCTTAAAAAACAGACAGTAATTTAAGCTATTATTTCCGAGGTGTGGTTTCCAGTGATTATATTATATAACTAATTTCTTCTCAACCTTAATGCGATTAGGAATAAGCCTGATCTTTCAATGTAGTATCCCAGCAAACAACTTATTTCTCTGCAACATTCCAATAATTTAAAGAAACAATAAGCAGTGTCCCATCTTCTTGTAACCCAATATAAACTCATATACACTACCACAGAATAACAAAGTAGCAGTCTACTAATCCACCAATATACGCATGACGTACGAGGGGTACGCCAGCCTACCCTCTGATTGCATTACTGCAACTCTCACTCTGTGGCCGCAGGGACGGCGTTATTTGATACTCAGTCAGTCATTGGGACAGGCTTATGCAATAATGACGCTTTATTGAGTTATAGAGTAGATTTATATATAGCACATAATTTGCATACTGATTCAATTGTCTTCTTTTGTGGTTATCCTGTGGCTTGTAGCTTTTAATCTGTTTTGAAATTAATGCGGTATGTTAACAATTCTAAGCAGGATTCTTTCAGATTCATAATATAGTCTGTCAATATTCAGTGGGCCCAAATCTGTGTCTTTATTATAATTATTCTGAGAGGCTTATCAAATCTTCTAGTAATAAATGTCTTTTAAGAATTAAAGGCAGTCAACCTATTCTTGGTATTCGACCAGACTTTTATTAAAGTTACGTGTGAAGCTTGAAGCTTCTTCTTGTTTTCTGAAGTTCACAGTGTTGCCTATCACAGTGCACTTTTGCCCTATTCCACTTAACACGATACAAAGTTAAATATCTCGTTCCATAGTATCTGAGATAGTTTGGAACACAACGTAAAAACAAGCTCGTCTACGAGCTGTGATTGTGAGCTAACGAAGCGTGCGGTTATCATAACTTGGACGCTGTAAAACGCTGTTAACTTTTACTGAAAGAATTCCTGTTTGCAAGGGAACGGTTATATTCAGTAAAGGGAAGCTTTAGAACAGGGTTGTAATTCCTAGAGTGATAGGAAAATCAATTAGCTGATAGTTATAATAATAACATTAGGTAATACAAAAAAGGTTTGTATATTTTCATGGTTGCATTTCACAGAGACAGTTCTCCAAAATACAGAAACTCTGAGACTCGAAAATATTGTATTAGGTATGTGGCCTACATACCTTATAATAGTTACACTATTTTCGAGTTACAAACACAGATAGACATATATATTCAGATACACATATTATCTACAAGGTGGACGAGCTATTATTGGTCAGTCACTGCGCTAATCGAGTCGACATTGGACCTCTATCAACAATTGCACAATTTATTTACTCTGCGGTTTCTAAAGCTCGTTCAATTTTCTGCTTCTCTTTAATTATGGTCTCAAAAACAAGACATCAACAACAAATTTCTCTGTTACGTCTACCAGAAACAAAGCATAGACACACAAGTACAGGCCAAGGTAAACGCACGCAAGAATTAGCGAATCGCTCGCAGTCTACGTAACGTGATTGTGGGGTAACGAAGCATGCGGTGTACTACAGCTTTATATTACTAGGGAGGGGCGTTGGTGATCTGTGTAGATATCGATGTTTTTCAGTCAAACATTTCTTATTTATGTGTTGATTTTGCAAAATTACAAATTAAATAATTAATCCAACTTGCATACCTAGTATTTTGCATTGCTTTTTAATCTCATTTGTTTTGCACGTTGCTTCACCTTTCACAAAAATTCTGCTGTAAGACATTCCGACGCTTTGACTTACAAATTCTTTATAATATCGGCAAATTAGAAGCGTTTAGGACCATCTAGAATTAGCAGAACGTCGTGTCTGTAATTTAGTTGTGGTTGAGTAATGAATGATGTGCGGTTGAGCAGTAGGTACGCAGTATTATATTTTTTAGGGTCGTCCTACATTACATTCTCGTTTCTATCGTAATCGATGTTAATTTATTTGTTTCAATTGTTCTTTTAAGTTTATTTACATAAGTGGTAAAAAATATTATTATTATGATCTTCTTATTTTGTTTTACTCTGTATTTATATTTCAGTACGTAAGTAGATAAAAACCATCAAAAAACCAAAACCTACACAAATTAAATGAACCACGTAATTCTCGTAAAACTACGTTTATTTCAATGGGCAAGTCCGTCAAAAACCGTATTACCGGACAGCAGCCTGCACCCTTTACTCGCGCTTCACGGTTATTTAGCCACCCCTATTTTAGATGGGGAGAGAGTTTTTACCGACATTTATATTCTGGAGTGAAGGAACAGTATTGTATATTGGCTTCGACGCCAATCTGACAAATAAAGGAGTATTTGCTGGCTGTAGTGTTTGCAAGCCAGGACAGCGTCTGTGAGCTTTGATCGACAGTTTGGTATCAAGCTGCCTTGCTACGAAATTGTTTTTGCTGCGTGGAAGCCAAAATAGTATACAAGTTTTTTTGTGTGACTCGATCATTTAAAGCTATCGTATTTTATACACTCCAGAAAATCTATAGTTTTTGGTTAAATAAAGATTATGAATTAGCAATTGCTACAGTTCTGTTGTTGCTGTTGCTTTAGAAAACGTCGCTAAAATTATTCATGAGACCTAATTCTCGATATAATTCATAACTTAAATCCTATCACTAATACCTCCAGTTTATTTTAGTAGTACTTCCATGCACACAGAGGAATTAATTTCCTTACAGATAATGGAAGAAAAACATTGCCTGTTATTTGCTTGTCATCTTGCGAAGTGCCAAGAGGAAGCTGAAGTAATGTGTTACGATAACATTTCCACAATATCTTATTGAAAGACAAAGCTTAATCAATCTTTAGAGAAATGTGTTCGTAACTTTGACCTTTTGATAGTTTGTCCATGATTGTTAAATAGTAGCCATTTTTTTGTTAGCCTTCGCAGTGCAACTCCTGAGCAAAGGCCTCCCTGCAGTCGTTCCATCGCTATTGTCATTAGGACATGAAATTTACGTTTTATTTTGTTTGGTCTACTGTTTACTTTCATATGTATGTACACCACAAGGATTTTAAGACTTCTGTCCCATTTATCATCATCGTCATTTTAGCTGAAGCACGTCTACTGCTGGACATAGGACTCCTCTAAGCATTACCACTTTGACCGGTTTTGTGCTTGTCGCATCCAGCGGCTACTGCAGCTCCATTACTACGCAACACAAAGGCACCGCGTGTCGCGCGACGAGTGGTGCCTTTCTTTCGCGTCGCGTGTTACGCCTGTTTGCAGGAGCATTAATGAACAATAAAAAATATTGATACTAGTCACATAAGTTGAGGCTTACCCAAAGTATCTTTGAACTTTAAACTTTGCCTTTAAATGGGTCACAATAATTGCTACCTAAAATAGACAGATATTAAAATTAGTAACATTCCCTGATAAAATGCTCGATAGAAAGTAAATAGGAATTACGATGAGTCTTCCTTTTAATCCAAACAAGAAATAAAGATAAAAGGAATCAACAGCCGCAAGTTATAACAAGACCACAGAGCTCTTCCACGTGCCCATGATACAACACATTTCATTAATAAAGGTAATATTTCAGTACATCGTAATATAGCCAATGTGGGGTGGTTAATGATAGCAATAACACTAGCAATCGGGAATGAATAAAAGGTGTAATTTATGTGTTTCTACCCCAAAATGTGGCCGCGCAATTACAGGCAGTAAGGCAGGGAGGTGTATCTGTGTCGATAGATAGGCTTATTAAAATTTTAGAAGGGAAATTAATTGGTTTATGACTTGAATTGTAATTTTAATTTTGACATAAAATGGAGCTCTGTGTAATTGATGTAGATGATTAGGTAAGATTGATAGGCGCTACTGCCGAATTATAAATTGTAGTCTGAAAACGTGTCCCTAACATTATGACGATTTTTTTACCTCTATCAAACTCGCTTGTTGTAGTACTTACTGCTTTTCAAATGTTAATTTTAAAACTTTTCTCGACTAACTTGGGATTTTTATCATTATTCAGGGATTATTTTTATACCCAACGAAAATTACCAGATATTTCCCCATAATTTCCCCACAATAAAGGCTTGGCAATTTGTATGAAAAATAACATCCGTCAAATCTCCACCTTTTTGCTGGTTTAAAATGCGATCACTTTTCTTCGTGTAGTGTTCAAATTTGACCAAGACATGTCCCTTTAGATAACCCCACATAAAAAAGTCAGGACCCGTCGAATCTGGTAAATTTGGGGATCAATTAGTTTGGATTTTTAAAATTGTTTCGGAAATATTCCTTTCAAAGTTTCGATTATGTTTCGTGTTGCTTGGTTTCGGGCTCTATCTTATTGGATCCACGGGTTTTCTAGGTCTAATTGATTGCTTTAATAAAATAAAAAAAAAGTTAACACTGTGGCGACTGCCAGTCGCAGTAACGGCAGCACTTGCCCAGAGCTTTTTCAAGGAAGATTGGTGCAATTGCTCCACCTAACCAGTCAGACAAAAATAATGTAGTGCTCCTGCGCAGGGCAACAAAGGTTGCTCTTCTGCACAATACTGAACGTTTTATTTATTTACAAATCCTCTGTGACCAAAATAAGATTAGTCACTCGTACTAATTTGTTGAAAACAATTGAGTCGATTTTCAATCCGTTTAGGAACTTTGGGACAAAATTACTGAAGTTAAAGCGGTAGTCATGGTCTTATAAATAGTGCATAACGAATTTGCCGCATTTTAACTAATAGTGGGTATGAAAGAGCCGTAAAGTTTAGCGCTAAATAAAAATAGTGGCAAAAAAAAAAACTTGTATACAAACATTCGAGTTGGCCACCCTATATTAACAGCACCACAAGTCACCGCGCATAAATACATAAATACCTACCTAAAGAATAAAGTAAAATAACAATAAACTATCGAGCTTGTCCCATCCCTAAAGACTTTAGGAGAGGCCCGTCCTACTGTAGAGAAATGCTAATGATTTCCCTTCAGACACCATTTTAAAGGTACAGTCGTAATGAATATTCTATTTTAGTTCTATAGCGTCCTGCTATAGATTCCAACCATTGTTCCACGATTCACTTTCAGTGTTATTGTTTAGCAAGAATTGTTTCACTTTGTGTAACGTTATTAGATCACTGTTAAGTGTAGGCAATTTAAAGTCATTGTGAAAATAAAGGATTGTTTGGTAAAATATTTACGGGCGAGTATTATAAGCTTCGCCCATTGGCCCCATTGTTTATGTTTTATCGCCTACACTTTACCTACCTTACGCCTACGGAATATTTAGAGTGTTAAACACGATAAGGTACTTGCTTTAGCAGGGAAAAATAATTACGATAATTTTTACATAGGAAATAAGTACCACCGTGTCGTTAAGACTGAACTAAACAGTTCCTCTTGTCCTCTTCATTGCAATTAAAAATGTAGTTTGAAAAAAACTAAAAACCATGCTTTTATCACGCACTAAAAATGATAAAATAATTTAATTCACTTATATTAGTTAAGATCCTATGCAGCTTGACACTTCTTTTATATTCAATAATTAATTCAAAAAGCGTGGAGCGCTTTGTTTAAATTAATTAAAAGAACACACAACTAAAAAGATTAGATTAATTAAAAGGAATCATAATGAGCCCAAACTTGAGGGGCTTACTAGTAGCCACTGAAAAATTCCACTATCCACTACCAAGCTCGATCATCAGACCCGCGACACTATGTGCAATTTATTGGACTCATCAAAACAAATCATAATTATGTGCCTAAACTCGAGGGGTTTGCTAGTAGCCACCGAAGAGATCCACTATCCACCTCCTGGCTCCATCATCAGATCAGCTCCAAGATACCAAATTATAGTATTGTCATCTGAACTACACAGTTTCATTTCGATACAACAATTTTATGTACCTAGGTTAAAACATACTTCCAACATTTTTTTACATTGTTTGTTAGTTGAAGCTAATAAAAGCGTGTTAAAACAACCCAATATATAATATGTATATATAACCCGGCAATAAAAAGGCCAACGAAGAAGTTCCAATATTTAGGCTTGTCTAGTTCTGTAATACATCTTCTTTCACCATTGGCGTTGTAGAATTCCAAAGATGGCGTAACCACTTCCCATCCGTTGGGCCATCAGGCTGTTTAGCAACTGACACAATTAAAATAACAGCCACATTTTTATTAAACTTACAAATTAAGTTTTATAAAAATGTGGCTGTTATTTTGATTGTGTATCTTACGACTTCCACGCGAACAAAGTCGCGGGCAGAAGCTAGTACATACATAAACTCACGCCTTTTCCCTATGGGGATAGGCAGAAACTACAGAACGCCACATGCTACACCTCCTTCCTTACATTCTCCTTCTGCTTCGATTACGTTCACACATTTTTCCACTACAAAACGTTATTACGAACTCAATAAAATAAATATTGGCAGATTTTTTTTAGTTTTATTGAGTGTGTTTAACGTTTAAGCTTATGACTTACTTAAGACAGTCCTCAAAGGAATTTACTAGTCAGCACACTCACAAATAGGTTTAAAAATAGTTGCACGTTGGCTTGTATACCAAATAGCTTAATCACCTGAATAAATTGCGAAGTACAGGCTTGATTTATTGTGTCAGTTGCTAAACAGGCTTTTTTTTTTTTTTTGTGGATGGGAAATCATCAAATGACTTCTCCCGCTCTGGGCGGAGCGGGAGGGCGTGTCAGACTTTTACTGACTAAAACCCACCCGTGTTCCTTCTGTTGCCTGTGCCGGGGCCACGGTAACTCTTTCGAACATCCCGCAACCCTAGCTGGCATCGGCCCTAGCGGACCCCGTCAATAGTGCTGACATCTCTTTGAGGCGCGCGTGGAACACGACGCGCCGTCGACTCGGGCTTGGTCCTTACCGGACGGCGAGCTACCCATTGCTCGCCGTCCGCAAGCCCGCGCCTACGGTGGCCGGGAATCAGCTGCCAATTCCCGACGCCCAGGGCGTCTCCTGCAGCGACTAGGGGCGTGAGGGTGCAAAGCTTGCCTCTCCCTCACGCGTCCCGCCTCCTCCTTCACGAGCATTACTGCTTCGCAGAAGGAGGTAATGGCTTCCCATGCACTCTCGCTCCGTACCATGGCCTGGACCAGGGCCGGACGCGAGAGATCGCCGCCGCCGATCGCTTCCGCGAGGACACGGCGGTGCTCCGCCCAAGCCGGGCAGACCTCCACCGTATGCTCCACCGTGTCCTCCGGGCGATCCACACAGTGGTGACACCCGGGCGTTTCCTCCCGCCTTATCCGGAACAGGTACCTCCCGAAGCACCCGTGTCCGGTGAGGACCTGCGTCAGGCGGAAGGTGAGGACGCCGTGGCGCCTCTCCAGCCACTCCTCAAAGAGTGCTAAACAGGCTGATGGCCCAACGGATGGGAAGTGGTTACCGCCATCTTTGTAATTCTACAACGCCAATAATGAATGAAGATGTATTACATAACTAGACAGGCCTAAATATTAGAACTTCTTCGTTGGCCTTTTTATTGCCGGGGTATATATATATATATATTGGGTTTTTTAACACGCTTTTATTAGCTTCACTTAGCAGATCTTTATTAATAATTAAAAGTTCAATAATGCCTAAAACTTCGGCATAGATCATTAATTAAACATTTTATGTTTCGTAAATTTAGTCATTCCTTCATAAAAAAAATGTTCTACTCTAACTAAAAACTACTGAACTTCGGCAGCACATTTGGTGGCTTCGTTTATTGCATTTGAACCCTACTATAACCTGCAAGGAATACGTCGAGTTGCCAGTAACCCTATATATGTCAGCAAAGTACCATACATATGTATATTATATTCAATCCCTTAAGGGATTTAAATCTCTTGAAAAGAAGTACACAAAAAAAAATCAGTTTATCTTGTTAATTTTAAAATCATCCTCTTTTTACCCTCTTGGCGGATGATTACAAAAACGCTGAAACACGTAATTCTATATTCTTACAGAAAACATAAATTTGTATTTTCATATCCCTAACTTAAGAAATGCTGAGTTTCCCATACAAACTTTCATTCCTATATCTCTCCCCTCTCTTCCCTTAATATTTTACCTGTAGGATTATTTTTGAGACAAAAAATAGCCTATGTCCTTCCCCAGGATACCATCTATCTCCTTCCCAAATTTTATCGAAATCTGTTAAGTGGTTTAGGCGCGAAAAGGTGACATGCAGACAGACAGACAGTTACTTTCGAATTTATATTATTAGTATAGAGCTATGTATAGTATGGAAGTAGTGGACAGATATTTTTTTGCCTGTAACAGCTTGTTCGGCTGTACGTACGTACTTTGTTATTGTACTTATCTACCAGCTTTCAAGTACATACTAACATCAAGGAGGAAGGATAAATCGCAGGTGAAGCCACATTTTAAGCATACATTCTAAACGGGAATGCCTGGATAGTCCTGAATGGAGAGATGTAGTCGGTAGCTGTGTGAACTACGGAATGTTTCTACAGCAGGATAAGCGACGACACTTGTGCTAGCTTTGTGAGGGAGAGCCGTTGTGTTGAAGAATATACAACTCGCGGGTTCTGGTGAATAGGTGTCTCTTTATTTATATACAGATGATGTCGATGATCTACTGAAGAATACTGTTTCTAGTGAAGTTCTACAAATGATAGCCGTATTAACAGGTCGAAGTAGTTTCTTGGGTGATGAAATAATCACTTAAAAACTTCTCAATGGCCATATGTTCTTGGTATTGCAATGTAATTAATAATGTTATTGTCAAAAGATCGGTTACTAAGGTAAAGGACAGTTTCAGAATTACTCAGCACCGTATTTTTCCTGTTATGTATCATTTTTAAGGAAAAGTGTGTAGAAGTATATCGCTCCACAGAATAAAACCATACCATTTTGCCTATAAACCCTCACACATCTAAAACCATTATCCAGACTTTACTCTAACATAAATATGTAATAATTCCACCTCACGTACCATTTACATACAACAGATGTTCTAAGCGTACAGTTAGCAATCGAAATTATAACTTCACACTGAAAAACACACGCTATTTCCTACCTTACACCACATATACATACAGACGAAGTTTGTTTAATTCATTTCTAAATTGCCTAACAGTCATGGCTGACAAATGTACGCGGGTACGTCCTTTAGTATGTCGCGTCAGATTAAATGCAGCGATCGTTGCGAGGTGAATTGATCTAAGATGGGTTAGGGGGATGGTGGGATGGCAGTCACATGTGGAGGACAGGGTGGATAGATGGTGGTTAAAGAGTTTGTTGGTTGAGATTTGAATTACGGCTGATTGTCAACAGCTGGCCATTGTTAAAGGCGCGTGTAACTGATACAAGGACCGATTTTTGTTTTCAGTGTTCTGTTCAAAGAGGTAACTAATCTCCTGCAGTTTATCGGCACTTAATTCGTAACTTGAACATCTAAGGGTCTGCGTACTTTAGCAGTCAGCACGGTAAAGGATTTTTTTACTCATCAATGTACGCTTTACTATTATAAGATCATTCGCACACAACTATGTACTTCTTACTTGCATAAATACAACTTAAAACAACACGTCTAAGCTCAGCGCAGTCTATGCTGTGATGCCCGCCTGGCGTCATGTGCTATTCAAACACGTGACGTGCTAATCTAACAGAAATCTGAACGTTGTGGGATGTGTGAAATAATACTTCAAAGGAAGATATAATTCTAAACATTTCGTTTGAATACTTTAATGCTCGTTTAGTATAAACTAGATGCGAATTACAGTATTGAAATGAAATTCTTGAATTATTTTAAAAGAAATTTGAAATTAATTAAGATTTTTAAAATTATCGTCAAAAACAACCCAAAAACAACAAAAGAAACAACCCAAAAACAACAATGGAAAAGCCAAGGTGTTACAAACGTGAATATACATACATAAATAAACTCACATCTTCTTCCCATGGGGATAGGCAGAAACTACAGAACGCCACCTGCTACGATCCTTACATACTCCTTTTGCCTCGTTTACGTTCATACATCTGGGCATACACGCACGCCGGTTGCGAGTACTACGCACCTGACCTTTCTGAAGAACATCACCGATAAGATCACTTTATGTCTTCCTAGGGCGTGGGGTCCTGGCGTTTCCACTCACATCTGCGGTGTAAATACCTTTTGTTAGTCGACTTTCATTCATCCGCTCAACATGACCAAACCATCTAAGCACACTCTTTTCAATTTTTGTCACTACATCTTCTTTTAAACCGCACCGTTGCCTAATCACATCATCTCTCAGTCTATCACTCATAGTCAGACCACACATTCTTCGCAAGGAACGCATTTCCACAGCATTTATTCTACTTTCATGCTTCGTTTGCCACACCCAACATTCACTTCCATACATAAGCGTAGGTACCAGCACACCATTGTGAACAGCCAGTAGGGCCTTTTTGGACATTAACTGGTTGGTCACAACCGCATGTATAGCACCATTCACTTTATTTCCCGCATTTATTCTCCTTTCCACATCTTCATCAATCTTTCCATCCCTTGTAAACAGACTCCCCAAATATTCGAACTCACTTACTTGCTCCACACTTTTATCAATTATTTTTACATCACACATCGATACGTCCTCTTCTCTTTCAAACACCATGACCTTCGTGAATGTTTCTTTTAAAATAATTCAAAGAAACATTTCTCAGATAAACATGAATTCCTAGACCTCAGTTTAACCGCATTCGAATGCAAACTGAAACAGAACCGAAACAAAATAACTTAAAAGAAACATCCAGACACATAGATTCCATTTCCTCCGGAAAGCAGACGGGATAAACTGGGAAGTCCTACAAAATAAACATAGCCTTTTAATTTTAAATAAAATATCGTTTTATCATAAACTATCGGCTTGTCTGAGCACAGAAATAAATGTTTTTCCGTTCCGAAATCTATTCACAAAATTTCTACCGATAAACCTGGCGAAGTCAAACATTTTCTTTTAATTTTATATCCATATCTTGTTTTGTTACCACAGAACTTTACAACGATGTAACATAACCCGCAATCTATGTCGTACAAATGTTAGCTCACGCCAGTTGGTTGATATTACTGAGTAGGATCCCGCATGCATGGCCGAATGAACGTTGGATCCTTTGTAAAACATAAATTTGATGCCCATTGCCTTTTAGGAGATAGCTTTTAGGTAATTAAAGTGTTTTGGGGATTGAAAAACATAAATTTATAAAGAAGCTTGATGGAATAACAAAGTACCTAGCTACTACTTATATATACAAATAAATAAAATTGAAGTGTCTGTTTGTAATTTCACGATAACAACTTTTTACTGAATGCATAATAAAGTATATACAGTAGGTACGTATACAAAAAAAAAAAATTTCTTTTAATTTTTGTTTGTCTGTCTGTTTGTTCCAGCTAATCTCCGAAACGACTGGCCCGATTTTGACGGCACTTTCAGTGGCAAATAGCTAATATTACGAAGAGTAACTAATGCTACTTTTATTTTAGAAAAATAAACCGGGTTCCGCGCAAAAAATGAAAGCCCATGAAATTTTATAGGTAATTGATGATTGGTAGGTCACGTGGGTAGTCTTAATCAAAACCCAGACAGACATTATTATAGAATATGAAATAATAATCCTAAAATACAAGAAGCTTGTTACCTTCCATCCAATCATTCATAGACTTTCAATTTACTATCCATCGGTTGACTAGCCTTTTCAAATTCTCAGATCAAGATTAAAAATTTCTTTTTCTCCACTTTTCTTAAAGTCCGCCTCACATCTTAACAACAAGTAGAAACACCATAATTAAATTGTTGCCACGGATAAGTCTCAATAAGAAATTTTCACCGTTGGCTGGGTCGCGTTGTTTTGCTTCGGCTAACATTGGAAGGAGGTTAAATGAGGCAGTGGGGGGATAGGGGAGAGATTGATTATGTGCTCACGCACCGTCAGACATGTGAGGTAATTAAATGTAATGATTTTTGTAATTAGGTTTTTTGTTTAGTTTTGTGTGAATGAGTGTTTGTTGATTTTATGTGGGTCAAGTTTATGTGTAGAGAAAGCTATGTTATACATTTGATTTTAATCAGCTTTGGTATATTGTTGTAAAAAACATATGAAGTAGACCTTTTGATTGTATGTGTTTAATTTTCATCCTAAGATATGTGACAATTTTTCCATACCTAATGCTAAAGTCAAATAATTTATTTCAAATAGGCGCTTAAAAGGCACTTTTGAACGTTAATATTTACAAAATTAATGACTTACTTTATTGACTTGTCATTAATGCGGTTTAGTGTAGTAGTTTAGTATAAACAGACAAGGATAAACAATTTAAGCCTCAGTAAAATCGTCCAAAAACAAACTCAAGACAACACTTGATGCCAATCCCTACATTCCGAAGGGTCTTTTAACAAAACAACTTACTAAAAAAACAGCCAAAAACAAACAGAAATTTCCTTGTTTTTTCCCCATGCTCGCCTTTTAACTCGCGTCCTAAGATCCGATATTATCCCCTTCATCTGCAACCCTTGTTTCCCCACTATTTAAGTGGCAAATAAAAATGTTATCAATCGCGAACACCCGACTGCCGGTCTGTCCGGATTACGTTGGCACACTGTGGTTACCCTAGCGTTTATTTTTAGACAAATGCAGAGCAATTTGCACGATGTGTAGGCATTATTGAACGAGTGTTGATAGAAATGACTTACACTTTTTTGGAATTTGCATTTAATTTGATTCACACTGTACCAATGCCTTACGCTTAGTTCTTGTCTTCTTGTTGTCTTAAGTTGTGCAGTGTTTAGTTAGACTAACCATTGTAGTAATAGGTGAGTGACATTTACATCGAAAATAAATCTTTCAAGCCAGCCGTTCCGACTGCAATGACTTGTTCGTTTTATGTCTGCTGAGCGGTCACCCACAAGCTGCATCTATGTTTGTCTTGGCCAAATAAACTTTAAGGGTACTTGGGAGTCTCTACTAACCCCCAAATTACTTGGAGGTGCTTTAAAGAATTTAAGGAATGGAGTTAAAACTATTACGTCTTTTCTTATATATCCCTGTATTCAAGAAAAACAAAAAATGTGAAAATCGTTGCAGTAACTCGATTTTTTGAACTCAAAAGTATGTTGTTGCAAAAATGCTGCGCAACTTTTATTTACCGTGCATGTTTTTTATAATGCCGAGGCTTTAAGATAATATCGATTGAGAAAAGATAATTTATTAATTCACTACCTTACCTTAAAAAAAAGTTTTATTTCGTTTTTCTTTCATTAAGTGTCTTGACTAAGTTTACCGTAAAAACTAAACACATAACCCATAAGCCTTGCTCCCCTGTATTTATCAATCGAGACCAAGTGCCGCTGTGTAAGGATTACGCCCGCAGCGTGGACGCCCTACCGTTTGCCTTTCTTGTTTGTTTTTGTCCGACTGAGGCAAAAAGAAGAGTAATGATTAGCTGTGTGTGTGTACTTGGTGTGGGCTTACGATAGGTAATTATTTAGATGCTGGTTTTTACGTCTAGTTGGAAAGTTTGAATAATTTTTCCGGTATTTTCTTTGAATAAAAAAAAATTGTTGTAACTTGTAGGTGATTTTGATAGCAAGAGACAATTGTGTATACGTAAAAAACAAACAAGAAGTCTTTGTGTCTGTCTGTATTCCTCGGTTCTTCAGCCAACAATCTAGGCAGCTAATCAATTTTTGGTGTCAGTTAAATAATCATCCTCTAGAGAAGAACAAAAGTGGGCTTTGAAGATTCAGAAAATTTAAACCTTTAATCATAATTACTTGCAATACTCAAACATCTATCTCGTGACAACAAATAAGTAACACAGTTAAACTCCTTGCATTCCCAGAGCATAACGGATAGCTCGCTATAAATCAAGTTACTTTGAACAATCAGACGCAGACTACACGAGAGTCTTAAGCAGTCTCGTCGACAGACTATTGCCTCTCAGTTCAGTGAGAGCCAATGATTGTTTCAATTTCCTGTTCAATTGTTCTCCTTAAATAATCTAGATACGAGATCTACTAGTAAACCAGTTCATGTGGGCCACGGTGTAAATATGAGAATGCGCTGTCTGTTTTAATGCTTTGTTTTTTAAGTCGATTGTTCTTTTGTATAATGGTTATTATTCGTTACGTCTTAATTGTGGTAGGTACCCCACACACTAGTTCATGTACCACTACTTGCTATGCGAATATTATAACATTATCAATATAGATGACGTGGATCATAAATTACTCAAGGCTTCTTCTACCAAATGAAAAACGATCACGTAAATCAGTGTATATACATTAAAAAAAATGGACGCCATTTCCTCCTCCTTAATTTGAAGTCGGTTAAAAACACAAAGTAATTCACTCATTCATTGAAATCTATTTATTAGTTCAGGCTGTACGAGTTAGTGAGAGTAGATTTGGGTCAAATAGTACTGTGCAGGTACATAAACTTCTAAATTATACAACAAAGGCCAAAGGTTTAGAAGCGGGGTAGCAGGCGAGAGTCTGTACGTGTGTTTGAACCCTAGCTGTTGCACCGTGACCTAATCCTACTTCTGTCACAAGCATAATATACAGTTAAGTTAGAGGGATAAACAAGAAAATTGGTAATTATTATGCGCCTATCAAATTATTTACAATCTCAACAAATTCATTCACTAAATATCAAGTACCATCCCACAACGCCCCAATCAGTACAAGAAACAGCAAATATTACCACTGGCGTACATAAAGCGTATTATTCTTGCACAAAGAAGGCTCGCAATTCCCCACCACTCGCCGCGTCAGAACCACTGTCACTCCATTCTTAGAGATAATTTACTTCCTAATAGCTATTGTGCTGGCCAATTATTTTGTTTTGTGGTGAATCTGTGAGGTTTTTAGTTGATATCTAGGTTATTACTTAGAGGTACGTATAATAAGTAGACAACATCGTGTATCTGGAAGTCAGTTTTAGTGAACAACACGGTACTTAAAATGAGAGTCCAATCAAGACAATGAATAAAAAAATCCTGACGCTTAGGAACATCTATAGGAAAGTTTCTACTGAAAATAATAAGAGACATTCGTGCCAAATGTGTAAAGACAAAGCTTGATTTCTTGTTAGAATTAAGTTTGTAGCAACTGTGTAGAGGACCCGTAGGAATTCGTAGCTACATCGTAGCAACATCGTAGCGAGTCTACACTTCAGGCCCAGTATTTAACAAATAATTGTAAGGTAAACAAAGTCCAATATTATACACAGTCGCCAAAATTCTACGGCCCAAAAAAAGGAGTTTTTTTCTCAAATGACGTACACAAAATGCGTCGTATTTTCGTGGGAGTGGCAGAGATGTCAGTGGGTCTTGACTAATGTATGCTGCCTCCCTACCTAGCGGAGATACCGTGAATATACGGCCGAGGTTAGGCTTAATGTAGATGTGTGGCGAATTTGCGGAGCCTGGTAGGTATAGCGGTCGTGGTGTGTGGTATATGTAGCTGTGTGGTGTGTGTACATGGACCAATGTATACGATTGTTTAGTACCGAGGAAGATCTAGTACCTAAAATAGCACTTATGATGATACGTGGGTTTGATAGACTTAGATTTAGGTCATTAGATATTTTTAATTTGGTGAATTTACGTTGTACAAACTGGATTCGTTTTTCATGTTTAGTAATGGCTGCGCAATGCGCATTGCGTAATTCCCGATGGGCATTTGATACATGACTATCGTCAATAGTCCTGCCAACGAATAGTTGTTATTACTATAAATCTGAGTTTTTTTGGCATTTTTATGTAAAACTAAAATTGGCAACGAAATAGTTGCGTAAGTACCTAAAATTTTCTTTATCATTTTCTACTATCTTCGGGTCCAGGAAAAGCAGCAGGAAGCTTAAGTTTTGCAAGGTATTATTCCAATTTAGCAGCCTTTAAAGATTTCAGCCCAATTCAAAAGAAAATCCTAAAACCACAGAAAAAAGCCTACCAACAATAAAATCTTATCACCACGCTTCTTCCTATTCCGGACTTTCCGGATTTCTCCGGATCCCCTGTAAATCTCGTAAAATTAGCTGACCGATGGCGGAATTCCTGCGATCTCGATAGTGGTCGATAATGGCGTCTTGTAGCAATAAACAGGGGCTGATAAGTGGAGGTTGGAAGAAGTGCGAGCTTAATGCCGCGCCGTGATAGTGTGTGACTGAGGGCGAGTGGCCGGGAAGTGTTAGCGCTGTGGGTGAAGAGGAGTTGGTAACCTATTGTCGCTTTAGAAGTGAATAGAATTTTATATAAAAAATAAGGCTTTTTTTGATAGAATTTATACGGGGTAATAGCTGCAGATCCTTTACTTGAATTTCTTCCTAATCAAATTTAATTTTTCCCTATTGATAAAATTTTGATTTGATTCAGTTTACTCAGATTTCAATCTAGTGTAGGTATAGTGTGACATTCAACAACAGAATCTCAATATCCTCATGGAAATTTATTCGTTATAATAATATGGTGAGTGATCAATACTGTTGCAAGAAAACAAAGATACTCAGTTGAAGTCTTACGCACCCTCAAACTAGTCTTTTCCGCTTCCAAACCCAATAAGCCTTATATATTTACCAGCTCTATAATCTTCCCATTGTCTGAGTGCCGGTGAGCCGCCGGAACTTTAAGACCCTTTCCTTGAGACGGACAAGTTCAATAAATTGGAGGGCGATTGCGATGCAGCCGTTAAATTGCTATATATCGTGAACAGGGTGCATAACATATATATATATGTGGTATATTTGTATATTGTTCTGTCGAAACGGGTTATGAACAGTTTTATTTAGTGCAGTCTTGGAAGAAGTTGTGCTTGATATGATGGTTGATGATAATAAAATTGGATTGTCCAGTTCCATTAAAAGAAACAGAATGGTTATCTTATCGAATCATCATAACATTGAATGTTTAAAGGTAAAGCCGTCACCTGTGTACTTGAGGATCTTATGATTGCGTCACTGAATGCACTGAAGGTTGTGAAAATTCAAATTCCTACATTAATATCTAGGAATTTGAATTTTCACAACCTTATTTGGCACCGATACCAATAATTATTTATCATTATTAACAACCTTACTCTCGGCAGAGCAAGACCTTTACCCTTTAACAACACTCTACGCTTACCCTACCTATTGGGTGTCCTCTTTCATCTTCTCAACTAACTAATTATGTTGTTGACCCACAACTCTATGTTACAGTAAGATCAAGGTGTGCTTTAATTTTATCTTTTGATCATCTGTATCTACAACTTTTACTAAATGTTAGGTACTAGGCTTAGCTTTAGTAAAATATCTCACTCTCTCTAACTCAAATGCAACATTTTCATAGAGATTCAAGATACTCTGTAGAGTTTGACACTAGTATCTTGTGAATACGGCGGTTTTTTTTTAATTTTTTTTATTTGAGATAGGTTTGCTCTTGACTCTAGTCTAGGTCAGAGATGACAGAGACAAAGTCGACGATGGAGCGAGCTTACCCAGAAGAAGCCTGTTAACTCTCACTTTGAAGAGATCGGGGTTGTATGCGTTCGGAAACACAGACGCAAGCAGAGAGTTCCACTCCTTTGCTGTGCGCATCACAAAAGACATTTGGAAACGCTTAGTGCGAATTGGTGGGATAGCAACTAGGTAAGGATGGTAACCTGCAGTGCGTCTAGATGTCCGCTGATAGAAGGGGGCCGGCGGAATGAGGTCGTGGAGTTCTTGAGCACACTCCCCGAAGTATAGTAGTAGGTTTACCACGGCACACGTACCTATGTTCCATAGCTTTTCCTTTTCTTTTTTCTATCTTCTTTTTATAGCATTGTTATATAAATGTGGACGCTTGTAATTAGCAATTGTCAGTTGTCAGTATCTCGTTACCATTTGCGTGTATTAGTCTGTAAGCTTTCTTAAAATTGTAAAAATAATAAAATGAAATAATACTGAACTAAACTCACGCTATGCAACTCTCAGCGCAGTAACAAAGTGTAAAGGAAGGCTGTTATCTGCGCACCTTCAACAGTGCCACAGACTAGAATAGGTACAGAAGGTCGGCTTCATACAACTTGCGAAAACCAACGATCCCGTATTATAATAGACCCCGTCTATAATGTGTACACAATTTGGTTTCGAAGGAGTAAAATAAGTTCAGTTTGCGCTACAACTTCAAACATTTTTATGACTTTTTCAATAGTACTAGTCATTCTTAAATCAAATTAATTTACACTTGCGTAAAGATGAAATTCGTTTAAGTGGAATAGTGGTGGTGGTGTTAGTTTAGGTATCTGGGCCACGGGGTCACTGAAGACCTTAAAGATGACATGCTGGCCCGCAGGTCTGCACGATGTACGAGGGCAGTTAAAGTAACGCTTTTCAAAGCTTACTGTCACCTTCTACACGTACAGCCTGTGGGCCAACTTCACTCAGATAATAACATTGATGGTTTTGCCGCCATCTTTAGAAAAAGATGTGCATCCCTGATGTCGCGTGTTTGCGGCAGCGCCAACAGTATTCTCAGTGTGTCCACAGATCGGTGGGATTCCCCGATGTGTCGGAGGTGGCTGCAGCTCCACGCTGAATTTTAATTGTATATATGTTCTGTGTCTGTACCTACTAACACTAGATGTTAAGTCAAATTGTTACTAACCCTATGGACTTTGTCTGAAAATAAAAATAATCAATTTTATTCTTTAACATCAATTAGCAAGTGCACTCGCGACTGGCATTCGTTCATTCGTCCGAGCTGAACTTCTGTATCTATTTTGTTCTTCAACGCTACAACTCGGTACATTCAGGTGGTTCTCACGCGAATGCTGACACTTTTTTGTACCCTTTGGTACTGAAGCGCTTTGTTGCTGTAGGATATCAAGTGTGAGTATATTTGGACGAGTGGACGACGAGCTGGTAATGTTGTTAAGTGTTCAATATTTCTATAATTTTAATCTAAATTGTAAATTGTACATTTAAATATTATATATGTTAAATGTGCATGGCCCTACCTGACAATACACATTATGAAATCTACATTATTTCTTAACAGTAATTTATTACTCTGCAATCAACATCTAAAATGCCTTTTCATGTCTAATTACCTACAATCAGCAGGAAAGAATGTTGTAAAACTGTTATCAAGTCTAAGATTGCAATTCTGCACAACTAAACTGCACACTAATAAATCTCGTCCTCGTTACTAAATCACTCTCCCCACTTGTAACTCACAACTTATAAGATTGGCAAGAAACAGAGAATATCTTTTACTTGAACAAGAACTTATACACTTCGAGATAATGAAAATATACATCAAAGTTGTATTACTTATGTATACATGCTCTGTTTATCCTTATTGCTATCGTGAAGGTATTTTTTCTATGAATAGACAAGTGAAAAGAAAATAAAAAAATAAAAAGAAAAGACAAAAAAAGCCGAAAAAAAGAAAAGAAGATAAAAGGAAAGTGTATTCGGAAATATTAGTTTCTTCCTAACAAGTAGTATATGGGGCATCGAATGACCTCGGTATCCTCATTAATGTACTACATAAAGAAGTGTCAGATTTTATTATTTGCATACTTGCCAACGCAAAGCAGCTTTGACAAACATTGTTATCAAGATACAAGATTCATTATTTGTTGAAACATCAGTAGTATACAAAGCACACAAACAGCTTAAGAAAATCGTTCGTGTAGTTCGCTAGCTAATTGAGTTTCAAGGTTAGGACCAGGATCCAGCAACTAGGTTTTTAACCAAAACAATAAATGACTAGACAGTACAGGGAATCTAGTTTCTGAAATTTGTAAGATTTGTAAATAGGACAACTTTGTGAAGCGTACTTAATGAAAAAATATTCTACTAATTCCATAACAGAATCTTTATTTTGCCAAAAGAATAACAACCTTACAACAAATTTTACAATAGTACATAATATGTTCTATGAATCTAACAGGGTTATTGTGCATTCGCCACGGAAAAAAGTATGTGTAAATTCGCCACAGATAAACTTCTTTCGACTTTCATAAAGTAAATTCGTCATATACGTATTAATTTTGATTATTGTAAATTCGTCAAATTGTTTATTTCCGCACTGACAGCAGAAAAATCATACAACAAATAGAATAAAAATGATATTTATTTATTTTTCTTAATCAAAGAAATAAAAGTTAACCTTACGTCTAGGTACCTATAAAGCACAGTTCTACTTGCAACTAAAATATACGCTGGTATTGTCTGCTTTTGTTCGTTTTATGGGCGCTTTGTCAAGCACAGCGTGACACGCCTAATCCTTATTACCATGTATTGCAATTGGCTGATTAGCTTACAACATTACAGTTATAAGAAATTTCTTTCATTTCGAGCGCTAAAAACCAATAACTTTGCTTGCTACCAGTATTTCATGCAAAAATGATGTACCTATAATCAAGGCTTGTGACGAATTTACTTTGTAGACAATTTACAATAACCCATCTAAAATATCAGATACCCAATTCGATGCAATCAATATTACACTATGTTCCAATCACTTCATCCATAACTGTACATATACTACATCACGGTCAGATTCCACAGTAGCAAGGGATTTATAGCGGGGCGCAAGTGTTGAAGTTCCCTTTTATGAGCCCACGAGTCCACGGGTTCGAGTCGATGGCGTTGTAAAGTGCCGCCTTGGTTTACAGGACATTTTGATTTGGGGAAATGTGGACGGGGAGTTATGGCATCGGTTATGGGGGGAAGACATTGGAAACTATACTAGGGTGTTCAGGAGTGTAGCTTCGAATGTTGTAGGTATGTAAACGATAAATTATGATTACTGACACAGATACAGTTATGATACACATATTTTTGAACTCAAATATCGCTTAAATACCCTGGCTCAAAATGTTTATCTAAAGATTTTTATCCAGCATATAATTTATAAGCAAAAAGCCACTTTAGCCAATGACAGCAATTTTGTTTATATTCTGTTTTTATATTTTTTTTTTTTAAATAAACAGTTTACACATTATTTTGCCTTCCCTTCGTTACATTCGTGGCTTGAAAGCGATTCGATAGAAAACTTTTGTGTCTATTTCCTATGCATCTTTATGTATCTAACCATGTCTTCGCTCATTCGAGAAAATCGTGTTGGTTTAGAATATTGACACAACCTCTGCTCGCCCCCTCAACCGAAAAGGCGCGATACTCTCCAAAATGAGAGGTCCCCACAATTCGCACAGATGTACCCGGCCATTCTCCGCGAACCGTAATCTCCTTATAGGAAAGCCATACATACAATTAAACCTAATACTGCTTAAGCCAAGGACAGAGGTTCTAAACACTTTCTATGTCACTATTTACCTTTCTAATGTGATGGAGAAAATACTACTTTTCCCTTTTTCCAAATAATGGGTTAAGTGCGACAAACATATTTTACATAAGTAAACTTAGTTGATGAGGTTTGAGATAACTTTATTCTCATAAGAATCATTCACTTACATGAGAGTATTAAAAACTAAACATAAGTCAATATTATTGGGCGTATTACAAAAACGGTACAGTAATTATTTTGTGGGTAGATAAAAAACCTGTCAATGTTCGCTTGAGTTCCGTTCAGTTGATAACCACTTTCATTATTAAAGTGTTAAAGAAGAAACCTAAGAAATAAAATATGTATAATAGAAAAGAAGGAAAATAAGTCTCACGCCGGCCGCATCTAGTTTAAAAAAAAAATGTTTGACATGTAAAAGTGTTTGTATAAACCTACTTACAGAAATAAAATCATTTATCATTTATTTATCATTTAAGTTTGTTTGCGCCTAATATTTATGACGCATAAAAATAAAAAAGATCGACTGCCCCAGAGCGAGGGTAATGTTTTTAAGTGTTGTGCTTCTGCGCGTGCGTCAATGGCGGAGCCACGGAATGTTGTCATTTTAAATATTATATTTTGTACAATTATTATTTTGGTCTCATATCGATTTATTTATATTTTGTTTATTTAGATTTGATCTAAGTAGCGATGTCGAGCGATGGCCGTTTTGCGCAGATATGACGAATGCATAATTTCCCTACTTTTTCTTTTTGTAATTAATTTTTAATTTTATTCATCATAAGGGTCAGTAGGTCATCTTAGAGGCGGAGTTTATGTATAAATGACAAACTCGGAGATGTACACACATCTCCGAGTTTGTCATTTATACACACACACACGTGTGTGTGATCTTCAACAGTTCTAGATAATAATTCTAAATGAGAATTCCACAAAGATGAGAGCTATCCATATTATGTTGTGAAATATATAATTATTATGTTGTAAATTGGAACAATAAATAAATAAAGATCGTTATTGTTTAAAAAATAACGATACTAAATAAAACGTTTTCGGTGTTTTTAAATGTCTTACACACAGATTTTAAAACAGTGTCCTGATACTGCATAAAAACAGTATATTTTTCACTGTTTTATCATTCTACATATTTGGAAGCGTCAGATAAATTACTACATGTACGTAGCAGTACATGGTTTCGAAATTTTGGAGTACACGAGAGCAATTTTCAGCGTCACATGTTTTTCTGGATTTAAAATGTATGCGCTATTCAGGATATAAAACTACGGATGTAAATAAACTAAATAAAGTTTGAAACATTCTCACAGCTAATGCTCTTGTAATATCTTCACACACTTGCACTGCATAACTTATTAAAAATGGCCAATGACTCGGCGAATGTGGACACTTACAAAGTAAGTTCTTAAATTATAGTATCCAATTGTAACAGTCGTACCGCAAAGCTAAGGAGAATAACGGACATTGATCACCATATCTATGGGTTTTGGTCCGGGTCCCCGCACGATTTTTTCGTTCACCATATATGACGTCAATTATAACATTAAAGAATCATTGGAAAACTCGTGCATAAGATGCACGTTTATTGTATCACGTTCTGCTGCAAATTAATGCATATAACAGGTCCAACAACCTCTGAGCCCCAATGACCTTCACAGCAGGTGTCAATACAATAATAAGACAACTCATTTCCACGCCCACACCATAAACTTTGAGAGCCGCAGTCCGCTATTGTCTCCGACATATCCGAACGGTTGCTAAGAAGGTTTTTCAATAAAATATTAACTTGCCCTCGGAGGGACAGAGAGGGCTCGGGAGGGATTAACCGACGTTTATCCCCGCATTCCGAGTCGAGGCGACGGCTTAACACGGAGACGAGACTTAATTTAAACAATTGTTTGTTTTCACTCTTCAAATACATTGAGATTTTCATGTCGTTCTATTTTGCGGTTACATTTGAGGCGCCGCCATTTTAGGATTATTTTCCTCGTTCAACATATATGTTTGTTGAGTAGCTGACTGTGATGCAATACCCACCCACCCAGTACCCAGTCCTTGAGATGCATGATGTTTATAGGGAATGAAAAAGTGGTTTTTGTTTACTCTGTTTACAATTTTTTTACCACTTAAAAATACTACAAATATCTACCCGTTTTGAGTTATTTTTATTTTCTGTTACTCATATTGCTGTGCCATCTAATTCCCTTTTCAGCACTCTCCGGGTCGCATAATCATTTCAGGTCCTCTCATACCTACAAATAAAACACGTATGTACGTAACGCAACATTCGTAGGTATGGGGTTTCAATTTATTATCAGTTTAAAACCATTGGGAAGCACAGGATATTTACACCCTTCTTGATACCTAATAAACTGTAAACGTATGTAACGCGTTGAGAATGAGCGCCTGTAGCGCCATCTGTCGTGGCCTGGGCCGTGGTTCGAACGTAGTGTGAATGGGTTTGAAAGGGGGATTTTAAAGTTTTGTTTTGGCATGGTTATAACCAGCGCAGCATTAGCTTCGCAGTGTATCTCAGCCCGTAGAGACTACTGCTAAACATTAGCTTCGCAGTGTATCTCAGCCCATAGAGACTACTGCTAAACATTAGCTTCGCAGTGTATCTCAGCCCGTAGAGACTACTGCTAAACATTAGCTTCGCAGTGTATCTCAGCCCATAGAGACTACTGCTAAACATTAGCTTCGCAGTGTATCTCAGCCCATAGAGACTACTGCTAAACATTAGCTTCGCAGTGTATCTCAGCCCGTAGAGACTACTGCTAAACATTAGCTTCGCAGTGTATCTCAGCCCATAGAGACTACTGCTAAACATTAGCTTCGCAGTGTATCTCAGCCCATAGAGACTACTGCTAAACATTAGCTTCGCAGTGTATCTCAGCCCATAGAGACTACTGCTAAACATTAGCTTCGCAGTGTATCTCAGCCCGTAGAGACTACTGCTAAACATTAGCTTCGCAGTGTATCTCAGCCCATAGAGACTACTGCTAAACATTAGCTTCGCAGTGTATCTCAGCCCGTAGAGACTACTGCTAAACATTAGCTTCGCAGTGTATCTCAGCCCATAGAGACTACTGCTAAACATTAGCTTCGCAGTGTATCTCAGCCCATAGAGACTACTGCTAAACATTGGTTTCCAAGTAAGTCTCAAAAGAAGTAGAAGTTCAATATCGCTCCGTTTGCCAGAGGACTGAGCGCAGTTTGTTATCGTTGACTAGTAGTAGGATACCGCTCGTCTTTAGGACAGACGAGCGCAATTTCTGTCAGTGCACGCAGCAACGTTGAATTGAATTGAGTGGCTTATACATGTTCGAAAGATTAAGTGTTTTACATTTTGGATCACCACATAACGCTAAGCACTCCAAATATATTGTATACTAACTTCGAAAAAATATAATGCAAAATGTTAAAATTGTATCATTAAACCTGTCACCACCAAACACCCGCTCATTATGTCCAGTCCACTTCATTCCAAACTAAATCGTTAGCCACAAGCAAACAAAGAAAAATATAAACAAAATCCTAAATCTTTTGAAAGTCAAAAAAATGCTTGCAAACTTCTGTCGCTGACATGTTCAGAGATAGGCGTGCTTACCCCGGAGTGCGGAGTGCGGTGTGAATATACAATGAGACAATAGCGCCCGCACCCTGATAACACCATTGCATTGTTGGACGAAAACATTCCGGATTATTTTTGTTTGTATGTGGCCAGATTAGATGATAGGTTATGTGGGGGTAGGTAAAATTTATTAAAAACTAGCTGTGCCCCGCGACTTCGTTTGCGTGGAAGTCGTAAGATACACAATATACTAAAATAACAGCTACATTTTAATAAAACTCCCTCGTCCCCCGAGCCGCCGCGTTGCATCGTCCGCCCGCGCTATTCCTTCGTTTTCGCTTAGTGTTCTTTTTTACTTTTTTATTTTTGCTCGGCCCCTAAGGGTCGTAGCGTGATGTTAAATAGCCTATAACTATCCTCGAAAATTGGGTTACCAAATACAAAAACAATTTGTCAACTCCGTCTTTTTGTTCACAATTTCATGGGTTTTAATTTTGTTTTGCGCGGAACCCTAATTCTTTTTCTAAAATAAAAGTAGTAGTTACTGCTTATTTGCGATATATATCTGCCAGTGAAAGTTCTGTAAAAATCAGTCCAACTGTTTCAGAGATTTAGCCGGAATAAATAGACCGACAGACAAAATTTTTAAAAATAGCTTTTTTGTTATAAGTACATACCTATATACGTTCTTAGACATTTAGTAAAAAGTTGTTATTTTGAAAATACAAACAGACACTTCAATTTTATTTATTTGTTTAGGTGTGAATTATTGTGGACATGTAATTTCGTCTTTATTTTTACTTAACAGGGTTTTCTCGATTGCCGGTGCTTTTCTGATCTTCGAGACAAGGTTTCATGTGACTGTAAATATGTGGAATCATAAACAAACAATTCAGATGTAAACGTGATTCAAAATTAATTTGAAAATAGTTATATTGTTTTGACTCCCTACCTAAATCATCAATATTATCTATTTGACTACCTATAAATATGTAAAACGAAACCGTCTAACTTTGTCAATCTTTGTAAAATGTTAAAAAAAATATCTGATTTACGGCTTTTATTCAAATAACGATGTCCTTTCAAACATATTGGTTTCGGAATTGAGCATTTAGCTAAACGTTTTTTTATGGCCAATAACTTTCCGATACATTGCAACATCTTTAAAATATTACTTTCAAAATCACTTCCTCGGCTGCTCCTTACCAGGTCTGATGAAGCATAGTTGAATTTATCGCAGCATCATGATACAAAATACCGGGGGACACGACAAAGTAATATGCACCTTAGTTCTTTAATGCTTCGGTTCTTTTTTGCACACTTTTTGGTGTAGTGTGTGAAAGAACCCCTTTCAATTGAGTGTGAAGTAGAATGAATAGGGAACTGATGCAAGTAGTAACTTTGTAGTGAATGATCAATCATGAAGGATAGAATCCGTGATGTCACTCCTTGCAACTAGTTTTGAGTTTCAGATTTTGAAAGTCATTGAAGTTAGGCAGGTTTATGAATAAAATTCTTTTGAGTTATGAGGTATAAATAAGTAATGGGGATCAAAAGGGATCATACTTTGAAAGAGGAAGGGGCAAGCATCTTGTACGTAAGATTTGCATAATTTTATGGTGATATTCCATTGCATCATTCGCCACAGAGGCAACATACAAAAGAGTAGAAGGGAAGATGGAGTTACGGATCATTAAGTAAACTCAGGTAATGGATAGTGGGGAAGATAACGTTGAAGAAATTGCCTACTCACCTGACTAGCAACCTAATAATGACTAACTTCAGGGAAAAGTATCTTGTAGTAAACTCAGATTGACCGATCAACATGAGTATTTTGTACCTACATCATTTTCATTCTAGAATAATAAATTAAAATGAATATGCAATTTAAAATGAAACTCGGTTGAAATTAGTCTAAATTCTCTTTAAACAATCAAAGTAAGTAATATATAAAGTGAAAACTATCAATTAGCGAGTGGAATTGTTGTCTAAATCCAACAACAAACTGTTGGCAATGAAATGCAAATAGACGGACGACGCGCCGGCACTGTGCTTGTCATTTGTTTAGCTAGTTACAAATGGTAGCTGGTTACCTACGGACATGCGTAGGTAGATAAGTACTCTGGTCCTGTAGCTACAATTGATTTCATAGAAGTATGGACGTGGGTGGACATAAGACTGTGAATATCCAGATGATAAGTATGCGTCTATCTTAAATAGCAGGTGGTCTGTGTTGAAAGGAATATGTAGGAATCTGTTTCAAATCAGTTTTGTTTTTGTCAGAAATTACTTAAATTTTGAGTTATGTTCAACTTACTATGTAAACGAGAAAATTTAAACATAAAGTATGTTTTCTTTTTATGGCAGTAAATTTTATAAGCAAGCAGAAAACATTAAAAAAATACTATTGTAACGTTTTCAAAAATGTACAATTTTGAAACAGTTCTCAAGACTCGCAGCCGAATTTTAAATCAATAGCTAATAAAGCTTCGCGGTAAAACCATATTTTAAACTGAAAAATACTATATCCTGTATTTCTGTATGCATTAAACTGCGGCGTAACATATACGGGACTTTGCCATTTTATTTTTCAGTCGTAAACCATTTTACTACCACCTTTATAACCTGCTCAATAATTTCACATGATATATTATTTCAGACGTAGAATTATTTCCCTAACTTAATGTTACTTTAAATTAATGTAATTTGGCGAAAATTCTTAATTATTACATGCGAGAGTTAAGTGAATACTTAGTAGGATTAAGTGATCGTATTTCCTACCTGTTACCTTCCCATTCTGTTTATAACTGAAATTAATTAATGTAACTGGATCTAGACGCTGAAAAAGTACGAAGACGAAGTACGTTTATCGAAATACGTATCAGCTGCTGTCCCACGACTTGCAATTGTTTTTGATGTGAAATATCTAACAGCCAACGTCCAAACGAAGTTTAAATAAAGAATACAATAATAATTTTTTTCTTTAAAAAAAAAAATGAATATTTGGTTTTTGATTATGCCATATTTATTTCCTTTAATAAACCATCACTTTATGCATATTTTCTATACAAAATAGTTTCGATGTTTCACCCTGAGATGATGCCAGGCATTCCGCGGCGGCTCAATTTTTTCTATCGCTCATTCGCTCAATCAAAATTCATCAGTCTATTTCAACCGTTTTTCTTTTGTTAAAAGAAAAACGGTTACTAAAGTAAAGATATTCACTATATGCGGAATTGCACCATTTAATATGGAAAAAATCCATTCAGTTTTTATTAGGATGCCGTACGCGAACCTATCGTACCCATCCCCTTCAACCAGCTACACAGGTGGCTACAGGAGTTTACCCACACACAAGCGGAGAGCTGGTGGATCTCAACACCGAGCTGCGGGCAGTCCAGGGAAGTTTTGCCATCCTTAGATGGCGGGCTAATCAGACGCTTAGTACGCCTGGAAAAGAACGGCCTGCGCCTGGTAACGTGGACCATCACAGGTCGCTGCTCGCTAAACAAACACTTCCCCATATAGGAATTACGGACAATCCTCTGTGCAAGAAGTGCATGGATGCTGAGTAAACCTTTGCGCATGACGTGTTGACAGAGACCCTCGGGGCACCCAGATCTTTTGCAGATGTTCTTAACAGACCAGGAGACGTAATCAACTTCTGGAGGGAGGTGAGCTGGTTGCAATAACCACCGACGGCCGCTATGACCCACGCACAATGGTCCACCTGTAGGACTACGTGTGGAAACCAAACCCTCTAACATTAAACATAGGGTGCCGTGTCCAAATGGCGACAACGGGGCTTATCGTTAATCCTATGCCGTCTGTCTGTCTGTCACAGGACTATACTTTGTCAAAAAGGTAGACTAAGTATAATAGTTTTCGTGGTACGGGAATCTCAGTGCGCCAGTCCGACTAGTATTTTGGCTGTTTTTTTTTTTTTTTTTTTTGTTAAAAATGAGCTAGAAAATATTTTAAAGAGTTAGCCGAATACCCATGTAGTTTTCCCCAGACTATAATATTTCTTTGATCCACGAATTCTCGAACATTAGTCTTGAAATAGTGCTGGAACTAAAGTTTATCCAGTAAAAAGCGATAAAGAGGCGCGAGCGTGTTGGGGCGCGGTAAAATAGTGGATTTTATTGCCGGCTTGCTCGCTGACGGCTATTTGTCTATTGCATCGGTTCTCGCAGCCTGCGGGGTAAGGGACAAGCGCAAGAACTGACGGGAACTGAGACAGGGTACGCACCAGTAAAATGTAGGTAGTGAAAGCTTGACCGCTGATGTGTTGGTGTTTGTCTATTGCTGAGGTTCTAGCAGCGGGGTAAGGGACGAGCGCGAGAACTGACGAGAAAATGAATATTCCTAATGAGTTTTGTTGTCTTGCTTGCCGATGAGTATTTCTGTGTAGAAGAGGTTTTCACATAATCCATGCTGTGTTAAGAGACAATTGCGAGAAGTACGAAGAATACGTAGCAATAGTCTAGGGATCACCAACATTGTCATGTGACTATTTTTGTTAAGCATGAACAATTTAAGTAGAAAATGATGTCTCGTTGATATGTCAAGTATAACATACGTGTACAAATTGCAATAACGAAGTGCAATTTAATTAAGATGGATATAACATTACACAACTCGCTTATAACTTAGCCCACAATATTCTGTCCAGAGCTAAATGTACCCTGAATATTTACAGGGCTTGAACGTGAAAATGTTCGTATTTTTCGAAATCAGAGAGCACATACGATGACTGCATTTTGATAGATCTAAAAATATTTAGTTTGATCACTGAATGCCCTTTCAGTTAACTACTTGTGCGATATTTCGAGTGCGGGTCGTTTTGTCGCTTATTTAAATTTTCAGCGGTTTTATTTTAATTGGCACTAGTATTTTAGAAGTATTTAGAACATATTGACTGACTACCTCTCCTACTGAGGAAATGTGGATGTACAGTCGCGAGCATAAAAACCTTACGCGACGAATTTTGACTGCGCGATGATTGTTGAAAACCCACTGTTTTCAACTCTCTGTATTGAGTCGAGCATTGAAAATCCAACAGAGTGCATCCCAGCGCGTCAAGAAAGCGCGCTGTTGGATTTATAACTCTCGCCGCTAAGTAGTGAGTTGAAAATCCATTTCGCGATAAGAAATCGCCCGTGTGTACGAGAGCTTACTCAAAATACAAAAGCTTTTTTCTCATGAAATAAAAATTACGACTTTGGGAATTGACTTATTTCAGAATAGTAATATAGTTTCGATACAGATGATGATATCTATCAATACTTTAGGAGAAAATCGGTTTCGAATCTTACGTAAGTTTGTCTAAGGTATTGGTGCGCGTGACTCTCATATTTGTTTATCGACCAGACAAGAAAACTTGCCTACAAAAAGGATTTTTGTTACAAAACTTCACCTATCCTAAACCACTATAAAAAAAGATATAAAACAGTCTACAATATTTTCATATTGAACTCTCGAACAACGTGTATATTATAATTAATCATTTATTTTGTTTGTTTCAGTGGAAATCGCGGTGGGGTGTGGTGACGAAGCTGTCTCCTGCAGCAGGTAAGTGCGATTGAGCTTTTTCTTCTTATAGAAAATATGATGTATGTACGTACTAATTGTTTTAAATCACTCGGGGCCAGTGGGTGGCCACGCCAATAGCGGCGTCAGTGGGAGTTTAGTTTAGGTCCTTCGAAGTTCAGGTGTGTGGACACTTTGGACACTTCAACATAATTGGGAGTGAGGAGCACCGCATTCGCTCTGGCTTTTGAGCTTATTCATAACACTAATGATTCTCCTTATTCATGCTGAGAATTCCGTAGCTACCAGATTCTGGAGTAATACTTATTCCACTTATGTTTTCTTTATCAAGTTGAATGTGACACAAACTTAATAAAAACCTTTTAGACCAAACAAGCTAACTCACTATTTAGATGTTGGTGTAATGCGAAGATTTCTAAATATATCTCTTCTAGAGTACAAATAAACACGAATATTCTGTTACACGTATCTTATTTAGTGTGTCCTTGGAATTGTCTAGAGATATTATATTTTCTTTCTGTATTATATTTTTTTCTGAGGTTTGTCCGGAATGTATCAAAGAGTTTCTATTGCAAGAACCTAATCCGCTTTGGTTTTGATGGAACTCTGGATATATAATATTAGACTGGTATTATCTCCGTGTATAGAATACCAGGGCCTAGACAAATGGCATTCGATTAGCAATGACGCTAGTAGAAAAGCCAAAAAATGTATGAGATTGACATAATCTATCGAATAATAATGCAATATATTAGCAGGCAATATATTCATGAACTTCGTTTAGAAATAAATACAACAATAAATAATAAAACATCTTTTTTTCTTATCTGACATTTTCATCAATCATGAAACTTAATTACCATGGAAACCACATCAATTGACACATTTCTTAAAGGTCTAAACAAAAAGTATTGCTTTATTTAATTAAACACAAACCCCCTTATTCATAGACGTTGCTTAAAGTGATGTTTAAACGTCAAAAAATGTATGGTTAACCAGACGTTAATCATTACTTATCTTTAAGCGACTTTTATGAATAAGGGGGGTAAGCTTAATAAAAGATCATCATGGTAATTTTGTTTACAAAAACCTCAAAGTGGTCGTTTCACTTTTACTAATATTTACATCTTCAAATACTGACGTAGAAAGGTTATTCAGTGTTCTCAAAAATGTATAAACAGACAAAAAAAATTAGACTTAACAACGAAATTCATAACGGCTTGCTTCATAAAATATAAAAGCAAACAATACTTGCCCAATATTGGAGCCCAACAGTGCCGAGTTAAATGCAGCGGAAAAGGGTAGGAGTTATGCTTCGGCTTCTGATCTTGTAAAATTAATGTTTTGTAGGTATTTTTTTATGTTATTAAATATGTGGAATGATAAATGTGTTATTATTTATTATAACCACACTCCCTAAACGAAGGAATTTTGAAGATTTTTTAGGGTAGTTTCTAGAGACCCTTTTAATGCAGTCGAAGGCCGTAATTCCTGGCAAAGCTGTACCTACCTGCTTTGCTGAGCCTGAAATGTTCCATAAATAATGCTTCTGGCTTTTCGTCGAGGCTTTTCAATTGCTGCCGGGATCTTCTTTGGCGTCTAAGCCAAACACTTTTATTGCGTACTGCCACAGTAAACGCAGCGTGTGCATTTTATTTCAAAACAAACAAACAACACAACTGAAACAACTACAGATGACGGCTTGTAGTCGCTATTTTGTTTCGTTTTCCACAGGGTCTTGCCTTTCGCTAATGTTTCGAAAACTTGCGATAACGCTTGTCATCTCTATGGCAGTTATCGTTTGACGCTGCCGATTCGTCCTATGGTCACGTGACATTGGCATTTTTTTGGCTTTTCTACTAGCGTCAAATGAAGTGAATGAGTAAAGTGAGTGAGAGTGAATGATGATGCGTCGTCGAATGTTATTGTTGCAGTGCTAGCGATTATAGACATAGAATCGCTCTGGAGCGAATGCCATTTGCCTAAGCCCTATTTTGCCAATAGGCATTTTGATTCGTTATTGTCAAGTATTCTTCTTGTCCTATCAAATTCTAAACAACGCTGATTGACAACGCACATGCGATGATTCTGGTACTGCTGACGTCCATATCTGGTACTGCTGACGTCCATATCTGGTACTGCTGACGTCCATATCTGGTACTGCTGACGTCCATATCTGGTACTGCTGACGTCCATATCTGGTACTGCTGACGTCCATATCTGGTACTGCTGACGTCCATATCTGGTACTGCTGACGTCCATATCTGGTACTGCTGACGTCCATATAGGTAGATAGCGGTGGCAACTTACCATTTGGTGGATCGGCTACATAATGTACATTCAATAACATAAAACATAATTGTGTAAGTACCTACTGCAGGATAGATTCTGGCATAACAATATAGGCTTTGAAAAATACTTTACTATCGAAAAGTTTTGAATCTTAACCTGTTTTTCTTTTAAGTTAGTCGAGCAGTTATTGCAGGAGGAAAAGCGCTTTACGGCGAGGTATTCCCACGTTCCGCCCATAACAAAAGAACTACAAACCGTTCCATTCACTTTTAAAGAAATTAACGTCAAAAAAATAACTAATTACCCAAGAACAGTGCTTGCTTGTCCCCTCAACTAAGATATTAATCTCTGGCCTCTGACCGGCGCGACTGTTACGAAACCCTAAAATTCCTGCTTAATTTAAGTTCCGTATTTAAGTAACATTAAGACTTCGTGTTAAGCAGACGGCTGAGATTGAGGGTAGATAAAGAGTTTTGTTGCAAGTTATGAGATGAAGGCTTTTGGGGAAATATTAACAGAATATAACATCACGCCTATTTTCCCTAAAAGGCTAGGCAAGAGAGTTTTGTACCACATTTCAGCAAAAATGTTTAAGTTCTATGTAATTATGGCCTAATCCGAGCACAAAGCCAGAGTATTGGCTGTTGTGACCTTTATGTTTTTTTAAATTATTATTAAATGACGTTTCTTCTTTTCTTTTTGACATTAAATTAGTTGTGTCAGCCACTTGGTGATTCAATCAGCTAGAAATACAACCACTAAATTGACATTGGCTGCTTACTGAGAAATTCCTGAAGAACAAACCCAATATCCCTTTACCCGACAGAGGTATCGATGATGAACTCAGGCATGCTGTAAAAAAAACCGGCCAAGTGCGTGTCGGATCACGCACAATGAAGTGTTCCCAAAAATAAACTTAGCGTTGTAGTTAAGAAACATGTTCTTCCATACATCAATGTACGTCACGGCCATTTCTCCAACTGCAAATGTAAGTTTGTACCTAATCACAAAAAAAAAAAAATTATGTGATAAAACTACAAATTAACGGTTTTCGAACTTTTTCGTTTACTTGTGCTATGAGACCTTACTTCTTTCTAAATTTAATTAATCTAGATCAACGGGAAGCACCCTATAGGTTTTGATTTATTTGCGAGTATCAAAATATGTCGCATAAATGGCCGTATTTTTGTCATGCGTTGACTTAGAAGCTTGATTTTTTTAGAGCTCCAAGGAACCGTATACGTATTTGATAATAATTTCAACTTGATACCTCTACGCGTTACTGAGAAAAAGGCTCTTGACAGACAGACAGATAGACGGACAGACAGACAGGCGGATAATGAAGTGATCCTTTAAGGGTTCCGTTTTTTTCTTTTCGAGGTACGGAACCCTAAAAAAAAACTATATGTTAAAATTAATTTTAAAACCTGTTGCCAAAATGCCTGTAGCTAAAAGCCTGAATATCTGACAGATGAGACGGTCTGTCAGAAAGATATAAGTATTGCCATGTGTTAAATTGATGTGTTAAATTGATCAAAGTCAAAGACAAATAATTTATTTCAAACACTTCAAAAAATCACTGCTTAGATTTATTGAGTCCATTCAAGTGTCTAAGCTGGCAGTTTCAATATCCGTTGACTGAATATCAGCTAAGCCTTAATTGATAATTATAGGAGCCTAATGCTTGCCTCGACTCGATGTGTGGCACCTAATAGGTATTAGGTACCTAAGGACTATTCAAATCTCTGTTTCCAATTGATTTTATTTCCACCAAACAAACATCAACTTTATACTAGTGTAAATTAAATGGATTGTAGACTGACAAGTACTATTGAAAAAGTCATAAAAAATTTGAAGCTGTAGCGCAAACTGAACTTTACGTGAAAGCATTAAAGTTATTTTTCAAAAAAAAACTCGTATGTATTGTTTACATTTTGGAAACTAAATTGCGAACGCAGATTATAGTTTAGGTACATAAAACAGAAGAGCTATTAATCATTGAGCCTTTTGTTTCTATAAATCAATTTAGTCAAACTATCACAATCCAATGCCAGCCTATCTGACTTCCGCCACAATTGTGTGCCATAAACTGCCTGGTTTACGGTGGTGGTCTAGTGGACGCAAGAGCAACTGCTGAACGTGTGGTTTTGCGTTCGAACCCCGGTTCTGATAAAGTGTTATTGGGTTTTTCCACTAGGAATTTCTCAATAGCAACCCGAAGTTTGCACCATTTCGGTAATGTGCTCGCTTCCTCCTCCTACCTTGCTTTTACATAAAACTTGATCATAACTGGCCAATTATCTGGTTTTTAGGGTTCCGTATTCAACAAGGAACCCTTATAGCCTCGCCATGTCCGTCCGTCTGTCCGTCCGCAGCTTAGCTCAGAGACTCTTAGTATTAGAAAGCTATAATTTGGCATGGATATACATGTTAATCACGCCGATAAAGTAGAAATGAAATCATGAAAAAAAATTTTTTTTAGGGTACTTTCTGAACACGTAAAGTAGGGATGTTTTTTTTATTTTATCGTCAACCCCATGGTGTGGGGTGTTGTTGGATAGATGCTTTAAAAATATTGCGGTTTTGTGAAAACAATTTTTCAGTGAAGGGATCCGTTTCTGAAATATTAAGCTTTAAAGTGCTAAGTTTTGTTAGTCAAGTATCGTCGTCGTCCCCCCCCCCCCCCCTCCCCCACCAGCTAAACGGTTAGTTTTGGATAAGTGAAAAAAAATTACGGTAGTAGTATATACAACGAAATTAAAAGGAAAACTATCACAGCTAAGTAGGCTTTACAAGTTAACGAGTCTATGTCCGTCACATATGACGGAACTTGGTTTCCGCACTTAATCCTACATGTGGACCATTGTACGTGGGGCCAAGTTAACGAGTAATAGTCACCCAACTTACATTTGCAGTTGGAAGGTATGAGAGAACATGTTTTTCAAATAACATAACATAACATCACGCCTTGTTTCCCCGAAGGGTTAGGCAGAGGTGTACCTATAGTAACATCTACATTTCGCCAGTTATGTTTAGGTCCCATGAAATAGGGGGCGAGCCTATTGCCATCAACCGGGCACAAACCCAGACTCCGGGCTACTACTGAGAAATTACAGATAGAAAAACCCAATAACACTTTGCCCGACCTGGGAATCGAACCCAGGACCTCATGCTCAGCAGTAGCACTAGCGACCACTAGACCAACGAGGCAGTCATGTTTTTCAACTACAATGTTAAGTTTGTTCTTGGGATAAACTCATCCCAACTACGGGACCCTTCATTGTGCGTGGGATTTTTTTATTATTCACCTCTGCCCGCACATACTAACAAAGCAAGACTGTTGACATACAAATCGCCAGAAGCTTACTCCTTAAGCTTACCGTCCTGCCCTTACCGGTAAATACAAATTTTTCATGAAATATTCCAGTTTCCAGGCAAACATTCAGGAAGGGTGAAACATTCGTGCTAATTGTCATTTGTTAGGCAGGTAATAGATTAGATCAGTTAAACACAGCTTTGTTTTATGTGTTAACTAACCATTGTGGTGGTTGCTGACGAGATCTGTGCAGTTATGGGATTTGATGTTTTATAACTTCGCGTTTACACACCCTTAACAAGCTACCTAGGTACTTGTTTCAAAAACATGTTAAATAGGTACTGATGTCTGAAATACAGATATTTTCTAGCTGCATAGTTTAGACACAAATGTTCAAGAGCTGTTCATAAAAACATGTGTCATAAAAAGTGTATTACTATACTAATTAAATTGTTGAATATTTTCGAACAAATAAAGGATACTTATACATTATTGTACTTAGATATTGACGTCGTTTCAGACAAGTAATTGTCTTAACATTTTTTTTAAATTTTTGACAAGGTTTCTACAAGTTTTGTGTACACACAGATACATATCAAGTTATACAATTCCAGTATAATCTAATCTCGCATTGTATAGGATTTCCGTACAATGAGAGGTCAGCTTATACTGGAAATGTTTAGCTTGATATGTAGCCATGTGTACAAGTAGGCTTTACAACTTGTTTTAGGTGTAAACGATAAACGAAAACAGTAGACACTACATATAGAATACCTTGTGCCTTGGCGTTAACACGGTGAAAAGTAGGGTTAAATATGTTACTCGTACCATTTTCGCTTAGGGACAATAAACAACAAGGGATGACAATGGAATTTAATAGACATCTGCTGTCTTCTCTAGTCGCTAACACCTCGCGCTTGCCCATCATACATTACTGAGTCACCAGGATACCTACCTAAGCCTATACCAAAATCCTCCCTATTTATGTCCCGCACTCATTTTTTAATAGGTTAGTACAGGAGTATACTTACCTATTCAAAAATTAGTACAGTCACACAAAATAAGTGCATAAGTAACCTCTAGGCTATACATAAGTATCCTAGATATTATGACGGATCACCAGTGAATCCTAAAAGTTAACCTCACTGCTGCATCCACGATGCCAACAATGTTTTGAAACAAACACCATTATAACGATTACTGACAGTTCGATAATAAGTTTCAACGGAGTAGCGTACTGATGCTAGACAGTCAAACAATAATAATAATAACAACCTGAATGTTGTTATTAAGTTCTGATCACACGTTTGCAAAACTCTATAAAATCCAGTCATGAACTCTGATAGAACACCAACACAATAAAACCCCCACAACAAAGCGACTGCATCTATTTTAATCCAAGACGCTCCTTCGACTGTACGCACATAAATAACGGAAACAAATTAAAAAGTCTGAGCGGCTGATACTGCTCGCCACATTACGGCGGTCGGCAGGGGTGTCACTGCATTGGAAGTCTCATTACGAGTGATACATTGGTATGTACATATGAAGGTTTAATCTTGGGGTTTGAATAGAGCTTTTTAATTTACCTATTTGTGAAATTTGGCAGTAACTGTTGGCTCTAATTCTAACCCTTCGTCGGTCATTAGAAGGCACGTATTATGCACGTCAAAATTACAAGAAAATTTAATTGATTCTGGGCGCCCCTTTCAAAAGGTAGTTTCGTATGGAGAAGGAGGATGACAAATAAGCAAGAAGCCTCATGACTAGTCTTTTAAAATGTTTTGCAATATTTACTATACATTAATTATATATATGTGAAGACGATGCACCTAAAGTAAAATGACTATACTCAATAGGTATTACGTTCTGGCTTCTTATCTACTCTCCAAATTATTGAATAGGTTATCCTGGACAAGTGTCAAAATAACTAAACAATGAATGTTACTCATTATTAGTGTTAATACATTACATTTCATGTAGTTTGCTTTTTGACTTCGTGTAATGACGTTCAAAAAAATTTCTGCGTCATGATAACGTCTTGTGATAAGTCTATTAAAATATCCTATTTAATTATTTTAGTAATATTTTAATTATGACACGAAAGGACACTAATGAGTTAGCGATATCTTTGTAATTCGAACGCGACGAAGTTATTAGATAATTCTCTGGTAGATCCGTTTATTAATATTTAAGCCGGTCTAAAAATAACTGGCTAGCTTAATGAAATTTCATAAGATAGATAATCAAGCTGTTAACAAAACCTTAATTCCCACATAATTATGAAAGCCTCGCCCACTAAATTCTCAACTAACTTAGAATATTCATAGAATATTAGACTGCTAAATATCAAATTTATAAACCCTATTTCCGAAGTTCGGTTGCTTACCGAAGTTCGGTTGCTTACCGAAGTTCGGTTGCTTACCGAAGTTCGGTTGCTTACCGAAGTTTCGAGTTTCGCCAATAATGATGCGACGGTAAAAGAAAACTTTCAGACTTATATTACTTACGCTGCGTCGCCTTTGATGACGTCATAAATAACATTCCCCCTCCCTTCGTATTCTTACTATCGGCCCTCGCAGACTTTAGAGGTAGTTTGCGTTCCGGCTATGCTTGGGATGTTCTTTTTAGGTCTTACTTTTTATTCTAAGGGAATGAAAAGAAACGACCTAAGGGCTACCAGTTTCAATTATAGGACTGATACGACATGATTTCTTACTATATTCAGTACAAAGCGTCAATGTTGGTTACATACTTTCTTATTTTTGTGAACGCTGGTTAACCTGTTAGCGCTGTGTAAGTCCAAGACTAATTGTTACCTATACTTAAGATATACTGAACTTAAAAGCTGTTAGTAAACCTTAATTAATAAATAAGTAAACATGCTCGTTAGCAGATTCGTAATCTCTTTGTGTTAGGAACCGCTTTGTCAGTCAGGTGTCAAAATACAATATCGTTTCATGTAATTTTTTTTTGTGAAACTACGTTAGTCCACGTCAAGAATAATAATAATAATAGCTAACTGCACTGCCTTGATTCTTTTCAAAGGGTCATTTGAATTTCATAACCATCGAAAAGCTGAAATTATAATCAAATTAATTCAATTCAAAATATATTACTAACAAACAGAAGCACATACCTACACCCGCCCTTCTTATTGGAGGCTCCGGGCGAACCCCTGCAAGGTCTTAAGGAATTCAAATTACGGATTTTATGAGCGCGAAATCTGTTTAATGTCCGTTCCTACACAGGGGGGTAGGGGGTGAATTGAGACTACAAACTATTCTAATAATATGAATATTTTTATTTCGAGGGATCAAGTGGTATTGAGTTTTTATTTAGGAGTAAGTTTTAATAAAAAGAAGGTCGTAATAATTTATGATATTGATGTTATATAAAATTTTTTATGAAAGAGTCAATTTAGATACCTACTTCGTAAAATATGAGCGCTTAAAATTGAAATCTTTGATACGTTTCCACTGATTTGTTCTTTATAAGTCAGTCGCTCCCATCGCTGGCAAACCTTTACTTTGGCTATAGACTATGTTAGGTTAGGAGTCCACCAGTTTAGTTTGGCTATAGACTATGTTAGGTTAGGAGTCCACCAGTTTAGTTAGGCTATAGACTATGTTAGGTTAGGAGTCCACCAGTTTAGTTTGGCTATAGACTATGTTAGGTTAGGAGTCCACCTGTTTACTTTGGCTATAGACTATGTTAGGTTAGGAGTCCACCAGTTTACTTTGGCTATAGACTATGTTAGGTTAGGAGTCCACCAGTTTAGTTTGGCTATAGACTATGTTAGGTTAGGAGTCCACCAGTTTACTTTGGCTATAGACTATGTTAGGTTAGGAGTCCACCAGTTTACTTTGGCTATAGACTATGTTAGGTTAGGAGTCCACCAGTTTAGTTTGGCTATAGACTATGTTAGGTTAGGAGTCCACCAGTTTAGTTTGGCTATAGACTATGTTAGGTTAGGAGTCCACCAGTTTACTTTGGCTATAGACTATGTTAGGTTAGGAGTCCACCAGTTTACTTTGGCTATAGACTATGTTAGGTTAGGAGTCCACCAGTTTAGTAGACTGCCTCGTTGGTCTAGTAGTCGCTAGTGCTACTGCTGAGCATGAGGTCCTGGGTTCGATTCCCAGGTCGGGCAGTGTTATTGGGTTTTTCTATCTAGAATTTCTCAGTAGCAGCCCGGAGTCTGGATTTGTGCCCGGTAGATGGCAATAGGCTCGCCCCTATTACATGGGACTTAAACATAACTGGCGAAATGTAAGTGTACTATACACCTCTGCCTAACCCTTCAGGGAAACAAAACGTGATGTTATGTTATGTGTCCACCAGTTTGCTATCATGTATCTTATTGTAACCACTTGGTTACAGCTTCAGAACTTATTTATGGTAAAATATCCCTCGGTAGGAAATAATTATTGTATATTGAAGGTCAAAGAACCTAACTATGTTGACTGCGATAAGCCACTCAGTTGTGTGGCAATCCTTCTTCTTGCTCTTCTTTGTTCTTGGATCAGTAAATGCATTTTAATCCTTAAAATTGCACATTTAAATCGCCAACATTGCATAATATCACTCATAAAATTGTATATTTTCATCCTCAAAACTCTTCCAACACACTGCAATATTATATTCACTCAAAATCCCATTCAATAAAACTGCTTGTTAAACAAGAAAGTAGCAAAGAGATGCCACTTTAGAGCCCATAGCTGCAACAAATTCCCTCAGGTCGCGGTGTTGCCACGACGAATAAATTAACTAAATGAGATGTGCAAACTTCCTTGTATGGCTAGTGTTGCCAGGATTGTTGCAGTTTTTGGACGAAAACTTTAAACACGGCATTTAAGGTGATGTATGAGAGTAATTTGTTTGTTTTATGTAATGTTGGTTTAGTAAAATATGCTTGCATGAAAGTTAATAAAATTTTCTATTTTTAATTTAGTTAAAGTTAGGTAATAATTACAGAGCATAGAGTTTCTTTTCGGTTATATTGAATAGTCAAATGGTAGATCATAGTATTAGCTTTAGCATCTGTCGCACGAGTTCTCCGTATAAACTAATTGTACAAAATATTTAATTATGTATTTCTTAAATCAAGAACTCAATTTGACAACTTTAACTTTAATGATTTGCATCTCATGTGTCACAAAATCAGACTTGCAATAATAATATACGTAGCAGTTTGAATGGTTCTTTAGTCAGACCACTATTTTATATAAAGCGATTATTACGTTACTAAGTTACTGCTTAAAACTTCGCTTAAAGATAGCGGATTCAGAATTCAAGTCAGAGCGTCTTTAAGAGCTATCCAGACAGATTAACACACAGGAGAGTAGGCAGGGTAAGTCGAAACTTATTCATTTATGCACCAATCTTCGAAACTATCAAACAGTAACAAAATTAAATGTATTTCGAGAACTATTTGTAAGTAAAATATTTTGTAACCAGAATGCAAAATTTCCGTTAGTTAACTTTTTTAATATCACGTAGAAACTAGATAAATCGTAATAAATCCTTGCTAGCCCTCGTTAAGTTTTAAGTCTTAAGTTTAGTGGTTTCCATTTTGAAAGGATCTAATCTTCTATTTAGTATTTGGTTTGGCAAGTTAAGGTAAGTATTTGGTGAGGCCCTAAATGCATGTTTTACGCCTCTATAATTTCACTCGCTCATTTATTCATTTAAATATTTCTCTTCTCATTCTATCACTTACATTACCAGAGTTTCTAACAAAAACCTGTGCATCCTACCGAGTGAAAGAGACGGCGCTTTCATCTCGTTTTACGGGCAATAAATCAGCCGGTGTTGCACGCTGCATAAAAACAGATCCTGAACTTGGAGACGGGTACAATACCGAAGAGCAGAAGTACAACTTGTAGAAAACAAATGAGACATGTTGTCGTGTTATTGTTGTCGTTGACAAAATTATGTGGTGCAGTAAAATTATTGAATCGCTTTATTCTCTTGTGTCGCCGATCGTAAAGTGACAATTCAATGCCGGATTATGTTGACCAATAGCTACACAAGTAGGATGTGCTATTATAGCGTTCATCGAACTGAGAATGAGTTAACATTTTAGCTTTGGATGACTTTGATAATCAGGTTAAAACGGTACAACCGTACAAGTCACGTGTCTACCAGTGCAGTAAGAGATTACGCTTTCATCCTGTCGTCGCAGTGTGCATCAGTTTCTCGCCTTTTGCTTGCATAATAGTGAACCTTCTGTGCTTTTCTTCTCTATGTAAATTCTAACTTGGATAGCAGAAAACAGTGTGATTAAAAAAGTACGTGTGTTCTCTCTCATGAGGTTTGCAGAAACTGTTGCTGTTTGCAGCGTTTAGAGTTAGTTGGTTTTTGAGCAGGGTTATAAATATACAATGAAGTACAGACTGCACCCGAATGTGAATAAGATACAGCGGCAAGAGACTCTTTATCAAGATTCTGTTGGTATATGTTAAGTGAGGCCAATGTCAGATAAACAAAATCGATTTTTCTGCAGAGTAGACTCGGTCCGTCTTATTACAAAACGAGTTCTTCAAGCCAAAACCTTCAAAGTGGTTATTGTATTATAAACTTAATTTCGAGCGAGGTAAAGTTCTTATATATACAGAATTGACAACATAATATACTCGGATTTGACTGCTTTTGTAATCAGAACTTTAAATTTGTCGGAATATAGAGTTTGAAATTCAAAAATGGCTTGATAGTTAAAACCTGGTTTTAAATTTATAAATGGTTTTGTAAATAAGGCATGGCGAAACCCCCCTTGGTTATAAAATATTAACATGTCTTGTGGTCTGTGGCAAACACCTGTGGTTTTTTATTTACACATGACATTTTCGCATTCTAACATACCATCTTAAAAAATCCTCCTAGACTTTTATAACCAGAGGCCAGGTGCATCCCAGCTTAAGCTAAGCACAGCACAACAATAACTTCAATTTAGCTTTCCTATTAAGAATGCCAACAAAAAAGACCAAACCGTTCTAATTAAAATTTTACCCAAACTGCACGGTATGGACCATCTTAAAAATGCCACAGTGTAAAAAGATCCGTACACTAATAGAATATTCATGGTATAAGTATAAACAAAATAGTTGTAGTTTTATTGCACTTTTTGTGTGAGTTAAGTCGTTAAGTTAATTTTGTGACTTCATTCGCGAACGTTTTTAGTGTTTCAAAGTGATGGGATGTAAAACATTTTAAAGAAGTGTATAATTTTATGAAGTGTTCTAATTATATGAATAAACGTTCTCCATGAATAACACTGATTATAATGACTCGGTAGTCTGTCATCAGCATTACTTTTTAAAAAGGAAAAAGTTTATTGGATTTTATTTGTTAACCTTTCTAAATCTCCAACGCCTTACAATGTATATGAAACCCACATAGTACATAGTATCTAGCAAATAAACTAACATATGTATAACTTAAATTACACTGCTTCACAATCCCATATCTTAGTTCCACAGCATTATCGAATTTCATCGACTATCCAGCGAAGAAAGCAGTTAGTTACAATCGCACTGGCATTTTATTTAACATTATCTCACTTACTCTGCTACACTGTGGCGTGAAATTGGAGTTTATGATTTTATTCTGTGCACCCGGCTTCTCGTTTACACAGATGACTTTATATCTGCTCTCTCTGAATATTTAAAATGTTAACCTGTTATTTCTGTACTGATTTTTGAACGAGGTGGAGTGGATTCACCCTTACTAAGGCCCTTTCATACTCGTTTGTAAATCCCGATCGCACGCTTGTAGATACGTCAATAAACAATTTCATTTATTTATGTTTATCTACTTCGCAGAGTTTCTTGTAAGCAATAAAGAACTGCATGATAATTATACTGCATATTTGGTCTTCAGTTTATAAACTTACTTAACACTTAAAACACTAAAGTTGAACAGTTTCGTACCGACTTGCGACTTCTTATTCTTTGCAGAGGCTACTGCATACATATTTAATTTCCCCATACATAATAACTTTCCCCCCATAATAATCATAATAAGAGAAACATCCAACCCTTAAAACTATAATAACAGCTCATAACTCACAACGAATCTCAGCCATAAAATGCAGGCGTTTAAATTTGCATAGAGCAAAGTTGGCGCCCGATAGTTCGCGATATGGCCGCGCGAGGGCGCCACGACGGGGGTGAAAGAAAACCATCGTATGTTAATATATTGATATCGTCCCTTTGAGAGTACGTCTGCGATCTGGACACGTACGAATAAGTTTAGAAATATGGTTTTTGTGTGAGAAGTTACGAAAGTCTTTGATGTGTTCAAAATTTTTTGATTAAACTTTTGGTCCTTTGGACTTGCTTGTTTTATTTGCATACATTCATGTAAAATAGATCTGCTCTGATCCTGAGCGTCCATTTATAGTAAACATAAAGTATTTTCGTATCTACCGTTTGATGTATGTGCTTATTTCAATATCCTGTCAAAAATAAATTTTAGGTCTGCGACTGCAACAAGGAAAAATAAATAAAAAAAGGCAATCATATTTTTGCCGCAGCTTGCCACCCCTCACAAATATAAAACAATAATTTCACAAAACATTGACGTTACGTTAATCCATTTACGTTTTACAATAAAAACAAACAACGTCAACACAGCCGCATCTAAATCTTTGTTTTTACCGGTTCCAACCAGATAGATCGAATCCTATCCGGCGCGAACCGGAAAAAACTGGATTTTTCTGGAGTAAATTGGTTTCCCTCAATAAGTTCAAGTCCCCTGACAGTGGGAATTATTCTCGTGCCTATCTTGTTATTCCAATTTAGGAGTAATTTATTTTTTCCAGCGAAATATTGAGACGAATAATGCTGAGTATTTTATAATCAACTTTGTGTGTTGTGTTGTATGGGGGAATCCTAACGATTGTTGTGGACTTGTTCGATTGATATGCGTAAATTATTACGTTTTCCTTCGCCGAATAGACTCAACTTTTTTTAAGTTTTTCACCTTTGCGCAATGAGTTGAAATTGAAATAGGTTATTATTTCTTTCTAATAGTGTTACCACTAAAAATATTGGTCGATAGGAATAGAACTGAGAATCCTGGCGTAGTTTAAAAAACACTTCTACGGCTTACTATTACTTACTAAAGGCAAAATAATTGCAAGGTTTATTCAAGCAAAGCGCTTTTCGGAACTGGGTAAAAGTAACGCTAAAATTAAAACGAAAAGTATCAGGTAGCTTACTCCTTTCGGTTTAAAAACGCCGGCAATTTCGCACTACCAAATATTAGCATTCAAAACACAAACAGAGCCAGAAAGCGCGTTTATACTACGGATTATCTCGTAACTGCCTTTATGAAGAAGCAGCGCATACGAAACCGGATAAATCCAGTTCCAACTGGCCGAGTTATGGCGCAATATTCTCTAAGACTGCGGAACCGCGTACTGTATGCTCTAGCTTGTTTATTGTATGTGGAAGGGCTTGGAGGACAATTTAAAACGGCCATATTTCAGTCTACTAGTTCATAGTCATTACCTAGCCTGGGATAGAGGGCGTGGTCATTTTGTGGCTTCCAGTCTTACCAGATGCGTTTGTATTTTAAACGTAATAGGCTGCCATCTAAGCCGAATACCACTTCGAGTCAAATTCTCCGAAGCCGAATTACTTTGATTCAACCTACGACTCGTAAAACATTGGTCCTAAAACTTGTGGGTTTTAAACCAAACAACGTAACCTTTTCTGGTCTAAGTATATTTCTGTTAAGAACTTTTAGATTATAACTACATAGTGTACACTTTCTGTAGTACATTACTGCAGATACGACAATAGAGGCATTGATGCCTGGTTGCGGCCAAGGCTTGTGTAGTACTTTTCTCAAATTATGCGCGGAAATTCAACAATTAATTATTAATTCCAGAATCAATGACCAGCGTCGATATGTCCATTTGTTTCTTTTTTACTTTAAACAGCTCTATAAGCAAGCGAAATCTTTGATAAGTTACCTCCTTGGTTACCATGTGTCGAAGTAAAAAGTTCGTTCCATTTTAAAATTACAGATAATGAGTTGTCATAGTATTGTCATAGTATTGTCATAGTATTGTCATAGTATTGTCATAGTATTGTCATAGTATTGTCATAGTATTGTCATAGTATTGTCATAGTATTGTCATAGTATTGTCATAGTATTGTCATAGTATTGTCATAGTATTGTCATAGTATTCGGCCGCTGAACACGACAGATATGGATTTTCATACTAACTTTGCCGGCCGCTGCTCGCATGTATTTGACCAGTACAGCATTTTCGATTTATCTCGAAGAAGGTTGTCAAAATAATGCTTGAACAAAGCATGTTTATGAAAAGTTATTAAAACTAGATCAACCCTAAATTATTATACGACAGTAACTTACATATCAGTTTTAGGAGGAAAACTATCTCCTTAGTTTATTAACAGCAGGGTAGGTTTATTTAAAATATACCCCCATGGTTGTCAATAGCTCACACCATGCTTTTCTCGGGAGTATTGTATGGAGCAACAAAGGGGATTATGGGGGATGGGCAAAACAAAGACCTGTGTGTTAGAAACAACGTACATATTGACATAGAATTTAGAGGATCGGCGGTTGTTCCTGGGGAACATAATAACAGAGAGGTGGCTTTGCCAATGAATAAAATTATCATCAGGTTTCCCATTTTCATAAAACTGGTACTTAGACTTTGGCCTAAACATAAACAGGTGTCAAAAAGGTCAAATCATTTATTTTGGAGTTAATTTTTTTTGTGCCTAGTCATACAGACATGATCCCTGGTGGCGTCAGCATAGTTTGCTACGCTGACGACACGCTGGTCCTGGCGCAGGGGAGGTCGCACCAGGCGGCGGCCGAATTAGCGGCACGCGGGGTTGCGACAATCGCAGAAAGGATCCGGCAATTGGGACTCGAGGTGGCCTTGCACAAGTCCGAGGCCATGTGTTTTCATGGTCCTCGGAACGCGCCACCATCGGGTTCCCAAATAACGGTAGGAGGGGTTCTCATCGGTGTCGAGTCGACGATGAAGTACCTGGGACTCGTCCTCGACAGCCGGTGGAATTTCGTGGAGCATTTCCGACGTTTGGCTCCCAGACTGGAGCGGGCCGGGGCTGCCTTGGGGCGGCTCCTGCCCAATCTGGGGGGTCCAAACGCCTCCTGCCGGAGGCTCTACGCGGGGGTCGTGCGGTCCATGGCCCTTTACGGAGCTCCGGTGTGGGCGCGTTCCGTGAGGCGGCGACCGGTCCGTCGGTTGAACGCGTCCCAGAGGGTCATGGCCATCCGGTTAGCCCGGGGATACCGCACGGTCTCCGGGGAGGCGGCGAACCTCCTTGCCGGATTACCGCCATGGGATCTGGAGGCAAAAGTCCTCGCGCACATCTGGGAGTGGCGCGAGGAGGCAGGACGCCGGGGCGTAACTCCGTTGCCGCGAGAAATCGCGGCACGGCGGACAGAGCTCCGGCAGGATCTCATGGCGGCATGGAGAGTGCGATTGTCGCAACCCAGCGCTGGGCACGCCACAATTGCGGCGATAAGTCCCCTCTTTGAGGAGTGGCTGGAGAGGCGCCACGGCGTCCTCACCTTCCGCCTGACGCAGGTCCTCACCGGACACGGGTGCTTCGGGAGGTACCTGTTCCGGATAAGGCGGGAGGAAACGCCCGGGTGTCACCACTGTGTGGATCGCCCGGAGGACACGGTGGAGCATACGGTGGAAGTCTGCCCGGCTTGGGCGGGGCACCGCCGTGTCCTCGCGGAAGCGATCGGCGGCGGCGATCTCTCGCGTCCGGCCCTGGTCCAGGCCATGGTACGGAGCGAGAGTGCATGGGAAGCCATTACCTCCTTCTGCGAAGCAGTAATGCTCGTGAAGGAGGAGGCGGGACGCGTGAGGGAGAGGCAAGCTTTGCACCCTCACGCCCCTAGTCGCCGCAGGAGACGCCCTGGGCGTCGGGAATCGGCAGCCGATTCCCGGCCACCGTAGGCGCGGGCTTGCGGACGGCGAGCAATGGGTAGCTCGCCGTCCGGTAAGGACCAGGCCCGAGTCGACGGCGCGTCGTGTTCCACGCGCGCCTCAAAGAGATGTCAGCACTATTGACGGGGTCCGCTAGGGCCGATGCCAGCTAGGGTTGCGGGATGTTCGAAAGAGTTACCGTGGCCCCGGCACAGGCAACAGAAGGAACACGGGTGGGTTTTAGTCAGTAAAAGTCTGACACGCCCTCCCGCTCCGCCCAGAGCGGGAGAAGTCATTTGATGATTTCCCATCCACAAAAAAAAAAAAAAAAAAAAAAAAAAAAAAAAAAAAAAAAAAAAAATACAGACATGATAGTGGCTTGGGTCCTATACTATCAAAGTAAGAGGTTCAAAGAGGCAAGTCTGCTACACCTCTCATGGAATACTCTACTTCTGCAGTTAAGGAACTCGCTGCCAACTGCCCGAGTTATGAGTGGTGAGCGATCTATTCCAATTTTAGTTCCCTAGTGCTATGTTCCGATTTAAAGGGTATGGCTGCTGGTGTATCTACATGAGACATTTCAGCTGTGGGATGGCATGGTGACGCGTCTGCAATGGCTCTGACAAGTTACAGATATATATTACATCGCCGTGCTGTGAAAACCTCGTAATGGCAATTAACCTTATTTTGCAGCGGAATATAAAAACTGACTGAAAAATTGCCGACGTTCACCGGAGTTCATTATTTTTATTTGAGATAGGTTTGCTCTTGACTCTAGTCTATGTCAGAGATAACAGAGACAAAGTCAACGATGGAGCGAACTTACCCAGAAGAAGCCTGTTCACTCTCACTTTGAAGAGATCGGGGTTGTATGCGTTCGGAAACACAGACGCAGGCAGAGAGTTCCACTCCTTTGCTGTGCGCATCACAAAAGACATTTGGAAACGCTTAGTGTGAATTGGTGGGATAGCAACTAGGTAAGGATGGTAACCTGCAGTGCGTCTAGATGTCCGATGGTAGAAGGGGGCCGGCGGAATGATGTCGTGGAGTTTTTGAGCACACTCCCCGAAGTATAATCTGTAGAAGACCGACAAGCAGGCAACCTTGTTATCATTAATAGAAGGCTTTTGAAGTATACAGAGCTGTACATGTTTGTTTAAAATATTTACAACGAGGTTTTCTACACAACAATTAAAAAAACAAAACAATTACTTTTCTTTACGAGGTTTTCACGACGTTATAGATATCTGTAATGTAACCAGCAGCCACACCCTTACTGGCTGACTACTTACTGTCAGGTGGGTCAGCGGCTTCTTTATTCTGGTATTCAGGGCATGCACTAAAACCTACCCGCTTGCACCACAGCTGAAACTTTGCGGAAGCCTCTTAGGTCACATCGTTCAAGTATCTGGGCCACTGGGTGTCCGGGGACCTTGAAGACAGCCTGGACGTAGAGCGTGAGCGCAGAGCGTTGGCTGTCCGCTGCAATATGTTGGCTCGCAGATTTGCGAAATGTTCGACTGAAGTAAAGGCTACACTGTTCAGAGCGTACTGTCAGTCGCTCTATACATGCGGTCTGTGGGTCAACTACACGCAGAGGGCATACAGCACTCTGCGCGTTCAATACAACAATGCATTCAAGGTATTAATGGGGTTGCCGCGCCACTGCAGTGCTTCTGGCATGTTCGCAGAAGCGGGCATAGATGGCTTTCACACCATCATGCGCAAGCGATGCGCCTCCATCATGCGCAGGGTACGTGGCAGCCCCAACAGCATCCTGAGCACTGTAGCGGACAGGTGGGACAGTCCCATACTGGGCATTGGATACGCCTACATGCCACTGTGGCGTATAATTAATAATTGTTTTGTTTTTTCTGGTAGATGTAAGTACTAACACTATTTCTAAGTTGTGTGTTGTACGAACCAAATGGACCTTGTCTGAAATAAAAGAATTTTATTTATTTATTTTATTATCTTCTATAAGCAAAATAGTTTATTTTGATTTTGGTCTACGGTTACTGATGTTGATAGTAAGTATAGTTACGCTATGTTTATTATAGTAGCTCGTATAATGTTAAGCGACGAACGTTCAGTCTTACATCGATAGCCAACCTGCCAATTCTCTCGAAACACTAGACCACGATACCGTACAAACTACCATTCTCCCCAACTTGCGACAACTCCGCGACTGTTGCCAAGGATGCACGTACACAAATCCTTTACCGCACACACTCAGATATCTTAAACTAGCTACATCTTATCTTTGCCGCACTAGCATATCTTGTTCTAAACCTGCTTTGGTAAGAGATGGCGCTGTTTTAAGTTAATTGAGAGTGGCTAGATTGGCTTTGTTAAGTCTCATGAATTTGAAGTGGAATCATAGTCGATTCAACGAAGTTAAGATCTTTAGTTAAGAACCTATAATATGGAGATGACAATGTTATGAAACATTCTCAGTTATTTCCATATTATTTTAATCCTCCTTTGTTCTTTCTTATTCTTTCTGTTGTATTTTGCTGCCGCCATAAAACACTCGAAACTGAAAAGGCAATTTTGTGAACAAGTCAAAAAAATTGCCTTTTCAGTTAACAAAAGCTTAATAAAGTTTCTCAAAAAGTCCACCATAAAAAAATCGTTAATAGAACTTTAATTACTCAAGATAAAATTGATAACAAAGACAAACACCAAAACAAAAGGGAAGCAATAGTAAAAGAATATTTCATCGCACCAGACATCTTTGAAAAACTACACGAGTATTCGAACAAATTCACCCCTAACTTCGGGTTATTGCTGTATAAAACATACATATGTCTTCCCCCGGTTGCACGTGGCTTTATAAAATATTTAAATCGGTGTGGAAACAAGAAATCTCATTAATATCTGAGTAGTGCAGGTAGGAGTGGAGTTGTGGGCCGGTTTCATAAGGAAAGAATGAGAGCTGTTCATTGTGGCGTAAGTGAGTGAATGTACCGCCAAATTGGTGGTGCAATGTCTTTTTATTGGCTGAAAAATTGGTGTAAAGTTTTAGATAACAGCCAAAGGTGGGGTGGTTTCTTGGGAAGTATTAACACAAAGGTATCTAAGGTGGTAGAAATCTGGTATTTTGTTAGAGACGAAATGTGTATAAGAATGTAAAACTTTGCTTATTTTCTACTTGTTGGTCATTATTAGGAATTTCCGAGACACTTCTGAACGCCTTCACGCATGATTGCAACAAAACTTCTATTACGTCTTGTCGTTTGCCCCACTAAGTGTCTCTTGCATGGCTCCAGAAATGTATAGTAAACTACCGCACTACTACAGTTAAGCTACTGCAGTGACGTAGCGTTCAAAGAGAAATTTATTTTTATAGCAGATAAAGCTTATTATGTATTTAAATGAGTTTTTAGATGAGATCTTTTTGAACATGTTTAACTAATTTATTATTTTTAATGATCTTTATTAGTCAAAAATGTCAATTATAAATGTCATTATAATATAGATTCTATTAATACCGTGACATTTTTAAATAATTAGACTTTGAGTGACAGTGTACAAACGAGGCAAACGCGATGATCTATTTTCATCTCTACATTTAACATTTCCTGCTGACGATTTGTGTTGTATGTATTGTACTCATGTTTAAGCAAATAAATCATTATCTTATCTTATTGTTTTAAACATTTTCAAAAAATCGCTTTACGATTTCTCAAAGCGACATTATGTTGCTTAAATTATGTCCCCCTTTGATATTCAAAAAGCATTAACGCCACTCATTCTCTGATATAATTCTAAATAAAGACTAATCGGTTCCGAGAACAATATGGACTAGACGAAAATGTTTTTGTGAAAGACCGACATTGTTAGTCCTAGTGGCACCACCTTCCAAGTCTGTGCTGAACAAACTCACATAAACTTTCTGTCCAGAAATTATTTAAATGGACCCCACGCAATGATACTCCTATACTCATAAATTGGCAAGAAAAATTGCTATTATTTTTATCACAAACCACATATTTCCCCCATTGAATCCTGAAATAAATTCATAGCAACGCAACCATTCAAGACATAACACTGAGTGCAATTTTCTTATGTACATAAGGTTTATCTCCCCTCACTTGTTCGTCGGTTATGCTCGTAAATTCGTAATAGACGTGACCATACGTTAGATTAAATATTTGACATGTATTAAAATGGTGCTGGGAGCTCAGATCTGGGATGTGGGAAGTGGCGGCTACAGGGGATGGTCCGCGAATTGCTTATGCATGACTTTAAAGTTCTAGTCTAAGTTATTGTCTGACGGTAAGCTTAACGATGACAGTAACATGGCACACGACGTTGATACACACTCAGCATGCATGGGGTCTCAGGAAGGGTATACAATTGTATGGGTTTAGCCTCATACACCCAGTTTGCCTGTGTTGCATATATTGTATTCTTTTGTTTTTCGTTTGCATTATTCTTAACTTACAAACTGAAACTCAAAACTCAAAGCATTTATTTCAATTAAACCAATTACAGGAACTTTTGAATGGTCAAAGAGTCGGCCAGTTAGTCAGAAAGTTGTAGTTACCCATTCCAAAACGTAGCTCTCTATGAAGAAAACGGGTAAGAAACTCCAAGGATACTCTTTTCAATAATGATTATTATAAAATCTTTGGTAATTTATTCTTGTTGCTTCTATGTGTGAGACCAAAGTTAAAAAATATATAATTAAAAACAATACAAAATATAAGATTAAAAATAAGCCCTGGCAGTTAAGAGATGACCAGTCTTAACTGACGGCATCCGTTTACGAACATGACACATGGATCAGCACCATTTAGCTCAACCATTTTTTAGGGAACCGAACGATCCAACACACGCGCCACCATCAGCGAGACATTTAAGTGAGCATGACATACTCTCAACTGCCATACTCTTTCAAGTCAACATACCTACATCATAACATACAATAGCTCCATGGTACATACATTTACAAAATTGAAAAAATGCTTCGATATGATACAAAACAACAACAATAGTTTGCAATGATTGTATTTAAAAGATTAATAAAATTGTAATACCAAAAGGAAAAAAATCCTACATATTAAAGTATTCAACAGCTAAAACTTGAATAAATAAAAATAAAAAATAAGCGTTAAGATCGTAATGTCAGAAAAAGGGACACATTTCTTCCAAATATTAAAATTTTAACAAGTGAACCGAAGTGGTTGTGGAGCAGGACCAGCATTACTTATTAAACGTGTCATAAACTACGAAGTTTTAAATACAGGGTGAACAATATTTACTCGACCTCCATGTTAATACCGAAAAGAAGAATATAATGATAAGTAGTTAAATGAAAAAAACGCACGAACTTGAAAAAAAAATCGTTTGACCCAAAAAAGTTAACAATGCCGTGATAATTTTCACAAAGCTACGAAACGCCTACGAAAACGCGTAGCTAAAGATATGCTACGAAACAGATGTCTACGACACTCCGTAGCCGCGAGCGGTTTTCTTAAACGTTCGTACTTAAAAAGATGTCAAAATTGTACGGAACTTGAGTAATTCCGACGGATTTTTATGTCCAGTAAAGTCGGTCCGGACTTTTACGTGCCTAATTTCGTGTAATTTTTCCTCTAATATATTTTATAGTGGGTTGTTAAACTGTAATAAAGAATGGTGAATGTGCTCCGTGGTGGATAAAGTTAGATTGTACGTGTAATATATTTTACATGTGTGTTTGGTGGCTATTATTGAAAAGTTGTGTATGTAGAAGAGTCACGAACGAGTTAAACCTTTTGTTAGTTTAAATGAGCAACTACAATCTGAGTATATAAAGTACTAGTAAATGCTGAAGGCAAAAAGCCCCCAAAACTACGGGTTTTCGCGCCTCATTTTTGTGGTTTATGAAGTTCACAAAGTGCTGATTCTTAGCCTGATTTAAATAAAATAAATGATTTTTGATTTAAAGCCCAAAATAAGGTACAAAAGCGGTCTCTTTTCAGACATTTTCAGTATCACTTTCAACATTAATAACTTTCTTCAGCTAGCGATTTCAATTCCCAATTTTAAATTGAATTAAAATAACCAGTTTGAAATCATCATTTATTCAAAGTTAACCCAACTTCCTACAGACCTATTTTTCTTCAATCAGCTGTGTCGAATGATAACAGTCGTGGCTGAGTTTCGATCTGCAGGAGCTAAGCGAAACAAAATTTGTATCGAAGCCAATAAGGCGTCGCGGAGTGCCTGAGGAAACAGTGTTAAGACCTCCGGGAGGGGCAGGGAACCAGCGGACTTGTAGGAGGAAGCGATTAAGATGAGTAAACCGTAATGAGGTGGGATAACTGAGATTTAGATTCAAAATTTAGTAGATGTCGAATTAAATAGTACTGCGGCCAAGTGTAGAGAGTGCCGGCTTTTAGAGTTAGTATTCACAGAGCTCCATAATCATGTTAGAAAAGTAGGTACTTACTGCAAGTCTGGAGCTTTCTTGTTACTTCGAGCATATTTTATGGTGACAAGTGGTAAATGTTTTTATTTATGAAAGTAGGTTTGTACAAACACTTTTACACGTCAATCATATTTTTACTAGATGACTAGATTCCTATACAGGAAACGCCGGCTGACTACTCTGAGAAGAAAGGAAGAAACAAACTCAAAGGTCTCTTTTAAAGTCCAGACATAATCTTGGTCTGATCACGTGAAGACCATGTAGATTGGTATCTGAAATGGTCTTTTGAGGAAAGAGCCACACAGATGTGAGTGGACCTGTCCAGTCAGTGCACGCATCTGTCAGTAATCGTACAGCTCAACTCAGAACTTCAGGAGCTCAACGAATTTTTTTTTGTCGAAACTTTTTGATCATACCATTTGTTGGCGCCAGCGCAACTTATGCTCTTCTTCCTCACTTCCGTAAATTAAAAAAAAAACCTACCAACTATAGGAATATTTTGTTTAAACTGAAGACACTTTATTCAAAAGCGAAAATATTAAGTATGACAATTTTTCATAATCGCAAAACGCGGTCGTATTTCGTGGCCCAACGCTGCCCCAGCATACCCACTGTTGACTTTCAAAGAGTGTTATGAATAACGTTTCAAAGCAGCTTTTCTTATTATATAATGTGTCTGACATCCATTCCCGTTATATATACAAGGGCATCGATACTTTGGCTTTGAGTGGATAGTTCCTTACAAAGTGATGCAAATCAGAAAAGTGAAGCGTTAAAATCTCTACTGTTTTTATTCGCGGTAAAAAACGAAGTTGCTACATTGAAACTGATAATTCGATCAGTGGAAACGAAATAGACATACATACATAACATTTCGCCTGTGTTCCTCGAAGGGTTAGGCAGTGCTGTAGGTACCTTTCTATAATACACCCACGTTTCGCGTTAAAGTTCCATGTAATAGGGGCAAGCTTGTTGCCACCAACCGGACACAAATCCAGACTCCAGGCTGCTACTGAGAAATTCTTGATGGAAAAACTCAATAACTCTTTGCCCGACTCGAGAATCGAACCCATGACCTCATGGTCAGTAGTAGCGCTTGTGACCGCTAGACCAACGAGGCAAACAAAATAGTTTCAACAGAATAATAGAGCAGTTACTGTTGAATAGTATGTATTTAACAAGTTACGAGCGCCTTCAGACTACCGCAACCAGATTACTTTCTGATAATGGTATCCTGAGGCAAGAAAAGTTACTGAACACTGTTTTCAATACCTTTACAAACCGTTACAAGACCTTCCACGCACATTACCTCCTCAAAAAAAAAAATCGAGAGTCTCTTTGGTACATTATCAAAATTGCAATAACATTACACTTCGATGGCTTTGAAAATACAATCTCAATTCCGGTCAGGTGCGAGCCGTATCATGAGCTGGGTTCTGTACATAACGCTACAGTATAATGAGTTCAGGCCTCGATTTTATTACTGCCGTACCGACTTACATATTAAGTGGTATATGTTTATGAGAATTGGTTGTAATCTCGGGAACGGCTCTTCAAAAAGTGATTTGAAATTCATAGAGGATGTGCTCATTTTTTTTGACGTGTTATTTTGTATTGATATTTTGTGTATCAACTTTCGTTAATATTGTATGAAGCGTGAAATGGTTCTAAAAAGATGGTGCGGAAACATTTAGACTGGGTACAAAAGTCTTGAGAAAACGGACAACCAAAATTGCAGACAGAAACACGGTAATTTCTGACCTAAACTACTTTGTATGCCACCTATTAAATCTCATACAAAACCCTTATCCATTACTTAAATAATTAATAATCACGACAACAGACCTCAAAAATACACTAGACGAGACCACCCTCAGTGCTTACCCCGCTTGTGTAAGCCAATTACATAGTACAAATATTTGCTAATTATTTGATTGAGTTGAGTTTCCCCTCCCTTCAGAGTACATTAGGCGGGCCCAGGTTTTTTAACTGTATTGTATAAGCAGCGGGACACAGAGGCTTCAATCAATTTTTAATTTTAACAAAATGTTGGCAATAATATGACAGTACCCGAAACCACATTTCATTTTTATCTTCTTTCCAATCACGCAAAATACGCGCATTGACGTGGAGTTGCGGACACCAGCCCGTATTACCTATTACCTACCTATCTTCTTTCCGATTTTGAGATGAAAAGAAAATGTAATGTGTATTTATATCAGCTATTGTCATCTAACGGAGTATATTTCAATCAAGAAAAAGGTAGAATGTCAGGAATATTCTTATTAAAAAGGATGAGGTTTTTGTTAGGCTGTGATCTGATTAACGGTGCTTGACAAGAAGTCTTTTGTACAATATTACAAGAATTAATAAGATGTCTTTATTTGTTTAAACATGTGTAACATGATACATAGATAATGCACATAATATGGTTCGAAAATAATAAAATATAGCCAACTCAACATGTAAGATAAGAGCCTTTCCCTGCATACACAGATAATTAATTAAAAGACTGCAATATTTTTCAAGAACGTTGCAAATTACTAGGAACTTTATTCATCGTACGATACTGAGTCAAATACCTTATGTAATTCTAAATAATCAAAAAAACTTTTTTACAAAAAAAAAAAAAAAAAGTTCAACCAACTTCCAAAAAACACTACAAAGTGAATACTAACTTTAATTTCGGAAGTCGGTGTCTTTGGATCTGTATTTTAGTTTTTTGCTACCGACTTCCGAAATTAAAGTTATTTTTCACTTTGTAGTGTTTTTTGGCAGTTGGTTGTTTTTTTTTTTTTGTAAAAAAGTTTATTTTTATTTTTCACTGTTTAGTGGGACGGTTTGTAATTTATATAAGTTACAATAGCCTAATGTCAACTGCTCATCACTTTTTACAAAATATTGCAGGGATGTTATCGATTGAAGAGTTCTCCTGGTACTTCACCATCAGCTCCACTTCACCATATGCATTGTGACGAGCATAAATTGCTTAGCAACCATATTAAAGTAATCGAATCGTAACCCGTGAAATACTTATTATTGAGTAGTTCCAGTGGCCATCTGTGGTCTTCATCATCAGTTTCACTTCACCAAATGGAGTTTTCTGAGAGCAAATGGACGAGTTACTATAAAAAATATTCAAATCGCTATAGGTGTGCCTATAATATTTGAAGAGTTCCCTCGACTCTCCAGGATCCCATCATCAGATCCTGATTTGATGACAATGGACCTGGAAACTATACCCTTTCAAACAAAAAAATAATTTTCCAAATTGGTCCAGCTAACTTCGAGTAATCGGGGAACACCATAAAAAAAATCATTCCGACGAACTGAGAACCTCCGCTTTTTTTGAAGTCGGTAAAAAACTCGAAATTTTGTCTTTTCATTGTGTCTGTCTAAAATTAGCGCTGAAAATTTAAGAACGAACCATAGAGTGCTATAATCATTTCGTGTTCACATCGAAAGAAGTAATCAACAACTAAAACATTAAAAATATTGTTAGTTAGACACAACACACACACAGACGATACACAATTATTGTTAGTTAGACACAACACACACACAGACGATACACAATTATTGTTAGTTAGACACAACACACACACAGACGATACACAATTATTGTTAGTTAGACACAACACACACACAGACGATACACAATTATTGTTAGTTAGACACAACACACACACAGACGATACACAATTATTGTTAGTTAGACACAACACACACACAGACGATACACAATTATTCCCAGCAATCAGACCGGGCAGCATCCCCGCAGATTCACAAATGAAGATAGATGGGCCGCTGGTAATTCTACTAAACAATGTAATTAGCGACAGCCGAGATAAATATGTATGTACAGAGCGTCTGTCTATACATTTATATTAGGAAGATGTAATTATTTAAATAGTTTCTTAATGTAGTGAGATGTGTATATTGTATTTATTTTATCTATTTAATTATAATCTAGCGTTCAAATGATTAATGATGATGAATGAGTAAGTAAGTTAGTAGCTAAGTAATAACAGCCGCACGGATCGATCGGTCAGGTTAAGCTACGCTTGCCGCGGTTGGTCCGTGGATGGGTGACCATCTTTACATACCTGATCCCTTCGTGCCTCAGAAAGCACCTTATACAACGGTATAACGTGCTTTCTCGTGGACCAACGGGTCCAGGCTGTCATTCGTGGACCTTTGACAGTCGTATTACCCTGTAAATGGGTTGTTGAGGTCAGATAGGCAGTCACTCCATGTAAAATACTGGTGCATCCGGTGAGACTATGGAGCAGTGGTAGGTCAGTGGTAACGGCCGCGACTTCCGAGCTGTTGTAAGTTACAGGTTCGAGCCCTGACAGGCGCCTTACTTTGTGTAAATTATTTCATCACCACTGCTCTCAAAACGGTGAAGGAAAACATCGTGAGGAAACTGGCATATCCTAGAACCAAAAATTCGTAGACACGTGACATCTACTAACCCGCACTGGGCCCGCGTGGTGGATTACGGTCCACTCTCTCTCACAGAGAGAAGGTCTGTGTCCCAGCAGTGGGACCATTATAGGCTGATTATACAGTTAGATTGGAAGCCGTCCCAACATCGTTGGGAAAAAGCTAGGCAGATGATTTCTGATGATGATGAAAGTGTTTCCTTTCGGGCTACTCTGAGAAAAAACACTGAAACAAACTCAGAAGTCAGAGTCTCTTTGAAAGTCCAAACATAAACTCAGTCATGTAATAAAACCAGTTTCTACAAACAGCGGACCTAGAACACCCTCCTGCGGCACACCTCTTACTTCCTCAAACCTCTTCCATCAAAAAGTAATTCTGAGTGACAGGCCCGTAATTAAGCAATCGCCCCAGAACTTTACTTAATGGCGATCAATTTAAACTGGAAAATTTCACGTTAAAACAGTGATTTATCCGACGGCCGACACATTAAAACTTTCGTAAAGTGTTTAATTTTTAGTCTTTAATGTTATTATTTAATTTCCCGACCACCTGTTGTTTCGTAGCATTTTGTTCGGTTTCAGAGTGTATGGTATACTTCGGGTTCGTTGTTGCGGTTTGGGGGCTCATGATCGCCTGTGGGGTTAGATGTTGTGTAATGGATGTGATTAGTAGGATAATTAGGACCGTAATGATTGTAATAAATCTGTAAATCCGGCCTCTACTGTTTTGGTGCAAATAAAGTGCCCTATCTTGTCTCCATTTACTATAGCAGTATTCACAGATAAATAAGAATATATTTTAGACTTGGAAAAACAAAACAAACAACTTTCAAAAAATTATATAAATAAGGGCGACTATTTTTCTGTTAAAATAGCATGTCGTGGCAAAGAGCAGACAAAGTGCCCGGTGATTGAAATAAATAAATGATCACCTACGAGTAGCTTAACAAACTCCTCCCTCCAATTATAATATTTATTATTAATAACATAGATACACATGGGAAATACAACAGATGGCCAAACTAACTCACTCCTTAATTCCCACTTCTCAAAAAAGAAATATCATTCCATTTTCATTTCAAGCAACTCCCAACTTCTAATAATGAATAACAAAATTGTTTACGTTTAAACGACAAACGGCCCTAAGCTATAGTTAGAAAACATGAAATTCCCTTGGAATACAAAAGTTACTAACACACCACTTATACTGTCCTTCTTTGAAGTTGAAGATAAACAAGTGTATATCTTGAGGCTTCGCGGAGTGACGCTTTAAGTCTAAGGCAAATATTTTAAACGCATCAAGACATCTCCCTCTGGGGGTGGGCACGACTATTTGTAATGCAATGCAAATGTTTTAGGGACGTTGTACGGCGGAATAGGGTGCACGGCGCGAGCATATTTTTTTCGTACTTAAAAAAATACCTTGTAGCTTTATCAAAACGAAAATGTCAATGAACTGCTACGAGATGACTTTTATAAATTAACAGCAACAAAAGCCTCATTTCTTGAATTCATTTTTAAAAGTACTGCTCCTTTTTCTGCCTTTTTGTTTCAAACTAAAAGATGATAAATGTACTAACAACGGTTTTGTTACTATTTAAAATGTCGATTGAATTATGTAAACTATGGCTTGCACCATAATCGGTCGAGTGTACAAGAGGGGCGAGTCGTCATACTTGTGACATGGCTGGCTAAAGACATACCCCCGCTCGTCAAACATGAGAAGTATTCACTCAAAATAATAATATTGCACCACGGTACAGAAATGGACATTTTTTTAATTTTAATATTATTAAGTATACTATAAATAAAGATAAATAAGCATCAGAGTAGATGATGAAGAAAATAATGAAATATACGATTCGTCAGATCCTTTTAAAACTTTTGAATTTTCGAGGCGAACTTATTGGTAAATTAAGTCTAATTAATCACTTTAGTTTCATGCATATGATTTATCTGTTAACTTTCCTTCTCCTAAATTAATATTAAAAAATAGTGGTGGCATCAACTTTTGTGTCGTAACATATTTGCAAGGTCGCGGTGTGCAACAAGACGGCAAGTCGCTATCGAGTTAGGGGCGGAATGAATACTTTATCATACTTTTATATTTTATGAATATTTGTCTTCGTTTGTATACTTGGAATAGCTGTCTTACTGACAGGACGACAAGTGGCGTTTTAAGTAAGGGGATGAAATTGGTATTTTTTGTTAAGAACGTCTGTTTATTTGCATTGGGTATTGACAACTGGAAATCCAAAGAGTAAATGGACTTGAAATGGCTCGGCTCTCTATGAGCGACGACACTGTTCCAAGCTCGGACAGTTTACTGGATACCAATATTACTGATCGGCTTAGCTTTCTCGATTATTTATGGTTGGCACGAATAATATAATTTATAGAAGATTCGTAAAGCATTGTAATTTCTATAAAATCCCAAATAAGATTAAACGGAAAACTAAATTCGAAAACCATATAGAAAAGGAACCATTTCTGGCGAGATACAATATAAAACAGATAATAAAGTGAATGGACACAAATACACAAACCACACAACGCATGTGGTTTAATATTTTGCATTGTATTCTGTTCTATAATGGAAACTAAATAGAGTTTTCCTTCGTTGGTATTCTTATAAATATTGGTATTCGTGCAATACGAGTAGCTAGGAAAGCAGTTCTGTATCAAATGAGGTTTGTAGTATCATTATGTTTTAACTAGATGTTCTTCGTCTCTCAGAGATATAAAGACTCTGGCTTTGTGGAATCTTTATTTAGAAGATAATTTTATCTGGGATATCACTCAAACACATATTCGTACCTAGATTTCGTGTGCCTGTGTATATCTAGGTAAAGAACTAAACAGAAGATTGTAATGAATATTAGATTCTGTTTGCTGGGATTCTGTTTCAATACATCTGCAATAATCCACACAACCGCGGCGCAGCATGCGAATATTATTCAATAACCTAAATATCTAATGCGGAACCGCGGCTTCACCCTAACCGCATTCAAATTAGATGATAATACCAAATATGAATACATTATTTGAAAATCTAAATATCAAAATTCAAAACAGTTTGACGCGTATTAATTAACGAGGCGTCCGCGTTATCGCAGCCCGTTGGCCTGACGCCGCCGCGACCGCGGCCGCGCGTTCTGTACAGGAGCCTGCAGTTGTGTGATGTGGCAAGTTAATGTTATCGGTGAGGTATGGACGTGTAGTTTTGGGAATTATGTGAGCAACTAAACAGGAGTTGTATAAGCACAATAGGAATACACACACAGTTCACAATGTATCCTGTCCGTCAAATTTAAATTTTTTGTCCACCTTAATATCATAAATACTTGTCATCCCCTTTATTTACGCACTTATAGCAAGATAAGAATAGTCAATGGACAGCTATATTAAAAATGAAGTCTATCCTACTATATCCTACTAATATAATAAACGGGAAAGTTTGTGAGGATGGATGGATGAAAGGATAGATGTTTGTTACTCTTTCACGCATAGCTTATACATCAGAATAATACATAGGCTATAATTAATATCCCGTGGGATACTTTCCGACCTCCACGCGAGCGAAGCCGCGGACACAAGCTAGTAATCTTATAAATGCAGAACCTCACCAAACACAAAATATAACAAAAATAAAGCCGATACTGATTCTGCTAAACATGGCTACCAATTGTGCAAGATTCGGTGCTACGTACACATTGTTTCCAAAATTGCCAAACACACAATCTTTTGACTAACCAGAGAATTGCCAGCTCCCGTTCTATCGATGGTTATCTCCAAACCGTATTGTCCGCGAGGCAGCAGCTCGGCTAATTTCCGATTAATCTGTCCATTATTTAACCTCTGTTTAGCGAGTTCTGGATTAGGTGCAATCAACCGTTGTTGTTGTCCACCATTTAGTTGTTGTTATGTATGAAATGTCCGGTTTAGTGTTTTCATTAATAATTTTGTTGGTGTTCGGTCATTGATTTTAACGGGAATATTAAATATGCGTGACGTAACATACGTTGTATACGTAAATACTACATCACTGTGATAATATCGGGGCAACGTTTATAAATAAACCCTGGTTTGTTTAAACGTTGTAGACTTTCTATACATATTTTTCTAGTGAATAGATTCAAGTTTGAACACTCTCGTTATACAATTTAAAAGTTATTAGTTCAATCTCCAGTCTGCCGGTCAGCCCCCTTCACTAAACTTGTCAGTTGACAGACCCTTATGTCCCTAAAATAAAATTATACCACTCATCCCTTTCTAGGACCGAAAATCAAAAATGCAGCGCCCTCCCTTCCTCATCTCGTTTGAGTCCCTCTTGATATGTTAAGACTATCAAAATTTGCATACTTATAGAGTTGCGTGCACCGGAGTGCAGCTGACATGTTCCCACTCAGATTCTATTGCTCCTTTTATCGCTGCGAGGTGAAAAGGAGAACATGTAGTGGGTTGCAAAAAAATATACATCTCTACATTTTTACTTCAACCTACTTATATTTAAGTACAAATGTAGTGATTTATTTTGTAAAAAGCCTGTTCTTGTTGCCATTTGCGATTGGATCGTATCTGATTTTTCATTGTATAAAATGCCTGTTGCTACAAATTAAGTACGTTCTGAGATTTTTTGGCGTATGGACCGCAAAGATGGATTGAAAAGGCAACGAAAAAAGTTAACATTCACCATTTGGTCCGATCTAAAGTATAAAATATAATTTTAAAACCATGCAATCTTCCTACTTTTCCTCTTATATAAAACTCTATTAACACCATCCAAACAATAACAGTAAAAACAGAAATATTGCACCGTTTTTAAACACAAAGGTACCATACGCGTGTAAGGAGGCCGATAGCTTTTCCTTGGAAATTAAAAATTGAATACAAAATGGCTGCATCTTGGTAAGCAGGTATACAGCAGGGTAGGTACACGTATGTTCTACTATGAACGTGATGAGGATACGAATGTGGAACTTAGTAATGAACATGATGAATGATTTTCTTTTGTGTTTTGGGGTAATCTTGTGTTGGATGTAGTGACTTTTGAGTAGTGTTGCCCCATGTATGCACATAAAAATAAAGTTTATTTTTATTTTTATCTGGACTCGGAGGAGCTCGTGGCTAAGTAATAACAGCCGCATGGGTCGATCCATCAGGTTAAGCTACGCTTGCCGGGGTTGGTCCTTGGATTTGTTACATACCGAGACTCCTCCGTGCCTCGGAAAGCACGTTAAGCCGTTGGTCCCGGCTGTCATTCGTGGATCTTTGACAGTCGTTACGGGTCGTCAGAAGCCCGAAAGTCTGACAACCAGTCTTACCAAGTGGTAACGTATTACCCAGTAACTGGGTTGTGGAGGTCAGATAGGCAGTCGCTCCATGTAAAATACTGGTATTCAGCTGCATCCGGTTAGACTGGAATCCGACCCCAATATAGTTGGGAAAAGGCAGGCAGATGATGATCTGGACTATGTCTAAGGGCGCTTACATAAAGAAACAGGTTTCGGTACAGACGAGTCTGTCGAGTCGGTACCGATCGGTGCAGGTATAATATTCCCATGTTATCTTATGAGCTCACTTATAAAGAATCAGGTTTAATCTAGTCGGTGCCGACTACCTTATTAACCCTGCACGGGTTTGTCTGTACCGGAAACCTGTTTCTTTATGTAAGCACCTTAAGACTAATGTTATGTCATGTTATGTGTGTAATGTATGTTGTAATGTTATCTAATAAACTTAACTCAGTAAGGATTACGATCTGTTTTTGAGATGATTTAAATTAATGCCACAGTAAAAATGTGTTTTTAATAATTACCTATTAAATTAATATTATTTAGTAGGTCGCCCATTGATATATATATTTTTCAAAAAAACATCTTTTCATTTAACATTCTTAAAATTTTAGTCCCTTGTGAGCGAGAGAGGTAACAAAATGTGACAACCCTCTTAATACTTTAAGAAAATCGTGGCTTCAAACCAAAATACGGTACTAAAATTTCAACTCATTTGAGAGGTGTTAGTGGATAAAGTAATAATAGATTTTATTGTTCAACATACATATTTTAATAGAAGTCTATTTAATTTATAAGCTGCGCTAGTAAAAAGCGCATTTTTCACTCAAGTCCATTGTTTTCTTACAACAATAACAATATGTCAGCTGGAGCGAGCCACAGACGTACACTGGCGGACACAATGTTGGATGCATTCGCATGATTTATTGCATTTATTTGTTTTATGAAAATTATTTTAGTTTTGTTAGCTTCAATGAAAATGTTTTAAACAAAGAAGTGAATTCCGCAAGAGATGTTCCAACAATTTCCCTGAAAGTAGAAACGATTCAAATAAGTTGCCGGAATTAAATTTATGAAACTGAGAACTTGAAACTCGTAACTTTCCGTCAAAATATTGAAAGTTGCTCACAAAATTCTAAAGAGATTTCACAGTTCAGAATTAAAATGTCTGTCTGTCTGTCAATTTTTTTTCTCAATTCGCTTAATCTTTTCTATAGCAGCCATAATAATATGCATAATATTCATTTCAAATTGCATTTGAAACGATTTGGACGTAGATAGTCCGTAAATTTTATTCAGCTCAGAATTCAAAACGCTCGTTTTTGAACATTTCAACACAGTAAAATTTTATGTTTAGCTTACCTTTATCGACGGTTTATCGTCCCGTGGAAACCGTTCCGGCTTAAAGAAATGGCAGCCAGACAACTTTATTTTACTCTTCAGTTTTCTTCCGATGTATACAAGGTGTAATTTAAATAACGCACAACCTTTTAAGGGGTCATTGTACATACAGCTCCAGAGAAATCTCACCCCCAGAAATGTATAAAAGCACGCCATCTCTGTGAAATCAATGAAACTACTAAGATATTCTAACTAGAAACAAAACACTGACGGCGCTCATGCAAGCGACCGCTATGGTCTATCGGTTTAGGTAGTTAACTAAAGGTAAACAATCTTGGTATGTCTTTTTATATTAAAGAGGTCGTATATAATATACAGAAAGATTATTTAAATTTAGTTTATTAGCTAACATCGATTTAGTAAATACCTAGTCGCAAAGATTTTAATATACAATTTATAGACAACTTTTAGATAAAAAGACATGCCAAGATTGTTTACATTTAGTTAACTACCTAAACCGACGGAGTATAGGTAATAATATCCATCGCATCCTACCTATTGATATTTTTGAACTTCCAAATGTGTTCCACAAACATTATATTTTTTTACAAATTTCTAAAAACTCACAACAGAATTTTAAAATGTAATAAAATCTTTTAGGCCGAAGTAAGAATCGAACCTGGACCATTTTTCTCACGAGACCAGCTGTTAGACAGCTGCGCCAACCAGTTTCATATTATAGTTGTGAAATTTATCGATATATTATGTTTATGAATCATCCATCGCACCATTCATGTCGGCCGTGTCATTTTTATACATAATGAAGAAGATTGAGGGTAAACTAATTTTGCTAAGTTAAACTTGACGTCGCATAGTTACTCGTCTGCTTGTGCTGTTCGAATAACTACTTATATTTACAATAAAATCATGCCTCGATTGAGTAACTTTTTAAAAGTGAAAATAATTGTCCTTTGGGAACAAAATCAAAGTTTAAAGAGTATCGCTCGAGAATTAAATGTCGACGTAAGTGTAATCTAAAATAAAATCCGTTTATATTTTCATTTTTTTCCATTAAAAATCTAAATTTTTAATTTATTTCCTTATAGAGAAACACAGTTCGTTTATGGGTGCGACGGTATCAAGAAACTGGTGAAGTGAAGTGTAACCGCCAAGGGCCACGTCCGATTGCTTACACAAATCAATCCAACCGTCATCGTGATATTGTTAATAGCCATACCACGGATCCTTTTACAACCACACGATCTAGTGCTATAAGACATGGCATTTCGCTTACCACTGTCCGAAGACATTTACATGCAGCTGGGATCCATAATTATAAACCTGCCAAAAAAATTGAACTAACCGAAGCTCATCGTCAAGCCAGGATAAGATTTGCAACCCAATACATGAATTTTGATTGGGAAAATGAAATAGTCATTTATACCGACGAAAAGACGTTTAAGTCCGATAAAGATGGACGTAAAATACTGCGGAGAAGACCAGGCGAACGCTACAACAATCAAAATGTTTTACCTTTGAGGACTAGTGGCCGGTTGACGCTGGGTAAGCAATAGTTAATTTAATTAAATATTAATATTTACCTACTCACTTGATTGAAATATAAATACTATTTATTTGCTAAGTTATGACTCATTAGCGCTGTGGCTATTATTACTAAATATGTTATTATTAGTATGTATCTAATAATAATTATTGTTACCTTTATGAATCATTACAGGATAAAATGTAAATATAAACAAAGCATAAAAAGTGTTTTGCGGTGTCACTTTTACAATGAGGTATAGTAATAAAACTTTTGTGTGTTTTAAGGATATTGGGGATGGATGTCTTTGACAGGTCCCGGAGAGCTTGTCGAAGTCGGCGCTCGAATGAATGGTGAACGTTACTTGGACATTTTAAGAGACGTGATGATTCCAACAGTTCGCAACGTATACCCTGATGGACATATTTATTTTATACAAGATAATAGTTCGGTGCATCGGTCAAAACTGGTTATGGACTGGTTTTCTACACAAAGGGACATAACTTTGATTGACTGGCCGTCTAAAAGCCCAGACTTAAACCCGATAGAAAATTTGTGGGGTCAAATGGTGCTTAATTGGGACTCAAGTAAAGTCAGAACTAGACAAAATTTAGATGAAGAGGTTATGAGAACTTGGGAATTAATGCGATTAAGTGACATTTGTTTTAATATGGTAAAGGGAATGAGATCAAGATTAGAAGAAGTTATAGAAAGTGAAGGTTACCCACTCCGTTATTAGTATAGGTTTGACCCCACAAGTTATAGTTAAGTTTTTTATAAGTAGATAATTGTTTTTTGTAAACAGTTTTGAAAAATCTCGAGAGATGTAAATTGTTGTTCTGTTTGTTTCAAACGTGAGTAACATGTTGGTTCTCTTGTGAAATCATCAAAACTAAATTATCAGTTTTTTCAGTAAATACCTAAATATTTTTTAATCAAAGGGCTGATTTTTCCAAGATATCTGGCGCTGGAAAAATCAGCCTAGCCCAAAAATTCAACATTATTACTCGGATAAAGAGCCAGAAACACAGATCCGAGGATTAATTTTGAATTTTCAAGGCTTCAATTTTGTCAATTTTATTCCATGAATGAAAAATATCTGTCGATTGAAAAATTAGCCTAAAGGGATTAATAATTATATTAATGAATACCATAACAATAAATAATACTAAGTATTTATGTGAATTTCCTTTATTCCGAAAGACCGCCATAAAAGCACCTACTTCCCCTCTCAATCCGCAACACCCCACTATCGCCCTACAGTTATCACCGGGTAGCCTAAATATGCTGATGTTGGTTAGCATATGACAATTTTGTATCAATAACGTAAACTATCTTGCACGCTTACTTGTAGAATCGATGTCAATAACTACAGAATACTAACTTCATTGATGTCACAGAGATGGCGCGCACGTAAACATCGTTGTGTAGTACATACCTATATCCTTTAAAAGATGTCGCTTTTTACAGATTTCTAGGGGGTGAGGTTACACTGGAGCTGCATGTACTTATAATTATGAACAACTTTTTTTTTTATGGGACCAAATAAGAAATTGCGAAAAAAAAATCTACTGGTCCCTACATTTTGACGAGCTATACGAACAGAAATGTACGGAACAGCACATTTTTTCTTCGTGATTTCAGGTTTGGTCCCGTAATGAAAGTTGTTTATAATGATGAGTAAAATGACCCCTGAAGAGGTTATGCGTTATTTAAATTACACCTAGTATATTTGTCTTTGAATAGCGGCATTTTTTTATTAGCTGTTCTTTGATTTCTGAACTCTTAAGAACCAGATCACGCCTCTTAAAAATACATTGAAGCTTTCAATAAACCCTCAAATACGGTGCTACTCTCTTTATTTTGTGAATTACAGCAGTCTAAAAAGTTACAATTATTTCAACTTTTTGCAATGACTTTAGCACCTCAATTGCGTAACACACTTTCAATCCATTGCTTCATAGGTTTGAAAAATCATCTGCTCAACAACGTAAATAACGCAATGAACGTGGCTGGACTATCAAAATGAAAGGCACTGCCATCGATTGCGATTGAATTTGCGTTACTAACCCCGCTGACCACATACATGTATACACACATACTTGCATGGACATAATAGATTTGAAACAATAAACATGCCAAATAAAACAGCCCAGTTCTTCGGTCCCGGCGTGTACTGAAGCTCTCATCTTGTTTCACGCACCATGTACCGCGCGTTTCGCCGCTCGCATGCAAACTGCATTATCAAGACGTAGATAGTGGGGAGGTGCTACTGCCACGCGATAAATTTTATTTTATTAGCTGATAATGCCTTTTGTTTTGATACTTGAGACGTTTCTTTGGTAATGTGTTTTGTTTAAATTGTTGTGTACCTTTGCTTTGTAACCTCCGACGGAAACAGAGGGGTGTTATAAGTTTAACGTGTGTATCTGCATGTCTGTTGCGCCATCGTAGCTCCCAGACGGCTGAACAGATTTTGATTTTTTTTTGTCTGAAAGGTGGCTAGATAGTTCAGCCGTTTGAAGATTATCAGCTCTTTTCTAGTTGATGAATGGATGTGAGCATCTTCTACAGGTCTGATCGGTTCGAAATTTGGGATTCTGGATGGCTAATGAAATCGCCAAACAGATGAAGCTTATACCTAACAATAATGATTGTATGCTATTGTAGAAAGGTAAGCTTCCTATTTTCATTAGCCGTCCCCCGACACGACGACGCTCGGATCAAAACATTACCTACAACTTATATTAAACTTAAAGGACCAATACATATCTATTATTTTTTACTTTTTAGATGTTTTTTTTTTGCGTCGGGGGTTTTAAAATTTTTAACTTAACTTTTTTGAACTTTGTTTTACGAGATATTTATGAGGCAATGAGGTCATCCTTTTAAATTTATGGAATGTCCCGTATTTTTCTGGTGTAGTCATGGCCCAGGCATAGTTCTAAGCTTTAAGCTTGGACTTTGATAGGTAGGTAGTAGATAGGATTTATTGGAAAATACTTACATTAATTATTTTAATGACAATAGCCTCTCAACTCCATAATGCTACCGCAATAACAAAATGTTTATATTCGTTACAGGTATGTGCAACAACTTTTTAGCAATGTCATCGCAGTTTATCAAGTGAGGTGCTAGCGAAATAACGTAAATAAATAACATCTAAAATAGAATTAAGATTATGACTCAGAATACCTTTCATGAATACTTTAAACTGCCTCGACTGACGGCCTCGTTGGTCTAGTGGTCGCAGGCGCTACTGCTGAGCATGAGGTCCTGGGTTCGTTTCCCAGGTCGGGCAAAGTGTTATTGGGTTTTTCTATCTGAAATTTCTCAGTAGCCGCCCGGAGTCTGGATTTGTAGTCGGTAGATGTCAATAGGCTCCCCCCCTATTTCATGGGACTTACACATAACTGGCGAAATGTGAGTGTATTATAGGTACACCTCTGCCTAACCCTTCGAGGAAACAGGGCGTGATGTTATGTTATGTGTTGTTATGAATACTTTAAAAGGTATCAAAGATTTATTTAAAACCTCTTGTCAAACCTACCTAGCATAATTTACAAATGTAAAAATACTGTGTTATCATAATTGAATTGGCAACACGGCCATGACGTTTATAATCAGCTAATACACATGTATTAATACAATTCTAATTAGCTAACACATGTCTCATAAACAGGGACATATTCACACATAGTTCGGTAAACAAGACGCGTTCGCAGCTGCGATCATAATCGTAACAGGAATTACGACTCGCGAGTCATCTCGCGCGGCTGTGATTACTTCATGGCATAGTATATGCAATGAACAGCTGACATATAACACGCACAGAACAGTACAACAAAAGTGATATCTGTTTCTGTTGTCATACTAGGTATACCTAAGTGTAAGTCTCCGAATTCTCAAACGACAATTAACTTTAAGACGTTTTTTAAACGTATTTTTTCCCACCACAATACACCCTAAAATGAATGAGTTTTAATTGTGTTAATTAAGTAGTGAACCAGTGACAACATTTTATTAAAATGGTATTCATTACGAACTCCTTAAATCGTTATGATTTCTCAGTAGCAGCCCGGAGTCTGGATTTGTGCCCGGTAGATGGCAATAGGCTCGCCCCCTATTACATGGGACTTAAACATAACTGGCAAAATGTGGGTGTACTACTATAGGTACACCTCTGCAGCCCTTCGGGGAAACAAGGCGTGATGTTATGTTATGTTATTTCTCCGAAGATTGCTTGTATCAGTCTTGAAAATTTATTACAAATAGTCCTCGTTTACATTTATAGCATGATACAGCTTACGAGTCACACAAACACACGTCCCATAAAACATCAAGAAAAGACAATTCTTTCCTTAGATGACAATGTTCAGGTATAACAAATAGGATACGATAACAACCTACAACAAGATATTCCTGTTATCTGCCAACCTTGCGTATACTACAGCTTGAAGGTACCACATGCGCATAATTCACGCCTTGACACGAAATTCGTCTCGTTGCTACGTTACGTCTTCGCTCATTTTTTGTCACGACAGTGTACGCAGTCACATTTGTACGGAAATGGATACCCTGACGTATTGTGCACGATTTTATTAGTATGTTGTGGGTGAAAACGTACCTACATGTTACTGTGTGGTGTACTTGTATATCTTGGTGTGTAAAAAAGAAAAGAATTGTAACGTCATGCGCTGCAACTAAAAATTTTGTAATAAAAGGGTGTGTTCTACAACTGTTACTATGTATTGTGACGACTCGTCCGGTGCTTTGGACGAACCGTTAACTAAAGGGGGACTAGTGTCTATGAATAATATACCGTAACACTTTTCAGTATACTTCTATTCGTACAATAATCCAATTACATATTTCTACATCAAACAGTCAGTCAGGGCCGGGAGGCCGACTGTCAACTATCTTGTTTTTTCCTTTCCCTATTCTAATATTCAAAATCAACGTTTATCTTTTTAAATGAATCAATCAACTTGTGAAGGTCTCATGTTAATGGCGCGCCCGGTTAAAACCTCTACAGTACCATCGCGGAAGAGAGAGTAAATACCGTTACTTCCAGATGAGTCTAGAATGGTTAAGAACGCAAAACCAAAAGTTATATCTACTCAAATTCTTTTTGTTTATTTATTTTTAGGCTGCATAATATGTGAGTTTTCAATACATCACTCGATGGCCTGTCTTTTCCTGTTAGGTAGGTAGTGCGAAAAAAACGATAATTATTTAGAAGACCCTTGTCGCTTCCCCAACTGGCCCATAACACCACAGCATCCTCTCCCAATTACCCAGTAAGTACTAGTACTACTTCAACATAGTTAAGACGCTCCTAACTATTATTCCTCCGTCACTGAGGATCATATCACCCGGTCCATGCGCCATTAATCAGACTACGCGCCAGTAAGCCGTGCCAGTAGCACTGGAACATACTACTGGCTGCCAGTTATGACGTCACTAATGCCAGAATATATACGTCGCCTACCGGAGTTACGGGTTTGCTTAGCGGATTGATTGTATTTGTTGCTGCTCGAGGTGATTAAGTGTTTATGTCATCATCGGTTCGGTGCTGAGGAGAAAGGACATTCAAATTAGTTCCTAAGACTTTTCTTTACTCGTCGTCCTTTGACGACGAGTAATTTTAGTGATATTGGTACTTTTCATGTATTGGCAGGGGCTGTATGCTGTAAGAGCATAAGCTATGCCTGTGTTCCGTTAAACGAGGGACATATAATACCTTACACTTTGATCGCGAAGGTCGGGAACAGCAGATTTTTTTTCATATTTTTATAGTTGGTCCCTTAGTGAAAGCTGTTCATTTTCATGAGTGTTACGCTCCTTAAAGTATAACCCTTGTTTACCCTATACAGTGTATTAGGTAACACACTGTATAGGGCGTTTATTATTCTAATTCTTACGAAGAGTCATCAGGCCTAACAGTAATATGGAATAAAAGGCGGTTTGGTGACAAGAGACTTTTAATATTAAATTTTACTCTATAGCAATATATAGCTTATTTCAATGGCCCCGTTGCTCCTCATTCAATTATAATACTCAAGTTTAGATATTTCACCGGCTCATCACACATCCAGTTTCAGATAATTTGAAGTTGATAACTTGTCGGACTCTACTTAAGCATGATAGCCTGCAAGATTCAAAATTTATTTGCAAAAAATGTAAGAAATTTTGAATGTCGTGGACTACATTGAAATATTCAACCTTAAGTAATAAATAAAATAATAAAATAAACAAAAATTTATATTGCAGATCACATGATCCATAAAAAAACATAATTTAAAAAGAAAAGTTAACACAAAAGAAAAAAAAATACAAATATCCTACAATAAAAATGACATACATACAGACAAAAATAAACGAATGCTAAAGCTAAAGTAGAGTTTGACAAGTCACACTCCCAGTTCAGAAACCAAGTGATTGAGTCAGTACTTCATTATTTTGAAGGCAAACAATCTTAGATAAAATTAGAATTAAACAATCCTAAACTTTCCATATTTTTTTTTATATAAGATAAGTTTGCTCTTGACTCTAGTCTAGGTCAGAGATGACAGAGACCAAGTCGACGATGGAGCGAGCTTACCCAGAAGAAGCCTGTTCACTCTCACTTTGAAGAAATCGGGGTTGTATGCGTTCGGAAACACAGACGCAGGCAGAGAGTTCCACTCCTTTGCTGTGCGCATCACAAAAGACATTTGGAAACGCTTAGTGCGAATTGGTGGAATAGCAACTAGGTAAAGATGGTAGCGACGCACCTGCAGTGCGTCTAAATGTCCGATGGAAGAAGGGGGCAGGTGGAATGAGGTCGTGGAGCTTTTGAGCACACTCACCATATCCATGACAAAATAGTTTATGGTACAAAGTAGTTATTGTAGAAACGTTATCCGAACATACACCCCTCGATATTCACAGGCTCGACTTATTAATATAACTCTGATCCTAAGCCAATAACTTTCAAAATCAATACAACCGAACTTACTACCACGCGACTTGAAACTTACAAACTTACATACAAGTACAGTTCCGAACATGTTCACAAGATGACACGAGAGGTTTTCAAACTTGGCTTAATCACTGTCATAATTCAACCTAAGCCGGGTCGGGTCTAGCTTATATTGGGTTACTTGTGATCCAACTACTTGGATTTTAGTTGTATTGTACATATATTCAATATTATTCATGCTCTATTTCGTTTGAACAATTGAGTTGGAGCAATGTGGGCGGTCGTCTTAAAGCGACTTGGGATCATGGCGGAAGGTTAGGTGAAACGTTTATTGAAACCATAATATCTGTTAGTATAATGTATGTATGCTCTGAAGAATATTTTGGACAGTTGAATGTCCAGTGTAATGGTAATGCATTGCCGCATGACTGGTCGTATTGCTTAATAGTTTCGAGACTTTCACTGAACCTGCTTTCTGGAAATACCTACTCTTCATTTGACTTTCTCTTTTTAGAAGTAATAACTTACACGATCGTCTCGAATCTGTACACCGATAAACCTCCTTGCTTATCCTTTCACTTCCAAAGTTTATTGTAGGCACCTTATTTCCATATCAAGTCTGCGCAGTTTTGTTAGTAAATACTCCTTTAATTTGAGCTATGTCTGTAGCAACTTTTCCACGATATTTCGCCCCTTAATCAAGCACACACTACCCAAAACAGAACCAGACCCAGTCCACTCGCCAACAGATAAAGCAGCTGCTGTGCCAACATTACTGCGGATATAATCTGTGGACGTATGCGTCTCGTCGCTTGTTTGTACGTCTGTTTGTTTGTGTGTGTCAGTTTGTTCAGTAAAGTTATGTGCGCGTTATCTGCTTGTTTGAATGCCGTTAGTCTTAGTATTTCCTTTATTAATGAATTGGTATTTGATTTGTAGTTGTACAGGTGTCTATTGCAGGAATCTGTCGTTATGGTTTCAGATGGAAGGATTTGATGCACTACAAATGACAGGGGCTTCTTTTCATACAGTTAAAGAACACAACACACACAACCACTTTTGCTGTTGTCATATTATTATTACGAGATAGAGATTAGAATTAAATCTGTCAGCTTTAAATTGCAAATCCTGAAAATGTGAGCGGTAGCAACCCATCATAGTATTGTCAACCCACATAAAATTATTCAAATTTTATATGGATTATATATTTTATATTCATACTAGCTGTGCTCTGCGACTTCGTTCGCGTGGAAGTCGTAAGATACACAATGTACTAAAATAACAGCCACATTTTAATAAAACTCCCTCGTCCACCGACCCGCCGCGTTGCATCGATCTTAGTGTTCTTTCTGTTTCCTTTTTGTTTTTTCTCGGCTTTTAAGGGTCGTAGCGTGATGTTAAATAGCCTATAACTATTCTCGAGAATTAGGCTACCAAATACAAAAATAATTTTTCAAATCCGTTTTTTTGTTCACAATTTCATGGGTTTTAATTTTTTTCCGCAAAACCTAATTATTTTTCCAAAATAAAATTGACCTCCTTTGCTTCCCGTAACATCAGCTATTTGTTAGTGAAAATTTTGTCAAAATGGGTCACGCCGTTTCGGAGATAAGCCGGAAAAAACAGACAGACAGATAAAATTTTTCGAAATTGCTTTTTTGTTATAGTACCGTATATACTTTCTTATGCATTTAGTAAAAAGTTGTTATTTTGACATTACAAACAGACACTTACATTTTATTCATTTGTTTAGATTTTTTGTTCCTGTTTCGAGACATCGCCAAGCGGTTGGTTCACTCTTCACGTGACCAGAGGGCTGGCTTACTTTGGTGTTTCGAGACATCGCCAAGCGGTTGGTTCACTCTTCACATGACCAGAGGGCTGGTTCACTCTTCACGTGAACAGAGGGCTGGCTTACTTTGGCCAAAGAATCAGCAACGCCATATAACGTAGCAATGCTGCCAGCTTTTTGGGCACTTTACCTGTTGCGTACAATGCGTACGAATTTTTTGATGCCCTATGATTCTTTCCCCTTCTTGCCATTTTAAATATTGTATTTATATAAACATTTTAGATTTAGTATTGTGTGTTGATTTTGTTTCTTTTTAAATTACATTGCATGCTGCACCGGCTGACGTCATCACGTCGACGCCGGCTGTCGCTGAAAACCAGCGCTGGGGCTTTGTCTCGCATAGGGTCGCAGCATTATGCTGAGCGATGGTCGTTTTGCGTGGATGTGACGCATATTTTCCCCCAACTTGTTTCTTTTTTGTGTTCGTGTTCTTTTTTGCGTCATGTTTACCGCAAATATATTTTCTTTCTTTCTTCTTTTTCTTCTTCCCCCCTTTTTATATGCATGTAGATATTATTATTATTTGAAGTCTGTTAGCTATACATATGTGAGCGTCCAAGCAAAAAGGGTCCAGTTCTCGGCATTTAGTTTCCGAGATATATGCAGTTTTATAAAGTTGGGTGAAAAATTGCATTTCTCGATTTTAATTGATTTTGCATTTATTTATGCTCAATTATCTACAAGTTTATAAAGCAAATGAATTTATGTGATGTTTATAATTAGCAGAAAATGTACTTAGGAACATCAGAAAATATACAAAGTTGTACCAAAAATCAAAATTTGAAAATGCTTTTTCTCAAATCAATTTTTTTCAGTTTCAACTTCAAATGTCTGATAAAAAATGTGCCAATTTTTGAATACTTTTTAATCCTTATTATCAATTGACTATTCTAGATACCGAATCTGGTTTTAACTCAATACCCCACTACTGGACCCTTTTTGCTTGGACGCCCACATATATTATGTATTATGTGAATATTATATTCGAATCGAAAGTACCTACACTTAGGAAAGAAAGAATGAAGGGGAAAACAATACGACTTACTAACCCAAAGAACACTGAACTCAAACTAATAACTACCTTCACAAAGAGGAATATTGACATGTGTTTAAAATATTGTAACTAACAATACAGTAAAGTAAAGTAAAATTAACCAAAGAAGAATTAAATAGAGTTACAAATAACGGGCTTGGAATCAAATCGATGGGAGGTCAAATTGTCGGCCATCGCTTTCAACAGAATTATTAACGAAGTAACTGCCGTTCTAGAAATCAGTGCCCTCCGGGCGAGCCCCATCGTATTATTAGCTTTAGCTGTGTAGTTATTAGGCATTTACAATTACTATATCGATGGTTCTCCTTTATTAATTTTATATAAGCTTCGATCAGAATTCGGCTCCTTCGACAGCATTAGCGTTGGCCTCGCAAAGGTCTTCCATAGTGCAGGCGTTTGTACACAGTATATTTGAGTTAGCTTTGTAGTTTGTCGATATCATAACTCTGCTAGTTTATTATTAGAGTTTTGTTTAACTAACACGATGTCTTTTTCAGTCAAAGAAATTCATTGTTAATTAAATTGGTACACTACGTCAATTTGCCGTGTTGATATTCACAGTTTAATCTTCAAAAGTTCATTGTTGCAATCTATTTCCTTGAACTTAGACTCTTCTATAACTTTCATTTACGACATCAAAAGCCACAAACAAATACCACCACAAAAAATAGTCAGCACATTTTGTCTTTGATCTTTCCTTCCCTGTCGTCAACGCCTTAAGTTATACGCGGCGAAAAGGGAATTTCAACAAAAAGTAATTAAATGTGTCGTGAATCGAACACCTCGGTGCACCTTGTGTTTCTCACGGTACACAAATTATACACAATTATACAGTACACAACCCGGAAAGTTTCAATGTACACGAACGCTGGGAGCGAGTTCTGTTTAATTCCATGTATATTTTATGTGAATGATGGTTCCGTTTCCGCTCGTTTTAGGAGATATATTATAATATTAGGAGTTTTGTGGTAAATACCACAATTTGAGAATACAAGACTTACTTTCACCGTGCCATTTCTTAAACACTACCATTAATTTTAATAAAAAACATTAATTAATGTTCTTTTTTAAGAAATATGTAATTGATATTATGTACAAACAACTGTTTACATTATTGCAATCGTAGAATTTTAGACCATCGTTACTCATCCCACCGGTGAGCATCGTCGTCGCTTATCTCGAAATGTAGCCCGCTGTTAGCTATGACTAAAATTAGAATCATAATGTTCCCACTGCTGGGACTCGAGCCCTCTCTGTATAGCTGGGATACGGCCCGTTCTCTTTTTAACCGACTTCAAAAAGGAGGAGGCTCACCATTTGGTTATGTTTTTTTTTTTATGTTCGTTACATCAGAACTCCGTCATTTATAAACCGATTTAAAAAAATATTTTTTTATTAAGTTCTGATGAGTAGTTTTTGAGTTAGCTTGAATAATACGTATTTTTCCACTTAGTGTATTTTAATGATGTTATAATAATTTCCTATAACTGGTTATTTACATTGCAAGTAGTGGTTTACGACTTTGTGTGAGGTAGGCACCACAACTAAAAAGTGAAAAATAAAAACTTTTTTGCAAACAAAAACACTAGAAAGTAAAAAAAAATCATAATTTCGGAAGGCGGTGGTAAAAAACGAAAATACAAAACCATCCATCTTCCGAAATTTAACTAATTTTTATTGTTGTTTTTTAAGTTCTAAGATATGCTCTTTTCCACAAAATATTGCCGTTCGTCTGCGCCATTTTTAGAGCAGTGTTGAAATTGCAAAAAGTAGCTAAAAATTAATCAATAGACTTACCACATTCACAATCCTTCAATCGCATAAAAAGCCTTTAATACTAGAAAGGAGTCCAGTATGCTAGTTTAGTAGAAAGAGTACTCAGTAAAGACAGACTCTGTAAGAATCCAATCGCGAACGAAGACTTACAATGGCGTTTTCTTCTTTTGATTGGAATTAAATTAAAGTTTCTTTCAAGTGGAACGTTCTTGAGGCGTCAGATGCTCAGATAACTGATGACAGAAATTTCTTGTGCGGTAGGTACACGCAGTCGGGTAAAAAGTGGTAAGGATATACGAGTATGCATCATTCAAAGTAGGTAAAGTATATTCTGCTTGCGTTTCCTATTTGTCAATAAACATTGATTATATGTTCATCAGATACTTTTTGAATAGGCTGTAAAGGTAAATCTAAAAATATATAAATATGATCCCGGAGTCTGGATTTATGCCCGGTTGATGGCAATAGGCTCGCCCCCCTATTACATAGGACTGAAACATAACCGGCAGAATGTAGGTGTACTAATGGGACACTTCTGCGTAACCCTTCGGAGAATACAGGCGTGATGTTATGTTATGTTTTATAAAGGTAAATGCTATCTTGAATTTTATTAAGAACATACGAGATTTCATTGTTTAGTTAAACTAAATGTTTTACTTACTAAACGGCGCGCGTTTAGTAAGTAAAACCAGTATTCAATTTAATTGTGGTTTAAAGAATGTTAAAGATTTTTGGAACGAAGTTCTTTTACGCGGCTTGTGGTGGGAGTAAACTGGCAGAAATCATGATTAACGAAAAACCCTTCATACCTTTTCCTCCATACGACTTTCTTCTTTCGTTAAAATTTCGTTTTAGTCAGAATTCGGTCAGAATGAAAATCCAAGATTGCAAAATTTTCAAGTTTTTCGTCATGGGTGTCGTTTTCACAGTTTTCGAGGGTTTCGAGTCGATTTTGAGGTCAAAATGTAAATCAAAGATGGCGGCTGTGAAAACTTCGTTCCTGATGGGGGGGTCCCCCGACCGCAACCGTTTTCTTTTAGTGCAGGTACGATATATTTTACCCATATCCTTAATAAAAACCAAAAAGTCCTTCCCGTAGCTACACAACAGGAGCACAATAACAACTGAAGTGGAAAAATATTATTATTACAGCAACTAGCAAGTCTTTGTTCGGCCTAGGGATGTCACCACGTATCCCGGGAACGTTTAGTAACTTGTCGTGCGGATAACGGGACAAGTAAAATATCCGACGAAGTCAACTCTCTAAATATTGCGTTGTAAGAAATGGTCGGGTTCAACTGAAAAACTACTCGTTATTGGTGGTCACAAATCTAGCCTCGTCTTGCTTGGGTTATGGTTTAGATTATACTAGATTCTGCCCGCGACTTTGTTCGCGTGGAAATCGTAAGACACCACAATATGCTAAAATAACAGCCACATTTTTTATAAAATTTCCCTGTATTATTACGTCAGTAGTTTTGGTTTCAGCAGCCAAAATATACAGAGAGTCAGGACTGGTGATGTGGCAGCAAGCGACGTACAGTTGTCCGAGAAGCAGCTCGTCCTGACATCAACACCCGCAGCCCTTAGTAGTAATTTCCCATTGCTTGCAAAGTTGTTCGTTTTTAGTGAATGAATGAACGCCTGCGTTCCTGCATACACTACCTGATGGCATAACACTAATACACTGACTGATGCATTCTTACAGATGATTCTTGACAAACAGTTGTCACTAAAATAGTATAACAGTAGATTGTAAACACACGGGATTTCTCATTACCAGTCATCTAACCAATATATTTATATTTATTAAAACCATAGATGACAGAAGATGCCTAAACTCCATATTTTTCTGTATACGTTCTAGAACCACCATAATATTATATAAGTGTAGCAAAATGTAAAAAAAGGATCACAAAAAATATATCATCGTAAGGCATCCAACTTACAATCACAGGTATGCAACGCTAAGCTATTTGCTTTGTTGAAAGTTGACTAAAATAGCCGTTGATTGACTGCTTAGCTCCATAAAGATATAGCGTGGTGATAATCGTTTAAAATGTTAAATTTGTAACTATCTGCAATAGTCTAACCTTTTGGCTCCACTTTAAACAATTTGAAGAATACGAACATAATGCAATATTGCTCATCCCTCATAGGAAATAACGTGATAATTCATAGCCTACAGTCTGACCAGACTTATAGGGAATATCTATGCTAATTTTGAACAGAATCTATCCGGTAGTATTTGCGTTATGCAGGAACATACATTCAGACAAACAGACAAACATTCTAAAAACTATATTTTCGGCATTCGAATCGTTCCCACACTTCGAGCGATTAGGACTTTTTTCAAAAATATAATATTCAATGCATAGTTTTGTCTTTGCTACGAGGCTTAGTCATATGTATAGATTTTGTAAGACAACTTATAAGTTTATTTGTAGTGTATTAGGCGGTTGCGTGGAAGTCGCCACAGCATCTTGAGTGCCATTGCTGCTAGGCACGATTGTCCCCTGACATGGATGTTAGTGCAGCGGACCAAGTCCCTGCTTACTATTTTATACTAGTTTATGTCTCATGTATGGATCAAAGTTATCTGAATAAATACATTTTATTATTATTTCCTTTATTTATTATTATTATTGTGCCGTGACCACTATTGGGCCCAACTCATTTAACAAATTAAAATACATTTTCTTTTACCATCGACTCGAAAAGAAGAATGGTGTATTGTTGTTGCAATCATTATGTATTTTATCATTTATGATAAGCACCAAGTTGCATAATAATAAAATTCATTGTCATCATCTGCCTGCCTTTTCCCAACTATATTGGGGTCGGCTTCCAGTCAAACCGGTTGCAGCTGAATACCAGTATTTTACATGGAGCGACTGCCTATCTGACCTCCACAACCCAGTTACTGGGTAATACGATACCCCTTGGTAAGACTGGTTGTCAGACTCGGGCTTCTGACGACCCGTAACGACTGTCAAAGATACACGAATGACAGCCGGGACCAACGGCTTAACGTGCTTTCCGAGGCACGGAGGGGTCTTGATATGTAAAGATGGTCATCCATCCACGGGCCAACCGCAGCAAGCGTAGCTTAACCTGATCGATTGACCCGTGCGGCTGTTATTTCTTAGCCACAAGCCCCTCATTAATAAAATTCATTGTGGGGCACCTAATTTCGGTGGCAACATTGTAACAGCTTTATTATCAGTTTACGTCAAAGGAGATTTTTCAGCTCATCTCTGTTGACTTAAACGCCTTAAAGTCATAATTGTAAGTTATTTTTATTTCCTTTAACCCAATCTTGCTTTATACATTTTATGTTCATGTTTATAGTTGTGACAATGTCAAACTCATAAAGCCGCGGCAGTATCGCGGTCTATAAATGTAATAGACAAGTTTCATAGTCTCAAGACTATCTCAAAGACAATGTCACCGATGTTATGTGCAGTTGCAGTTTTATATCGGATTCTACAACTATGTCCGTGTGTAACGAGATATTTTTATTTTATTTTCTGATGAAAAAGCCGAGACTAGATTGGTAGAAGGTAAACATTCTATGAGCTTTAATTGGGGCTATATTCAGTTGACTTTCTAAATAATGAAAAAACATGTTTGTTGACAGTTGCCGGCAGTGGTCTTATTTTTGTAACCAGTCTATGTACATTAACAAACGTCTCACACTAAACTTGTAACATTTACGGGTTTAGACAGTAGAAAAAAGTACTAATACAAAAAGTTGTGTTTAAAGAGAAAAGCTCTATAATCGCCTATAGAAATATAATAACGATAAGTATTGAATAGGAAAACTCAGCGACTGCATCAACGACTGGTCCGATAGGGACGTAGGAACGTTTAGAACCTTGTCGTGCGGATACCGGGACAAATAAAAATATCCGACAATACCGCGCACAAACTATTTCTCGTTTTGTTCGCTTTTTAAGAATCAGTTGAAGTTTGTTCGGAAGAGGTTTAGAGGAATGTTTTTGTCTTTTGCTTTGTTTTGATTTATAATGATACAATATTTACTTACTCTCTCACTTACTTTACTTACTCATTCATTTCTAGTAAGTATAGCGTACCTACTTATCTAATGACAAGAGTAGGTAGATACCATGTATTTTGTGAAAGTATCATCTCTAAAATAGCAATTTCATTGTTTAAACACCCCACAATTAACTCCAATCATTGATATAAAACTCGGAATTGCGACGTCAATCGGCTGTGAAACCGAATAACGTTTATTTAAAACACCATCATAAAAACATTGACCATAGTTGAAAACATTGTGAAATAACACTTAAATTAAATTTAAACAACACCAGAAAAATATTTGTTCGCAAAATATCCGAACAGTTGAAACATTTCACTGTATTTATAATGTAAATCCGACGCGATGACGTATAAAGTGAGAATATCCGCAAACTGTCAGATTCAGTGTTAACTATACGATTTCATCCTCAGAGAAAATGATGCTCATTAATTTTAAGTTTACGTTTATTTCTGAAACCAGTAGAAGTGGCTCCGTACATCGTAGGTATGACTGTCAAATATGTTAACGAAAGTTTAATTTATTAAACCATAGTAAAGAAATGTTTCAGAGATTCCGAGCTGGTGACTTTTTTATGAAAAGAAAAATATTTATTCGAATTCGAATGTTTACGAAGCGAATAAACTGATATTTATTTTAGAAACTACCTATTAGAAGATAATTTCTTATCAATGTGCTTTTTATTTTTTCTTATGTCCAGGCATATTGAACATCAACATCAGAAAACACCTCTCAGACGCGCACTCCCGCCACAAAAGATTTAAATCCAGATCCCCGACACATCTTTGCATTTTTCCCGTTCCTCCGTACGGTGTGGCGCAAAATCGCCGGGAATGCTGGCAATGCGTCGCCGCACTGCGTCTGCCGTATCCGCGTATCCGCTGCGTGCAGTTAGTGCGGATACTCTCGGATATTTATGAACGTACAACGCGACCACTGGGCCGTGGGTGATTTAAATTGTCCTTGTTGCATTTCGCGGTCGCGGTACATAGGAAATTAACCGGGAATTTTGATATATTTCGGGTTGGTAATGAGAGACGGTAATGTTTTTTTAATACACTGTCAAATATATGGGATACTTTAACGATCCTTCACGGGACGGTTGGCGCAGCGGTGTTGAAGTACTGTGAAGTTTTGAATGGCTTCTGAACTTTTGAGTTGTGCGTTCGAATAACTAAATTTGACATGCATTTCTTATTCCAGAAGCCCAATTCTCGTAACTAAAAACGTTCAAAATCTAGTCGCAATCTCATCTCAGCGACAATGAAATGTCAAAAATGTAGGGAAATTATAGGTATTTTTGACATATCGAGTCTGAGATCAGACTGTGAACGTTCTTAAAATTACGGGAATTGCCCGTCTGGTTTGTGTGCATAATTTGATTGTAAGGGCGTTTACTAAACGCTCTTACAATCAAATTATGATAACAATATTATTCAGTAATTTTAAAACATCCTTAAGAAAATCTTTCAAACAGCAATTTATCTTTCCAATAATCAGCATAAATCCCATATATTCCCCATTTGCTGAAATCAGCACATAGCGCCACAAACTGCGAGGGCAAACAAACACGCCATGTTGTGACGTCATCGCGTCATCTCACACACGAGTTGCGTCAACAACGAGTCTACTGAATGGCGCGGATACTGATTGTTTTACATTATCACCCGCTGTTTATCGAGAACATTCTTGCTTACGGGTTTTATATTTTGTTGGTGGGTAAACAGGCTGACGCGGGAAGATGGTGTGAAGAGCATACAATACTAAGAGTATTGTTAATGCGCTGCCGATCTTGACGACGGAGGTGAAAACATATCTGCATATAACTTTATAGGCAGCCAAAGATTTCTTGGGTTGTGTCTTGCAAATTGGATTAACAAGAACCATTTTGATGGGTAGTCCCATCAAATTAAGTAGCTAGTGAATAGGTAGTGCACAACATTTAATAGAAAACCAGTAGGCATCTTATGTAAATATTAACGACTAGCTTTTGCCAACGGCTTCGCCCGCGTGGATTTCGGAAATTATTCCACTGCAACGGGGTTCCGGGGTTAAAATAATCCTATATGTTCCAGGTTATAAACTATATCTGTGCCAAATTTCACCCAAATCCGTTCAGCCGTTTTTGCGCCAATCCGGAACATATATCCAGACAGACAAACAAACAAACGCACAAAAATTTTTTTTTTCGTTAGCCTATAATATTGTGTCCCACTGCTAGACAAAGGTCTTCCTTTTGTCCTTCCAAACCTCCCTGACTTGCGCGGTCTCCGGTCATGTTGCCCCGCAAACCTTATCAGATTATCACACCACCTCCACCGCGGTCTGCCTCAACGGCGATGTCCTGCCTCAGGCGTCCAGTGAGTGACGATCTTTGCCCATGTCTCTGGGTGCATTCGTGCGACGTGTCCGGCCCAGTACCTCTTCAGCCAGGCTGTTTTCTCCAACATCTGCTGCTTGAGTTATGAAGCTCCGGGTGGTGTTTTCTAACTCGGTCTGTACGCTTGACACCTATTATGCTGCGCTCCATTACCCGTTGGCAAATCTTGAGTTTGGACTCCTGTTGTTCAGTAAGTGACCAACTTAGTACACCGTAGGTTAGGACGGGTAGACAAAAGTTCTAAAAACTATATTTTGTCATCAGACTCGTTCTCTCATCAGACTCGTTCTCTCATTAGACTCGTTCTCTCATTAGACTCGTTCTCTCATCAGACTCGTTTTCTTATCAGACTCGTTCTCTCATTAGACTCGTTCTCTCATCAGACTCGTTCTCTCATCAGACTCGTTCTCTCATCAGACTCCTTCTCTCATCAGACTCGTTCTCTCATCAGACTCGTTTTCTTATCAGACTCGTTTTCTTATCAGACTCGTTCTCTCATCAGACTCGTTCTCTCATCAGTCTCGTACTCTCATCAGACTTGTTCTCCATCAGACTCGTTTTCTCACCAGACTGGTTCTCTCATCAGACTCGTTCTCTCATCAGACTCGTTTTCTTATCAGACTCGTTTTCTTATCAGACTCGTTCTCTCATCAGACTCGTTCTCTCATGAGACTCGTTCTCTCATCAGACTCGTTCTCTCATCAGACTCGTTCTCTCATGAGACTCGTTCTCTCATGAGACTCGTTCTCTCACCAGACTGGTTCTCTCATCAGACTCCTTCTCTCATCAGACTCGTTCTCTCATCAGACTCGTTTTCTTATCAGACTCGTTCTCTCATCAGACTCGTTCTCTCATCAGACTCGTTTTCTTATCAGACTCGTTTTCTTATCAGACTCGTTCTCTCATCAGACTCGTTCTCTCATCAGACTCGTTCTCTCATGAGACTCGTTCTCTCATCAGACTCGTTCTCTCATCAGACTCGTTCTCTCATGAGACTCGTTCTCTCATGAGACTCGTTCTCTCATGAGACTCGTTCTCTCATGAGACTCGTTCTCTCATGAGACTCGTTCTCTCATCAGACTCGTTCTCTCATCGGACTCGCAGCAATTAATTTTTTCCGAAAATATTCAATGTACAGTTTTTACTTTGTTACTATTTTATTATATTGATTGATTGATTATAATGATTTTTTTTATTGATTGGAGCGATGTTTAAAAAATATGAAATCAACACTCTGATATTCAAAATGGATAAAATAAGTTATTTTCTCACTTCACTGTTGCAAGTGAAAGCCTCCAAAAATGTGAATACTTCACCCCTATCTAGCATAAAAATGACATTCAAGTTCACCATAGCAACAAAGTAAGCATGTATAGTGACGTCACGACATGTTGAACACACAACGCAATGAACTCACAAGTGGAGTCAGCGTGCAGGAAACTGATTGTTTTAGATTATCACGTGCTTCACGCTCGTTTTGAGGGGTAAGCAGAGGTTCAAGTGCTAGCAAGTGGTGGTTTTAAGTGTGTTGCGGTTTTGTGTACAGATTCACTGTTGACTGTTTTTTGATGTGAACATGTTTATATTTTCAGGCCAGACCAAAATCAGAATGATAAGTCTTACTGCTGCTGTAATGATAGAGACCTGACTGTAATTTGATTACATAACAGGATGTTCAGATAGTAAAATTTTCACTATTCTAAACGATGAGAAAGCATACTAATTTAACAATTTTCCATTGATATAATGTAAATAATATTCCGCTTTAAGGAAATAAAACTTTGATTTGACCAACCAAGAATGATTCAACTATTGATTCATTTTCTTGCGTCCCGCTGTTTCACAAACTTATTTTTTTGCAGAAAAATATATACCACTTACTTCCAAAACTCAACCACTCACACAGCAGGACATCCTCAACAAAACGTCTTCTTTCCTTTAACCTACAGCCTCCCAGCATGACTAAGTGGTACAGACAAACACTACCCGTAAGATAGACTCGCCTGAGTCACCGGCGAGTGACTGGAGAGTCGTTGCGTGGCGCCTCGCTGGCCGGCTAGTGGCGTGGCCACGAGAACTGGTAGATAAGTGTTTAGATATTATCTTTTCGTGAACAGTTATGTGACAGTCGTGAAAAGTTTTATTAAGAATAATATTAATAATATTTGATTGAACTGAAATGTATGAACTTTTTAGAACAATTCCTTGACGGGGCAGAAGTCTTAATGGTGATAATGAGGAAACTAAAGGATTGTACAGAAATCATAGGTAGCATCATAACTAGGGCCAGTTAATATAACTGATTATGTGACATATTTGGCAAAAAATTATATAATTGCATTTCACGACAGGTGCTGTTATTATGCAGAAAAGTATGAAAAAAACTTACAAAATTGTCGAATCGTCAAATTGTCGCCGTCACCTGCCGCCTGTCGGTTTTATTAAAAAGCCCCCTGAACTTTCTGGCTAACAACGTTGAGAGCTATTCTGTATACTAGGCCTGCAGGCTGTCACCTCACTATGCTCAAGATGTTTACATTCGCTCTTGTGACATCGTCACTACTCTCAGTGAGTCTCAGTTCAATGATTGCCCCAAGTACACATCTTGTTGACAATCTCATGTGCAATCCGAGATAAAGTTAGTAACTAACATAACTTTTTTCAATTCATAAGTCCTTTCTTGGACATCACTAACATCGATATGAAGGAAAAACTTCGTGAGGAAAAAAGCTAAAATCGCCAGTACGTTTTAAGCAGGCGTGGTGATCAATGCTGAGGCCTCTGCTCATACAGAGAAGGCATGAGCCTTCTAGCAGAGGCCTAAGCCCTGCAGTGGGATAGTAACAGACTGGTGTTATTATTTACTTATTGGAACGAAGTTCTTTAACGCGGCTTGCGGTAGGAGTTAACTGGCAGAAAACGTCTCTAACGAAAAAGCGTTCATACTTTAGTGGAATCTCGATAACTCTAACCTCGTTAAGTTGTAATCCTCAGTAAGACGAAAAAATTGCGATTTCCTTCCGCTGAACTCTTAAATACGTGGTATCTCGAATTATTTAGATTTTTTTACTCGATAAAAGTGTTATTTCCATGCGAGGTATTGATAGTACATACATATGAATACTCTATAACTCAAATTTCAACAAGAAGTCTCCGTAAACCTAAGTTAGTAAAATATAATGACGTCTTACTTGGAATTCCCCGAACTCGTAGCAATTGAATCTAAAAGGAAAGTTTGGTGGTTTTATTTTATTGCGTCTTGAAACTTGAGACCATACTAGATGGCTCTGTATTAATACATAATATACAGCGGAAGGAACTTCGTTCCAAGCGGGTGTCTCGCGACACCTGCCGACTTTTTAAAATTATATTAACGTAAATATTGGTAATAAGGTTTTAATTAATAAGGTTTTCGCTATCTGGCTAAAATTAAACTGTAAAATAGGCTAAGCCGACGCTAAAATATCGTGGCGGGATTTTATCGCGCATTGGATTTTCAACTCTCGGTGTTGAGTCGAGCATTGAGAATCCAATAGAGTGCATTCCAGCGCGTCAAAAAAACACTGTTGGATTTTCAAGTCTCGGCGCTAAACAGAGCGTCGAAAATCCAGTGCGCGAAAAAAACTGCCGCGACATTTGTACGCCCGTGGGAACGCTGGCTAAGTGTTTTAGAAATAAATAAATAATAATTCACGTTATTATTTGCCAGTACAAAATTAAATGTCCAAGGAAATAATAATAATTAGTGCTGGTATCTTAAAACACATAAAAATACTGACCATTCTAACACGATTAATCCTAACGGTTCGTTAAATTAAAATGAAAAGGCAAATAGAATTTTTTCCCATTATTTAAAGTGCTTCGCCTCACAGGAAAAATTTGCCACAATAATTCTTAAAGATTTTCTAATACAGTCATAAAACCTCTCATCTCATGGCACCATGAGTCACAGCCTCGCCTTGGAACACCATAAATTATGAATAAACATTATTATTATAGGAGCCATGATCACGACGCACATTATGTGTCGGCTTCTCTCGACGTGTGTTTGCCCTGAGATGTGATGCTTACTCACGCTAAAGAAGTTAATTATTTTTAAGTTCTCCTCTTACTAACACAGCAAAAACATAATCTTCTTGATGCCTCGGTTGTGTATGGAATTAGGCAACAAATTGGCAGTATTTTAGCCTTTTCACAAAAAGACACGTTACCAAAATGCTGAGGGTTTCTTAAAAGCCTGTCTAACCTCATATTATTATACCGACTACAAATGAAAACTAGGAATGATTGGTTTGACAAAGTTTAATAACAACTCTATCTGACTTGCCCTTGAAATAAAAATAAAATTGTTGAAATAAAAAGCTTTGCCTTTTCTACAAAAGTATTTTCTTTAAAATTATTTCCTGTACTCTCGACTTTCCCCAAAACATATTTTATAATTATGTCTATGGTGTGCATATATTAAAAAATACGCAAACTAATTTTAAACAAAAAACAACACAGAATAACTAGTCCCACCATAATTCAAACTAACGCAAGACATTTAATTTTCATTTGTGAGCGAATACAAAATTAATCGTTGCGTAACGTTAATTTATGCAAGCCGGGGTAGCGGTCACCAGGAAACGTATCCGCGAGGGGAAATTACATCGTAAATATTAGAAAAATAATTATCAAGCTTTTAGTACTTGTGTAGTTGAAGTGGAGTGGAAGATGTAGTTGGTAAAGTGGTGTGTCTGTGTGTTTTGATGTCGGTAGTGGGATGGTTGAGATTTAGGTCCTCCTTTATCAGTTTCGTGCATTTGCTACGACCCACCGCACTCTACAGCCGTGCCGACCGCACTTTTATGTATCAAAATGCTTTGATCTGCGCCCGTTGAGGCTGTGGACGTGCGCTCGGCTAATGTTTGACTATCGGCGTGTTGGTTAATGTTGTATCTACTTACACGGGCCACTCAATTGCGTATTTATTGGCAACTATGGTTAACTATAAATTCTCGGCAACCGAGTTTATGATAATTCCGAGATTGTACAGAAATTGTCCAGAATTCTTCAAGTTTACGTTTGTGTACGCGCAGTTTATATGTAGAACTCTGTGTTGCCCTTTATTCTTTTGATGAGGTTGTCAAATAAGAAAGCAACTCAAGTATATTAAGTTGTATTGCAAGAACTACTTAAGAATGTACACTCAGTTATCTGGCTATTGCCAAAGTATATAATAGTTAGGTATTTCTAGAATCTAATTGAGATATTTAAATCTTAAATGTCCTAGGCACCCTTAGGGGATTTTGTAAACGGTTTTCGTATTATTTTTTTCGCTTTCCTCAATAACGAGTCTTTGTAAAATCTTCTTTTATGTAGAAAAGTAAAACATTAAGTATTTTATTCAAGCCTTAAACAACAGTTAATAACAAGAGTGCCGGTAATGACGATCATACGATAAAAAATAACAAGTTTTTTATAAAGAGAAGGGAAGCGATTATTATCATGGCTTTTCTTTAAATAACCATAACAGTACGCACTTTAATGGCGTTTTAACTGCCGCGGTTATAACTGACTGTTTATGGGAGGGTGTAACACCTTTTCTTATTACCACCACGGTAGAACAAAAAGTTTACTGCCGAAGTAATATATTGCTATCCTGATATTGGAGTGAACGAGGAGATTGTGTAGCGACTGTTTTGATGAAGCTTTCGTTTAAAAAGACGACAATTAATGTTTGAGACTGTCAGATCTCCCTTCATCAAAGTATTCCCGGTGAGATTTTTACAAAAGAGCCCGGCTGGTGCTTATCCTTTTAGTAAAATTGTGATTGGTCTTACCCTTGTTTCTAGAGTTGATGTCGTGTAGAGTACAAAGCACCGTCATATTTTTTGAGATGGCACAGTGAACCTATTTCTACTCTTTTCCAAACCGAAATGAAAATTTCAAAATCACAAATAAGCAAAAATAAAAACATATTTTACATACCAATAATTTTAATTACCATTCCGAACGTAACAATTTATATAACAAATGAAACACAAATAACGAATCAGTGTAAATATCATAAAATTAAACGTATTAATTTATGAAAGTGGTCGATTTATGAGCAGAGTGCCAGGCGCGAACGCGTGTAGGCGTTGAGACAATAATAGGCAATTACAATACAATATGGCGCGGGAAGAGCCGCGTGTCATCGTATGTTGTTTGTGATATCATACTGTGTGTGTGTTTGTGATTTGTGATGGTGATTGTACCTCGTAGTTAGGCACACACTTACATTGTACAATCTAGTTTCAGTCCTGGACATGAAATTATTTCTGTGATTTTATATTGTTGAAAAAAACATTGGGTAATGCGAGTTTCCCCGATGCGAGTTTTTCTAGACACTTTGTACAACACTGTTAAACATAATATTTTAGTGTTGGTTTTTTTTCAGAATCATTCGGGGTGCATAGCTCAGTATACCTATATGTACAAGTGATGAGACATTTTACTGTCGATCTGATTTTTCATAGCATTGGTATATATAATATAAATTAACATTTCAAAGCAGGTCATCATTTCAGCCAAAAGCAGGTCATTCAATATTAATTTACCTAAATGAGTCAAATGCCTTTATTTTGGCATCCAAATTACTGAAATTACCTTGTAACTATTTCAAAGCCCCTAATTTCCCAACTTTTCCACCCAAAACATTCGCACACAACTCTTGTGTTATCAAAACAAACGTATCAAGTGCCATCAAGTCACAGTTCGGACATTAATAGGCCGTAACAATACAATATTGGTGCAGATAGCAGGCCGCGTGGCTGGCGCGCCGCAGCCAATCGATGCGCCTTATTGCAGCGCGCGGTATGTCGCATGCAGCGGTCACTACTACTGGGTGTACATACAACGATTTGGACAAACAATACCCAGAAGTTTTTGGAAATCTGCTAATGACAAATGCCACTACACTGGCTTAAGACTCGAAACATGTGTAAACGAAACAGAATTTGAAACAAGAATTAATAAGAATGTCGTTAGTTGTTGTCGTTGGTTGTCATAGATATTTCGTTCCGATTTGACTGTGTCTTTGGTGTAAAATCTGTTGCAAGAGAAAAGAAATCAATCAGAAATAAAAACGTCGCTTACCATCAGATGAGCTAGTGGACAACTAAGTGGTCGATGGCACTCCTATAAATTCTATGCCTACATTATTCCCTAAGTTTTAAGACGAATTGAACAAAACAACTATACCTGTATCTGGTGTACAATGATCATCTGCCTAGCCTTTTTCCAACTATGTTGGGGTCGGCTTCCAGTCTAACCGGATGCAGCTGAATACCAGTATTTTACATGGAGCGACTGCATCTGACCTCCACAACCCAGTGACTGGGTAATACGATACCCCTTGGTAAGACTGGTTGTCAGACTTTCGGGCTTCTGACGGCTCGTAACGACTGTCAAAGATCCACGAATGACAGCCAGGACTTACGGCTTAACGTGCTTTCCGAGGCACGGAGGAATCTCAGTATGTAAAGATGGTCACCCATCCACGAACCAACCCCGGCAAGCGTAGCTTAACCTGATGGATCGACCCGTGCGGCTGTTATTACTTAGCCACGAGCCACGAGTATCTGGTGTACAATATAGTATATATAAATAAATAAATAATACACCTACCGTACCTCATACTAATACCTAGCCATAACATGCCGCGACTAGACAAAACAACAGGAACCAATCGTATTCAACATGAATCTACAGCCGCTCACAGTTACACAAAACAACAGGAACCAATCGTATTCAACATGAATCTACAGCCGCTCACAGTTACACAAAACAACAGGAACCAATCGTATTCAACATGAATCTACAGCCGCTCACAGTTACACAAAACAACAGGAACCAATCGTATTCAACATGAATCTACAGCCGCTCACAGTTACACAAAAGCCTACCAAGCCACCCGCAGCTTCAACTGAGTCTTTATTTGTCATCAGAATTACGGAAACGTCGAAATAAGTTGGAATCCCTTACCTAATCAGAAGCAGACTGATACATTAAATATCTACCTACTAAATCAAAATCACATAACAAACAGCAGTACTGCGACTGTGCATGACACCCCTGTTACTTACGAGATGCAGCATGCCTGTAACAGCCAATCGTAAATCACACAATAATGAAGCTAAACTCAATAAGCCAATGATGAAGCAACTAACACAACGGTACACATTATGTCGCGGTCAGGGTTGGCAAATTATGCAAAACGTTCAATATTATTAGAAAAACAATAATTTATTATTGTCGTGATGGCGCAGTGGTTATGGCCTCGCTTCTCATGCAAGAGGTTGTGGGTTTAAATCCGGGTAAGTACCAATGTGGTTTGTACGAATTCATATATTTTCGGAGTTTATCTAGAACATTACGGTATCGGTGAAGGAAATACATCGTGAGGAAACCTGGACTTCTAGTTAACATAAGTTTGAAATCGCCAACCCGTCTTGAGCAAGCGTGGTGAACACTGCTCGGGCCTTGTCTGTATGAAAAGAGGCCTTTGTCCTGCAGTGCGACATTAAAAGGCTGGTATTATTTATTAAAATTAGTTTTCAGGCCATAATTTACTATCAAAATATTTTCTAAAAAAAAACATAATAATATTTTTTTTTTCTTAACATCACGCCCTGTTTCCCTGAAGGGTTAGGCAGAGGTGTACCTACAGTACACCCACATTCCGCCCGTTATGTTTAAGTCCCGTCAGTGTGTCTTAGGAATGTTATTTTCGAAATCATTGTTATATTGAGTAGGCAGGGCGCTGGACATGCTTTATATTTTTTGCAGTATGAAAACATGCATATATTTTTATTATACTGTTCGGTATCGGTAGGATCTAAAAGTTAAAAAAAATACCGCATTATTATTATTTTGTACCGATGATCCCGCGAGTTTTAAAAACTGATGTAGGTGTGGAATGTAATCTATGTTCAATCGGCTTTCTTGGCGCCATTGATTTACAAACACGTTACGCTTTGTATGTATACTTGAAAAACCTTACCTACCTTAAAAATAATGAAATAACTGCAGACCAACTGCCTTTTTCCCATACAGAGGAGGAACGAGCATAAATAATCATCATGCTAGCTTATTGTGTGGTAGCGATTCTACTAATTATTGATTTAATTTTAACATATTTTCTAAATCAAATTCCTTTATTTACAGATTATTCAGCTTGTTGTGTATGAATTTATCGTTTCTAATAACCCTAACTGTGGCTGGCACTTGATTATCGAGTGACAATTAGCAGCAGGCGCCGTCAGATGGCGCGCGCGTTATTGCCGTGACATTAGCTCGTATGATCCATATTGCCTCTATCTAGTCAATATGTTCGGTGTGCTCTTGTTAATTGTGATTAGTGAGGTGAAATACTGTGGTACTTAATCATGGGTATTTAAATTATTTGTCTCTAAAAGTAATAAACATAACATAACATCACGCCTTGTTTCCCCGAAGGGTTAGGCAGAGGTATACCTATAGTAACACCCACATTTCGCCAGTTATGTTTAAGTCTCATGTAATAGGGGCGAGCCTATTGCCATCTACCGGGCACAAATCCAGACTCCGGGCTGCTACTGAGAAATTCCAGATAGAAAAACCCAATAACACTTTGCCCGACCTGGGAATCGAACCCAGGACCTCATGCTCAGCAGTAGCGCTTGCGACCACTACACCAACGTTTCAAACGCAAACGTTTTCAATATTATTTTTTTTTCAATTATGTAACTTTATTCGTTACTATGAATAATGAGTTTCATTTATTTATTAAACACTTTATTGTACACCACATAAATGAACATTTAGCTGGCTTCTTAGATGTCTGGTATGTAATCATGAGAGAATTTTAAGAACTATCACAAGATAACCAGCTTCTCATATTCTCGTCCACTGGCTTATTATATTATTATATAAACCAACACAATAGTCTTATTATACAAAGAAATAATTTCTCCCCTTACCAGCCAATACAAGCTAAATTCTTGAATTTTAAAACTAGAATCCCACAGCAACGCGAAGAAAACTTAAAAGAAAAAAATATCAAGCTGGACACTTTGGAGCGTTACAAAACATTTTTCCCGAAGAAAAGGCAGCGGTATCCGCGCGCCGCACTATCCGCGGATTATCCGCAAAATATTTTCAATATCCGCAACTTATGTAGATACGTATTCGCCTCGGAGCGCGCAAACTTCGCCAATATGCGGTGGAATCTGACAATACTTTGCCGTGCGTTTTACATTTTAAAGCGATTTCCATTTGTTTTACAGATTATGGAGATTTTGTATCAGTTTTACTGTCAGATTTATATTATGCATAATATTATAAATTAAAGTCACTTTTCACGTCTGTCTGTGTGTCCGCGTTGTTCTTCTAAACTACGCGACAGATTTTGATGCGGCTTTCACATCACTTAGATAATTTATTCCGGAAGGTTAATGTGTATAGGTAATACATTAGTATTAAAATGGAATAAGTTTATAGAGATCTTGATGTTTAGACAAGTCGTAAAATCCATGCGAAGCAGGGGCGGGTCACTAGTGTGTTTACAAATTATAAAAAAGCTGTACCATCAAAGTAAAATTATATTTACAGATTTCCTTTTCAAATTCAAATCAGCTTAGAAATAGATGAAAGTCATTCATTGTTCCTATAAGGTAGAACAACCGCAGAACCGAGGAAACAGACAGACGATTTAACAAGCGTCGCCCCTCGGGTTTGTTTACAAACAAAGTAAATGTATCACCGAACCTTGTTTCTGGACAAATGGATTACTTCCTATGAATAGTTTTACATTTTCAAACCACTATCTGAGGTGTAGCAAGGTGAAATGCACTTTAATGAGTTATAAATAGAGTTAATTTTGTTTGTGATTGATAAGATAAAGTAGTTTCAGATGTTGTCAGTGTTGTTTGTGAATTGAATATTGTAATGAATTAATAAAGCAAATTATTAAAAAAACAAAAAACCCGACTACAAAAACACATAACTGAAAAGAGGAAAACAAGCATTATAATCTGTAGAATTTTGATATCGCAGGCCCGATAAACAAAAGCTATACCATCTGGTTATTGGTTGGCCTGCAATACCAACATTCTGTAGGATATAATGCTTGTATTTCTCTTTTCAGTTAAGTGTTTTTGCAGTCCGGTTGTTTGTTTTTTTAATAATTTGCTTTATTTTAAGCTTTTAATTTTATTTATAATATATACTAGATGATTTTTTTTACAGTCTCGAAATGTTTACAGGGTATTCTATCCATGAATATGAACAACTTTCACTATGGGACCAACTCTGAAATCACGAAAAAAAGAAAAGCTGTTTAATAGAAAAGTTTAAACCTACTTGACCAAAATGTATGAAACAGCAGATTTTTTTTCGTGATCTCATAGTTGGTCCCATAGTGAAAGTTGTTCATGTTCATGGGTAGAACACCCTGTAAAAATTTCGAGACGGTAAAAAAAATCATCCTGTATATTTGGAATTGACTCATTATTAGCTTTTATTTGATACTAATATTGCTGTAATTTACTTTAAAAAATCTTTCCCTCCTTAATTTTGTATTTCCATATGCAATATATAAATATCATATAGCCTATATCACTCGTACAACTAAGCGAATCTTACGACATCTCATAATATGTAAAAATCCATCAAGCCGTTTAGGCTACAGAGCGTGCCAAAGAAATACACATGGATACCTACTCTCGAAAAATATAACCTTCCTTTTGGCGCATTCGGCTAAAAAAAGGCCATCTGTAAGCCTATCTAGCTGATCTATTCTAAAGGCAAGGAAAGGGAGACGTTCAATATTCCATTGTTTTTTCAAGCATTGCTTAACATTTTTTTTAAGCTTTGTAGAATTTAAATTTGCTCGTTCATAAATATTTTTCCTTTTCCAATTCACTGAAACACACACAATGAGCTGTGTTGTTTTCGAGTGCGTATAAATTTCTGGCATGTGTGGGATTTTTGTACAAAATGCATGCAAGGTAACACATTGAGCGCTTAACTTCAACATAAAATTGTCCGTCAAACCCACTTAGCATTACTACGAGTACATAAATTCGCGTGCTTACTATGAAAGAGCTCTAGCTGGTTGCTACAGAGGTGTCGGCGGTGCGGGAGTGTCGGGAGTGTTGGGCTCTCACCGCAACTGATTGCAGCCGCTACAACTTGTGTTAACATTGTAGGAACGAGTGATCGCTTGCGGCGGTGGGAGGAAACTCGATGGAAATTAACAGTTTTGTGATGGTGTTTGATGGCGAGAGTTTATAATGATATAATTAAAAATGAAAGTTGTTTTAATTTTGCAATAGAAAGTAGTTAAATAACGAAGTGGCAAAAAAACCGAATCAGAAATGGCAGACTTGATTTGAAATCAATCAAAACCAACCAAAATATAGATTCTAAATTTAGTGACACACTTTTGTCACATTAGAAATAAAATTAATTGATCACTTTCAACAAATAAAACCGCGCGTTTCTGTCGGTCTGGTATCACTCTAACATTGCAAGACAAATGTTGCGGCGTGAAGACAGTGTACCGGACAGGCGTGATGGAGTGCGCGAGCTCTTTGGGCCGACTTGTTAGCGGGAAACTAGGAAGCATTTAACATTACGAATAACTAGCTAGTGGTTAGTACTTAATCAGTACGCTTGTGTGTACTTAGGTTATTATTTTTAGAATTGATCACTAATTGGGTGTAATTGTTATAACACTTAGACGATCGAATCGTGGCCTTGCTCAATGTAATATGATCGACGACAGAACGATGTCACAGCTCAGGACTATCGATGATTACGGCGGCTTGTAACACAAGACGATAGAAAAACCATTAACTTTTACGTTACTCGATCATCGATCTATCAGCCGAAAACAAAATATTTTCATTAATCAATCCTCACTAATACGACACTATTAATGTCAGACCGATCGCATTGTAAGTAGATCGGTTTAGTGTAATATGCACATAACAATCGACGTGGAGCGTGTTGGTGAAACAACGCCATTAAGGACGTCAGGAGCTAGACCACCACCTCTTAAAGCAGTATTATTGTAATCTTACTTGAGTGTGGGAAAGAGATGGAGATAGACGTCCTGTATAGCTCCATCTCTTTCTCACACTGAAGTAACATTAAAATAATACTGCTTTAAGAGGTGGTGGTTGGCCCCCAGATAAAACTTATTTCAGCATCATCTCTCAGTTTTGTTCATTCCACATCATTAAATGTAGTTATTATGGATGAGGGCATAATAATGAAGTTCAGTCAGTTTTGATAGCGGTTGGCGGGGACTGTACATTATTGTGTCGTTAAATGGTTATATCACAGCAATATACTTAACGAGATTATGTATAAAGGACAATTATTTATTTTATGATATTCATGTAAAATTGACTGTAAAATTAGCTGGAAACTGCAGATTATCACGAGCGATGATTTGAGGACACGTTACAGCTGAATCGTTGGCAGTATGTTTGGAGCGTTTAATATTTATTTAAACTTTTCGGCATTCTTGCATCACAAATGACTAAATACGTTTAGCGCTAAACTAATTTCAAATATCGTTAAGTTTATGTCAATCGTTTGAAGATGACCGAGACTGAATGATGTTTTAAATATTTTATTTATTCACAGGTACCTACATACATCCTCATACTCACGCCTGTTCCCATGGTTTTAAATAATATGTTTAACGCTAAACGTATTTATTGATTGATGCAGTGCAATCGGGCCTCAATCTTTTGAAACATGATAAACTTTCTGACAACATTGATTGAGTTGATTCAGTAAATTCTTAATAATAATTCGTTCAGGTTTTTGAATAAGATCAATTTAATGCATGATACAATACCACAAAATAACCAATTTACCAACCTAGAATGCTTAACTGACAACATATTCTATCTTCCAAGTGCTTTTTAGATCATTCAAGAAGTTCAAAAGACTTTTACGATCAAAACGCCGGACACAAGTTTAGTGCACACTAACCGCGCACGGTCGGGACAGTAGCCCTCGCTTCCTGTACTCAGTAAGCCCATATAACTGGTCTATAACCCATCGGATGGGTCACAAGCGGTTTTATTGAGTTCCAGCCACAATTTATTAGGAGAATACATTTATTTTTCAGGATTTTATTTTATTTGGGGATGGGAATTCATTCGGATTTATATTCAAATGCCTGACTGGTTGTGAATATGCGTAAGACTTGAAATAGATTACCCTCAATGTGAAATAAAATCATTGTATGAGGCAATGTTAAAAAAAAAATTTTGGTAAAACGAACATTTGATTTTTGATGGAACTACATAGGCATGGGTTACGGCACGCCATGGGTGTCCACAAATAACTGTAGAATAATTAATGTTGCCACTAACTCGGGCGGAAATTATTCAAAACAATGTTAATACCGGTCGCATAATAGTGGAAACGCTGGAAATTTAATAACAACATCGCTATCTGCCGGTATTATCCATTTATCAATAGTTTCTCCTAATAGGGTTGGATTACAATGTGTGTATTGATAACACTGCGGTTTTTTGGGGTGCGGTGCCCGTGGGCGTGGTCAAAACATAAATAGGTTCGCCTTTACTATAATTTGTATTTCCCGAATTATATTAACTTCTCACGAAGTCACACGTCACGGGACTTAGCTTTGGTTGCATTTGTAGTCATGAAAAGGTCAGGTTTACTTGTGATTGGCTCAAATATATAGGTAAATGTGCCAAATAATTTATAATAATGTTTGTCAGAACATCATAAGAGTCAAAGCATAAAAAATATACACACACACTAAAAATAAACTTTACTAAACTCTGAAGTTCTTAACAATTTTTAATAACGAAACGTTTTCATTTTGTGATGCTTCAAGCTTTTCTCTACACAATAAAACCTATTTGTTATATAAAACCGCTGTAACTTCGACCACCCAGCAACATAAGCCAGCGGTCACACTATCGTTCGGAAGGCGGTTACAAGGGTCGTTTGACATTTATGTGGCTCGTGGCTAATTGTTTATTTAATCCCGACCACATCGACGCTGTAGCCAGTCAACACCGGCTTTACTTGCCAATGGATAAACTAGTTTCGAGATATTTACTGCTTTATGCAGATTTGAGAAGATTTGAGGAGAGGGTTTAGTTATAGTAAAAGTGAACAGTCGGGATTTTGTAAATAGCGGGTAATTTGAAAGAATTGTATGAAGGAAACTTGTTGTAACCAGAAATTAGGAATTAGAAGTCAAGAAGTGTTAGTGAAACGATAGTTTAGAAATTTATGTTATAAATCAAGAATATTGGTTCTGGACTAGGAACGTGGTTTGGTTGTGGCGGCGCATCTACACTGGAACGCATCACACTGACGTCACGCAAAATCCTATCCTGCATCGCGCAATCAGAGTTTACCGACATCCCGACATCAACCGCCGGCAGTAGCCCACCAGACACAACACCCGTCTGGTCGGAGGATCCTCCCTTTTCTAAGGAGGATGAGTGAACTGTACACCCTGTTCCTCATGCCTCTATATGGTAACTAAATTAGTACTTTTTATGCAAACCTAACTTTTCAAATGACCAGACAAACTTTTTGGGGTCGGATTAAAAACATTACCTGGCTACCTATCGTAATTACAAATTACATTAATTACTCACACAAAATCGGCCAAATTGAATCATATCCAAAACACGACAAAATTTATCGAAATCCGATTAAAAACTAACGAATATTAGACACAGTCGCGAACATATGACAACTACTCCCGACAGCGCCTGATTCGACGATTCTCGTTCAAACACGATTCGTCAATAATTCCTGTACCAAGCACTGTCTCAATATTGGTACAGCGTTAACGAGTTAGTTGATGCCCTAGATGAATTTCAACTTTGGTGTGCTATTATTAAGGTTGGTATTCTCTTGTGTTGGTGACTAATTATTTTATTTAAATATTTGCCAATTACGTCCGCGCTGCGATTTGCTTGGCGGACGGTTGTATAATGACGGGGGTCTCCTATGCAGGTAATAGATGTTTTGTCAATGAAAGGGGGCCTTTATTTGTGTGTAAAGAACGATGGTATTGTGTGGGATTGCTCAATCAGTTGATACTGTTACTTTCTTTATGTTGGGAGTTAAATAGTGCGATTTGTAACTTGTATTGGCAATTTCAGAACGGTTAAACTACTTCAAATTAGACTCATTGAAAGGAACGAAGGGTTCTAAATGATCTGTAAACATTTTATAAAATAGTAAACGGGATAACATCAACTCCAGATGTCCTAAACAAAATCAACCTGGACGTACCTCGTCATTCTCACTTCTGCAGCTCCGGTCCAAGCGTACCACCAGAACGTTTGCCACTATACCGTGTTGCACAAACCGGGCCAGCATGCTCCCCTAAACAGAATGTTGACTTTCTACAACAGATCCGGTCCAGTTGACAGTAGTATCGATATTTTCATTGATAGTTTGCCAATATATAAAACTATTTTTTTTTTAAATTGACTTGTAATCAGCTGCCTACTTCTACTTTTACTTATTCTAATTTGATAGTAATGTAATTTTAATTTAATAATAATTTCATTTGCATTTATACTCCATTGGTTTAGGTAATTAAATAAAGGTAAACAAAACAAAAACACGTGACGTGGTTAACCGACTATACGTGAAACTAATCCTTCACTGTTGTCATGCTACGTCACGGTTGTACTCTTCAATTTAGTAACGTTAATTTTTTAGTTTATTTTATAGTCTAACCTTATTTGGTCATTTTATTATGTATCTGTATTGTAATGATTTAAAAATTTAATTGAATAGTTGTTCACCTTTTGAATGTTGTGCATGCTTATCTCATTTACACAGTACTCTTGTAAATATGCGGTCTGCCTTGCGCAATAAATAAATAAAAAAATTACAATGTGAAGCATGCAGTAAAAGATTTTTTTCTCTTTATTAGATTTGGAGTAGAACTGAATTTAACCTCTATAGATGTATTTTGTTCGATCCGCGTACGTGAATCGATCTGTTCTTAGCCCGAATGTCCAAAATATGTTGATCAGTCCAATGATTTAAAACTATCATAGTGACGGTACTATATGATGGAAGTGCATGTTGGGTGTGGCAAAAGAAGCATGAAAGTAGAATACATGCTGTGGAAATGCGTTCCTTGCGAAGCATGTGTGATGTGACTATGAATGATAGACTGAGGAATGATGTGATAAGGCAACGGTGCGGTTTAAATTCAAATTCAAAATATTTTATTTCACATAAGCCGACATGGGCACTTATGAAACGTCAGAAGCTAGGTGCACGGTTCCAATTGGTCGTTTCCTATGGAGAAGAACCGGAAAAAACTCCACGGTTACTCTTTTAAAAATAATTGGCTGTTACAATGTTTTCAAATTACAGTGTTATTAAGCATGGGAGGACAGTGTAGGCCTGTCACAAGTACCAGGTACTTAACAAAATAGAAAATGGTTTATAAATCTACAGTCTATAAAGCCTACAAGGTACTCACATTCACAAAATATAAAAGAATCTATTTAAAAGACAAGACTACATAATGTAAAACAATGAAATATTATGTCCTGGAAGCATGTAAAAGAACAATCACATAAATTAAATTAATTTGGGAGCAGTTAATAGACATTTACATAAATAGTTATGCTGTTAATGAGGTACCAGGGAAGCCACATGTGCAGAAGGAATTAGCGCCAAACTTCTCTGTCTTCAACGTATTCTATAATCCTATATTATGCTTTTTTTAATAAGGACACGTTTGATGTGGGTTTTGAACTTTCCATCGCTAAGTTCTGTGACGGACTTTGGCAACTTGTTATAGAAGCGGATACTGTTTATAGGAAACGACTTGCTTGTTTTAGTTAATCTAAATTTGGGTTTCACAATTTCATGTTCACTACGTGTATTTATATTCTGGAAATCGCTTCTTATTTTGAAAAGTCCTAAGTTTGTTCGAACATACAAAATACTTTCTAAGATATAAAGAAAAGGCAGAGTTAGTATATCAATCTCTTCGAATTTGTCTCTAAGGGACTCACGAGGACCCATTTTATAGATTGCGTGGATTGCCCTCTTTTGTAAAATGAAAACTGAATCTACGTCAGCTGCCGATCCCCACAGCAGAACACTATAAGACATAATACTGTGGAAATAAGCAAAGTATACTAACCTAGCTGTGGCTATATCAGTCAACTGCCTTATTTTTCCTACTGCATATACAGCTGAACTTAATCTACCTAAAATAGCTCTAATGTGGGCGCCCCATTGCAATTTTGAATCTAGAGTAAATCCTAGAAATATAGTTTCCGTAGTAGCATCTAGTTTCTTGCCGTCAAGCTTTAAATTTAGATCCACTTGGGGTACATTTGGTAATGAGAACTTAAGACATTTAGTTTTTTTCGCATTAAGTAAAAGATTATTAGCTGCAAACCATTTCAAAAGAATGGCCAGACTATCGTTGACACGTAAGACATCCGTATCTTTCTATCTACATATTTAAAAAATAAGCGAAGTGTCATCAGCGAATAGAATTATATCCGATAAGTTAGCCATCATGTAAGGAAGGTCATTAATATAAACTAGAAATAGGAAAGGGCCCAGAATTGAACCTTGAGGCACGCCCATCTTATCTAGAGATCTCGAGGAAGTCACCCCGTTAACGTTTACATTTTGCAGCCTATTTGATAGATAGGAATGAACAAGATCAGCAGCTCGTCCACGAAGTCCGTAGTGGTAAAAGAAGATGGACAAAAATTGAAAAGAGTATGCTTAGATGGTTTGGTCATGTTGAGAGGAACGCCGGGAGGGGACGCCCTAGGAAGACATGTAGTGACATTGGTGATGTTTTTCAGAAAGGTCAGGTGCGTAGTACTCGCAAGCGGCATGCGTGTATGACCAGATGTATGAACGTAAACGAGGCAAAAGGAGTATGTAAGGATCGTAGCAGGTGGCGTTCTGTAGTTTCTACCTACCCCCCATGGGAAGAAGTCGTGAGTTTATGTATGTATGTATATGATGAAGCTTAAAGATATTTATTTATTTAATACTTCATGCACAGAAATGTACAGAGGCGGAGTTAAGATATTCATGATATTATAAGAATAAAATTAAAGTCTAAACTTTTAGTAAAACTTACTTGAGCACAAAAAATATTTCCAAAGATTATTTTTATAATAATTTAGCTTACATTTTTACATTTTTAACGACAAGTACTGTTGTTGTCAAGTGTCTCATTACGGAAGGTTATTAAACACAAAACACTCCAGCCTCTACTCGATGGGACTCTGTTATTAAATAAATTGACAAAATAATTCATCTCTTGCGAAAATAAATTGTTGTTTTTTAATTTGGGTTTAATAGTTTTATAAAATGGGATATCATTATTTCAAAACTGAGTGCTAAAGGAACCCTAACAATTTGTTTAAAGAAATTGCCTTGTTATCAACTAAATTTATTTTTCAGGACTCTTAGCGTTTTGTAATTTAAGAAGACCGCACGTCAGGCCTGCGTGGTCAGTGTTACATGCTACTTGGGATGAGTTAGTTTCTATTTCATTTTAATAATAATAATTAATGTTAGAAATGTCTAAGCGTCTTTTTGCTACCCGATTATTACAATTACCAGTAGTTTTATCGTAACTACGAGTACTAACTACCTTATTGATATTCATAAAATCCTCCGTCTTTACAAACAGACATTTTATTTTAATCCACAATATGATAGTATGTTGAGTAGAAACTCATACAAGGCTCAATGAAACATTTCTTGCGGAGAAACTTCGCGACAACTATGGAGTGTCGAGACGTTGGGGACAACATGTATGTGTGTTCTGTGTGTGCAGCCACAGTGTGTGTGTGTGTGTGTGTGTGTGTGTGTTTTATAGGGTTCCCTAATAAAACGGAGGTTTATAGAGTCGAGCGGAGTTTGACGATGGGTGGTGTTTATTTTTGCAAGATTACTTACTAGTCTGCAATGTTTAGAGAATAACTTTTGATACGATGAAGAAACCGAAACTTCTACATACATAGAAAACGTAATTTATGTCTGACAGACACAAAGTACCTAAAACATTTTCTAAAGATACGACGCAGTAAAAAGTAAGCAAAACGGCCCACAATATTTGAAATGATCGAAGAAGATTGATGGGTTCCTTATACGAGGACTAAGAATAATTTGTCAGTCAATAGGGTGCTTACATAAAGAAACAGGTTCCCGGTACAGACGAACTCGTGCGGGTTGGAACCGATCGGTACAGGGTTAATAATAAGGTAGTCGGCACCGACAGTTTAAACCTGTTTCTTTATAAGTGAGCACATAAGATAACATGGGAGTATTATACCTGCACCGATCGGTACCTTGTTTCTCTATGTAAGTGCACTCATTCATCATATACTAAAATAACAGCCATATTTTAATAAAACTCCCTCGTCCCCCGACCCGTCGTGTTGCGTCGCCCGCCCGCGCTATTACTTAGTTCTCGCTTTGTGATCTTTCTGACTTTTTTCTTTTTGCTCGGCTCCTATGAGTCGTAGCGTGATGTTAAAAAGCCTATGACTAAGAAGCTGTCAGTTAAATCATTTAAACTTCATTCCAATACCTATATTAAAATTAAACACATACAGAACCCTAATTCATATTGCACTCAAAGTACGCTTTCAAAGAAACTTCATTCAGTATTTTTAACTCCGCACACAATTTTATAGTACCCGCGACATAGCGCTACGAAGCGCTACGCCGCCTACGCCGTCTGGGACTGCACCAAGGGATTTTGTTAGCAGTTTTTTTCATGCTACGTACCGCTACGGTTGCTACGCGCGTTGCAAACAAGCGTTGAAAATGAAAAGTTTGCAGAATTTCTACTTTATTTTCAACTACATGATACAGTTTTGATATTTGTACGCTGTATCCTTTATGTGGTGAGCAGAGAGGGTTGGTTTAAGTTTTTAAAATGCTTTTCTTGGCCTATCTTTATTCGCTATTGAACATAATTTACAAGCATTTTAAATTATTTATTTTTTAAGTATTACACGTTTATTTTGACTTTACACTTTAAGACTAAAAATTTGGTGTCTTTTCTGAAATCTGGTACCTACCTAAAAACTTTTCAAATCCGCACCCGTCTGAGCGGCGATTTATTGGATAACGGGTGTCTGATATAAGGCGCGTCCTAACTTCGGCTCGATAAGCAAGGCTCCACAGATCGGACCAGCTGATTGTTCGCTATCTCAAAAAGTCGCGCGACTGTACATCAGTAAAAAAGTTTGAGTTAAGGCACATAGGCTTACATTTCTATGAGGGTTCATTGCCAGGGGTTGACTAAAATAAACACGCACTATCCTTGACATAATTTATGAACCAATCAAACGACATGCTTCTTTTAGTTTAACAAGACGTGAGGTATCAGGTATTTACATTTGTAAATATGGTATTGTAAAATAATGGAACATAGTGTTTAAAACTTATTGTATATTTTTTATTTGGTCTCTGTTGAACCTTTTACAGAACTATACCTATTCAGCCATGTCTAAATACTCTTTAAATTAAATACAGAAACTAGTGATGACTGCTGTGTCACTTCGAAATTGTAATCTTGTTTGTATGAATATCCGAGTGAATGTTGATACGCCTAATTGCTTCGATAAGCAATACGACCAAGATCTCTACCTACCCCATCACCAAAGACAATACAACTAATACCCACGTACAGAACTAACAACAAACACATCCCATTCAATTTGCAAGGGATCATTAACTTGTATTAAACTAACGAATGCCACTAATGTAATGACGCCAACATTATTATAATTAAATTAACAAGTTTCACTTTTGTTCTGTGTGTAATTATTATTTTATTATTTGGCTGCGAGTAATTAATTTTAGTGTGTTATGATTTGAAAGGTGTGAGTTCTTTATTATAACGTACTTTTAATGCATTTGTTACATTAACACTAGTTTTGACCGCAAAATTGTTCGCTCTATATTTTATCCTATTAGCGATGGAGTATCAAAAGTTCCTTTGGTGCACCCGTGGGCCGCTAGACAACATTTACTAAAAAAAAGTAGGCAGTCATTGGGACTGCGAACAAAAGTGAAAACTTAAAACATTAACATGTGCACAGGCCGCTGCGCGTTGCCAGTGTGGTGCAACACGTCACAATAGCATGTCGGTGACGCGAGCATGTCACCTGTCGCGAACCCGTAAGATTTTCCCCTACCAAAAAGCGCTCAACGCACCTAAGGAAGTTTTCACTTCAAAAATGCAGTGACGAATAGCTACATTCTAAGTCGATTCCACTGGCTCATTTCAAATAATCCATTCCTATAAAACCCTTACTGACAAGAAGTCCCACTCAGATACCCCGTCCCTTAATCAAACAAAATAAAATAAAGAAATATCCAGCTGTTTCTTTCCTCCTATTTAATGAACCAAAAAATACGTTCATCGTCTAAATTACAAAAGAAATTATATACTTCTGTGATTTACGAAAAAATATTCTGTAACATAAAAACATCGGGTTGTCTCAGACGTGCCGATAAAAAGCGATCGTATTACTCGCCTGACAGCCCTACCACGAAATTAGGACACTGGCAACTTTATCGAGTCATTGTCATTCCACTGACCGTTGAACAACGAATATCTGTTACTGCGATCCTAGATACCGCGCAATGTATTTCATTGTGATGTAAATTTTTAAAGGCATTGAAGGTCGACACTCAAAGCTTCAGGTGATAGCTAATGGAGGATTTTTGGATCATTTATTTTTATGGATATCGTCGATTCGGGTCGGTTTTTCGACACACTCGATGGCCTTAAGACGTTTTATCATTATTTTATCGATAATAATGTTTAGTGGAATATGAACAAAGTTTACTTAAGCTATTGTTTGAATTGGCTATAACTCGTGAGAAGCAATGAAAATAAATTATTTGTAAAAAATATGGTAGCGTTTATACTTTAACATCGTCATAAAGTAACTATTTTCCTGAGTAATATTTATGTCAGCTCACTTGCGGGAAAGAAATGTACCTATTTCTTATAAAAAGCTGTCCTATAACCGTGCATTAGGACTGTTAGAAGCTGCTAATATTATAGCCCGATAAACAATGAACCTTGGTAACCAATGGTGCCAATCAAAATAACAGCAGAGTATGAATAATTAAAAGGACAAAAGCCGACGGTCGAGACTTTCAGAAATCAAAGTTTGAATTCTACTTGTTGCATTTAATATTTATTGTGGTTCTGTGGACTGTCAGCAGTATTACAAGAACATTTTAGCTTTGATTACCTATTTATATAGTAAACTTGTAATAGCAAAACTTTCACTGCTGATAAACATGTTTCATACATGCACGTTCTGATCACGAGCCTATCTTGATTATTATTGGTTGGTGATTAATTTATGTATAAATAAGTCTTTTATGAATTGTTAATAATTACCTACGTTTCAACGCGTATAATTTGCAATATTTGGTCCAAAAACTTGTTACTTCTTTACTTTGTTTTTAGAATTTAAAAAAAAAAATAACCGGTGCAACAAACTCCCTAGCATTACTGTTTAGATATTATAATCTATACAGATAATAAAATACTAAAAAAGTATTTGCTACCAGGGAACGAGTCTGATGCCGAGAATATAGTTTTTAGAATTTTTGTTCGTTTGTCTGTTTGATTGGATCTATGTTCCGGATTGGCGCAAAAACGGCGACGGACGGATTTGAATAAAATTTGGCACTCATCTAGTTTATAACCTGGATAAATACATAGGGTACTTTTAATCCCGGTAGTACGTTCCAGTGGGATATTTTCCGACATCCACGCGGACGAAGCCACGGGCAAAAGCTAGTATTTATATAAATCCTACTTTTTTGCCAGCTGAATTAACTAAGTTCTTTGGTACTTAAAGGAAGATGATATTATACGAGTTGAGTAATTAAACGACATATCTAATAGCCTTTTAAAACTAGTTAGCTACCCCATTAACAACTGTCGCTTTAAACATTTACCATTACTATATTTATCATTATTTTCCATAACGGCCACATTTCCAGGGCACAAAAAAGTGTTGTAAAGGACAACAGGCAATCCCTGTGTGACGGTAGCCACGAGAGGAGAACTTACCGCACGTTCGCTGCTCACTCAATAAAAACTACGAGCTTTGTGCTGTGTGTGTTTATGCATACTCTACTGGAGTTTTGATTGTAAAGGTGTGAACATATTGAGTGAGACAACTCTTTAGATATTTTTATTATTTTCCTCAGAACGGAAACTGGGTTGTGAAGCTGTATATTGTTTTCTGGTCGTCCCAGTGTTTTATAGAAGTATACTTAATAGTTTCAGCATTATAATAAGATTGATACTACAATAAGTTTTTCACCATAAACTTTAAAATTTTTAGATTCGGCAAAAAAATACAATTGCCTTACCTTGCTTTACCTAGACATCTAGCACCAAAGTTGCTTTAAAAACAGGATTGTCTGAAATTATTGCATACATGATCAATGGGTAGAGCTGACCTTACCTACCTTTTAATAAATTGTAAGCTAATCTACTCAAGAAATAAATCTAAAACAAGCTCATTCCACAACTCTATTTCAAATTTAAACTCACAATACACCAATGTGAACCAAACCTAACCAAACTTTTGTCCGTGTTCGAATAAAAAAATAAAAAAAAACCTTGCTGGTCTATTCATCAGACTCTTTTCATAATCGGCCGCTAGGGGGCAGCACTCTGGTGATTTCGCATAGTGGCTGGCGCAACTTGTGCTGAACGTTTATGTTCAATACCTATCGATATTGAGTTGGAATTTTGGTTTGTAATGTGCTGTTGTTGGCTAGTTGTTTACTTGTATAAAAACCGGAATGGTTGTATGTGAATCATTGTTTCAAAATTTATATTATATTTTATCAACGAAAACTTAGTTTCGCTTATAATTAATTATCATAAATTGGCTCGTGAACTTAAACATCAGACCTTACATTTCAAACCTCTGATTATTCTCAAAAGGTAAAGTAACCACAAAACCGTCCAAGTGCGTGTCGGACCACGCACAATGAAGGGTTCCGTAGTTTGAATGAATAACGACACATGCTCAATACGTTTGTATTTCATAGTATTTCTCGAAAGAACTATGAAAAACGCCGGAAAAACACGTTTCGTCTTCTTATAATAATATTACGGTCCAAAAGATACAGCCCTATGACAGACGGACGAAGGGACAGCGGAGTCTTAGTAATAGGGTCCTGTTGGCACGCTTTAGGTACGGAACCCTAATGACAGTTTTGGAAGATGGGTTATAAACTAAAGTTTGTTGTCTTTCCCAGATTATTGGATGCTGCTACTCATTTCCATTTCTTTGTTCGCTATACAACTGAGACATTTTGATTCACGGAAACGTAATTTCTAAACATCACAATTCAATATAAATCCATATCTCAAACCCTAAGTAATTAACGCAGATAAGACAAGAGCCCAAAGATTAAATTTTATTATAAGGGTAGTTCAATTAAAGACCCCTTCCCACGGTCCCAGGGGTCTCGTGAGCGGGGGTCGCAATTATACCGTGTACTATGATGAATGACTAAAATGTTGAGGTATTTAATTAATTAACTGATGATGCGTTTTGTTTAGCTGCAATTAAGGAGTAGGTAGATAATAGAAAATTGAAAAGTATTTTTCTAAATGTTATTTAATTAACCATTTGTTTAGATTAATCATCATCTTTAAAGCTTTGACATGATGTTAGCGGAATATAAAGACATCCAGTTATGTGGTAATTAAAAAAGGTTGGAAGAGAATATTGCCACCTTTCACCTAAATAATATGTTTTGTGGTTTTCGATGGTAAATTTCTCAGAAGCAGCCCGGAGTTTGGGTTTGTGCCCGGTTGATGACAATACGCTCATCTATGTTGCATCGACATGGGACGTAGACACATTTGACAAAATATGGGCGTGCTGTGTTTTGTGACTTTTAGTCTGTGCTAAATAAATGTACTTCCTTTCTTTCCTTCTGTACATTTCTGTCTACCCATCTGTAGAAAACTGCCTCGATGTTATGTTAAAACGGATTTCGAGTTAAATAAAATATAGGTATTAGCAGCAGGTAGTAAGGATGCTAACAAAACCCTCAGCCATCTTTAAACATACCTTCCATGTGAAGAAGTGCCATAATACAATTATCTTTGAAAGTCTGCTATTCATTCGCTCCCAGCTCAGTAGACACGGATTCCTTTACATTTTATACATGAACATTTCGTCTGCGGCTCATAATACCCTCTGCATACAAAAATAAGGCTAAACTTGTAATAATCTCCTTAAAAAGGGCGCAGGTCGATGTACCTAAGCTATACATCCAACCATACATGTTATAAACATGAAAGTATACCTCTCAGTTTGATTCGTACATTTTCACGGGTTAACTTCAAAACAGACTTCATTTGATGACAATTGGTAAACCTTTTTAAACCTATAAGCACAGTACCCGTAGGTTTATACAGGTGGCAGTACGGTGTCCCTGTGTTCTATTAGGATACCTAGATACCATAATAAAATTTTGTATGATTTAATTGTATACCTACGTGATTTTATGCAACTATAAATTAAATAAAAAGTTTCGTAATGAAAATTTTGCAATGGCACTCTCTACAACCGCAGACGTTATCTACATTGAAATAAATAATCAGACGGATTTGCCCTTGTTATAAAATAAATGTTTAGACGGGTCTGCCCTTGTTACAAAATCCTAGGCAACTTACAACTTAGAAAAAATCCAGGGAAAATGACTAAATAATAAAGGCCCCAATGTCAACTCCTTTACAAAAATAAATGAATGAATAAATTAATAAATACTGCAAAGGCCATATAAAGCAACTCCTATCGAATCAGCCTCTAACACACTGACCTCACATCACAGCCTCTTTCGGCTCCCAGTTAATCACCCACAAATAGAACCTTTGCTAATAATAAACTTTTTCACCGTATTTTGGGACAAATCTCTTTAACTGAACTCCTTGTAACCGCATCTGGTCGTAATATAAAGTTCCAACGCCATTGTGGTAATGGCCGAATATCGATGTTTGATTATATTTTATGGCTCGTTGTGTGTCTGTTCGATGGTGGCGCACTAATGGAGGATGCTCTTGTTTTTATTATTGGTTTTGTTATTTGTCATCGTTATCGTTTTTCACACTGTGGAAGACATGGATCAGAAGTCATAGTTATTAATAGTCAGTTTTATATTAGTAATAGTTACCTATAATAATAATAATAACCCCACCGCCGTATCTCTACGTTGACGTCATGGTGGGGCTTGCGCGCTCTGAAATCTAGGTCTATGCCGGCAGAGTTTACTTTGCTGGAACGGGTCTAGGATGAGGAGCCAGACTAAGAGAGATACAAAAATCCGCAGGGCAGCATGCGGCGAGCTGTTGGGCAGTACCAACCCCACGGACCCTATCTCCCGGGAGAAGTCTTGTTCCTCACCTCTGGCTTACCTTTGTTGACCGGCTAGAGTGAGCAACGGAGCTCCCACCTCATTCTTGCCTTTATTGGCCGGCTTGAGTGGAGATTCGCAATAGCAAACGTGCTCGAAGGAAGGAAGTATTCCAGTAAGATGCTGGTAGGGATCTTGACCGTACTTCCGGGATTGTCCTGATAGCCGTGGAATACCTCTCCACTCCTCATAAGCACCTCAGGACATGTTGCCCCATTGTCGCTACGACACTATGTGCTAGCGACCGTTTTCGAGGGCCCATTATTAAGTGTGCAAGTCACCCCCTGCCATTGTATTCGTGTGTATATAAAACATTGATTAGGCAGGGGCCATAGTCTTTTCATAGTTCTAGGTAACCAGTCCACTTTGGTCAATCAAACCTATAGTCCAATATCTTTATTTCCATATCCTGCAATAGTCTACACCAACCGGGGGTTGTCCTTGGGTGCACTTGCATAGTGCGTACAGGGATAATCGACTGTTTGTGCCCCATGTCATTAAAAACATCTAACGGGCCTCTGCGAGTTGGCTTCGGCCCCTCATACGCCTTCCAATGGTCCGGGGCCACAGGGTTATGAGATATGTCAAAAGAAGCCGATAGAAGGATCCAGTTGGGTTGGGCAGCGTTTGGAAAACTTCGTCAAGTCTTTATTTTATTTATTTATTTTCTTCTTACATATACCATTACAGGATAACCATTCCGAGAAAAATACGTCTTCTCGTCACCTATCCCGCAATGTTTGAAGACTAAGATCTTCAACCAGTGCATCTTGCCCGTTATGACATACGGTGCCGAAACGTGGACGCTGACAGTTGGGCTGGTCCACAAATTCAAGGCCGCTCAACGCGCTATGGAGCGGGCTATGCTTGGAGTTTCTTTGATGGATAAAATCAGGAATGAAGTTATCCGGTAAAGAACCGGAATTACCGACAAAGCCTGCAGAGTAAGCAAACTGAAGTGGCAGTGGGCTGGCCATGTTTGTCGAAGGACCGATGGCCGGTGGAGCAGACGAGTTCTGGAGTGGAGACTACGTATCGGCAAGCGTAGTGTGGGACGCCCCCCAGCTAGATGGACCGACGACCTTAAGAAGGTGGCTGAGACAGACTGGATGCGCAAGGCGGAGGACAGGGTGTTGTGGTGCAGCCTGGGAGAGGCCTATGTCCAGCAGTGGACTGCGATAGGCTGAGTTGATTGATTGATTGACCTTTATGGTGTAAATAACGCTGTCGTGAATAAATTTTAAACTAAAACACTTGGGTTACTATTCAACCAATTAATCCAATTAAGTCCTAAGTGCTTCTAATTAAGAACAGCTACCTACTAAGTTGCCAATATGACACCTGCATAATGTTTGCTCTCAAAACCTTTAAATGATTTAGTGAAACTATACATAGGATAAACACAACAAAGGTTCAAAGAAACAATAGTAACACCTATTGTAAAAAGACTCGTCCAGGGAATATAAACCTATTATTAAGACTTTTATTAATAATCATTTATTCTATCAAGCTTACATGACTCATACACAATATTTAATACATTACACACAAAACAAAAACCGCTGCACTACAACACTTACATTAGTGACCGACGACTGCAGGTGACGTGCAAGTCACTGCAGCGTCTAATGTATGAACAGTCTCGCTGGTCCGCTATCATCATCAGCACGCTGTTGGGGCTGCTGCGCGCCTGCGCACCGGACGCGCTCCACTTACGCATCGTTGCATATATAGAAGCAGCCGACACTAGCTTCGGCAAACATGCCCGAGGCACTGCAGTGTCGCGGCAGCCCCATCAGCGCTCTGAAGACGTTGATGCTTTTTGGGTGTGTTTTACCCACAGGCTGCACGTGTACAATGAGGTACAATAAGCTCTGAAAAGTGTTTGCTTGACCGACTGGGAACAGCGTGCAAACCTGCGGGCTATCATATTAGCTCTAATGGACAATGCCCTCCACTCCCTTTCCATGTCAGTATCGTCCCTGAGACCGGCAGTAACTGAATGCTCTAGGTATTTAAGTGGTCCACTTTTACCGGGAACTCCGTATAGTTGGATCAAAGGTGTCAGACACTTTTCAGTGTCAGTACGTATTGTAAGTTTTTATTTGGTAGCTACTTCTAGTAGGTAGAAAGACTGAATCTTTTTGAAAACCTAAAAAAGGGAACGAGTCAGTAAGATATTTACCTAGTAAAGTGACTTCATGGTTTTACTCCCACCACAACATAACAATATTATGATAAAATTATGATATTTTTTACACGTTGCATTCATAAAAATACCGGTCTTAAAATATATCACTTCATAAATAATAACATCATCTACCAGTTTTACGAGACAATAAAATGCTCGTATATTATGAAAATATTTCTGTGAACACGGCAAATGCATCTGCGTTTTATAGGCAGACTACATTGGGTGGTGTTTGTACCAATGTTGGTTGGGATTAACCGCAGATTCCAGGGTAAGTGAGAAATGGTGTAGGTTTTAGGTATTGCATTTTCATCTGTTGTGATAGTAAACTACTATATATTATGGTTCTAATGTATATCACCCTGGCAAAGAAAAACCCTTTAACACAGTAACTATCTCAAAAGGCAATCGGGGATCATTTCAGCATGTATCCACTTACAAACCTTTTCTCCGATATACAAGATGTAACATAAATAACGCACAACCTCTTAAGGGGTCATTGTACTCATTATTATGAACCACTTTTACTATGGGACCAAACCTGAAATCGCGAAAAAAAAAATCATCTGTTCCCTACATTTTGACGAGTTATGCGAACATAAATGTAGGGAGAAGTTGATTTTTTTTTCTCGCGATTTCAGGTTTGGTCTCATAGTAAAAGTTGTTAACAATGATGAGTACAATCACCCCTTAAGAGGTTATGCCTTAAATATGTTACACCTTGTATATGACGCAACTTGAAACAGTCCCGTTGTTCTGCACATTTATTTATCTATTTTATTTTATTTATTTATTTCATAACAAAAATACATTTGTGTCGAAATATTTGCACAGTAGGTACATACACAAAAAAGCAACATAAACAATAATAATGAATAGGTAACCTCGTTCCTCACCCACTCGAAGTTAGAACGTCATCCAAATTAAAACCAATTAAATTTACAAACATTAATAGTCATATTGATACAGATTATAGTCCCTAGCAAAATGATACAAAAATACATTTAATGTCGACATTTTAAGTAAGAATATAAAAAAAAAATATAAAAAAACGAAAATTATAACAAGTCAAAGAAGAATGGATACAGATATTTAAGTATTATGTTTAAGATTTTTGTCATTACAAAATTCATCAATGCAATAATAGACTTTCGGTTTAAATCATTTATTCCCAAAAAGACAATAAAGCCACTTACATGAGAATACAAGATAACATTTAGTTTAATTATCTAATTAACCGCTACCGAGATAAGTAAGTAAAAAACTGTTTACGTAACACTTTCTCACTTTCTTGATTAAAAAAGCCCTGAGTGTATTTTTAAACATGTTCACATTCTGAATATTCTTTAATTCTGCTGGTAATTTGTTAAACAGATTGACAGATTGCACGCGTGACAAGTGTTTGACAACATTAAGCAGAAAAGTAGGAAGATCTTTTCTGCGAGTGTCTAGTCTATTTTTTATTTCATCGTCTGTTTCATACTCATTTAAGTTTTTGTTTAAATGAGTTTTTCCAGCTAGTAAAACAATGACGTATGCGCGTAGAACAGCAGCGGGCGCTTAAAAGATGATAAAGTATATTCCCAGAGTTGATTTAGGTATTATAATAATTTCAATTTGTCGAATTAGTTGATTTTACAACTTTAAGGAATTAATTATTGTTTTTATTTACCTAAACCGCGACTTTCTCCGATATCTATCACTCAACGAATCCCGTCCAACACTGGCCCAACACACCAACACTGGTTCCACACCCATTTCAGACCCATTAATGGATATTTGTCCCCCTGTATGTTCAAGCTTACTTTTTGTGGGGACCGCCAGGGGACATTTTTGTTCGTGTTGCCGATTTTTGGCACTAATAGAATTGGACTCAACCCGTCTGTGCCAGCATTTGATGGAAACCGTATTGTGTACTCAGTGCCAGTGTGAATGGGTTTTATGTTTTAAATCAATGCAGTTTTATTGAGTGGAGTGACTTGTTTTTTTGTTGGTCTGTATTGTATGTGACATTCATATCACAGCGCGTGAACGGTTAAAATAGGACTTTGCTTTAGCCCTTTATCGTGTGTGTATAATATTATTCGTCGTTGGTATTCATACACGATATGTACAATAACGACGATTAAGCCATCTTTTCTCGAAAACAGACAGGGTTAAGGTCCATTTCATGACGAGTTAGCATTCTTCTCAGCGCTAATAATGATAATGACAACACAAGTACTGTGCTCACAAATCCCATCTGATTCAGGTAACAAAACTTACAAACTTTTGGGGAGGGGGTTATTGTACTAAATGAATGGAGGGATCCACCATGCGTCCGCACATAAGATAGCCACTGATAGAGTGTAATGTGGTCATTTTTATGTCATAATACTTGTATTACTACAGTTTCAAGTTGATGTATCCTGTCACCTTCTGGTACAGTAGGTCGCAAGTCAGTGGTATCAAAACCAGTATAAGCTGGCCTCATATTCTATTGAAACTCTGTAGTACACTAGGCCCACCACTTTGACCTTGAGGTCAAAGTGTAACCACCGATGTGCGGTCGACTGTACTTAGGTACCGACACATGAATCAGTTTTGTCTAACGAAATCAATTTCAGGGTTAGCGAACTTTATTCACCAAACCCCTTACTAACCAGTGCATATTTAATGACCAAACTGTATGGGTATGTACCCAAGCACCAGCGAAAAAAGTACCCCTTTAATCTCGACGATACAATTGTATGAAATTAGCTCCCCTGCCTTATCAAAAGTCCCTTGTAACTGCGAGAATATGTAAATGTTATGTTAGTACGAAGAATTAATCGTTGCTTTTTAATTTATACTGTCGCGCACGACGCGCTGAGCGGATAGTTCCTGTGCGAGACTTATTTTAAGGGGTTCTAATTAATTTTGTTACATTTTTTGTTTCCATGCTAATAAAGATGGAGATTAGATATCCATGCATTTTGTGTTAAGGATTCTCCTTTATGGTTAGCAATTTATGGTTTAGTGTCTGTTTGATATTGTTATTACTCTTCGGTGCATTTTTAATTGAAAGATTAGAACGTCGAGGATACATTTGAAACCTTTAAAAAATATACTGGTTTAATTTATGTTACATCCCTATAACCTTTTAACCCGTAACGAAAAAGGGCTTGTACACCAGTAAAACAATTTATATCAATACCAAGCCCAAATACAAAACACAGAGGTACAACTTTAAACGGATTACCGAAAAAATATAAGCTTAATTCCCGAATCAATTCATAATTCTTCATTACCAAAACTCGACGAAAAATTACCGGTTTCAACCCGATACTGTGAACAACAAACCGTTATTTTCCATCGATAAAAAATAACGGTTGGAATTAACGGTAAAGTTGCACAAAGGTGCAACCTAGTGTCCATTTCGTATGAAAATTTCATTATCTATGTGTCCTGCGCAAACGGAACGAAAGATATACGTCGTCCCGTAAACGATGGTGCATTCGATGCTTTTTGTTAAAGAATTATAGCTTTCAATGCAAGGACCATAATCGCGATCTTATTTGAATTTCCTATGAAGGCTGTACTTTCATAAGCTGAAAATTCGACACGATACTTTGTAATGCCGGAAAAAATATAGCAAATAAAAATGTGTAACTATTTCAACTTTAGTTATCACTTAGAACAGCTATCAAAACTTGGGAACTTGTAGCAACAAGACAGTCATATTCATTTATTCGTTAACACTTCGCGGGACGCGAACGAGACGCGAACGAGACGCGAACGAGACGCGAACGAGACGCGAACGAGACGCGAACGAGACGCGAACGAGACAACAGACATGTTATTGTTGTTACTGCTATAGCCTTTCAAAGCGTTAACAATCATTTGTATCTGAATTTGCACAACATAATTAAAAATAAATTAAACACAAAAAAAACAACATTGATTTTACAATACAAGCACATGAATAAGAGACACGATTTAATTTCTATTGTTATCAAACACTCGAGTGGTCTGTGGCACTTTCATAAACCTTATAATAATTCTAAATTATACAGTAATATAATACGTAAGTAGATAAATGGTCACGATAACTAATTTACCTAGTTATATCATGAAAATATATGGAAAAAGATGGCGCACCGACGCCCCCCGATGTTTCTCTTCGAGGTACGAGTATGTACTCCCATGCCGTTTTGTGGAAATAAACTACCTACTATAAATGAAAATCCTGAAGTGGCCATGTTGGTATCTAACATCACTACAATGACTACAAACAATTCTACATGTGCTTCAGTAGGGGAGCTTGCATCCGGGACAGCAAAATTTACACGCAGTCGAATTAGTCTGAACCCCTCGCAATTTGCATGGCACCCCTTATTACAGGTAGCTACGTCACGGTAATGACGTCATTCTGGCGGTGGACACGATCATCTTATGGTGGTGATCGAGACTGTTTCGATGTAGCTGTATAGGGCTTTGTTGAGGCCCAAGCTGTGATAGTGTTGATATTATACTAATGGCGTCATAAATGTGTGTAGCTAAATAAAACGACATTAATGAAGCCTTTTAATGTTTTTTTTTACCTTATTGTACAATGGCAGCCTTCATTAACAGCTTGTTTGTATCAACAAAACGCTATCATTGTATAAAATTACCGCGTTTACATAATCTGACACGAAATTACTAGGCTGAGCTCTACTAACACGTGAAATTGATTCCATTTATCGGGTATATGAATCTATATCGCGCTACATTAATTACCTTAGACAACACTAACGTTATTTTCGGCATATTAGGTTCACTGTTCACACAAGGGGTAATTGAAGTTAATATACATTTTATTACAACAATCTTGGTACAATCAATGCAACAAAACAAAGCAATCATACTCTGTTCCAACAGTATAGGATGAAAATGTACACAAATGGATCAGACAACGTACCTGTGGATGCGAATTTGTAGTTCTGTTTACAAATTGAGTGCTTTGTTTTGATTATTTGAACACACATTCCAAAATTCTAATTATAAATCACCATAAACATGTTTTAGTTGACAATAAATTGAGGGTAACTGTAAAACCTCAATTTTCGTCGATGATTTTTCAATTACAATTATATAATGTTATATAATAAAAATGTTTGGAAGAAGTGGTGAGATATAAGGTTGGAAACGTTAATACAAATTGTGTTACTAATTATTCCCTTTAGCGAGTGATGGCGTAAGAATTTAACCAGAACAGGGTTTGTTTACACTTGTATCAGATACTTTTGAAGCACAGCATACCTACCCCTATCCGTGCATCCCTACGTTAGGGCTGCCGTTCGTCCGGCGCTTTACGAGCGGATAAATTAGTCGCGGCACCGACCGATTTGCATCTGATCTCGCATTGTACGGCACACACCAATTATTGTACGTCTTATCTAAGTCTGACACAATACAGACAGTCGCGCACAGTATGCTGACGTTCTGTTTACTTCGTAAGGTACGCTGCTGTAACGGTAACAATAAAAATATTGCATTTTTAAAACTAAAAAGAAAGACAAAGTTTAATTTAGGTTCTGTGTAAAAGTTGCAACAAGTGTGTTATAAAAGAAAGTTAATTAGTATTGAAGACTGCTTTAGTTATTAAAATTAGTGCATTAAGCGTAAAATAAATTAAGGGGCTCGTGGCTAAATAATAACAGCCGCACAGGTCCATCGAGGGTTAAGCTACGCTTGTCGAGGTCGGTCCGTGGATGGGTGACCATCAATTATGTATCGAGATCCCTCCGTGCCCCGGAAACCACGTTAAGCCGTTGGTCCCAGCTGTCATTCGTAGATCTTTGACAGTTGTTTAGGGTCGTCAGAAGCCCGAAAATCTGACAACTAGTTTAGTACCCAGTAACTAGGTTGTAGAGGCTGAATAAGCAGTCGCTCGATGTAAAATACAGGTATTCAGCTGCATCTGGTTAGACTGGAAGCTGACCCCAACATAATTGGGAAAAGGTTAGACGGATGACGATGAAACGTGAAGTAAACAAGTATATAAATATAACTTAAACTGCATTCAACAGATTCCCCAACAATCATGTAAAAAGTCATAATCCTTTTTCTGAGAGAGCCAGGCTTCCAATAAATAAATGATAAATGATTTTAATTCTGTAAGTAGGTTTATACAAACACTTTTACACGTCAAACATTTTTTTTTTAAAACTAGATGAGGCCGGCGTTTCCTATCTGACTACTCTGAGAAGAAAGGCCGAAACAAACTCAGAGGTCACAGTCTCTTTTAAAGTCCAGACATAATCTTGGTCAGATCATGTGAAGACCATGTAGGTTGGTGTCTGAAATGGTCTTTTGAGGAAAGAACCACACAGATTGAGTGGACCTGTCCAGTCAGTGCAAGCATCTGTCAGTAATCGTACAGCTCAACATAAAAGTTAAGGAGCTCAACGAATCGACGAACAATACCAAAGAAAGGACATTTGGGTAGGCCGCATAATTTACTCAAACTGGCAAACTATGATTAAAGTTGGGAGAAAAGAAAAAAAAAAAAAAAAACAAGGACCCACATAGTCTTCACATTCACAGTAATTAAAATAATATTACATTTTACAAACTAATAATTATATAACTCGCTTCTACATTATGAGGTACTAGCTGTGCCTGCGGCTTCGAAGTGATTGTGTTTTCTGCTGATATTAATTATAAGTTAATGGGGACGTGAAGTCATAGAATACTCGTAATATTCTTCATAACATCTGAAACCCAATTCCCGTAATTAAAAACGTTTAAATTCTAATTGCAATCTCATCTCAGTGACAGTCAAATGTCAAAAATGTAGGGAAATTATAAGTATTTTTGACATATTAAATCTGAGATCAGACTGTGAATGTTCTTTAAATTACGGGAATTGCCCCTCTGATCAGTTGATTTTGTTTAAACTAAAACTTTCACACACACTTACTTACGTTGGTTTTTAAGGATATGAGCAAAAGAAAAGAGTTGTTATAAATGACCTCTCCTAAGGCCCGACTGTTCAAATCTTTCAAATACAGGAAAACCATAGTTATTTATTAGATTATATATTTGAAATAGCATCTTTCTACCTCCTTTTGGAAAATCACCTAACACGATATCCTTGGCGGGGTACAGCCATACGACTCGCGTATATATTCGCGCGCGGATACATTAGCCGCGGCCCCGCGCTATTTGCATCCGATCCCAAATTACCGGCTAATGGCCGCCGCCTCACGTGACGCGTGACGTCATGTTGCTACCACTAACACGGATCTGATGACGACTAAATGACGGTTATGAATTCAAGTGCATTATGGGGAAGATTATTATTAAGACCGCCCCTTGTGACACCCCATGTAAAATTTCTACATTTATCTATATCTGTAATTTTTATGGTGTATATAATAAAGAGTATTCTATTCTATTCTATGGGACTGCCTTGTTGGTCTAGTGGTCGCAAGCGCAACTGCTGATCATGAGGTCCTGGGTTCGATTCCCACGTCGGGCAAGGTGTTATTGGGGTTTTTCATCTGGAATTTCTCAGTAGCATCGCAGTCTGGATTTGTGCCCGGTTGATGGCAATAGGCTCGCTCCCTATTACATGGAACTTAAACATAACTGGCGAAATGTGGGTGTACTATAGGTACACCTCTGCCTAACCCTTCGGGGAAACAAGGCATGATGTCATGTTATGTGCATGGGGAAGATTTAATTTTGGTTTCTAAGAAGTAATTATTCAAAAATTAATATCATCTTACGTTCGTAGATAGCGTGATATCCGATTTGTGATTCGATGATACAATCTTTCTATTTCCTCATTCCTCAACGTTTATCTCTTTTTCCATAATACCAAACTAATACTTTTGCAAGCTTTTTTTTACTAGACCCATCTATTTCAATAACCAGAACTCTTATATCGTCCCTTCTACACGATTAATTAATTCCCCAACATTATCAGCACTTAATTCCACAGAATAACAAGCTCGAAGCAGACCGCGCGTCACCCCGCGACCACGACCACACAATGGCACGTGTCACGAGCATAAATAAAATTAAGGGTCGTCATCAACCCTAGCGATAAAGAATCACCGCTCGCCACTCCACATTTGGGCACTAACAATAGTAGGCTATAAAACGAGGAGCTGCAAAAGGCTCACAAAAACTCTAAAAAATAATGCGTTACTTGAAATACCACTTTTGGTGTAAATAAGAAAAAGTCATTTGAAAATGTATGGAGCAAGTGCGTTTAGTTCCAAGCTGGATTTTCATTTACTTATATTAGTAAGAATTCGTAATGCTGCAATTTTTTTGTAACAACGTAGGTATAACGATTTATTACAGCAAAATATTTTTTAACAGAGAATGAGATAGAATGTAAGAAAAATCAAACACTTTCGCAAAACTGCTAATCGTGGCGCTATTAATTGATATTTTATTACTTCCCACGTGCAAGCTTGTAATCGCAGTTTATGGCCCTTCTGACCGTATCCGTTTTGTAATGGTACTTTCAATTTGTGCCGAATTTACGGCGACATCATACGGAGGGGGATGGCCAGACTACGGACGCATAAATTAGAAACCGAAAGGGGATAGAGATGGAAATGATGGGACGTATAAGTTGTCCCGAAAAGCGTGGTTGTTGTGGCAGAAAAATAAGTTTTAAAAGAATGTTTAGTAGGTAAAATATTCTGTTTTCAAACGCTCGTAAAAGGTAACTAAATTACAGCACTTAACTTTTTACTCATAAAAATACACTCACTCATGTTTCCCAAAGAAAAAATGGCCACGCCATTAAAAAGCAAATAATTCGTTTTATGTTTTGCTCAATGTCAAGCTTACCTAACTAAATAAAATCCGTTTTTATCACATAATCTCAGGAACATGACACAACAAAGTTAATCTTTTTCATGCAAATCCTTAATTGCAAACCAAAGCTATCTCGTGACATGCACTAATTAAGTAAATATTTTTCTTTCATAATCTTCGCCATTTTGCCACCCTTATTCACATATTCGCATTAGACGAGGGTTCAAAAATCGTAAATTATCGCTTTATGCACAGTGAACCGATATTTATTGTGATTTATAATGTTTAACCCTATTTTGATCCGAACGATAACAGTGTGTGCTCACCCTAACGTTTGGTTTTTAGATTTTTCGGCGTAAAGTCAGATGATTTGAATAATGTGTGTAAATCCTAACTAATGTTATAAATGCGAAAGTGAGTTTGTTTGTTTGTTACGCTTTCACGATAAAATGGCTAAACGGATTTGGATGAAATTTGAGAAATAGGTAGTCTGGACCCTGGAAAAGGACATACATAGGTTACTTTCGCCCTGGATCGCAGACGAAGTCGCGGGCAACAGCTAGTAGACTTGTCAGGCAAAGCTGTTTAGCTTGCATCGGTTTTATTATACGTCCTTTTAATAAAGAGCGAGTCTACTGCCATTTAACCGAACACAAATCTAGACTTCGAGTTAAAGAATTTTTCTTGAAACTCAACCCTGATACGTAACCGTGTGCCTGATCTGGGACTTGAACCCTGGATTACCTGCTAATCAGCCAGGGTCGCGGGATGTTCGAAACTGAAGGAACACGGGTGGGTTTTAGTCAGTAATAGTCTGACACGCCTTCCCGCTCCGCCCAGAGCGGGAAAAGTCATTTGATGATTTCCCATCCAAAAAAAAAAAATGGATTGCCTGCTAATAGTCACGCGTGCGACCACAAAGCAGACAGTCGAGATGTCTTAGATTGGATTTACAATATGGAGAAGTTGCCACATGTCAACGCGGCAAATCCGTAAGAGTTGCTGCGAAGGTCACGTGACCTTTGTTTTTCCCAGAACCTATCGTATTACGAATATAAAAACATTTAAAATTATAAAACATAGTAACCCACCAGTATCGGGAACAGGTTCTAAGCTACAGGCGGTCAGGGCTCCAGAGAGAGGAACCTCCTAACAATGCGAGCCGTGTCCAGAAGTACCGCTTGAAACAAGCCTTTAATCTATTATTACTATATCGCGGTAAAAGCCGCCACCCATTTACTAATTTAATTTTTAGCTGATTTTCTTATAAAATGTCAAAAACAATATTGCGTAGTTGAATCATTTTAACTTTTAATCTCTTTTGTATCTTAAGTTTATAGATATAATCTATAGTCTAAGGGACAGAGCAAGCGTACTATTATTAATTAAACATCATTTTCTGAACATGAAAAATACTTTTTTTTACAAAAAAAAAAAACAACCGACTCCCAAAAATACACTACAAAGTGAAAACATACTTTAACTTCGTAAATCAGATTCTGACGATGATAATGGGACTACCTCGATAACATAGTGAGCATTCAAACAAAAAAAAGAATAATTTTCAAAATCGGTCCACAATAATAATTGACGGAGAAATCGGTGGAACTACTGTACATTAACAGTCGTCACTTTTTTATAGTAGCATTTTTTTTTTTGGTACAATAGATCCTTTTTAGTGTATATTTGAAAACTCTAACGTGCACAAAACCATAGGGCTGGGAAAAAAATATAAAACCTAGTTTTTTATAGTAGCTTTTTTTTATACCCTTTTTAGTGTATATTATTTGCAAATCACAAAGCGCGCAAAACCATAGGCGCTGAGAAAAAAAACTAGTAAAGCGTAGTCGACGGAGCCCCGCTTCGCTCTATGGTTTAAAAAAATATAACTGCGAAGGGTCTTTCAGGCCCGCCATCCCCTTCTAGCCTAACGTTTCCGAGTCGGAGTGCCCCAAGTCCCGAGCTCGCTTCGCTCGCTCTTGTATCCTAGTGTTTAGTGTTACACAGTTCACTACACTGTACTGTTTAATAGGTTAACATAAGAAGAACGCAAAAAATAATAAAATTGAAAGACATTCTATTTAGTTGAGTTTCTAAAACTAGGAGTTTTTTCTTAAAAAGTAGGCGTTTGCGCACTGTGAAATTTTGCGAAAATGTTTTACACGAGGACATCTACACACTACCAAATTGTGAAGCTTCGTATGCGCGGGTTTTAAAGTTCAGTGAAGCCAAATTGGTGGACATACATAAAACATACATACAGCCCAACATATAACCGCCTCCTTTTTGGAAGTCGGTTAAAAATGTATTTGAGTACCTAATTCGTCTGCTGAACTGTTGCCGATGTAGTGGTATGACGGCCATTGAAAGCTACGAATAGACAATCACCCAAAACATTTGTCGGAACCATAATCAGCTCATAATTATAATCGTAGTTACTGTAAATGACCCTTATTATAACAGGCTAGATAAACATCACTAATGAAGTCATTACCTTACCATAACGCCCCATAATTTAATCCCATAAAGGCGAGTTCCCAAGAAAACGCCATAAAAACAGGCAGACTAATTAACTTAAAACAGTTTCTTGGCAGATATTTTTATGCGGGTAGTTCAAAGCGTTTCCTCAGGGAAACTGCAGGTGGTCCAAAATGAGTCGAAACGGCGCTAAAACCTACCGTCTTGAGACTAAAAGCTAGAGTTTTGTCACACCGTTGCGTAACACGTGACACAAACATGTAAGGACCTGCCACGCATTTTAAAGAAATAAAACATAAAATAGTTTTGTGTCTTTGTTCTTCATTCATGTTGATTTTTTTCAGGAAACTTTGAAACAAAATAGTCTATTCTGAATTAAGATTTGACCATTTTTGTAATCGACCACAAGATCTAATAAAGTGAACACTATGATTGTACTTTCTCATTAAAATTTTTAACAACGTTGACTGAACATTACGTTTAATTTTATTCACGTGTGTCAAAAGAGAGTAACATTATTTTCATAGCCTAACTTAATAAAAGTTGCCTCAAATAATGTTAGTTATTAGTTTCCATTGGCTGCTCGCACTAACAAGGGAACTTGTAATGAAATACACGCATACATGTAGCTATGTATTGTTTACCTGTCCGCATCAAAATATTGCTAAAATGGTCAGTAATTTTACTTGAATTTACCAACCTTTTAGCCTACCCACCGGCCAGTGACTCAATTAAGCGAGTAACTGCAACAATAGGCTGATGCACTCTCATCTATGCATACACATCTGCCTGTAAATATAGAGGGAATACGAATACGGGAAGCTGTATGTATCATAACACTACTAGGAGAAGCATTACATACCATTATAATAGATGCAAGTATGTAAAGTCAGGCAAATGAGTGGTAAGCAAATTAACTGCCAATCTTAAATTGTCCGTATTCAAATCACAACTGTTATTCTTTGACAGTTGTATGAAATGTGTATAAAAAATAGAAAAACAAAGCATCTAAGAAAAATATATCGAAAAAGCTATTACTTTACCTCTTTACCTGGATAAGGATTTCCTAAAATATTAAAAACTTATTCCAATTTTGACGCAAAGTGTAAACGAGATTCCGTTCGTCTAATTATAATAGTTACCTTCCATGAGTTGTAGCAGTCATAGAAGTTGCACAGTCTAAACACTGTTTATACGACGGAAAACATTTGTTGCTTCACTTCGTGTAAATGGGGCTTGAGGAACCACAATATTTACACCATCATAGATCACAGCGCGAACATTCTTAGTCAGTAATCCTCCCTATTTGTTCAACATTCGACTGCGGTGTGACAGTCAGCCTTAAGACATCGGCATCGAGCTAAGTGCATTGCTATGTCATTAGCTTGAAAACTTCCAAAGGCGAAGAATTAGGGACGGTGTCGTTCGCGAAGAAATTCATAAGTTTCTTTTATGAAACTCTGTCGTATTGCCTTTAAGAGGCGACTTTTGTCGGCAGATTGTGTCTTTGAATACTTATTCTTGTTTAAATGGAAGTTCTTTGTCGTGTTTGCGAGATAGTTCGCTAGGGTAATGATGAAGAGAAAGTTTTGCTGAAGGATTTGTGGTGATAAATATAACGCGAAAGTAGTTTTATGTTCTGTAAACAAATAATCATGAAAATGTTATTAGTCTGTTGCTCTTTATTGCCTGAAAAGTAATTTTATCATACAACAGAACAGCTAGCATTGATTAGGTACCACACTTGTTTTGATCTCTGTTGTTTGTCAAAATCATATTTTTGGAACCTCAGATTATTCACGTTGTTTGCCTTTAGATTAACTTGGTGAAACTAAAACGTTTGTCGAAACAACAGAGGTTGAGCTTTGCGAGCAAAAAGGAACTACATTCAAAAGATATTCTAAGGAACAATAACTAGGTTAATTCCAAAGTCTAGAAGCGCCAGTCAAGAGTAAGACTTGGGATGTTCCTATCTTCGTGTGATCCATTTAGGCAGGTAATACACTTACAGCCGAGCACGTCATTTGTTTTGAGAGACTTGAGTTTGTCCGTTAGTGTGTGACTTGCCTTTGGGGAATGCCATACCGTAGTACTGTCTCTACGATCCTGGGAAGGAATTAGTGTGCAATATTGTTAAAGTCACTGTGTTGCATCTCTTTCTAAAGGTATTGCAAGATAGGACTACGATATTGTTCTTCTTTCATAATGGAATGATCATAATTATAACACAGCACTACACGCGCGACTACCGTCCGCGTGGATTTCGTGCTTTAGTACCCCGTTAGGGGTAGATTTTCAAAAACCCTGATACACGTTATTCTTTATTTTCGGTCTTAAGTATAAACACTGAGTTTCGAGTTTATTTATTTATTTATATACAGGTGCTCCAACGACTTATTCGCTAATAACATATTACATAAAATAACTTGTAATATATAACTATTAGTAAGGTGAATATGTCACATAAAGAAGTACACAGCTTAGTTAATCGGACCGCGCGTTAAAATTCTTTCACACAAACTTTGACACCCCCCAATTCCCGTATAAGATTAGCTTAGGAAAACAGAAAAAGAAAAACTTAATAATTTACTTAGATAAGTATACGTGACTTCAAGTGTATTAACTCAAGAAATAAGATTTTTCATACAAACAAAATCCCCTCTTTTCACCCCCTTAAAGGTTGAATTTCCAAAAATCCTTCCTTAGTGGATGTTCACAACATAAAAGGCATCAACTGCCACGGAGCTTCATCCATTGGTCCAGAGTGCACTACACGTGTATCTGTGGCCCTTTGAGGTAATCAAGAAGATGACCATGAATGCATCCTTCTGTGTGCCAATAATAATCCACGGACACCAATTCATGTGACGACGATGTAATACCCATCACCAGGGAGAGTTACCTTTAAAATTAACTTCAGAAGGCCAAAACCCGTAAATAAAAACGTTCAAAATCTAGTCGACAACTCATTTCAGCAACAATTAATGTCAAACACTTTCCAAAAAATTAGAATTATTTTTGACAGTTTGAGACAGATTAGAATAAATACGGGAGTTGCTCTTCAGATAAATATTCGAATTTAATTGAAATTCCAGATGACAAACCCGTAACTCTTTTTCCCGCATTAGGTAATGATCACTAATCACATAGCCCGGCGTCGCCTGTGAAAACAGTTGCTATGCTAAACAGGAATTTACATTAGCAATGCGTGGAATTTGGATGCCTCGTCTATATGATGGTAGTTTGCATTAATTATACCGGCGCTTGTTTTTGGATGACGCTGCACACTAATTTATCTCAACCTATATGTAACTAATGCGTTTTTTCTAAAGGTTTGCTATTTATTCTGACATTTTCATGAATGACATCTGTCTACGATGAATAGTTCTTTGAAGCAGTCTTGTCGCCTCTGCAAAGTAGTGATACGTCGTGTTCTTGATTTTACAGAAAAATTGTGAAGTTTTTTGGATTTTAAGGTCTTCCTATAAAAGTAGAGGAGTTTACAATAAAAATAAAATGATAACTATGATAAATCATCATTAAATGAGTAAATGAAATTATTATTACTGCCTTCAATGAACATTCATTTAAACCAAATGACAAGACATCACCAACAGAATCTCAGTCCTATATAAATATGCCATTTAACAGATAACGGCAAAAGTAATTGTTGAAGCTCGGGCGGCAATGCTCGTATTTTTTAAGAACGGTCGCATTCTAATCTCAGTCTCAATCTGTCAAAAATACTTATAATTTCCCTACATTTTTGTCAAGTTTTTGACATTGATTGTCGCTGAGATGAGATTGCGACTTGAATTTGAACGTTTTTTAAGTACGTGAATTGGCATTCAGGTTAACGAGCCATGGGTCCGCTAGGGTCGATGCCAGCTAGGGTCGTATGATATTCGAAAGAGTTACTGTGGCCCCGGCACAGGCAACTGAAGGAACACGGGTGGGTTTTAGTCAGTACAAGACTGACACGCCCACCCGCTGCGCCCAGAGCGAGAGAAGTCATTATTTTGATGATTTCCCATCCAAAAAAAAAGGTTAACGAGCCATAAAACTTGAATGGACGTCAACTGTATCTGTCAGGGATGCCCCGGTTTGGGTTTTATAGGGCTGCTATCATGGGTATCGATTGATAGTATTGCAAGATTACACGTCGTTATTTAATATATTGTTTATAATTTCATCGTGAGGAAAGTTTTGAGTATGATTGTGGATGGCTATAAGAGTAGGGGAAGACCAACGATACGATGGATGGACTGTGTGGTAGGTGATATGTCTAGATAGGGAGTGACTACCGAGATGACGACTAATAGAGAAGTGTGGAAGACAAAGACGTGTTGCGCCGACCACAAATAAACTGGGAAAAGGACAGGAGAATCATGATGATTATTTATAATTTTGTATGTTACGTAATGGATTTTTTTTAATCACGACTATAATAATTGCGCATTGAATGAGCCTCATACCTACCAATTAATATTCACACCAATTCTCGTCAAAAGTAAAAAATATTTATATTTTCAATTGCCAACATAAAATTATTATATATCGTTGGTTTTTCTTAACAGATCTGTGACTTTATAAATAGCTCAAGGTGAAACGTAACATAAAACGTCACACACACCGAAACGAATTAGGCGAGTTGTTGTTCATTTCATGTTGCGTTTCATAAACTAGGAGGACTTATTCATGTTACTTTTCATGCTACGTTTATTAAGATACTTAGGTCAGTTAGGTCTAACTGACAGCACCCAATGTAGGTATAATTTTACAGCTGCCTATTGTACCCTTTAATGCCACTTACTTGTACATAATTCGGCCATCACAAATTAGCCTTCAACGTATTATAATTAGCATCAGCACACATATCAAGTATCAACACAAGTTAAGTACTAAGTGAGCTCTAAGTGACGTCAAGTTATTTAATTTGGTGCTTGAACTTCAAGTCAGCGGCTCGAGCACTCTGTAACTTCCGCCGCTTGTAATAACGTTAGCTACTCCTATGTTATTGTAGGGATCATTCCAATTTGGTGTAAACACTGCTGGTTACATGCAGGTTGAGTTACTGATAAAGTTAATTGTTGATAAGATTGTCGTCTCTATGTTGTTTCGTTCATAGAAAGAGAATTATATCGTTATTTTGACGTCAAGAAACAAGCAGCTTGGCAGCTAGAATGTTACTTGGACGATAATTCTTTTGGAAAAAGAGTCCCTTACAATAAACACCTCTTTTTGGAGATTATCTCAGCAATGGTCGAGAGCATACCTGTATGTACGGTCAGCAACAATGGTCGAGAGCATACCTATATGTACGGTCAGCAACAATGGTCGAGAGCATACCTGTATGTACGGTCAGCAACAATGGTCGAGAGCATACCTGTATGTACGGTCAGCAACAATGGTCGAGAGCATACCTGTATGTACGGTCAGCAACAATGGTCGAGAGCATACCTGTATGTACGGTCAGCAACAATGGTCGAGAGCATACCTGTATGTACGGTCAGCAACAATGGTCGAGAGCATACCTGTATGTACGGTCAGCAACAATGGTCGAGAGCATACCTGTATGTACGGTCAGCAACAATGGTCGAGAGCATACCTGTATGTACGGTCAGCAACAATGGTCGAGAGCATACCTGTATGTACGGTCAGCAACAATGGTCGAGAGCATACCTGTATGTACGGTCAGCAACAATGGTCGAGAGCATACCTGTATGTACGGTCAGCAACAATGGTCGAGAGCATACCTGTATGTACGGTCAGCAACAATGGTCGAGAGCATACCTGTATGTACGGTCAGCAACAATGGTCGAGAGCATACCTGTATGTACGGTCAGCAACAATGGTCGAGAGCATACCTGTATGTACGGTCAGCAACAATGGTCGAGAGCATACCTGTATGTACGGTCAGCAACAATGGTCGAGAGCATACCTGTATGTACGGTCAGCAACAATGGTCGAGAGCATACCTGTATGTACGGTCAGCAACAAAAGTCGATTAACACTTCTGCTTTTGCACATAATTTTTGACACAAAATAATTCGATATATTTTGTGTATATTTATTTATTTATTTAAACTTTTCACACTTAAAAAAGTACAAAGGCGGACTTAATGCCTTAGGCATTCTCTACCAGTCAACCAAGGGTGGTGAAGAGATTAGATAGCAGGTGCTCTGTTAGAAATGGAACAATTTGTACATAAATAAGTTATAAACTTATAATACACATACATACATATTTACTATAATATATACCTATATTATATATATATATATTATATACAAATTCAAGAGAGAGAGGTTTTGAGATGACTCTACGCTATTTATTTCAGAATGTATTTCAGCATTTCATATAATATCTAAGAGTTAATACTTATTCTTTTAGCTTTTCTTGTTTCAATTTTAGTTAAATAATTAGCTCAAACATTTTGATTTTAAAAACTGAAGTGTTATTCAACTTTCGTCGATGACTGAATCGCTAAAATTCACCCCATGCTGCCATAGATTTTGCCTGCAATTTCTTAGGAATAAAAAAAAACCGAATACCGAATTTATCACTCTCGTAAAAAAACAACCTTTTAAAAAATACCACCGGCCGACTAGCAACCATAACATTCCCATCATTATCGCGCACAATCTTCAGCAGATTTATGGAAATCTAGAAAGAAGTTCGGCATATATTGGGTTTTATCGGAACAGACTAATGGTTCTTACAAAAGGCGCTAATGCGAAATAAATTGTCGCCGGGCGACCCGCCCTGCGCACCGGACATAGAACTATAGCGCCTGGATACGACGGCTAAGGTATAAAGCTGAACCTAAGTACCTACCTAAGTCTATTTTTTGAAAAGTTTTGGTCTTGAGAAAGTTAAAATAAATATTGTCTGGTAATGCTGAATAAAAAGTGAACGATTTTTGTTGAAACATGATTTTTAACCTTTGCTGGTGTTATTTGGTTAAGACTGTTTTCGGACCCTGGGAGGAGTGGTATCCTTTCGATTCGTTTATTTTTTCTTAAAGCAAATAAATTATGTGTTACCAATCAACCCAGTTCAGATAAACCTTACGCAGTTAAATCCGCTTTCTATATTTTATTATCCTCTCAAACCCACTCAAAAATTACTTAAAACTCAACCACTTGATGTCACATCTATAGACTCAACATCCTGCTCAGATCCTCACCGGCTCGCTTTTTACAACCGGAACCGGATACGACTTGAGCCTTCAGGAAACGCTCGCGTGTTTTGTATTTAGGTTAGTGGTACATTGGGAAGTGTGTCCGGGAAGTGTGTCCGGGAAGTGTGTCCGAATGTCCGGATGTATGTGTCGTCGTGACGGTTTGTGGCTTCGTGACAATTTGTTGCCGTGAACGGGAGTGGGAGGTACTTTTGGTTAAATTATAGGGTAAAAGATGCCGGTTACCTATTATTAGGTACGTGGAAATATGTTTTCGTATACCTCGAATACATTTTATAGTAGTGGACACTTTGATATGATACTTCTATTTCTATTTTGACGCTTATGTACTTCAAGCGGAAATCCTCTTCATCTCGTGATGCGAAGAATATTATGGACTCCTACATACAACAAGTTTCTAGGTGAAACTACATCATAGTTTTAGTACACAATTCAATATCCGCACAAACTAAGCGAGGTGTACCAACACCTTAACCGTTAGTATCAGATCTAACATTCCGTCACAAAAAAACGAACGATTCTGTTAGCGTTTTGTTAGCTTCACTATCGCAACACCATCGCTCCCGCATCGCCGGCAGTGTGTAGCTAGCCGCGGTATTTTTTGTTTAACTGTCTTTTTGTTGCAAAATTATACGTTGAATTATTTAGTAGGAAAGATTTGAGTTTGATATTTTCTTTTAACAGGTGCTCGTAAATGTAAAGGTTTCATGTTTTTGATATACATATGTATGTAATGCTCGTTATATGATTACTGATTTCCAGTATATACTAGCTCATTGTTAATACAGTGTAAAGGCAAAAACATTTATGGTTGATCATTATTAATTTAGTCTACAAATTCCGTAATTCGCCTTGACTAACAATACGAAACCAACCATACAGTAATTATACAGTGTGAGTCTTTATAATGTGCACATATCGAAATGAGGGAATCTATGCTTAATTTTATCGACGGAAAAAATGTTAAAAAAAATCTAAATATTTATTTATATTTTTTATGGATTTTTAAAAAAAATTGTTTGCTTTTGTGACCCCAGTGTATACAAAACTGTGTAACTTTTAAACTAAACGATTTATCACGATGAAACAAACTCTATAATGTTTGGAAGTAATTAGGTGTCGTCATAAAATAAAAATTATGGAAAAAAAAATAGCCACATTTAAAAATAAACATTTTTGTTTGGCAAAAATCTGATTTTTTTTCATTAATTTTTACAAAAATTGTAAAATTTCTCAATAACATGCCCCCATCACCTTCTTTTTTTATAACTTTAAGTTATTCTTCATTGTATTAGGAACCTAACGGTAAAAATTGCATGTTTTTAACTCAACCCCAACATTTTTTATCAACTGTCAAAGAAAGGCCCAACGCATAGCTATTGTTTAGCAGGTAGATAAACTTTCTTTTGAATGTGCGCAGGTCGGGGAGGTAGGGCCAGCCAAAGGAACTTGAATTATGACAGATGTCAGACTGGCAGTCGCTCCGAATTATTCGCCGCTGCTACATGTGTTTCGGTACTTTCGTTCGCTGGACTTTCATAACTTTCGTTCGCTGCTACATGATGCCGCGTTTAAGTGAATTTTCCCCGGCACACATCGCCGACATACATTTTTATTATGGAGTGGGACAAGGAAGTGCCAGAGCTGCGCGCGCGGCTTACATAGCTGCGTATCCTAACAGGCAACCAGTGCCATCTGCCCGAAACTTCCAGGAAGTTCACAGAAGGTTGTCGATCACTGGACTTGGATCAAGTAGAGATCGTCGCGAGCCACCTCAAGTAATTATTGATGCGGCTACTGAACAAGCAGTATTAAGTGATTTGTTTGCTGATCCATCCATAAGTACTAGACGACTGGCTCTTCGTCACGGAATATCCCAAAAATCAGTGTGGCGTATTTTAAAGAAAGAAGGATTGCATCCCTATCACTATCAAAGGGTGCAACATCTACATGAAGACGTAGACTGGCGTCCAAGGTGTGTGATGTCCACATGGATTCAAAGAAAAACCAGAGCAAACCCAAACTTTCCAAGAAAAATACTATGGATGGACGAAGCGACATTCACTAGAGACGGTATTACTAACTGTCGAAATTTACACAGATGGTGCCGCGCAGGTGAAAACCCGAAACTGAAACGGTCATCTACTTTCCAAGTAAGATTTTCGATAAATGTTTGGGCTGGTCTTATCGATAACATGTTGATTGGACCAGTCATATTGCCGAGAACGTTGACTGGTGAAAGATTTTTAAGTCTATTGAGAAATGATATGCCTCAGTTATTGGAAGATGTCCCACTGGCTGTGCGTCAAAGGATGTTTCTTCAGATGGACGGATGTCCTGCCCATTACGCTACAAATGTAAGAAGATTTTTAAACGAAAATTATCATGACAAATGGATCGGCCGGCAAGGACCTGTAGGGTGGCCTGCGCGTTCACCCGATTTGACGCCCCTTGATTATTTCCTATGGGGGACCATGAAGCAACGCGTCTACAGTACCCCCATCAACAGTGAGGCCGATTTGCGTGACCGCATAATAAACTGTGCGAATGATATTCGCAATGATCCCGAAATGATAAGGAGAGCGACACACCAAATTCTAATTCGCGCGGCTTTGTGTTTACAACAACGAGGTGGACATTTTGAGAACCTGATGCATTAAATTTTGTATTTAATAATAAATGGGTTTCAATTGAACTCTTTTGCATTAATTATCATCCCAAACAAACCACCCTTATGAGAACAATACGATTCCGCGTTCGGAGTGCCATCTTTGAAACGACCCGCGCGCATTCACAACAAAGTTAACAAAAAAAAGTTTATCTACCTGCTAAACAATGTGCGTAGCTATGCGTTGGGCCTTTCTTTGACATTTGATAAAAAATGTTGGGGTTGAGTTAAAAACATGCAATTTTTACCGTTAGGTTCCTAATACAATGAAGAATAACTTAAAGTTATAAAAAAAGAAGGTGATGGGGGCATGTTATTGAGAAATTTTACAATTTTTGTAAAAATTAATGAAAAAAAATCAGATTTTTGCCAAAAAAAAATGTTTATATTTGATTATGGCTATTTTTTTTCCATAATTTTTATTTTATGACGACACCTAATTACTTCCAAACATTATGGAGTTTGTTTCATCGTGATAAATCGTTTAGTTTAAAAGTTACACAGTTTTGTATACACTGGGGTCACAAAAGCAAACAATTTTTTTTAAAAATCCATAAAAAATATTAATAAATATTTAGATTTTTTTTAACATTTTTTCCGTCGATAAAATTAAGCATAGATTCCCTCATTTCGATATGTGCACATTATAAAGACTCACACTGTATATTAAATTCCCAATAACAAGAAACAGAACCTATCCAGACCCTTCAAGAGCCACATTCAATTCGCTACCTAAGAGCTCCCGTACCTACCTACCCACACAAGTACGTGTAGTTAACGTACACGGGATCGCACTTACAGTACTGACGAGCAGTGTCACCTGAAACTTGTTTACTGGTGATCGATTGGGCACAAGTTTTGAGGTCATCCTAACTTCGTCTAGGTTCCTAGGTAGCGCGCCGCTTGTATCGCACTGATACTCATTCAAATTTGAACAACTTTCTGTATGTATCACTTGATTAACAGATCTTTTGTTGAATGACTGTTTCCTTAAATCCATAACAACATCATTATTGAACTTAATAGGAAAATAATGTTTATCAATGTTTTCATGTATCAAGAAAGCGTATGTTTGTTGTGGCTAAATAAATAAAGCCTCATTTAAACGATGTAAGTTTCTTGCCAGTGGTATACAATAAACGATGTAAGTTTCTTGCCAGTGGTATACAATAAACGATGTAAGTTTCTTGCCAGTGGTATACAATAAACGATGCAAGTTTCTTGCCAGTGGTATACAATAAACGATGTAAGTTTCTTGCCAGTGGTATACAATAAACGATGTAAGTTTCTTGCCAGTGGTATACAATAAACGATGCAAGTTTCTTGCCAGTGGTATACAATAAACGATGCAAGTTTCTTGCCAGTGGTATACAATAAACGATGCAAGTTTCTTGCCAGTGGTATACAATAAACGATGCAAGTTTCTTGCCAGTGGTATACAATAAACGATGTAAGTTTCTTGCCAGTGGTATACAATAAAACTGAAGCAACTTGCATCGTCTAAACACTGTAACGAATTTTGATCTTTCAGCGGCTGCTAAAATCATTATCACGAGGCCGGGTTGTCACTATCATTTCTTTTGGCCGACGAATTGTTGATCATAATCGCTTTTAGATCTAAACATGGTTTGCGACGGCGATGTGATGCGACGCGGTGCGTTGGGGTAATAAGAACTTCACGCGGACGAAGTCGCAGTTAGAAGATGTATATGAATATGATAGCCATGGTTTAAAGATAGCCTGTTAAAACATGATTTATAACTACTAAAGAGAAATGCGTAAATGACATTTACCGACCTCTCAACATAACTTTCTTCTCCAAACACTAATTACGCACAGATTAAGTAACATATATGCAAATGCATTCGGTGGAAGGGTAGGCAGAGAGGCCGCTCATCAATCAATTAGAGCAAGTAGCGTTTTATTACAAGTCTGTCGCTGACGGGTGTGACGAATGGGACAGGATGTGATGGAATAATAGAGATGAAGGGTTTGTGTGTGTTTCAGTAGAAATTTAAGTACCGAGAGTAATAAGCGAGTGAAGAGCATAGAACACGTATGAATTATAATATTTTATCAGTTTTCGTGTCAACTTTTCTACCTGCCACCAGCACTAGCAGTTACTCCTGTGTCGGGGTGCGTTTACACGGAGAGCAATGTTTTATCAGATCCGTTCGCTTGCACAAAGACACAACTATAATTAACTGGAAACAACTATTTATAGTGCACGCTTTACAATATATGGCCGTCAAACATTTATGAAAAATCATTATATTCATACTTCAATGTTTATTATTCAAAGTTACATAAAAAGAGATGCAATTGGACGAAGCGGACTGTCTTGAACATTTCACAAATTAGATAAACTAAGTAACTATTTATTTGTCTAAAAAGTCCCGTTTTGTAATTGATTTTATTTTGTTTCAGGTATGTTTCATTTAAAACTTCCGGCACGCTTCAGATGTCTACGTAAGTTCAATCATAACTTACAATTTTTTATCGTTTGAGTTTTGTCAGGCGCAGGCGCAGATTCAGCATTGTGTTTAGTTTCAGTAGTATATCCCCCTCCCACTCGGCTAAAAACAAACAAGCCGAGTAGGAGTAGAACTCACGACCTCTCACTCACCAGTCTGACTGAACCTTAACCGTTGGGCTATTCCCGCGAGTTATCTAAACTGATATCCAATAACAAAGAAGCTCGTTTCCCTTCAAAACACCGTATTACATCCAACTTAATTTTTACACAGCTAATTACCTCCTAACATCAAAGACTCATTATCTAGCGGGACATAAATTCCGTTCGTAATAAATTTAATTATGAACGATAACGCAAGTATGAGACATGTTTACTGCCCCCCACCCCTTGCAATAAAATATTAATTAATCTTCGATGAACGATAAACTGGGAGGAGCGTGATACTATTGGGCCAGGGAGTACCTGTTTTAGATAAAAGTATCATTTAAGTATTACAATTAATCTTATCTAAAATAAATGAAACCAATGTTCGTGAATTCGGGACCAGTGCAATCTATTGCTAGTCAGTATGTGGTTGTAGATTTTAAGGATATCTAAATTGTAAAATCAAAGTTTAAAAAAAAATCCATCGGCCTTCCGCAAGGCTCTCTCAATTGCTAAATCAAGCAGTAATAATGGTTCACTACCACATATTCGATAGGTACACAAAATGAGCTTTGACACGATAGATACTGTGATAACTTTGTTGTTTCTACTATAAGTTAGTGAATAGCATCACCTTCAACCTGCCAATTCATCTTCAAGTACACTGTACAGTCAGAAAAAAATATTCTTAAGCAACTTGACACCTGCGCATATGCCGTGTTAGAGTCATTTCATACACCCGTCAAGGAATGACAGTACTTTGTAATTTGAATATAAAGAAACAATTTAAGTTGGTAGTCAACTTGATAAACAATTCATTTCCCTCACTTTACCTAACTCGTCAAAAAACCTTTACCATTTCTTTCACTTTACGCCAACAGGAACTCAACAGGGCTATGTTAATAACCCATCCGTCTTGAAAACAGCACAAGCAGCTAAGTAAGTAAGTAAGTAACAACATGTAGTGACGTAAACGAGCTAAGTTCCACTGTTGGCTTACTACAACTTGCATACTCGTACATGAAATTGCCCAGCTTACAATTTGACTTTGAGGAAACATAAGGGCTTTTGTAAGGGACGTCTAAAATTTTTGTTCCAAGAATTCAATAGCATTTTGTGTTTGCGAATGAATTTAAGAAAAAAATACAACACACAATTCTCGCTGTGAGCTTTCCAAACGATTTCCAAGATAGAACCTTGTGACTGAGTTCATACCAGTAGTCTTACAGGATCTGACAAGGTGTCTGGCCTAAACCTACCTACAGAAATGTGGGCAGGTTGTGGGACTTTACTAGAAATGTTATTCAAACAATATTACAACCCTGTAAATATTCATTCTGTAAATATTTATTCATTAATATATATAAATCCACAGAAATTATAAACTTCTACTAACTTTTGATGGCTAGAATTCAAGTAGGTATTCGACAACTAAAAGATAAAAAATATATATATCAGGTAATCCCATAACATATGATATTATCATTAACATTGGATTAGGCCTAGCGCGCACTGCCGTGCATATTTTTACAGCATTATCTGTGAAGTATGGAATGTCATAGAAGTACGCGCATTGCAATGAAAAAAACGCATGCGGTTTATTCACAGTGGGCCTCCCGCTGCAAATTTGCGCATTTATTTTTGTATCGCATAGAGATATATGAAGTACCGCGCGCTGCAGTGAAAAAAATGCACCGAGACACCATATTCATATTTATTTATTTGCGTTCTACAGGTAAAACCAGATGTTAACAAAAGGCTTAGAGTTAAGAGCCGTTGTAGACCCTGTCAGGGCACAGCAAAAATTATACCAACCAAGCAGTAATATCCAAATTTATTTTTTTGATACGCCCGTAAACATTTATATCTTACGAAAAAGAAGACCTTATTAGGACTTAAGGCCATCAAGGGATGCACACAAAACCGTTACCGTGACTCTTTTTTTAGAAAACAATAAATATGATATATGCAGATAGTCATCGTGCATTTTTTCTCCGCCAGTGCGCGAAACTGTGACTGCATTTGTTATACCGCACCCCATGCCACCGCCGCGCCCCGCAGTGCGCGCTAGCCCTTAGTCAACAAAAACGTTATAGTGTACAGTTCAACCATTTAAAACTGGGATTTAAAATTATAATATTACATTACAACTGAAGTGAAAATACGTCAACTAAGTTTTGCAGGGCACTACGTATATATCTTCGATTCTTGAACAAAATCGGAGTAGCTTTAAAATGAAGAAACACATACTCTTACCATTTACACGAAGTACTGAAAAGTAATGAATCTAATTATTTTATGACAATTTAAATTTGTTACTTTAATTTGCTACTCGTCCACTAACGTCCCCGCTCCACATCCCGTCACCCGTATGTTTCCATCACACGACATGCTCATATTGACGTACGTTAACTGGCGGGTTCTCGTGTGTTTTCTAGAAAATTAACAAACTTCCGCCACTTGCTCCTGCTCCTGCCGCTGTCGCTCCTGTCGCTTCGAGTTTTTTAAACATAAGTTCTTTTAAACTGTTATATGTGATGTACTGAGGTTGGAAGTAAATTAAAATGGACTTTTTAAACTTGACAGTTTATGAAAAAACACTTAAATAATTGACTGCTGCATGATGGTTTGGTTGATTGAAAGAGGTTTTATTATAAAATTAAATCAAGTTTGGTGGAATTTTCATGATTTTGTGTGTTTATTAGCGCAGGTAGGTATTAAAAATAAATATTTCAAAAATGCTCAAATATTACGCTATCATTGCACGCATACTAGTATCTAATTTTGTTTTAATCCACTTATTCTATATTAATTTTTGTTTTATAATTAAATTATTTTATTTGCATTAATTCTAATTTAGTTTTCTTATTTTATTTCTAGTGCTCATATTTAATTTAAGTTAGATATTGAACTTAATTTTAAGTAAGATAATTTTATCACCTTTTGCTGCATATACTTGGTTAATTGTAACACAAATGGAAGTAGTCACGGGCTCCTGAAATACAGGTTCTCTAACCGAGCTCTGGAGCTAGGCTCTCAAATGTTCTATAACCTGGCAATAAATAATTTATTTATTTATTATTATTATTGCATGTCTGATTTTCCAAGCTTTTAAATTATCAATATTTCGCCAGGACCTAGTTTTTTTATGAGTTATCAATTCGCGTTGATTATTAAACTGCATACAGTATGAAAATTTCTTGCAAAACAAAATTACCACCCATTCATTAGTTCAAAAAATAAAATTCAAACCAAAGATCAATAAATCCAATTACACCAATTCTACTATCAATGAACACGACGTCCTACAACCAATTAGAAGCAGAAGAGCATATCCGACACTTATCCGACACTTATGTCGGTAGTTCTGCAAGTGCCGACTCAGATCGCGGTCAGACTAACGAGCGTCTAAAGTTCAGACAGCGAACTGTAACTGAGAATGTATGGATGACGTGTGTCTATGTGTGTGTGTGTGTGTGGATGTGTGTGGATGTTATTTCAGCGTCTTGTTCCTGATGTTACTGCGGTTGAAGTTAGCTAAATGATTAGGATAGTAAGGGTGACGGATGACAGTACTTTTTTAGTGAAAAACTTGTGTTGTACTGTACCCATTCTTCACCACTGTACCAATTTAGGAACTCTTAATAAATAGTGTTCCCAAATTGGTACAGTCGTCAAGAATGGGTTAGGTGGATGAAAAGGTGAAACTAGATATTGGGAAGGAGAACGAAAATAAACATATTGCACCAACTACTCGTAATACGGAATCAGGGAGGACCACACAAAGAGCAAGTTCTTATTACGAGATTATCGGAACAGTAGCTTGGGAAATAAAATTGGAAACCAGTGTGAGGCTAGAACTGCTGAGGAGCAGTGCTAGCTTTACACCGGTTTCAATTTTATGCAATGGTTTCGAATTTTAACTGAATTACCATATTGCTTGGTAATTGACATGGGATCGTGACACGCAAACGCCGCATTGGCACTTCCCTCAGCCAAAAGGACTGAGGAACTCCTGAAGAAGACAGCTAGCTTTTAGCTGTCCATTTTATACTGTCAACCATTTTATGGCAAGATATATTTAATTTTTAAGTTTTTAAATCTGTGACAATTTTTACCTTCGTTTATTTTATTTTAATTGCATTGACATTTTATTTTAATTTTAATTCTGTGGCGGTATTGTGAAATTTTAAATTTTATTTTATTGCATGTATATGGGTCTTGCCTGAATTAAATGAATTAATAAAAAAAATAATATAGACCACGTCACAAAACAAATGAACCAATTTATGTCATAACCTGTTAACAAATATCTGAACTAAATCCCATTAAACTGACATTATTCGTTGAGTCACAAATCCTCGAAGTTCCGCCTCGCCTGGAAAGCGTCTGCCCACTAAATCTTAGTTCGGATACTCTCGGATACTTTCGGACATCTTCGGATACTCGGATCAAGAAGTTCTGTGATGTCAACTTTATAAGTCGACATTGGAATTTTGATGCTTTAGTTTTCACACTTAATGTGTTTTATCTGGGACTTGAACAGATCAGAACAGTTCTTGCAGTAGTTCACGAGACGGGGCCTGTCACGTAGTGACTAGATACGCGCCACACAACTGATATCAAACGAGAATTTAAATGGAATTGTCTGTGGGTAAGTACACAGAAAATCCAAAGGTGGTGAAACATAACAACATGTCTAAACATGATATTTTCGAGTTTATGTGCTCTTTTAAGTGCTTGTGGTGACTCTGCTTATCCCACAAAGAAAATTATTATGTATTTTAGTACCGAAACCGGTGACTAACTTTACCATGAGCCCACATAATCCTGCACAATAAACCATTAAAAGCCAAAAACATTTCATCCATAACAAGCTCAAGCAAATCTACTCGTATATCAATATAACAATATTCAAAGACAGAAAAACTACTGGCACAATTTCCACTCCATTTAAATGCGCATTCTTCGCAATAAGAAAGAAACTTCAGCTAACACTTTCAGACTAACAAAACACTTTTTGCCATATTCTGAACTGGAACGAGTTTCCCAATCGTTACAACTCAACTCGACTTGTCCCAATGGTAACCAACTCGACTTGTCCCAGTCGATCGGGACGAGAAATATTTTAAAAGGCGCATTAAATCTAACTGGAGGAAGCGCCCGGGACACTCGAGCGTTCGAAGTTTACTCTTAGATACGTCGAGTGGTTCTTTTCGCATTAATTATATAAGAAGGACGCTTGAGATATTATTGTTGTACAAGCTCAGGGACGTGTAAACGGCTGAAGATAGGCTAAAGTGGGGTTTTGGGACAAAATTATTTTTTTATTTTTGTATGAATTAATAAGGGCGTAATAAGATTGCGTTGATGATAGCGGAAAACTGGGTTAGTGTGTTGATGCGGGTAGATTGTGGCAATGAACATATTTCGATGCCTTGCTTGAGCATGGTTCCTTGGTTAGTGAAGGCTGGCACTCTATAGTACGGACATCACTAAGGCTTAATGAGCTCATCTGACAAGCATTACACTTAAGAATTTTACTTCCGATTTTTGACATAATTTTATTTTAGACACATCTTGTCGTATAAAAATATTTATTTTTTTCATTAAAACATCTCGGTGGAACGCAGAGCTAAAAGGCGCATTGGCGACGTAAAACTAGTGGATGCCAAGCTTCACAGCTTGGCCCATCGCCGCAAGGTTGCCTGCTTGTCGGTCTTCTACAGATTGTACTTCGGTGAGTGTGCTCAAGAACTCCACGATCTCATTCCGCCAGTCCCCTTCTACCATCGGACATCTAGACGCACTGCAGGTGCCATCCCTACCTAGTTGCTATTCCACCAATTCGCACTAAGCGTTTCCAAATGTCTTTTGTGATGCGCACAGCAAAGGAGTGGAACTCTTTGCCTGCGTCTGTGTTTCCGAACGCATACAACCCCGATCTCTTCAAAGTGAGAGTGAACAGGCTTCTTCTGGGTAAGCTCGCTCCATCGTGGACTTTGTCTCTGTCACCTCTGACCTAGACTTGAGTCAAGAGCAAACCTATCTCAAATAAAATAAAAAATAACTGAGTGAAAGTATTGAATTGAGCTCTAGTATTAAAACTTTTTTCTCCAATTATAAAGCATTATTAGAAAGCCCCCAAATACCAATGACTAGCACATTGTTAAGAGTTGAATGAAACTGAAACTCCGCTAACTCACTGTTTTTCACCAGCGACAGGCGCGACATCGTAAAGAAGCTGCGGCTTTAATGTGGAGACGTATACCTGGACCACTACTATGAGATTAAATGTTTCTACGCGGTGAAAAACTGGCCCCAAGTGTAGTGAAAATGGGTTTACTTGGGTTTGCATTGATTTAATAAAGAGTGTTTCTTATAAAATACAAACGATGTTAAGCGATGTTGTTGTGTTGTGTGGTGTTGTGTTGTGTTGTGTTGTGTTGTGTTGTGTTGTGTTGTGTTGTGTTGTGTTGTGTTGTGTTGTGTTGTGTGGTGTTGTGTTGTGTTGTGTTGTGTTGTGTTGTGTTGTGATGCTGCCTGAGTTGTTATGGCTGGCACTTTGATGCTCAGTTTGTGTAGCGAATTATCTAGGTAGTCTGACAAACAGAAATAAATAATTTGATTATGTAAACCTCAAAACGTTTTTCAAGTATATTGTTTTCAATTACGCAATTACACATACGTAAACTCACGCCTTTTCCAATGGGGGTAGGCAGAAAATACAGAACGCTACGTGGATAAGTTATCTACATATATATGTAACGAAGTCAAAACTGATTATTGAATATTTTTGGAAAAAAAGAAATTGCAATGAGGTGTGGAAAAGTCTGATGCCGAAAATTTAGTTTTTAGAATTATATACTACTAGCTGTGCCCCGCGACGTCGTTCGCGTGGAAGTCGTATGATACACAATATACTAAAATAACAGCTACATTTTAATAAAGCTCGCTCGTCCCCCGACCCGCCGCGTTGAATCGTCTGCACGCGCTATTACTTCCTTTTAACTTAGTGTTCTTTCTGACTTTTTTGCTCACCTCCTAAGGGTCGTAGTGTGATGTTATAACCTATAGATCTCTGAGAACTGGGCTACCAAATGCAAAAAGAATTTATCAAATCTGACCGGTGGTTCCAGAGTTATTATTCTTGTTCACAATTTCATGGGTTTTAACATTTTGCGCGGAATCATAATTATTTTTTCTAAAATATAAAAGTAACCTAAATTACTTCTTATAATATCAGCTCTCTGCCAGTGGAAATCCAGTCAAAATCGGTCCAGCCGTTTTGGAGATCAGCCGGAACAAAAAGACAGACAGCCAAATTTTTCAAAATTGTTATATGAAATTATTATTGACTCTCAAATACACACATCAACTATTGTTAATAAGCACACCATTGAAGTGAGTGAAAAGGATTGTAACGCAAATAGTTTTACGGGTTATTTCCTTCGGAGACTTAACTTTTTGCCAACGTTTTGAGCGCTTGTGTTCACGGTCGCAGGGGATTCCAACTATTGTGTGAAAGGGTTATCGACGCAAACTTTGAGGCTTACAAACAATTTAGGGAACAATTGTGTTCTTTCAAAATATGTAAAGGCTTCATGGGAATTTAAGAATCGTGTATAGTAAAGTGTCTGTTTTGAAACTCGAAAAATAAGATGTTAAATTGGCGAACGAAAGTTTGTATTTCTATGGTTACCTTATTTTTCGAATCATTTAACGAAAAACAATAGAAAATATCGATAACAGTTTCATGCAATTTTGACTTCAAAATATACCGACCTAATGTTTCATGTCGACTTTGAAATAGACACTATAATAATTTGTGCTTTCAAAAAAATGAATCGTTGTAGAAAACCTATAAACAATGTTATCATCCAAACTGCTGCAAGAAATAAACAAAGGCGCAACAAACATAAGAACACAGTAACTACCAATTTATTTAAACCGTAACACATGGACCAGCGGTAGCGGTAATAAGGACATATAAAACTTAGCGATACCACAAACTGTCGCAAACTTGTGCATTGTACGCAGTACTGTGTGTTTAACTGCACTGTTCTTTAATGCACTTACTTGTTCTTACGTAACAAGCATGTGGTTTTGAACGATGCATAATTTATTATACCTGCTTCGTAGTTTGCGTTTTACATCATTAAATCTCTTTAAAATGCCAGCGAATTTAAATAATGCCATGTTGAAAAGAGCAAGTCATAAAGTATGACATCAGACTGACTGCATAGGAAGCGTCTGACTAGGTACTTAGGTATCTTAACTCATAGATGCTATTTATCCCATCAATGAATTGTTATGAAAATACCATTGCTCGAGCCTTATAGCCGTAATACTGCGAAAGCCGTTAGCTAGATACAGTTAATTCAAAAACTGAAACATCGCTGGTCTCCAAGCAAACCCTACATCAAAAACCTCATAAATAAAATTAACCACAAAATAAATTATATCGAACTAAATAATACTCATGACATTGAGCGGCGATGCATACAACCATAGCCACTAGAACTTCCCCTAAAGTGAAGCACCGTGACATCGGAGCACATTCCCTAGTCGCTCGTAAAATAAAATATATTTTTACCAAAATATTAGTTCTGAAAACGAATAAAGGATATGCAAATAAGCAGATGCGCTATGCTAATCTGAGTAGCGGTGGATGAATGGGGTGTAGTTCAAAAGAAGCACTCCATGCCTTTCTAGCTATGCCTGCTTTAATAGGAATGTACGTATGTATAGAAGAGTATAGGGATACGTCTTGGAGAATGTCTTCGGTAAGCTTGAGTGGTCGATAGCAGTTAAGAAATGATATATTTATAGCATGAAATTGTTCGCATTTTAAATGTAAAAATTTGTTTATTTATTGATAAAAAATTCATTGAGTCTATTGTTAGATTGAATTTCTGCAAATGCAGTTTTTATCAAACACTTGAAATAATTATAACAATCAATATTTGATTTAAAAAAGTCAGTTTATTGAAAAACCGAATGCCTCCTACCTACTAATTTTGGTTGTCTAAGCTTACTTATACACACTTGAGCTTATACACAAGCAATTGATCATATAAAGAGGATGATTATGATAGCGTCATGAAAAATATTTTTTAACACACGCTTTACTCCCGTTGACATCCAAAAATTTACAAAATCACTTGTCAGAACTACCCACAATTTAAAAAGCACATCGTCAAATCCGAACAGAATGGTCTCCAATACGTTGAACATGCAAATGCATGCAGTACACATTTGCATGTGAATCCTGCACTTTTCGCTCGCCGCCACTACGCCTCGAGACACGCCTCATTGGACTGACAGCCCGTTATGGGAATTGAGATGGGATGGATGGTATGTTGTGGTATCTAAGTGGTGATATTAGTGGTGTAAAAGTGTTTCGGGAGAAAAATGTGTTATTTTAAGCTAATGTTTTGTGGTAATATGAAAGTTGTGGTAACGGCGCGGAAATAACAAAAGATTGTAAGAAAGTTAATTGATCGTTTTTATTCACCCCTCCTACCTAACACTAATTAAAATTATTCTTGTGCTGGGAGCTCCCAACACAAGGATAATTTAACCCACTGGTTATTCCAATTGGCAAAGCTAAACGGACGAAAAGTTGTAATATTTTTCTACCTCGTAAAGGCGTAAAGCCAATGTTACAAAAATGGCGACTCTTCTTCACATAACAGTCACCAGTTCCATATTCAAATACAATTACTTTTCACCACACAGTACACAGCGCCAATCTGAAACGAGCAAAGTTAACAATTTCTAGCAAAATCTATCTATCGCTCGCAAACTGCACTAACTGCATACAAAACCTGGAAAAACCAATTTGTCGCTCACAAAGACCCGGTTTGCGTGCGGGGAGGATTTAGCGAAATATTTGTGAAATACTGTGAACCACGTAACTATTGAGGACGTGGTACCGCGAGCTTGTTGCTCGGACTTGAGAACGCGTTCTAAGATATGTCTGTAAGTATGGAAGTTGTTCTGATGGTTTATTTCTTCAGTGTTAGATTTTAAAGGATAATTGTCATCGTCATGTGATGTGTAGCGTTGACAGAAATAATCATTTTCGTCATCATCCAGGAAGTACAAAGTGCCCAGAACACAAGGTGTACACAGGACTGACACTCTTCTGCATTTCGCCAAGCCAGGAGACTTTAATCAATTTAGTATTAATCCGGAGAGTGTCCCACGTGCACTCCGCTACCACGGTACCTCGCTAACTCTCTAAATGGTATCAGTATTTTCGCCTATTTACCAAAATAATGGTTAGACAAAACATTTTATTAAACCTCTCGTTATACTACACAACAGTTAAAATAGTAATTAGCATGAACATCACGTACGGTGTGTCCAGTGCACGTAAAAATATGCGCACATTTGTGAACGTTACATCCCTAATATCAAATTTTGTGATCTCTGATCCTTGACCGATGATAAGGGTTACGGTCGAATTTTGGACAAATAGGCACGATTTAAAATTAAATAAATTGTTATTGTAATTTTAATAAAATATTGCTTTAAAATGAGTTTGAATACGATAATTGTTCAATAATAATGTTGTTCCTGATCAACAAAAAGTTTTTCACAACCAAATTACAAACTTGCTACGACCGCGTAGCCCGCGCTACGCCGTAGCCACTGCGTACCCGCGTAGCGTTACAATACCCAAGAAAAGTATTTATGACTTATTAATGTTTGTGGGTTTATAAACGATAGATATAAACCTTAAGTAGAAAATATTTCTAAGCCTCATATTCTTCCTCTCTTTCATCTAAAAACTCGACTCCTTTTATTAAACGCCATTATCATGTCACGTAGGAACTATATGTTAAGCGCCCTCTGCCGGCCAGCTTTATAAATAAGGGTGACCAGAGGAAAATTATATGGTGGGCGTGCTGCTGGGTCTTTGTCCCGTGAATATTAATATTAGAGCTATGTGGGTGGGAATAAAATTGTTTTATTGTCTCTCGGAGTGCAGCTGAAGAAAAATTGAAAATCTTTGTTTAGTAGAGGTCTAAGAAACATCACTAGATTATTAAGTATTGGAGAGATACTAGGACTTGTACCTAATTCAAATTATTATATTAACACTATGTAGTCGGGTATTTTCCCGCCAAATTGCAGCGTAGCGCAGGTGTTTTTTTTAATTTTCGCGCCAAAATGAGACTTTCCGTAAAATATTCATATCTTACGATCTATTTGATATTTTTCAATGAAACTTTCTGTGTTTTACTTTAAAAAGACGTCTCCATAAACTCGTCTCCCGCGTTTTACTACAATAAGGGGTATGATGAGTTTACTCGTTTCCCGAAAAGAATGTGTACTACTGTAAGAAGCGAAGTGAATATAACTGATAAAACTCTTTGGAAAGTACAAGTTGAAGTGGCAAAGCTTCCAGAAATTAAGTTTGACAAACCGTTAGCCACCAGAAGGTGGCTAGAGCTACATCTGGCAGTAGAAGGTGGCTAGAGCTACATCTGGCAGTAGAAGGTGGCTAGAGCTACATCTGGCAGTAGAAGGTGGCTAGAGCTACATCTGGCAGTAGAAGGTGGCTAGAGCTACATCTGGCAGTAGAAGGTGGCTAGAGCTACATCTAGCAGTAGAAGGTGGCTAGAGCTACATCTAGCAGTAGAAGGTGGCTAGAGCTACATCTAGCAGTAGAAGGTGGCTAGAGCTACATCTGGCAGTAGAAGGTGGCTAGAGCTACATCTGGCAGTAGAAGGTGGCTAGAGCTACATCTAGCAGTAGAAGGTGGCTAGAGCTACATCTAGCAGTAGAAGGTGGCTAGAGCTACATCTGGCAGTAGAAGGTGGCTAGAGCTACATCTGGCAGTAGAAGGTGGCTAGAGCTACATCTGGCAGTAGAAGGTGGCTAGAGCTACATCTGGCAGTAGAAGGTGGCTAGAGCTACATCTGGCAGTAGAAGGTGGCTAGAGCTACATCTGGCAGTAGAAGGTGGCTAGAGCTACATCTGGCAGTAGAAGGTGGCTAGAGCTACATCTGGCAGTAGAAGGTGGCTAGAGCTACATCTGGCAGTAGAAGGTGGCTAGAGCTACATCTGGCAGTAGAAGGTGGCTAGAGCTACATCTGGCAGTAGAAGGTGGCTAGAGCTACATCTGGCAGTAGAAGGTGGCTAGAGCTACATCTGGCAGTAGAAGGTGGCTAGAGCTACATCTGGCAGTAGAAGGTGGCTAGAGCTACATCTGGCAGTAGAAGGTGGCTAGAGCTACATCTGGCAGTAGAAGGTGGCTAGAGCTACATCTGGCAGTAGAAGGTGGCTAGAGCTACATCTGGCAGTAGAAGGTGGCTAGAGCTACATCTGGCAGTAGAAGGTGGCTAGAGCTACATCTGGCAGTAGAAGGTGGCTAGAGCTACATCTGGCAGTAGAAGGTGGCTAGAGCTACATCTAGCAGTAGAAGGTGGCTAGAGCTACATCTAGCAGTAGAAGGTGGCTAGAGCTACATCTGGCAGTAGAAGGTGGCTAGAGCTACATCTGGCAGTAGAAGGTGGCTAGAGCTACATCTAGCAGTAGAAGGTGGCTAGAGCTACATCTGGCAGTAGAAGGTGGCTAGAGCTACATCTGGCAGTAGAAGGTGGCTAGAGCTACATCTGGCAGTAGAAGGTGGCTAGAGCTACATCTGGCAGTAGAAGGTGGCTAGAGCTACATCTGGCAGTAGAAGGTGGCTAGAGCTACATCTGGCAGTAGAAGGTGGCTAGAGCTACATCTGGCAGTAGAAGGTGGCTAGAGCTACATCTGGCAGTAGAAGGTGGCTAGAGCTACATCTAGCAGTAGAAGGTGGCTAGAGCTACATCTGGCAGTAGAAGGTGGCTAGAGCTACATCTGGCAGTAGAAGGTGGCTAGAGCTACATCTGGCAGTAGAAGGTGGCTAGAGCTACATCTGGCAGTAGAAGGTGGCTAGAGCTACATCTGGCAGTAGAAGGTGGCTAGAGCTACATCTAGCAGTAGAAGGTGGCTAGAGCTACATCTAGCAGTAGAAGGTGGCTAGAGCTACATCTGGCAGTAGAAGGTGGCTAGAGCTACATCTGGCAGTAGAAGGTGGCTAGAGCTACATCTGGCAGTAGAAGGTGGCTAGAGCTACATCTGGCAGTAGAAGGTGGCTAGAGCTACATCTGGCAGTAGAAGGTGGCTAGAGCTACATCTGGCAGTAGAAGGTGGCTAGAGCTACATCTGGCAGTAGAAGGTGGCTAGAGCTACATCTGGCAGTAGAAGGTGGCTAGAGCTACATCTGGCAGTAGAAGGTGGCTAGAGCTACATCTGGCAGTAGAAGGTGGCTAGAGCTACATCTGGCAGTAGAAGGTGGCTAGAGCTACATCTGGCAGTAGAAGGTGGCTAGAGCTACATCTGGCAGTAGAAGGTGGCTAGAGCTACATCTGGCAGTAGAAGGTGGCTAGAGCTACATCTGGCAGTAGAAGGTGGCTAGAGCTACATCTGGCAGTAGAAGGTGGCTAGAGCTACATCTGGCAGTAGAAGGTGGCTAGAGCTACATCTGGCAGTAGAAGGTGGCTAGAGCTACATCTGGCAGTAGAAGGTGGCTAGAGCTACATCTGGCAGTAGAAGGTGGCTAGAGCTACATCTGGCAGTAGAAGGTGGCTAGAGCTACATCTGGCAGTAGAAGGTGGCTAGAGCTACATCTGGCAGTAGAAGGTGGCTAGAGCTACATCTGGCAGTAGAAGGTGGCTAGAGCTACATCTGGCAGTAGAAGGTGGCTAGAGCTACATCTGGCAGTAGAAGGTGGCTAGAGCTACATCTGGCAGTAGAAGGTGGCTAGAGCTACATCTGGCAGTAGAAGGTGGCTAGAGCTACATCTGGCAGTAGAAGGTGGCTAGAGCTACATCTGGCAGTAGAAGGTGGCTAGAGCTACATCTGGCAGTAGAAGGTGGCTAGAGCTACATCTGGCAGTAGAAGGTGGCTAGAGCTACATCTGGCAGTAGAAGGTGGCTAGAGCTACATCTGGCAGTAGAAGGTGGCTAGAGCTACATCTGGCAGTAGAAGGTGGCTAGAGCTACATCTGGCAGTAGAAGGTGGCTAGAGCTACATCTGGCAGTAGAAGGTGGCTAGAGCTACATCTGGCAGTAGAAGGTGGCTAGAGCTACATCTGGCAGTAGAAGGTGGCTAGAGCTACATCTGGCAGTAGAAGGTGGCTAGAGCTACATCTGGCAGTAGAAGGTGGCTAGAGCTACATCTGGCAGTAGAAGGTGGCTAGAGCTACATCTGGCAGTAGAAGGTGGCTAGAGCTACATCTGGCAGTAGAAGGTGGCTAGAGCTACATCTGGCAGTAGAAGGTGGCTAGAGCTACATCTGGCAGTAGAAGGTGGCTAGAGCTACATCTGGCAGTAGAAGGTGGCTAGAGCTACATCTGGCAGTAGAAGGTGGCTAGAGCTACATCTGGCAGTAGAAGGTGGCTAGAGCTACATCTGGCAGTAGAAGGTGGCTAGAGCTACATCTGGCAGTAGAAGGTGGCTAGAGCTACATCTGGCAGTAGAAGGTGGCTAGAGCTACATCTGGCAGTAGAAGGTGGCTAGAGCTACATCTGGCAGTAGAAGGTGGCTAGAGCTACATCTGGCAGTAGAAGGTGGCTAGAGCTACATCTGGCAGTAGAAGGTGGCTAGAGCTACATCTGGCAGTAGAAGGTGGCTAGAGCTACATCTGGCAGTAGAAGGTGGCTAGAGCTACATCTGGCAGTAGAAGGTGGCTAGAGCTACATCTGGCAGTAGAAGGTGGCTAGAGCTACATCTGGCAGTAGAAGGTGGCTAGAGCTACATCTGGCAGTAGAAGGTGGCTAGAGCTACATCTGGCAGTAGAAGGTGGCTAGAGCTACATCTGGCAGTAGAAGGTGGCTAGAGCTACATCTGGCAGTAGAAGGTGGCTAGAGCTACATCTGGCAGTAGAAGGTGGCTAGAGCTACATCTGGCAGTAGAAGGTGGCTAGAGCTACATCTGGCAGTAGAAGGTGGCTAGAGCTACATCTGGCAGTAGAAGGTGGCTAGAGCTACATCTGGCAGTAGAAGGTGGCTAGAGCTACATCTGGCAGTAGAAGGTGGCTAGAGCTACATCTGGCAGTAGAAGGTGGCTAGAGCTACATCTGGCAGTAGAAGGTGGCTAGAGCTACATCTGGCAGTAGAAGGTGGCTAGAGCTACATCTGGCAGTAGAAGGTGGCTAGAGCTACATCTGGCAGTAGAAGGTGGCTAGAGCTACATCTGGCAGTAGAAGGTGGCTAGAGCTACATCTGGCAGTAGAAGGTGGCTAGAGCTACATCTGGCAGTAGAAGGTGGCTAGAGCTACATCTAGCAGTAGAAGGTGGCTAGAGCTACATCTGGCAGTAGAAGGTGGCTAGAGCTACATCTGGCAGTAGAAGGTGGCTAGAGCTACATCTAGCAGTAGAAGGTGGCTAGAGCTACATCTAGCAGTAGAAGGTGGCTAGAGCTACATCTAGCAGTAGAAGGTGGCTAGAGCTACATCTAGCAGTAGAAGGTGGCTAGAGCTACATCTAGCAGTAGAAGGTGGCTAGAGCTACATCTAGCAGTAGAAGGTGGCTAGAGCTACATCTAGCAGTAGAAGGTGGCTAGAGCTACATCTAGCAGTAGAAGGTGGCTAGAGCTACATCTAGTACTTAGTTTACTGTCACAAATGTCAAATATGTTCATGAAACAGCTGACACCCAACGCATCTTTTCTTACCCGAGTCTATATTCCAAGGTCTTTGTACGGTCAGGGAAATTCATTGTTATCGAATTGATACACTACGTCAATTCGCTGTTTTAAAGCCTTTTTGTACAACCGTCAATGAATGATAGTAGTGATTTGATTAAACGAACAATTTAAGTTGGTAGTCAATGTTATAAACAGTTAATTTTCCTGATGAAATCAATCAAGACTTTTAACTATAACACAGGTACCAAATACATACATATAAACCAAAAAAACCCTAAGCCTCAATACGAACCCATAGCACAAAACTTCTAAAACACCTCTCATAGCCTCTCATAGCTCTCACGCGCCAGCTTAACTCCGAGCCGTGAACTTACATAATTATTATAATTTAAAGCCCGCGCATTAAATTAGGCATTTTAATGAATTCCCTGGATGTGGCGCTAAGCTGCACTTGTACATATTTTGTAATATAATAGGATGTAAAGTATGGGAAGCGGATTATGGTTATAAGTTTTATTTGTTGTTTATTGTTTTACGAGTAGTAAGGGTGGGTTGGACATTGACGGGTGTTGCTTGTTAGAATCAAGCTTGTGTGATAGTATCCTTGTTTTATTTTATTTCTTATGGGAATAAATATTTATTGAACAAAACAAGAATAATATTAATATAATTTAAAAGCTAACAGTCTTAAAATAATAACAATAATTTATATACAAGTATATAAAAAAGGAGAGGAAATAATCAGAGAGCATCAAAAAATTCGTTCGCATCGTTGTCGATAGGAAAATTGCCCAAAAGGTTGGCAGCATTGCCACGTTGTATAGCAATGCTGATTCTTTGGCCAAAATATAAGCCAGCCCTCTGGTCACGTGTAGAGTCGACTAACCGCCTGGTGATGTTTCGAAAAACTAGGTGGGCACTAGGACCCCATAGCCCTAGTGTCTCAACCCCAAACGGCTCGAATATACTGGATGATTTTTTTTACCGTCTCGAAATTTTTACAGGGTGTTCTACCCATGAACATGAACAACTTTCACTATGGGACCAACTATCAGATCACAAAAAAAAATCAGCTGTTTCATACATTTTGGTCAAGTAGGTTTGAACTTTTCTATTAAACAGTAGATTTTTTTTTCGTGATTTCAGAGTTGGTCCCGTAGTGAAAGTTGTACATACTCGTATTCATGGGTAGAACACCCTGTAAAAATTTCGAGACGGTAAAAAAAATCATCCAGTGTAAGTCCCAATAAAAGTGGAGTATTTGCGCTGTTTGAGGGTTTCCGCACCCGCAGCAGCCACCCCAGCACAGCCAGCCGTGCTAGGAAGATGGGATGGCGCAAGGGTGTCGACACATGTTGCATCCCACACGAAAGGCCTACCTACCTTACAAGGCATTATGGTCATTCCATCTGGTCTCTTCCTATCGTAGCGTGCCAAGCCATTGGGCTATAAAACAGCTAGCACCCCGGCGGTAACAAGAGAACCACGGATGATGTCATTGATGCTGGTGTGTCGTGCTATCCGACCTGCGCTCTTAATGCAGGATAGGCCATGTTGTCCGAGGCAGTCGACACGTTCACTGCATTGGCAGCGATGCGGAGCTATGCAAGGCGCCCAGACGCAGACAGGTAGCGAGCTGGAAGGTGGTGTCACCCAGCATAGTGCATATGTTGAGTGACGGTTGTGCCTGAAGCCAGAGGCCCGACTCCCTCTCACCCACAGCTAGCAGGCAGGTACGCTCAGCAGTATTGGTGGTCGTATTAATAAGATTATTCCGTACCAACCTGCAGAGCGGCTCTGGACGTCAACTGCCTCTGGATGGGTTCGAGGGCCGATCTGTATCCGGGCAAGTCACTTTCCAGGCGTGCATTGCGTTGGTCAAGCACGGCTCTTCTGAGTCAACCAAAGAGGGGGCTAACATTTTTTGGGTCAACTTTTCAGTGCTGTGGACAGAGGACAGGAACGTAAGCTACTACTGGTAATTTTGTGGACGCCGAGGCCACCAAAACGGATGGGTAGTGTGGCTTGCAGCCACGCTCGGTCGTCCAGGGCCACATTTAAAATGGATGTTAGTGTGTTGCAAGTGTGTTGTGTGTGTTGTCAATTTTGTCCAAGAGGTGTGGCTGCTTCCATAAAGGGGAAGAACGTAGAAAGTAAAACAACAGTATCTAATCAGGGTGAATGCCGAATGTAAATTAATTTTGGAGAGTCTGTCCGAAATGTCGTTGAAGTTTTTGATTTTTTCGTCGATAAAAGGAGAAAGGCTGTCTCCTAAAATCGAGGAACCTAGGAGTTAAAGTGAACTTTTTTCTCAATTGTTGATTTGTGGGGCTATTGCATTAAATTTATCTAGGGTCAATTGTCCGTCGGTAATGTCAGAAAGGTCAATTTCACACTTTGATGGGTTAAGGTGCAGGCGAATAGATTTAAATTCCTGTTTGAGTAGCTGTAGGTATTTCGAACCGGTGTCTACATCACCTCCTAGCGTTTCATCATCTAAATACATTCTTGTTAATAGGTATATGAGAATGGTGCTTTAAGAAATCTTAAACTTTGCGGGTTCAAAACTTAAGAAATGATTTGTGACTTTTTATAGTGTATTTTAATGTAACGTCCTCAATAAGTTAATCTAACTAAGTTGAAGGAAAACATTGCAAAAATCCTTTGGAATTATGCCGTAAGGACAAACAACATTTTTTTTATAATAACACAAAACAAATTTATTTCTTAGTTATTTTGAGGAATGTTTTAAAATTTATTATCAACAATTATTATGAAAATATTTTATTTTCACTGAGCAAGATTGTTTATGATTCCTGCATAAAATAACATAGTTAGCTTGCTTGTTAGGTTAACAAAATAAACTTACTCGCAATCTCGCTAGATTGCAAGTCTGTTCATTTCCTCCAATTCACTCCCGACTTAGGTTGTGGTTTTTGTACCAATTCGTGCCCCACATTATTATTCATTTTCCAAAGTACAACTATACGCAAAGAACTATAATATTTCTCAAATAAATCATCGTGTGAACTTGCAATAACACACTAAACTTGCAGAACAAACTTCCGACGTGGCGAACAAATTACGTCGTGCAAGTACAAGGTGCTTGTGCAAGTTACACACGATGTACCTGCGTGTGAAGCGTGGTATTATATCTGGAACTAATATCATAAACAGGAAAGTTTGTATGTGCTGAAAAATGATCCGAGTGCAGGTGAAGTGTGTGTTCGGTAAAATACATAGTAGGTAGGTATTTCTGCAGCCAAGCAGCATTGCGATGTTCTGGTTAGAGATTATAGTCCCAGTGGCATTACGCATTAAATATCGTTCAAATCTCGAGATCGCAGTTATAATTAAAAATATAAAAACATTACCGTGAAACAAGTAGCCTTAAACCATCTAAGAATAATAGTTTCCTTTACCTTCTTAAAAATAATTGTTTGAATTCTCCATCGAGAAAAATAATCTACCTTCAATTTCTAAGATGCTTCTTCCACTCTGTATAACATTATGTGTCTATTCCGACTGCTGTACGGAACTGTTGATCCTGACGCTCGCAACTTTGACACTACACTACACTTACACTTATGGAATAAATCACCTCTCGTTCCGGGAAATTGCTGACTTGTGCTCGAACGATACGCCGTAGGGATGAGAATAGTCGATAGTTAGTCGATAGTTCAAGTTGTCTTCGTTGTTTGAGATTTTTTCTTGTTCGCTAAGTAGTCTGGGTTATTTAATTTTATAAGTTGGATAGTATTTTTTAGCTGTGATGTTAAGAATTATTATTTCGATAAACCATTCAACAACGTCATAATATTTATGTTAACAATGAAAAGACAAAGAGTAAATGATTTCATTAAACACAAATGGAGTACAAAATGTACGTGTGTCTCTATTGAAAGACATTGATAAAATTAAGGATAGGATCCTTTTAAGTCCGGACAAAAATTTGTATGTACTGTAATAGTATTTTTCGTTTGTTCATAGAAAGAAAGTAAAATGTATGTATATTCGCGTAAAATGAAATGCATGTACGAAACAGTCCCACAGCGCTTTCAGTGACAGCCAGCGCTGACTTAATGACTTCGACTGATGCTCCATAAAACGTACCTAAATAAAATTACAATAATAATTAAGACATCAATTCGCACACACAAATAAAATAACTTGATAATCTTGTAAATTACGCAATGAATTTGAAATATGTAATAATGGATGAATATTGTTAAGAGCTGTTGTTGTGATCAGTTTGTGTGACTGGTGTAAAGTTTGTGCAGATGACAAACGCGGAGATGTGTAGATCTTCAACAGTTCAAGATAATAATGCTTAATGTGAATACCGCCAAGGTAAGGGCTACCAACATTATATAATCGTACTCTTTCTATTATGTCAATGACTCATAGCGCGAGTTGGACAGTTTTGTTTTGTTTAAAATCATTAAAAAATGGGCACAAAAATAAACTCCGTTGATTAAATTGTGCAAAACAAGGTTGAGGGCTTATAAGCGGAGAGACTACGTAGCTCTACAAAATTATTGATGAGATTAATTATATATATGAAAATATAAATAATACCTATAAAAATCTATTGGTTTAAATATGTTATTTTTTATTAATGTTATTTTATTAATCTTTTAAACTTTATAAGATAAATAAATAAATAAAGATATTTTTTTTCTATTTTGTGAACGTGAGAACGTTGAAGGCCTTGTAGACCTATAGATGCTTCTATTTGTTGACCATTTTCTATCTTGTTAAGTACCTGGTACCTGTTTGAGATGCCTCCACTGTCCTATGAACACAGTAATTTGAAAACATTATAAAAGCCAATTATTTTTAAAAGAGTAACAGTGGAGTTTCTTTTCGGCTCTTCTCCATAGGATACAACCAATTGGATCTATCCGTGTGGCGTTTCATAAGTGCCTATGTAGGTTTTGTGAAATAAAATATTTTGAATTTGAATTTTGAATGCCTTTCATTTTGACAGTTCAACAACATTCATTACGTTATTTACGTTGCTGAGCAGACGCATTTTTCAAACATATGAAGCAATGGATTAGGAATTTATTATAAAATCCTTCGATTGTGACTGAAATTGCGTTACGAAACTGGGGTGCTGTAGGTAGTGACCTGGCGAGTCTTCTGTTAATACGTAAACCAAGAAAAATGGGTAAATAACTACCTAAGATTAAATTGTGCTAAACAACGATCTTTGAATTATGATGATGGTTTAACTAACTTTTAAGCCTTATTACAGTAACTGATCAGCAGCCCTTAAAAAACTTTTCACCTGTCTTTACAATTCTATCGATAGCATCCCCTCACTAAAACACTCCCGCTGCGTCATGTAATTTCCGCGGCGCACCGTACGAAGGCGGACGAATGCGTTGTCAAACTCGCTACGCTAACTGGAGATTAGGGCAAAACTGCACTGTGCAACCGAACTGTGATGAATGTTATGAGTTAGGTAACTTGTTTTGTGACGTTGTTGCGTTTTGTTGTGAGGTAGATTTATTATAGTATTTATGGGCTTTGATTGTCATACACGTGTTATAAAATATTTATAATAATTAAATAGCGCGCTGGGTTAGTCCTTTATTTTGAAGAAAAAGTCACTTTTAGGACTTATTAAAACTGTAATCTACATCGAAGAAGTTAACTGGCTGTCCAGTACATAAGTTTAACATTATTTTGCAAAAGTACCAAGTTGTCACATTCCAAGGTTTCAACTCGCAACCTGATGCTTGAGAAATGCTGTAAACCTTTGGGCTTTTTTAGGAAAAACCTTTTGGGCTTTTCAACCTTAGTTTCAATAGACTGATGCAATATTTCCAACTGTACTTCACAATTCAAACTGTAACAAATGTAAATGTCCCACAGTCGCTTCTAATTTCCATGGCGCGACGTATTCGTAGTTAAACTCGTGCTGACTGGAGACTAGAACACAAACTGAGCGCGGTGCAATCGACCATCAGTGTCGTGATCTCGCCCCATGCTATCGACCATCAGTGTCGTGATCTCGCCCCATGCTATCGACCATCAGTGTCGTGATCTCGCCCCATGCTATCGACCATCAGTGTCGTGATCTCGCCCCATGCTATCGACCATCAGTGTCGTGATCTCGCCCCATGCTATCGACCATCAGTGTCGTGATCTCGCCCCATGCTATCGACCATCAGTGTCGTGATCTCGCCCCATGCTATCGACCATCAGTGTCGTGATCTCGCCCCATGCTATCGACCATCAGTGTCGTGATCTCGCCCCATGCTATCGACCATCAGTGTCGTGATCTCGCCCCATGCTATCGACCATCAGTGTCGTGATCTCGCCCCATGCTATCGACCATCAGTGTCGTGATCTCGCCCCATGCTATCGACCATCAGTGTCGTGATCTCGCCCCATGCTATCGACCATCAGTGTCGTGATCTCGCCCCATGCTATCGACCATCAGTGTCGTGATCTCGCCCCATGCTATCGACCATCAGTGTCGTGATCTCGCCCCATGCTATCGACCATCAGTGTCGTGATCTCGCCCCATGCTATCGACCATCAGTGTCGTGATCTCGCCCCATGCTATCGACCATCAGTGTCGTGATCTCGCCCCATGCTATCGACCATCAGTGTCGTGATCTCGCCCCATGCTATCGCTTGTCGTCGTTATGATTAGTTAGGCCTACAGATTTCACATCAGCTCTGGTGAGGATCATCATATTGGTTTGTTAACGTCCACCGCTAGATATGAGCTTTCTGATAACTCTATTAGGAAGCTCATATGTAGCGGTGGAACTTAATTTCTAACAAACCCACGTCTACGTAGTTAGAAATAAGTTCCAATCTTGTTCAGTATGATCTGTACCAATTATTTGCTACAGATTCAACATAAAAGATCGTTGAGTAATATTAATCACATGGAATCAAAGTAATCACCACCGTTCTCTTGCCCTCATCCCAATTTTTTGGGAACAATATGCAACATGTCATCTTCTTGGAAGGAATTAAAATAATAATGCCAACAGATTTCATTCTATGGGTCTGCTACGCCGTAGCACTATTGCTACGCCGTAGCACGATTGCCACGACGTAGCTAGTGACATGTTGTTAACGCTACGACAGCTAGGACCCTTATTTTGTTGTTTGTTTAAGGCCCGTAGTACACGGCACGGTTTCTTTACGGTACGGCGCGCTAGCCACACCGTAGAATAATCGTGTGAGCATGTACCATGGGAGAAACGAACATCTATACACGGTAAGGTCTATTCTTGCTTGCAGCGCTCGGCCGCTATAGTAACGCTTGCTAACAGATGTGGTCATCGTGTGCACGGGATTATGATTTCAAATTAATTAAAGTTTCCTCGATAGTACCTATATGACACGGTAAACCACCGAACGGCGCATACGGCGACGGTGCCATGCCGTAGTGCCGCCGTGTCTGTCAACAAGCTTCCATAGTGATCCATGTAACTCTGACGACCGTGCGGCTATTGCTTCCTTTATATTAAGAGTCAATACCATTACGCATGCATTTTTGAAGTGGAAACTTCTTTAGGCGCGTTGAGCGCTTTTTGGTAGGGGAAAATCTTACGGGTTCGCGACATGCGTCATGCTCCAACGAGTTTAATTACTCAACGCTAGAGGGCGTTGTAACCAAATCACTCTATTTAGCACGCTTGTCTTTGAAATAGATGTCATAATCGCATGCAACTGTTATCTATTTTTCTACTCAGCTAGAGATGTGGACAAGATATCGATAACTTAATCTCGATGTTTGTGCAATATAATAATTACAATCTTCAAATAAATATTTAAGCATATGTAATGGACCAAAGTCGGATAAGTATAAGTGTATACTAATTATTATCTCAATTAAGATGTATTTATATTTTGTTCTGGGCTTGGCGCCGTGTGTTTGATTATTATATAAACTATATGAAAATGCATATAATTATTGCTCGGAGTACCTACCTATGGATGTGAAAACCAGACTAGTAATAATTTCAGTTTACAAATGATGAAATTGTAATTATTCATGCTATAATTAATTTTAAAATTAAAAAAAAAAACACACAGTTGTTCCAAAGTTTTGAGTGTTCTCATCTGTCGGCAGTCCCCATTACGGCCAATTTTTTTCCCATCATCTCTAACAGTTAAATAATTTAAGTCAACGTGACTTAATTTATTTACACTATCTATTGTGCTATTGTTAACCTTGCCTACTCGGTACAAATTCTCTTACAAAGAGCGCGATAGTGTGGAGGCGAACATTTCACAGTAATCACACGCCGTGAAGTACAAGTTTAGTTAACTTTGTGATGAAATGTGCACCGAACTTAGTTCGGGGCTGTACTAATGTGATAACGTCAGGATTGTGTTGTATATTGTGCTAATTGAAAACTGGTTTAGGCTAAAATATTGTGATTTCCAGACACGTATGAGATGATTACATTTTAAGAGGTAGGCTAACGCTGGTTATTATATTGAAGGTAATATTAGACTTGAGTCCTGAGAGTCTTGTTGAGTACTTAAAAATCAAAATGTAAAATGGAACACATCGTCACTTGAGGTGTTCTATTTTTGAACGCTTTTTCTACTCCCGATTACAACAATGTTATTTATTTTCACATATGTGAAAATAAACCCTAAGAACAAAAAAACAAAGATGGTACTTATTTCTAAAGAAATTTCTTCCAGCATCCCTGCGATAGGAGAGTTAAAGAGCTGTCAACGACGTGTGTAAGAGTAGAAGAGAAAACATAATACATAAAATCAAAACACAATTTAGTAAATAATATGTATAACAAGAACATGAATATTTAGAATTGTTACATCATATAATATTCCTAAATCTATTCTAGTCCTAAAATGTCCTAAGTAGGCCACAACAGACCAACCAGCTCCTACCCGTAACAAAGCTCAGTACAATACAATACAAATACAGCAGGAATATAAATTTCTCTGATAAAGTTACAAGCTAAGATATACTTCGACATTTCAAGGATTTATCGCCTAATAAGCTAAGTTGAAGTTAGAGTACACAGGTTTACTTAGCTAAAAGCAGCGGATTTTATTAGGATTAGAAAACTTTTGAAATATTTTATGAAGATTAAGAGTGTACGAAAGAGTTTGGAAAGTAATAAAAGGCTGCGCGTATACCATTTGATGGATACAAAAATTATTGTGATTAATATTTAAACTTTTCTTACAGCTATGCCTTAAAACAGTCTTGAGTTTGAATGCGAAGAAAAGTCAAAGAGAAAATGTTTAGCAGATCATAAAATTACGCTACAGTAAATCTTAACGTTATTTTATTAAATCTTCGGCAGTACATCTCAAACGAGACTAAATTCAAGAGAATTGTCTGTAAGCATACTGTAAGTAAGCCATAAAATCAGCTTAAGCGTTTAACGATACTCCATCTTGGGAATCATCCCTAAACCCATTTGATAACGTTATTTAAACAAACATTACATGCCCGTAAAACTTTATGACGTACTCCAAAAATCATTAAAAGAACAATAAAACAAATAAACTTGGGAACGCTACCCATTGCTCGCTAGCTAGGGCAGACTCAATAAATATTTGGAACATAGCAAGCCATCAATGCTTCCGCAAGCGGCAAGGTCGCTTTTTAAATTCCCTTTAATGTCTCGTGGTTGAGGGTCCCTGTGGCTACCTGCTAAGGTGGTCATTACAATAAAACAGCGTGGACTGTCCCGATAACTGGCGTGGAAGAGATATACGTCTATTGTGACCAAGCAATCACTTTTGCCAGTATAATGATTTGAGCCTCGATTTTAGGTTGAATTAGGGCATTATTTGATTAATGTCTGTGTGAATGTGATAGTTGGTTATATGATTAAGTTCCTTTTTCAATCGTGTTTTGATATCAAATTATTCGTAACATGTTTAACCTAATATATTGATACAACTTCGTTTCGCTTACAAATTAATACAATTAACAATCATCCTTGCAACACAATGAAATGTAAAATATAGAATGCAATGATAATTCATTGCATTCTAAAATAAGTAAATACTGCGACTACTGCTGCTGCTACTGCTACTGTAATACTGCTGTGCTTAGATGGTTTGGTCATGTTGAGAGGATGAATGAAAGTCGACTAACAAAAGCTATTTACACGGTAGATGTGAGTGGAAACGCCGGGAGGGGACGCCCTAGGAAGACATATAGTGATCTTATTGGTTATTTTTTTCAGAAGGTCAGGTGCGTAGTACTCGCAACCGGCGTGCGTGTATGACTTGATGTATGAATGTAAACGAGGCAAAAGGAGTATGTAAGGATCGTAGCAGGTGGCGTTCTGTAGTTTCTGCCTAACCCCATGGGAAGAAGGCGTGAGTTTATGTATGTGTGTAAAATAAGTAATATCTTTCGAAATTATATCAAAAAAAATTCAAGGTTTCATATTCTTTTCTTTAACATTTTTGAATTTACCATACATTTCTACACACAGAAAGCAACCTCAGCGTATTTTTTAAATCAAAAGTAAAACGTATTTTACAAACCAGCCTGCCTAACAAATGTCTGAAGGTTGCGGCTCACGGCCGAATGCCTTTTGTACACATTTACTTGCATATAAAAGCACATCTGAATCGTATCCGAATTAACATAAAACCCAGAGGGCGATAAAAGTACACAGAACACTTCGCTACACCCTGTATATTAAATAGGGCTGTCAAATAATTTTAAGTTTTTATTTCAATGAAAATCATGCACCTAATTAATTTGTTATGGAAAACACGCTTAGTAAATTCAAATAACACAAAGTTCATATTGCTATAACGGACAGTACAGAAATTGTCTCGATGTCAATATCAAAGATTTAGGTATGACAGCAGAGTTCAAATAAAATGTAACACTTCGTGTCATCCCGCACTATCTCACGAGCTACGCGTGTGACAAAGGATAGGCCGCTGCGGAATATGCACAATATTGCAGAACGTTTAATCGAATGCCTGTCATTTTGGTTATAGTTTGAAGCTTGATGTACGACTTAATTCTCGTAGCATTTGACATGATGTAGGTACTGAGAATAGTTAGAATTGCACGTTTAAACATTTCATGTTGACGTAATAAAAGCTTTTTAGATATTTTTTTCCACTGAAATGGCACTGGAAAACTAAACTGTCCCGCAAAGCAAACTCACTAGTTTTTTTACGAAGTATTAGCTGAATTTAAACAGGTACCAGAGTGAATTCGCTTAATAAAAAATAAAAAATAAACATTTTAAAAGTTATGAATGCCAGCCCTGTCCATTTTTACGGCTGCAATATCGTTTATGTACAGGATGATGAGCGAGGCTCGCAACTCAATTAGCTAATGAAAACGTGCTGTTTTGATCAACTTAAACGTAGTCAAGACTAGCGACGCTTTTTGGCGTATTTTTATATTTTACTTATTTCTTCATAAATTGGTTTTAGCGCTGAATATTTAAGAATTGTGTAGGATGTGAACTCTCTCTAGGGAAGGATGATACGTCTTTTCATGTAATTTCTTGACGAATAACTGAGGGATTAAGTTTTAAGATGTGTGTTTTGACGTGTGTTATGATGAAAATGAAGAGATAAAAACCTGAAATTAACTGGTATATATTGTTCGAGCATGCTTGAAGTGCTAGTAGCGTAACGGGGACAGGAATTCACGAATCAGTTTAACAATATAAAACTGTTTGATAGGTAAGCAAACATCGGTCATCGATCATACAATATTTGGACTGGAAAAAACGTACATTTGCGCCATGACGTGACAATTCATTACATATATACTGTTGACATTTCAATATATTAGGCCACCAGTAACAGTATGGCCGTTTGTCCACTGCGACGTCAACGGGACGTCAACCAGAACGAGATGACAAGGCTCTTTATACACAGCACGGTTTCTTTACGGTACGGCATAAAAACCGCGCCGTAGAAAAAACGACCGTGCCTACACACGGTAAATAAATCGTAGTTTTTCACCACAAGATAAAAGTGCTTTTGTACCCAAAGGTCCCCCCCCCCGTACTAGTTAATAAAAGTCAAAGTCTAATCATTTATTTCAAATAGGCACATAGAAGACACTTTTGGAACTTCAAAATTTACAAAAAATAGAAATGATTCTAGTCGTCCCTTCCAAAACGTAGTTTGGATACTGGATAAAGATGGGGAAAATTAGAGTCATGTCAAAAAATCTCAAAAATCTTAAAAATACCTTCTTTAACAAAGCTGTATTAGTTTTTTACCACAACTGCCTTTCAATATGGTTCTAAAAATGTCACAAAGGAAAAAACATAAGTACCCACAATTTTGTCTGTCGAGCAAAACTACATACTACTCACTCGTAAAGCAATCGGCAGCACTTATATACAAGCCGATCGCCTTCCAGACTGGATCGCTGATTGCATGGCTAACCTGCCAGCAGCCTCCCAGGCTCGGCCCGAGATATGCTTGCTTCCTTTGTTCCAGTTTTTTCCTTCTAATCCATTAGTTAAGGTTGTTTTGTAGAAAACAAGCTCAAATGTAAGTAGTGTTGAAGGTCGAAGAGTATATTATGTGAGGCTTTTTGTGAAAGGATTAGGCAAAAAGGCTGTTTTTGAAGAACAAAAAGGCCCTTTTTTGGTTATAACATTAGGCAACGCACTTCGAACTCAGTCATGTATGGATGTATGCTATTATTTAGTTAGTAATTTCAACGTTTTATGAGATATTAATAAACAGAGTTATTTTTACGATCGATACCCATCGCGTCTGCGCAGGCGCGATGGGTATCGATATCTAAACACGATACAATCCTTACTAATATTATAAATGTGAAAGTGAGTTTGTTTGTTTGTTACGCTTTCACGCTAAAACGGCTGAACGGATTTGGATGAAATGTGGCGCATGGGTTGACCGTGACCTGGACCTGGGTTAGGACATACGATACTTTTCATCCCGATAGTACGTTCCTGTGGGATAATTTCCGACCTCCACGTGGGCGAAGCCGCGGACAAAAGCTAGTAAGAAATAAAAAGATTTGATGTTTTTTTGGGAGGTCAACGACCGTGTTAGTGTTGTTACTTGAAGTATGAGTTGAGAAAAAACTGTTTTCTTATGTTTTATCGTGTCTAGATATCGATACCCATCATGCCTGTGAAGTTTACACAAAAAAGAAAACAGATTTTTTAAATTGATAATTCTAGTGACTACAATAATTACAGTCAATAATCCAAGAAAAAAATCATCAAATTAAAGTTTTTTTTTTTTTGTTTTATCATGTTTAGATACCGATACTGTATACTGTATTACTTAAGGTCCCGAAAAGAGCGAGACGGTTAAAAAAATAATATGTGTTTCAAATTCTTGAATCAAACAGAAAAAAATGTCTCATTAAAACATTGTTTTTTAGAAACAAATGTAGAATTCTCATTGGAGAATCGGTATTGAAAAATACTTAATAAAGAAATCAAATATTTATTGTGATATTATGTGCCTTAAATTGTGGTATCACTCATAATCTTTTTAACCAACTTCAATAAAAGGAAGAGGTTCTCAGTTCGTCGGAATCATTTTTTTATGTGTTCCCCGATTACTCGAAGACGGCTGGACTGATTTGGAAAATTATTTTTTGTTTGAAAGGGTATACTTCCCAGATGGCCTTATTGATATCAGGTCAGGTTCTGATGATGGGATTCTGGAGAAATCGAGAGAACTCTTCAAATATAGGAAGAAGATATTTAGGTATTTTTTATAGTAACTCGTGCATTTGTTCTCGGAAAGCACTATTTGGTGAAGTGGAACAGATGAGGAAGACTACAGATGGCCACCGGAACTACTCAATAATAAGTATTTCACGGGTTGCGATTCGATTACTTTAATATGGTTGCTAAGCAATTTATATTCGTCATAATACATATGGTGAAGTGGAGTTGATGGTGAAGTACCAGGAACAACTCCTCAACAATTAACGTTCCTGTATCGCGAAAAGCAATATTTTGTAAAAAGTGATAAGCAGTTAACATTAGGCTATGATGGGTACAATGACCCCATAACTGACCCACTAAAAATTGTGAAATAAAACACTTTTTTAAACAACTGACTGCCAAAGAAATACTACAAAGGGAAAAATAACTTTAATTTCGGAAGTCAGTGGCAAAAAACTAAAATGCAGTTCCAAAGACACCGACTTATGAAATTAAAGTTATTTTTCACTTTGTAGTGTTTTTTTGGAAGTCAGTTGTTTTTTATGTAAAAAAGTTTTTGTAAATAATTTGGTCGAAATGGTAATCCCTTACAAACAAGGAGTATTATTGCCACAGCCAATTTACACAGTGAAATATTGTTTGTTATTAATTAATGATGGTTTTTATTAAAGTTGTTACAAAAACCTATCAATCACATAACATCACGCCTTGTTTCCTGAAGGGTTAGGCAGAGGTGTACCTATAGTATAGTGCAACACCCACATTTCGCCAGTTATGTTTAAGTCCCATGTAATAGGGGGCGAGCCTATTGCCATCTACTGGGCACAAATCCAGACTCCGGGCTGCTACTGAGAAATTCCAGATAGAAAAACCCAATAACACTTTGCCCGACCTGGGAATCGAACCCAGGACCTCATGCTCAGCAGTAGCGCTTGCGACCACTAGACCAACGAGCCAGTCCTACCAATCAATTGATTATAATAGCTGTTGCTTTCGGAATTGTATTTCAGAGTTTGAACTTTGTGTCGTGTTTATTTGTTTCTTTGGATACAGAATTTCGTTGTTTTAATTTATTTCGTGTGCTAAACTGAACTGAGTCCAGGAATTTGAATAATTTTCACACTGATTTAATAAAGTGCTAAATATAGAAAATATATAAAAAAAGAAATGCTGCCTCGTATAAACTTTAGATAAAATAAATAAATACTCGCGTTGTTATAATGTTCGGATTTAATTCGAAGATCTTTGGCAGTCGTTACGGGTAGTCAGATGTTTGAAAGTCTGACAACCCGTCTTAACAAGGGATATCGTGTTACCCAGTAACTGGGTTGTGGAGGTCAAGTAAACAGTCGCTCTATGTAAAGTACTGGTAATATGCTGCATGCGTTTAGACTTCGAAGCCGCCCGCAACACAGCTGAGACCAGGCAGGCGGATGATGCCGCTGATGATGTTGTTAACGCTCGTTCGTGAACCTGGAAATGCTAACTTATTTCTACCAGTAATAATGCTTTATTAGAAGGTTTGATTGACATTACGTGCTGCGTTTTGTGGCTTGGCAAGATCGGTGAATGATATTTTCTTAACCAAACCCGTAGACATTCAACTCAAAATTCATTTCCTCTAAAATTGCTTTTTAATCGCATTTGGAACACACACTGTTCCAAGCCCTCTCCCAAAAAAGAAAACATATCGAATAAATTTTTCATCGGCTCACCAATATATAAGCACGCCCTTGTTACCGGAAGGTGGCCGGGTTGCCAGTCCCCCGACGGATTTGCATATCCTTTCTTTTTGCGAAAGCACTGAAATCGCGAATACCTTTTGGGATTAGGGATTTTGTATCGATAAAATGGAAGTTGAAAATGATATTCGATGAAATTGCGTATGATTATATTTTATGTATTGATTTATGTTGGAAAGGCGAGGGTCGGGTAAGAAATTATAAGTAGATGTGTGTTTGTTTGCTGTGATCCCGGTCAGTGGATGTTGTTGATGTTCGCATCCGTGTTGTTTTTTTAATGTTTGAGGGTTTCTGTTTGTAAAATGATAATAATTTCAGGAAGACGTAGCTGTAGGGAGGAAGGATGCAATAAAACTGCAAGGAGTGACCTCTATTTCGTAAGCTGTCCTGCAGTCTCGGAGTTTGTGGCGCATGCGCCACTAAAGGCTACTAATATTACGTTCGGCTATTACTTTTTAGTCAATAACAAGTTAAACATAGATATTCGAGTGCCATTCATTTCCTGATTATTTTTTTATTTTTTTTATTTCTGTAAGTAGGTTTATGCAAACACTTTTACACGTCAAACATTTTTTTTTAAACTAGATGAGGCCGGCGTTTCCTATCTGATTACTCTGAGAAGAAAGGCCGAAACAAACTCAGAGGTCACAGTCTCTTTTAAAGTCCAGACATGATTTTGGTCAGATCATGTGAACACCATGTTTATTACATTAAGTGACACGCAAAAACATCTTCCTTAACCTATATTAAGTCGAAAATGATACCAACAACTGGATACAGTGACTCTCACATAATATACTCAAGTCACCATGATACTGCATCACCATGCCATCGCAAGGCTAATCTGAGCACAAAGCCTTCTTCCACCAATAAGAATGACTGATCACATGCTTAAAGGGGTTGAAAGACATTTACATCATACGAGTCTTCTTAAAAACTGCAAATTGGCTGCTTGACGCTTTGTAAATTCGTCTAGAAAGTCCAGATACAAACATTACTTCCTTATTTTTAATGAAGTCTGTTAAAACTGGCAGGGGCTACTAAAACATGTGCCTAAAATGAGTTTTCTTTTGTTTTCAGGTAAGTCTTCTCATTCAGCTTATTTCCGGGTGGTAATCTACGTACTACGGTTAGTTCACCGGAGTTATGTGAAACTAGTAATTAGTTAGTTACTGTACGATAGTAGTACCTTATATAATTGAGATAACGCACGTACACAGTAACAAAACTCATTTCCTAAGCACACAGTGTTAAAATTTCCGAGCAACCGCAGAAAATATGTTCGTTTTACGAAACAAGATTGATTTTATTATTGGAGTTTCTTTTTATCCACCAGTAAACCACATCGCCACTCCAGAACCTTTCGGCCCCATCGACCATCTGTTCTGCCATCAATGTACTCTGCCCACTGCATTCTTAGTTTGGCAATTTGTCGGGCTATGTCGGTTACCTAGGTTCTCCTGCGGATCGCTTCATTTCTAACACCGTGTATCGGAAGACACAGCGATGGAAGGCCTCCCATAAGGTAGACCGATGACCTTGTGAAGGTCGCAGAAATTTTCTGGGAGCATGCAAGAAGCACAAAACCAGTGGAAGTTGCGGTGGTTGGGGGAGGCCTATGTCAGTAGTGGACGTCTTTCGGCTGAAATGATGATGATGATGAGTAAAACACATATTATGAAACAGCACACAGTGCGACAATTGACGCACTCTGGCACACGATTTTCTTTTTACAAAATTAACATAATCGTATCGTAATCGGATCGCACACTCTAAAACTACAATCCACATTGTCACTACGTCTTAGGGCAGTAGTAAGTGAGTTTCTATGTAATGACCAGCCGCAGGCTTTTTATAGCCAGCTGAACAATAACGGAATTATAGAAAGAAAGAAAGGGTTGCCGAGACCTTGGATGTTAATGTTAGAGTTAGGTCGAAGTGCCTTAATATTTTTTAAGTACTTCTGTAACAATAGGTCTGTGGAAGCATTACAAGAGTGATAAGCCTAAGTTACAGCCTCAGCAGCCCGCAGCCTGGATGTGTCCCGGCTGGTGGCGGTAGGCTCGCGCGCTATAGTTAGGGACTTAAAAATAACTGGTGACATGTGAGTTTTACAAATTAGCGAAATTATTTGTTTATCAAATTGATACACTACGTCAAAGAATATTACTTTGTGAATATAACTTAAGTTGGTAGTCAATTTGCTAAGCAATTAAGTTCCCATACTATACATATGCCTGCATTTCGCCAGTAGGCTGGGCAGAGCAGCTATGTAGCCTACCTCATCGTAGAATACAGGCGCGATGTTTTGTGTCACCGGCGAGCTGGGGCAGTTACTTCACTTCTAACTTCCACATTGACTGCTCACCAGCATGATTAGTTCTCGTGCCCTAACAAATGGAGAGGGAGATAAAGTTTAGCCAAGTTATTAAACAAGGTACATTGCCATTGCTGGATTGTTAAAGAAAGCTGACTTGAGTGAACGTTGATACGCTCTTCACGTGGTGTAATCGCTAACTAAAAAAAAAAAAAATTAAAAAGCATCCAGTTTTCTTCCTCCTGTCTCCTACTTGATCTACGCTGTGCCCGACAGCGTCCTTATTTGTGACCAATATAACAATTTCTGACCAACTATACACATTATGGTACACAATAAAGAATTGAGAATTGAATTGACAACCAGTCTTGGGAATCCGGATGAAGTATGGTCCAAAACTACAGCCAGGCTATCCTGACGATGTTTGTGAAATTGTAGACCAGAAAATTCGTATAAAACACCCGGTCCCTCCCGGTCTAACTTGTGCGCAAAAATAAACAGTTTCAACTTTATTTTTCTTAACCAAGTCAAGATATTTTTATATACTTTTATCGCATTGCGAACAGACTTCAATCTACCAGTAGCTTCGAAATGTCACCGAGCGGATCATATTTAGGAGTTATGACTTACAGTGCGAAACATAACCCTGCCACACGATATTCTACTTTATTGTCATGACTTTAAGGTTCAAATTCATTTACCATCAAGCCAAATTATTATCTGTCCGATATTTGACACAGTAACTCAATTTTACGGGGTTCTCGACCTTAAATCGGGGTCAATTGAGTGGAAAATCTTTTGTCGGTTTTGGCCTTTGTCTACTTCGATATATTGACAGTATAGGGACGTTTTACACTCGAAAGTTAATCTTGTATGTTTGTTTGTGTTACGAATGGGTGTTTAGCGGATTACAGGAACATGTTTTATTAAGGGTTCAATCTCTGTTCGATGTGCTTGAATTTGCATTGTTTTGTGACGAAGTATTGTAAAAATACCATTGTTCAGGATATTATTTAGGATTACCCTTTTGACAGTGTTGACAGAAGTTGTGTGGGTGTTACCTAAATGAATTTGATGGTGATTTTCTTTACATCTGAAATTATGCTTCTTTTTTTCTTATCGTGTCGACGGTACTTTGTGTAATTGTTATTATATTGTTTCACTCCAGTAGGTGACATTATGCTAATTGTGATGACGCCATTCCAGGACTTTTGTATAAATAGTCTTTTGTTATTTGATACCTAATGCTGACTAGGACAATACTGGGGCCTGCCATGAGCATGACAGGCACCAGTAGAAAAACGAAGATGGAGCCATCTTCGTTTTTCTCTGCTCACTCAGAGGATGTTAAATGCAAAGTATATTGATGATAAATTAATTTTCACGTACTTAACCTTACCTGCAGTTTCTTACAAGATTTGCTCCATAAGGTATTCAGAAACTTAAAACTGGCTTCCTCTCATGACAAGTCAAAATTTAAGAAGCCTGAGTGGGCCCTCCTTCTAAGACATATCAATCATCTGAGTATATAGACCCGACTCCGTTAGTTCATTACACATATATTTCTCTCATACCAAGTCTTCCTTTTTGAAATCCATCCAATATTCCCTAGTGATAAACTCCGGGGTGTATGTAGCGTGTTGCGTCAAAATGAGCGTGCTTTTGTGATTTTACGGTCGAGAGCTGTCCTGAATGAAGGTCTTACGGGTGGTTGACTCAATCCTCGTGGATCCTCTGGGTAGACCTCGCGGGAAAGGAGCATATTTGGAACTTTAAAATTGATACACATACAAATATAGCATATGCCCAGTAGATAATTACTGCTTCATTGGGTTAATGGGTTTGCATTGATATTGTTTTATTTATAACAATCACAGTATAGTATGGTTTAGACAAAGAAAATTATATTATAAAAGCAGGATAGAGCACTTTGTTTTATGAATGGTAAAGAAGAGATTGATTGAAATGAAATGAAATAATTTATTTTGTAAATAGAATATCGATATCACTTTTACACGTCATATTAAAAAAAATAAGCTAGATGGAGACCACATTTCCTATCTGATAAGATAATACCCCTGAGAAGAAATGGTGAAACAAACTCAGGGGCATAGTCTCTTTTAAAGTCCAGACAATCTTGGTCAAATCATGTGAGGACCATGTATATCCGTTTCTGAAATGATCTTTTGAGGAAAGAACCACAGAGAAGACCTGTCCAGTCAGTGCAAGCATTTGTCAGTAATCGTACAGCTCAACTCAAAACTTACGGAGTTCAACGATACGACAAACAATACCAAAGAAAGGACATTTGGGTGGCCCGCATTAAGTACTCAAAATGCCAGACCATCCTTAAAACTAACTGAGAATAAAAAAAAAAAAGAAAATTGAAAAATCAAACTGTAAAGTGAATCATAATGAGACACGATTTCCTAGGACCAATTACACTAGCCATAGGATCAATATATCTAGTATCCAGCCTGTAATATCCAACCCACTAATTCCCACTATTGGACAAAGGGCAGTCCTTTCAGCAAGAGCCCTAAGACAGATAGGATATATTCGTGGTAAAACATTTTTAAATAAACCTTTATACGCTCGTCAAGCCAACAAACGATATCTATCAAAGCCTCACAGGTAAACCTGATATCGTTCCCAAACAAGTTGTCGAACTGAAATAAAATCCAAAGAGGCTGTTCACTGTTGAGATATTCAGGAACAGCGCCATCTGTCGTGATTTATGGTGATCTATAGCGAAGCGCTAACTTCAAACTACATTCATAGCCCCGGATAAACGAGTTTTGTTCACGATCAAGTGTTGTTAGTTGTTTTTATTGTATGGAAATTATAATAAAAACTATAGAGTATAGTATTGGAGTAGATCATTTCAGCATCAATTGTGGTTAACTTAGAATCTTCGACAAAAACAGAAAGAACTAAAGAGTTTAAATTGAAATAAAAACTAAAATTATTAATCCAAGATGAAATAAATTGGTATCTAAAACTGTTCTCTATGCATTTACCTAGTTCATACCTAGTTTATCATACTTCTGTAAACCATTACAAATCCTGCCTAACTACAAACAATTTAACGCTTACTAATACTAACACGCTAGCTACTAACTATTAGCTTCAAGTATCCAGTTGGCTAAGCAGCTGATCAAAGCTGCTGCGCGTGATAGCCGGCGTGCCGCCCGATAAACTTGATGCCACACTTTTTATAGGAGAACTGTGTGCACCATAATGTATGTGTTTATATAGGAGAACTGTGTGCACCATAATGTATGTGTTTATATAGGAGAACTGTGTGCACCATAATGTATGTGTTTATATAGGAGAACTGTGTGCACCATAATGTATGTGTTTATATAGGAGAGCTGTGTGCACCATAATGTATGTGTTTACGGAATATTTTCTAACAGTTCGTCTCACTAAGCCCAAATGGAAAATTAGACAAGACAATGGTGCCGATTCTCTTGTCACATATGCTTCTAAACTAGACTAAAAATCACCAAAAGTTAGTTTATTCCTGTCAAACGACTATTTCCTATTTTGAAATTGACTAAAATGACACAACTTAACTATATTTTAGTTTGACAGCACTGAGATAGCACGGAGTGGCTAATCTATTGAAAATGACTATTTTGCTATTCTGAATTTGACGTTTTTCACCTAAAATTTTGATTGTCTAACTAAATCTGACTCTTTTTAATCGAGATTAAAAATGTGTGGAACTAAATTAGTTGTCATGAACTAAAATTCACACCAACACCTCGACTTCAGGTGCAAAAACAATACTGTATCTTTTGTTTTTTTTTCTTTTGCATATATCTCGAAAATAGTGTATCCTATCGCAAAAATAATGAAAATTTCGACCCCCTTTATAAAACACTTAAACTTAATAATTTCTAATATTTTCCATACAAAAACTGAAAAATTAGAATTGGTGAATGTGGATGTACTATAATAGGTACACCTCTGCCTAACCTTTCGGGGAAACAAGGCGTGATATTATGTTGATGTTATGTTAAAGTGAATAATTCCATATAAAACACATCGAGGCTGCCCCCCTGCCCACCTCCGATTCTAAAAAAATTCATGGGGTAGGTCAAACAAGTACCACGTGAAGTCGTGATTGTTAAATTCGATTTTAGTTGTGTCTAAATTATTTTTTAATTTAGAGAATTTTTCTGCAGAATAGCTTTAAGATTCTCTTCGCCAAAAGTAAGGAATTTTAGTGATAGTTTAGTTAGTTTAGTTTGGTGTACAAGAGACGCACGACTATCGTATACTTCGTATTCTAATTAACTACTTACTTCCCCTGGAATCAAAACCGTACTTACCTAATTGAACAGACTATTCAATTCATCATCATCTGCCGCTTTTTCCCAAATATGTTGGGGTCGTCTTTCAGTCTAACCAGATGCAGTTGAATACCAGTATTTTACATGGGAGTGACTGCCTATCTGACCTCCACAACCCAGTAACTGGGTAACAGATTGGGTAACTAGGGAACAGACTATTCAATTATTGTAACTTAATTGTCATGTTTTTAATTACCATCTATAATCCTTTCCTCAGCTAATAATATTCACCGTCCAAGCAACATAATTATGTATATTACAAACTCGTCCAGAAAATAGGTCCAACAAAGATTAATATATTTTAAATTCTCGTCAAGAGTTTACAAAACTTTAGTTTTACGCCAAAGCGGATACAACAAAAATTAAGCCTGGAAAAGCTCTTATCTCTTCGAAACTTTTAAAGTCTAAAAAAACTTAAAACAGCCTTCCTACAATCATGTACTGCCTTTTTGGTCTAGTGGATGCAAGCGCGACTTCTGTACGTTGGCTTCTGGTTCTGGGTTTGTTTCCCGGGTCAGGTAAAGTGTTATTGGATTTTCTATCAAAAATTACTAATAGACATTAAGATAGATGACGTTTCCCATCAGTACCAGCCTGAAGGCTAGATTTGTACTCAGTGGTAATAATAGGCTCGCCCCCTATTACTTTAAACTGGTGAATTCAGGGTGAGAATACATTTCTGTCTGCTCCTACGGGGAATATAAGAGTGATGTTTACGAGTATATACTGGGCACTTGAAGGTCCCAAAAAGGTAAAGATTGAGCGAACAGATTGAATCTCTGTGAAGGTCAGAGCTACTTAGATCGTTTGCTGACGAAGCAAAAACTCACTAATGGAACGACGAAAGGATTTGTATTTTGTTCGGGTTTTTTAGCTGTTTTAATATGAGGCGAGTGGAGCGAGAGAGCCCTCGTATGAAGACGTTGCGCACTGATAGCTAAGAGAGACTATTTCCTCGTAGATATACTCACGGTTATCCGCTTGTAGGAGTTCCGGTCTAATTTATCTACTACAAAGACTTGTACTACCCTAATGTAACAGTTCACAAGTTACAATCTGCCTTGTGGATGATTCCTAGATCATTATATACTCTCTCATTCGCCCAATTTGGCTTACATAGAAAATAGAAAAAAGTCAATACACGAATCAACTTAAAAACCCCGTTCTCAAAAAGATTTAGAAGCCAATCGCTAATCGCTTGTCAAAAAACCTAAACCCTGTTTACTTTCAGCCGAAACGCAATCCTTCTAACTCCTTTAAAGATATCCTTCGTTCGAGTTGAACCCATATTGAATGTTTGCGGAGGAGGTCAATAAGGCACCGGCTTACCCCGCGCCCGCTGACTCTGCACGGCCAGCTAATGGAGTGTCACTAGATCTCAGCTCTATTTCTGGAACAAATCTGTTATAGGATTGAATTGTGGCTGTGTTTGTAAGAGAAATGTTTTTGCAAAGAATCGCTGGAGATTGTCTCTTAGTTTTTACGTTTAAAAGTGTCGTTTTCAATATTAATCGAACATTAATATTGATAATTAGAAGCTTGACCATTTTTAATGATAGGCATCTCTGATTCTATCATGGCCAGCTGACGTTCATTTTGCCGAGAAAAAAACATCATAGTTTCACCGCGAATCATTTCTTCAAACCGTAACACAAGAAAGCTGCGTGATAGTGGGATTATAAAGAAATTAAGTCAAGCTGCTAAGCTTCATCTTCACAAAGCCAACAGGTCACTAGAAGGGCCGAAACAGAATTTCACAACTCTTCATTGAATTCAAAAGTTCCCCATAAGCCTTATGTTTTATTCAGCAGCTGACCTCCCATCGTTCTTACACGTCCACACCATGTCCTCCCACATTTCCAGACATGTAAACCGTCTTTCAAAACAAGCTATAATGCTTTCTCAAACATTTTGAAGACGATAACCTCGCAAAAGTATGTAAATGTGTCCCGAGAAGGGTCACGAACACGGAGTACGTTAGGAATGGAGTGCTCAGACGAATCCATCTTGAACTACGTTTACGCAAATAAGACGTATTATAAAAGTAAAGCACAAATAGACTACCTGTGGATTATCTGTTTATAGGCCACTAAATAGAGGCAAATGATTAAACTTCATAACCATACGGGCTGTATGATGTCTCATAAAAACGTACTACGACCACGGATTGAGACCAAATTAGGTAACGTCATTTGACAATTTTATTGCCGCGAAATGATTTAGGACCTATAGAAAAAAATTACACATTATCAATCGCAGTAGAGTTATGATAAGTGTGACTGTCGCAAGCTTGTGCACTGTGCAGTAAATTTTAGGTACCTACTCCGCTTGCGTCAAGTTCACATGAACGGTACTCCCACGCACTAAAACTCCATTTATTGCTACTTCTTGGTCCCATGCGATAGAGACTTTCATCTTGCCACCGTCTACCATATTGTAATGCGGATCAAGACCTCTTGTTGAAAAGAATTTGTTTTGGCGTCATGATCGCACATTACGATAGGGTTTCTGAAAATATGTTTATCTTGAATTGGGATATTGTAGCTGTTGAAATATATTATTTTATTTGGGAGTTCGCCGTGGTTTCTGCGAAAGTTTGAATTAAATCAAAAAAATATTGTAGAACCAAGCGGCTTGGTACGTGACGATGGGAAGAGACCAGACGGCATGACGTTGTTGCCTTGGAAGGTGGGTAGACCTCTGGTGTGGGACGCAACCTGTGTCGACACCCTTGCGCCGTCTCATGTTCCAAGCACATCACCAGAAAGGTCCCGTTGACACCAAACTCCGAACCACTAAATCACCCAAAACCGGGATTAATCCCCGAAATTGAATTGAAATACATAAAGCATAGCATGTTACGGGCGTCGGCATAAATTATGACAAAATTAAAACATTTCATTGTGGCGTACCGCGCCGGCGCCGTGTGCGACACACAAGTGGCGCCAGGCTCGCCGGCTTATGTGCTGCGCTTTTTGGTTCCTATTGTTATGATATTGCATTTTGCAATGAGATTTTAGTTTCGAGTTTGATAAGATTAGGTCGGTGTTTTATTTGGTTTTCTGTTTTGTCCATAAAGTGCTGTTTAATATGACCTACATTGCCATATGATTAGCCTTAACCTAAACATTTCGAGAAGACTTTTATTGTAGATAACTGAAACCAGCTCTAATAATATTTTAATAATTATATGCAAAACTACAGTGGCCAATTCGAGTATAAGATATCTGAAACCCCTCGACGAAGGTAATAGTTATCCTGGTATTTTTTATTGTATAATTATTATCTTAATACTATAATTTCCCATCGTGGTGATTCCGAAATAATTAGTTTCAGAATAAAGCCACAAATCGCAAAAACACTGATCCAATACATTTCAAAGAGATCATCCACCTTGTATCGTTTACCTTTACCCCGCAGCCCCGCGCTCCGAGTACGTGAACTGCAGAAATTCTAGCAACGTCAATGAAAAATCCCGGCCTTCACGAACAATGCTTGACATGCGAAAGTTCCTGCTTCATATAAGTTAGAGCGTAGCAAGCCACTGCAGCGCCTCGTTCCGCGGGTTTGATGGACTAGTTACTGTTTATTATTTGGCTATTTTTCAAGCTATTTTTTCTAACGGAATGTAAGTAAGAGAGATTTTTTCTGAAGCCTTTCAGAGATGCTGTGGTTTTCACAATCCATACTAATCCTACTATTTTGACAAACAGGTAGACCATGACTTGGGTTAGGACATAGGATACTTTTATCTCGGTAGTACCTTCCCGTGGAATAATATCCGACCCCCCCACACGGGCGAAGCCGCGGGTAAAAGCCAGCGCAAACTAATATCATAATTTAATTGTTTTGGGTTCATGCCTAGCTTACTTAACTCTGCGTAGTTGTTCATATTTTTGTCTCACAATACACCCTCTGAAATATTTAAATAAATTCCCAAAAACAAAATAACGTAATAACAAAGTTATACAGGGATAGTCAACCTATTGTGCGAAGTCCAGTCGCTCGCTGAATGAGAATAGCACGAAAGGACTGAATGGAGCGAATGGGTGAATGATATAATAAATCATTTCGCTATACGTCTATTGTTGTGTGAAATATGACGTTTGGCCGAGGTTTTTGCTTTACTACTTTAAAAGAGCGACTTCTGGGTTTTGGAAGAAGATCTGGCAAGGAAGAATGGGACTGGTTGAGGTTATTGTTCTTTTTGTGTCATTTTTGCCATTGACTAGATTGAAGATAGGACATAATTATGAAATTTAGATTTACTGGCAGTATATGCTGAATTCCTATTGTTTAATGAGTTCTGTCAAAAAAATAAAACGCTTTCGCAATAATACAGAGTAGTTATCATTAGCTTAGTATAGAAAGGAGAATTTTTAAATGCTATGTCTCCACCTAATTGGAAATACCTGCATTTTCTGCAAATAAATAAATATGCTATCCTAATGTATTCAAATGTTTGAAAGTTAATTCTTTTTGCTTTTAAAAGCACAAAAAGGTTCAATTTCGTTTTGAGTATCGAGGGACACCGTTTCGGAATACTGTCGAGTATCGTCGAAGTTACTAAAAATATTCGGGTGGATGAATCACGCATTTTATAAAGTAGTTTATCCAAAACAGTAGCCAGTCAACCTCGATAACAATGTTTAATAAAATAATTCACAAAATAAACGTTTCTCCGAAACTGGAATATCGAATGAAATCAATTTCCATTATAATAGGTGTTCGCTCTGCCGACTGGTGACGGACTTTACCGAACGATGAAATGAATTTAATCACAGGCAGCAGCTACAAGATCTTTTTTTAGTGTTTAATTGCTTTTTATTGATTACCTACATTAATTTAAATGTTTGAACATAAGACAAACAAATATTGTGCTTTTATCCAATCGATCCATTGTCACTGTCATTGCTGGTTAGTAGACCCACCAAATTCTCTTTCTGTTTGACGCAAAATTCTGCTGCAAAAAAACTGATTCAGTTTTCCACTACAGCCGATCTATTCTGTAAACATCACACCGTGAGCACTTAGGTGAAGTGAGTTTGAAGTGAGCTCAATTCCTGGTAGAGTAAGGTGGGATGACAGTTCACATCACGTTCACTTCACCTATATTTTCACGGTGGGATCTTTACAGAATAGCTCCACAGTAAAGATTAATTCCACAACTTTAAAATAAATATATTAATTTTATTCTGAAAAGCTTCCTAGTTAACTTTGTTAACAATAAAGAATACTTAAAAAATCTAAAATGTAAGGCACTAGGAGACCTGAACAGTTTTCTAGGCAAACTTCGTTGTTCCGTCATTTGCACAGAATAGGTCCCGCGAGTGCTATAACTTACCTTCAAGTAAAGCACTGTCCTGCTGCCCTGATTGCTCTGTTTTGTTTTGTTTAGACACTTTAATTTAGAACCTCTTGCATTTATTTACCTGAACTTTGTACTGCATTTGTTTCGAAGGCTTTTTTGGCTAAAAACATAAGAGCATAATAAGGTGGGGCCTTATTTCGTTATTTTGTTCAAAAAAAGAACTTGACGATTACGTTGACCGTTCTGTCAAAAGCCTTCTTGCCATAGCCTCTTTAAGGCTTCAGGAATACACCTCGATTCCGCGGGTATGTATTTACACAACAGTGTGTATTGCCAAGCTGACTACAATGTTATTTGATCTGCCTTGGACAACGACAGGCTGAATAGTTGTTCGGGATATTTCAGCGATGCAGCGATATTATTTTATTATGATGATATTGCGTATTATCAAAACAGAAACTTAATAATTACCTTCTAACTGAAATAATATATGGCTTGTCAGTTTCACGTGCTCATCGCTTCCAATGACTCCATTTCACCATCCATAGTTGCTACCATATTGAATTGCTTTATTCGAAGAATTTCAAACTAATCACAAATTAGCGTTGAAATTTATTTAGGGAGCTATCACGAACAAGACGTTAAATATCAATATTAATAATGATTTCTTAAAATGTGATGCAACACTGCGTATTATTATCTCACATTAATGCCTAAACAACGAGGGGGCTATTTTATAAAACCGACAGGTTGACAGGCGACAATCTGACAGTCCGACAATTATTTGGTTACTTTATAAAACCGACAGGTTGCCAGGCGTCAATCTGATAGTCCGACAATTATTTTTTAACTTTATAAAACCGACAGGTTGACAGGCAACAATCTGACAGTCCTACAATTATTTTGTAACTGAATAAAATCGACAGGTTGACAGGTGACAATCTGATAGTCTGACAATTATTTTATAACTTTATAAGACCGACAGGTTGACAGGCGACAATCTGACAGTCCGACAACTATTCTGTAACTTTATAAAACCGACAAGTTGACAGACAACAATCTGACAGTCTGACAATTATTTTGTAACTTTATAATATATATATATATATAATATAATATAATAATAATAATATATAATATAACCATTTATTATCAGGTAACAAAGACCCATAGATACATACCTTAACCTAAGTATACATAATAAATATAGTAACAATTTTGTTAATAAATAAAACTTAATAACTATGTTAGTATCACTTAGTTGCACTAAGTGTTTGTGCGTTCTGGTGGCGCTTGTCCGCGAAAGCGGCGGAATACCACATCCTGCGGCCAAAAGCTTTCTTCCATCAGCAGGTGCAGGTAGCATGTTGGTATGCACACCACAAACGCCTTGAAGTTGACGTTGCGGTGCGACTCTAGTAACTGCACCCTCGGCGCGTACTTCGTCTTCTGGCGCACGTACTCCATGATGTCCTCCGCCTTAGTGGTGTAGTGTAGGCGGGAGATGTACACCAGTGTGTTCGGCTTTGCGGCACGCAAGCTGACTTCCGGCTCCGTAGGAGCTTTGCCACAGCGGTTCTTGTTCGCTCGCGACCGGCGCTTCCTCCTTTGCACCGTCACGAAACCCTCCTCATCAGCCCTATTCGGTGCCTTTTTTGGCATAGGCTTCCTACTTGGAGCTCCTTGGGCACTCGCGGTGACGCTAGCGGATTCCTTTTCTATGGGCTTCGCCAGGGCTGCAAACACTGGCAACGGGACGGGGCGAGGGGCTCGGGCGGCGTTACGTGGAGGAGCCACGATGACGGGCGCGGGGCTGCGGTGCACGCGGGCGGGGCGCTCTGCAATCTCAGCAAACGATGGGTGCGCTGGCGATGAAACTGCTGACGCGGAATTTGACGACGATAAATCGAGGCCGGCTCCGCGACACATGTTTACGTTAGACGCATCGACTGATGACCTAGTTACCGCCACACTGTTGCACAACTCGGTAAATTCTTTGCGCAAATCGACGACCGGGTTTTGGGATGCATCTAACTTCGCCAGGACATCCGCGAGGCGGGCCTTCAGTAAGACAATGTCCTTCAGATGGCTTGTTACATCGACGTGGTCGAAGGTGACGGGTGGCAGCTTGTGCAGCTCCTTCGCCACAAACGTCGGCACGTCGTCCGGGTCGGTCTCCTTGAACAGCGTGATAATATCTTGCAGGCTTCTCTTGGTCCCGTCACGCCGGCGGGACACCATCTGGTTGCGCTTGTTCAGCACACTGAACAACAATAGCTTGGCGGCAGCTATGTCCTCCTCGCTGAAGTTCGTTGAGCAGATTTGGATAGCGGATACCTCGTCCATCATATCCCGCTTCTGCTGCAGGAACGCCAGCAGCTCATTCGCCACAAGTTCATTACTCATGGCGAAAAAAGAATACGAACGACAGCTTGCGCCGCGCTAGTCAAAACACAGAATATGCAAACACGTGCTCATCGGAACGCTGCACAAGCAAGACTTCTTATAAAACCGACAGGTTGACAGGCAACAATCTGACAGTCCGCCAATTATTTTGTAACTTTATAAAAGCGACAGGTTGACAGGCGACAATCGTCGGACTGTCAAGTCTAACAATTATTTTGTAACTTTATAAAAGCGACAGGTTGACAGGCGACAATCTGACAATCCGACAATTATTTTGTAACTTTATAAAACCGACAGGTTGACAGACGACAATCTGACAATCTGACAATTATTTTGTAACTTTATAAAACCGACAGGTTGACAGACGACAATCTGACAGTCCGACAATTATTTTGTAACTTTATAAAAGCGACAGGTTGACAGGCGACAATCGTCGGACTGTCAAGTCTAACAATTATTTTGTAACTTTATAAAAGCGACAGGTTAACAGGCGACAATCTGACAATCCGACAATTATTTTATAACTTTCATAAGTATTTGTTTTAATATGCAGCACCTGTCGTGAAAATGGCACAATTTTGTATTTTTCGGACAAATATTTTGTAGCATTGTCGCACGCATTGTTGTTTTTGGACAAATATTTTGTCGCATTGTCAGTTATATTAAATAGGACCCTGGTATTGAATAATCATGTCTGTTAAACGTCATCTCCAACAAACTTATTTTTTCAGTTGACAAAAATGCACAACGTCAATATGAATTCATACCACATTATTCTCCCACTCCCAGATCAAACCATCTTGGAAATATCCACAAGACTAACCCTCCAACGTCGACCTGATAAACATTTAGAACAGTAATCCGGCGCATAGAAATGGCCACATCACGCTACGTAAAAGAGATATGAAATACCAATCACGTGACAGCACGACCACGGCATACTAATGAGTGGTGGGGATAGGCCGCGATTTTTGATAGCAAAGCGATGTGACACAATTTTATGGACGCATGGGTTCATTCGCGTTTGGAGAGCTGTGGAGGGTTAAATGTAAATATTTGTGATTTGTAAAATAGAATACTTACATCAAGTCGTGTAAACATTATTTTGTTGCCGGGATATACCTACTTACGTTCCACGAAGTAAATTAATTATTCGTTAATTAAGCTTTTAGAACTAACACGAACCGTGACAAAAAACAGTTCAATAATTGGCAAAAAGTGAAGAGTCAAGTGATTTTGAACCATATTTTGTGCGGAGCAACATACTTACCTTAACCTGTCCGCAAATGCTTGGTATCAGCCCTGAGACTTAATTTAAATTCCTAAGGGTTTATAAGAGTAATTGTAATCATTTTTCAGTGATCATTACGCTTTATATAACTTAGTATTAACTAAAATAAAAATTCAACCAGCATAGCTCCCCGATTACCATACAAATCGCATCTCGAATCTAATTTAAACCACAAACAGTGATCTCATACAAAATTAATCGGACTCCCAAGTGTTGCCATTGAATAAAAAGCATTCCTCCCCAGTCGTCAGTAAGAAGGGTGGTAGTTGGTAGTTAAAAGCTGGCAAACTCGCCACCTGGTTAGAGCCAAGACAACGGTTATGTTGGTAGGCGTAGTGACGGAGCGCTGGTATAGAAGGAAAAGGTTGCTGATATTGTGAGAAAAGGTAGCGGAATTTGCCTAGTGATTCTAATAGTGCTCTTTAAATACTTTGTATAGGTACGTTTTCAAAGACTGAATCTACAAAACAGAAGAATTAAAGATCCCATAACGATCTGATTTCAAAAGTGATTTAGTTGACTAGTACAGGTCGCTGAATGAACCATTAGCCATTAAACATCTCACTTTTTACGCATTTAAAATTGTAATGAAACGATCAAGCATAAATTAAATTCAACTTGCTATCGTACATCAATATTTTCCACTACCGTTTACGAAAGTGTATTCAACTTTATTGATAGTTAATCAAATCTCGTGACAAAGCGCATAAATACACGATAATTACGACGACTAATAGAGAAGTATAGAAGAAGAAGACATGTTGCGTCGACCCCGAATAAATTGGGATAAGAGTGATGATGATAAATTGTGTTGTTATATATTTTGATCTATCATTTGCTGAATCTTTCGGAGATTGGGTTCCAGTTCACGGGGGAATGACAGAATGACTAAAGCGCCGACTACACGGTCGTCCACCGCGTCCCCGACAAAGGTAACCTTGGTTGGCAACCGGCAGAGCTGTTTCAATGTTTGGTCGTAAACATGTGTGGTCACTTCTGTCGAGATGCGGTTGACGACCGTGTAGCAGTCGATTTAGTTATCCTTTCCGCTATTGCCTTATCAATATGCTCTCTACCGTACACCAACACAAAGTGATAATAACTTTTCCGAATATTTCCATAGGCAACAATCGCTAATGCCCTAACTTCGGTCAAACGTTGGCCTAATTTATGCATTTTATCTCTCCCTGCCGCTCGCTCACGCGCTAACTTTCTCTATAAATGTTAACTTTTATATAACAAGATTATGAGTAAATGGTTAATTTTACCGGTTTTTTACTGTTAATAATGTGTGCTTAATTTAAGTGTCAGTTAATTTTTTTTTTTGGAGTTACAAGACGGAGTTTAGGGTGTTAAGTATTGTTCAAAAAATTAGAATTGTCGTCTTTTTTGGTATCCGCCATCCGAATGGCTTATCGCAATGATTTTCGAGCAATCTAAAAGGCAGATACAGGCAACAGACTCTTAAAAGTAAGGTGAATCTAAAGAATGCTTAGACGCTCTTACGAAAACACATCATTTGAAATATAGATTGATTTAAAAAAAAATATTAGAGAAAATCATCGCAACAGTTGTGCAAAGATGACAGTGAAGAAATATAATTTATGTCTAGTTAATTGAAACAGTTTTTTAAAGTTTCCTTTCCTTTTAAAGTTTCGAAACCAAAAAAAATCCTAACAAATACACAGAGCACATAACATCACGCTTTATTTCCCCGAAGGGTCGGGGAGAGATGCACCTATAGTACACCCACACTTCGCCAGTTATATTTAAATCCCATGTAACAGGGGGCAAGCCTATTGCCATCTACCGGGCACAAATCCAGACTCCGGGCTGCTACTGAGAAATTCTAGATAGAAAAACCCAATATCACTTTGCCCGACCTGGGAATCGAGCCCAAGACCTCATGCTCAGCAGTAGCGCTTGTGACCACTAGACCAACGAGACCTAAATAGTACCTCCAAAAAAAAAACAACATTATTTGTTTCGTGTAACCAGAGCTGGCATGAAGTAACATATATGTGTACAGAAACATATATGTAGGTACGTGTTAGAGCGCAGGTGACGATGAGAAAGGGATGCGAATTCAAAAAAAAGTAATTCGCGCACCCCCCGAGGCCATTTTTCAAGACCCACAACCAAGTGAGATTGGACCCGGGTTTAGGGCAACAATCCACTGGAAAATATTTGTCATTGTGTTTATTGGTGGCTTTGTTTTATTATTTAGAGTTGATTTTTGGCCATCATCTGTCCGGCACAGGTACAAAGATACCGACATACGCATTTAAATAATCGTTTTACAGACTGTTTTATAAAGTTTGATCTCAGAAGATTTTGCGAAAACACTAGATTTTACTCTTAGATCAGGCACGCTGTTTGTACACCCATAATGTGGAATGGGATTATGATTCATCTTTCTTATATTATTACTAAATCTATGGACAGTTCTAAAAAAAAAAGATGAAGCTAACTACTTAATTATATTTGTTTTTTTTTTAATTACAATAGATTGCATTGTCTTAATGAATTTAGATTCTAACCTAACAATAATATAGCATAGTTTGACATAGTTTTGATTTACATCAAAACTATGGATACTCGTAGTGGATAAAAACTTTAATTTTACTTTATGCGGCAAAGAGACGTCTCCACCATTTCGTAAACTTGTGAGGACTTGTCCCATGTATTGCCAAGTTTTATTCTTGGCTTATCTCTACTGTTTGTATAAGAAAAAATGTTGAAGGTAATCTTCAAAAGTGTTGTTTTTCCTTATGGCTCGAACAGGTTCCGAATACTGCCTGGTGGACTTTCCTTGTGTTTGTCGTTTGACACTTACAGGCTACTTATCATATCTCTTTGTGATAGCCGTTTTTGGGATCGCCTTCGCATAAGTGTCTCCTTTTATCAGATGTTATGATACGATCGCCATGTAAAGAAAAAACCGTTTCTAACTATTTTAAATTATTTATCTTCCTAATTTACTTAATTCCTATTTTCAAAATTTCCTTTTCATGATGTGATGGCGAAGTGGTCGTCTTCCCGGACGACGGTTGTACGAGTTTGTTGGACTTGGATCCAACTCATATCAGAAATATATCAATTTATCAATGTGTCTTCTTACTTTTTCTGAGTAGTTTTTTGTTAGTAAATGTAACACAGATTAGAACAATATATTTTAACTTTACAGCCTTCCCAATTATTATCGCTCACAATCAAATAACTCAAGCCTAAAACATAAGATGAAGTAATTGCTAGAACTCATTTCTGAAAGAACAAACGTGTGGAAATAATTTCACCTAAGCCTTACTGCTTCATTAGACAGATATTAATGAACGAGTTCCTCCCGACAGGACTCGTTAAGGAGTTATTAAGAAACTCGTTTGCTCGCTTCTTATTACTCAGATCTTGCAAACAAGGGAGATGTATGTACTTAGAAATTGAAAGGGCTTAACGTTATTAGTAGTTTTAGTTGATTTGAACACTTCGGTTGTACTTCTCATGTGCAGTTGCAAAAGAAAACAAACCAGGGTGATATTTTTAAAGTAAGTATCAAGAAATCCTGTGGAAAACTGTTCTTGAAATCGCCATGTCCTGAAAGAGTGATGATGTTTCCTAATTATTAAGCCCCATGTCCAGCCTTGCTGACTCAATACTGTCTTCACCACGACATACTTAGGTATGAAAATAATAGGTATATATGTTCATATCTCTCACGTTGACTTAAAAAAAAAATGAGTTTAGCTGTGTAATCAGCATATTCTACATTCCTATATTCCCTTTCCCATAATCACCAAGTGTTTCTTCACACAATTTAAATCGTGTTAATTTTCGTGTATAGACTCTCATCGCGTTTATATTGCTCGACCAAAAGTTCCGACCTGTGGTTCGAATACGAACAATTTTTATTCGATTTAGTTTGCTGCATGTTTGGTGAAAGTTTCTGAGTACGGTGTAGTGAATGGGTTAAAATATTCACGGTTTCGCCGATGTTGAGTGAACTGGTTTTAGTTTTTGTGGTGAAAATTGTCCAGTTATTTACGTGCGATGCTATTTGAGTAGTATCTAAAGTTTTACCTTTTTACCTATCGTCATCATATTTGTTGCTACCTACACAGTCATGTCATTTAGACAATATTATGCACAGAAAATAATTCGACATCCGCGACTGGTACTTTGCCACTGCGGCAATCAATCTGTAAGTCGTCATGCAATTTGAAGTGGCCTATAATAAATGGATAGAGATAATCCATACTTATATTATAAAAAGAAAGTAACTCTGTCTGTCTGTTATTCACGCCTAAACGGCTGAATGGATTGCGATGAATTTTGGCACGCAGATGAACCAAGACTTAGGTTAGGAATTAAGACATATGATACTTTTTATTCCGGTAATTATTTTTCGCGGGATAACTATTCCTCGTTATCGTCGGGGCAAAACAAAGAATACGTGACACATACAGCTATTGTTACAACAATTTAGTTTAATGCCAATCAAATTATAAACTCCTAAAGACGTGCTATAAGGACATAAAAATAAAAACTTTATTCACATTTTTGACATAGTCAGAAACATGTCAAATAATAAAATAAAAGTAATGTCACTAGCGTCACATGTACACAATCATAGAATTAGAAGACCACAAAAGGATTCCTACGGTGGCGACAGCTCATTGGAAGAAATGTCCGATTAGTAACTAATCGGACATTTCGGACATTCTCCAACTGTTGGTGTATAAGTACTTATTAAAATAAAACAACATGGGAATTAGTTCATTGGTTGGATTGGTTAGCTGGGTTCGATTCCCAGGTCGGACAAAGTGTTATTGGGTTTTTCTATCTGGAATTTCTCAGTGGCAGCCCGGAGTCTGGATTTGTGCCCGGTAGATGGCAATAGGCTCGCCTCCTATTACATGGGGCTTAAACATAACTGGCGAAATGTGGGTGTACTATAGGGGTACACCTCTGCCTAACCCTTCGGGGAAACAAGGCGTGATGTTATGTTTGTTTTTGTTTATTTGGGAATTGGTTCTTTGGTTCAGTTGTTTTGGTCATTATGTAGCATAGAAGGTGGAACAGGACGATTGACATTCCTTTAAACCATGTAAAGAGAATCATGTTCTTTACCCGTATACAAAAAATCAATCAAATCCAATGAATACTTTTGCCACAGGAAATTATTTTTCATTTTCTTATTTTTCAACATGATGTAGATCTGAGTCCGTAATAATGGGTAAACATTACCGCTGCCGCGCCCCACACCCCGCACCGCACCGTTGGTCAGTAACTTTTCGTAGATAAAGCGTGTTTACTTTTTATGCAGTCGTTTCTGCTATTTATTCTGTTTGAAAACTGCAATTTACAAATTTTCCATTAACTACTAATCTTCGTGTTTTAAAATGTTTCGTTGGATAAGTACTGTGCTTGTTTCCATTTAATATCGTACATCCAGAACCACGTTGTATAGGTAAAAACTAAGTACCCTTTGGGCAAGTCTATTTTTGTTTGATTGATACTTCGATTCAATTATTCTATAATTTCTTTATGCCCCGAAAATAATGAGGTCTGGGGATAGCTTCCGACCTGCACGCGGGCAAAGGCTAGTTACCTAGATGTAAAGTTCTATAAAATACCAAATTCGATCGCATGAATTTAAAAGTATATTTGAAATCATACAATGCAAATACTTTAATAAAAACATTGCATCTCACTTAATCGATTTGATAGCAAGCAACCTTTCAGTTTCAGATAACAGCTCTGCAATAGGCTTGTATTGGATTCTTAATAAAGTATGCGCCGGCTGACACAAAGACGTCGATATTGGAGCACAGGGCGCCTCGACACCGGCCCGGGCTCGTATGGAATGCTCTTATTTTATTACTACATGACTTTAATTTACTTGAGGCACGTGTCCCGTCTTGGAACACTGCATACGGCAACGACACGTGCAAACTTCTTATTCCGAATGATAGGAAATTGCAGTTACGTACCTATGTGTGTAAGTGTAGCGAACGTTTTGGTGCTTAAGGCGAAAGCGCCAGGTAGCCCGGGAAATTCAAAGTTTCTTACGTTTTTTGCAACTTGAAAGTTGATCAAAATATAATTGGCGACCGTAAAAAGTATGCATTTACAGAACTAAAGTCATCAATACAACTCTTTAAGACTAGGGAATTCTATTGAATGCCTGTTTCATGAAATCTTCATAATTAGGATTATGTAAACTTATGGGGTTTTATTACTTTGGGTTTTTAATTTTGTGATTTTGATTTTTTAATTTTGATATTGATTGTATTTTTTGATTTTATTTTTATTTTCGTGCTGCTTACTAACATAGTTTTGTAAGTTCATATACCACTGCAATATGAATGTTTTCCGAAATAAATGATTGAATTGAATTACTGATTTTGGTGATTATAATATTCTTTAAATGCATATTTGTTACGGTCGCGAATGATACTTTAATCAACATACTTACAACTTAATACTGACTTGCAAATTGCAAGAAAAAAAATTAGAAAGTTTGAATTTCCCAGGCTACCTGGCGCTTCCCCCTTAAGCATTTAAATTGCACAAGGCACTCAGACACTACGTTGATTAAAAATATTTTTTTAAATTTTTTATTTATTATTTATTAACACACAGTAAAATACATAGAGATACGACATAATTATAATCACCATTGCAATATCAAATAAAATTGTGTAAACAAGGGTGGAATTCTTCAAATGTGACCAGAGTCTATAATAATGTTCACCTGCATGCCATTGGTTGAAAAACTCCTTCACGTTACTCGAATCTTTCTATTTTTAAATAAAGAATAGAATTGAGTACTATAAGCGACATTTTCTTAGTACCTAAGTAAAGTTTATTCACATAGGTGCTTCATAGAATATACTGTAGCCATACGTCAACAGTTCGACATTACGTTTTCCAATCGATTCAGTTCACAACATGCATCATCTAGTTACACATCGCTGTCTCTGTCACTCCCGCCATTCAACCAATTATAAGTTCTAAACTCCGAAGTTCCCTTATTACAACAACATTCTCGTACAAATATGATTGTGAGAACAAAAGGCGAGCGTACAGTCGCGGCCATTGATTTTGCGAATCAAACGCATTCCCGTTAGCGTGCCGGACTGCCGGACGGCCGGCGAGGCAGACGTGGTTACCACCGACACCAACTTCGGTCCGGCTCGTAAACTTTCTCTACGTATCGTACAGATACGTAGACAATTGTGTGGAAAATATGTATTTACTTATTTTTATTTTATACGAATTTTGAATTTTGGACTTGTTTATTGATAGGAGATTTTCTGTCATAAAAATGTTTGCTCAATAAAGGCCTGAGTGCTATAATAATAGTAAGATGTTTGTTATAAGTAAATAACACCAATACGTACTAGGTACCATGTAGGAGATAAACTGGGGAAGGTCTATTACTATGAATATATCTGCAGTAACATTGTCGTGTTCCGATTTGTAAGACTCATAAAATAATAAGTATATTACGAATTATAGAAACAAGTACTTAACTATAAACAGTTGCAGAGATTACCGCAACATTGGGTCAGCAAATTCCGTCACTTAAATATTTTTTCTAACGGAGGAAGATGTTATGTCCGTAAGAATGAAGTTTGCAACTGTACGCACACTCGAAAGCCGAGCGTGAATATTTACGTGTTCCGAGTTACCGCACAGCGTGAGGTACCGAGTGGATGTGCTCCAGTGCCGGGCGTGGCTGCTCACATCGTACTGCAGATTACTGCGGGGCAATCAGAGTGTCATTAGCTTTAGTGTAGTTGACCAGGCTCGTGGTCGTTGTAAGGCATTTTAAATGCAGTTGTTGTTTTTTAAAGACAGAAGGTTAACCTTAAACCTTGTGAAAAGCTGTTGGATAATAAAGTTATTCGAACAGCTGTCGCAATCGATTTTGCGACAATCTATATTCTCCGCAGTATCATAATAAGGCCAGATCGATTCCTCGATCCAAGCTTTGAAATAAATCAAGCTTTTTGTGCATTTGTGCACCTGATCCCGTTTTAAGCGCAGGCTCATGTAGCTACCGCGTCTCTTCATACTTCTGTTCACACCACAAACTATGAGCCGAAGTATGAAACAATAAAAGATTCCGACGAACTAAGAACCTCCTCCTTTTTTTTTGAAGTCGGTTAAAAAGACGCGGTAGCTACATGAGCAAAGCTAAACGAACTTAGTTTCGTCTCGCTTCGTTCTCAGTGTGGTCTGCGCTAAACCGATGTAAAAGTTGATGTATGTACAAAGGCAGTTATCAGAAGCGTAGCCTTCATACAACCCGATTCCTATCGGCTTCCGTTCGGAACCACCGTTCTTCTTAATGTTCACTTTTGCCAAATAATAAAGTACACCTGTGTGTGTAACTGTGTATCCCATTCATCACATTACATAATTATATTAAATTCTAGTTTAATACATCATAAGATTAAAAACCTAGTGTTTTGTTTGATTGTATGCGAACTGAACAATTTTTTCTTCGGCTTCCCTCTAATGATAATTATAGCTACACCACTGGCAGTTATAATACACGTAGTATAGTAAAGAGTTCTGTATTTCTTTCCTTGTCTCTATAGAAGTATTACTTAATACATTTACTATAGACAAAACAATCATCGTCTGTCTCTTATAGACAGGAGTGCAAAAATGGCGAATCGTCTTGCCAGGTCTCTCTCGCACAGGAAATTAACTTGTGAGACGTCGGCACGGCGAGCTGACGCTGCCGACGGTGATGTATAGATAATGTATTCTGTTTAATGAAGCAATGGATTTAGTAAGATATCAATTTTACTTTCTTTTGAGGCCCACTTGCTTAAAAATTCATAAGTGCTAAACACTCGACTATTCAAATTCAAATCATCATCATTGAATTTCTATTAATATTTTAGATATCTTAATACGATAGAGAACAATGATTATTAAGCCCTTATTTGTATTCACTAAACTTATTGTTTTCTATTTTATTCATTTTGATTGAGGTTTGAACAATCTCGGAAAAAAAAATAATTTCAACGAATGCATTTGCTATCTCATTTTTTTTATTTCAAAATCAAAAGTCATTTATTCAAACTAGTGCTGGGAAGAAGTGGCGCGACAAACTCCCCAGCAGTACAGCTGTCGGTTTAGTTAGAAAACTTGATTCTGTACAATAGTATGCAAAATTATTTACATTACACAACACAAAAACATTAAATAAAATTAACTTATTATTATATATATTAATTATTAATTAAACTATAACATATGCCAATATACTAATAAAAAAATATAAGAACATCGAAACTATACTCAAGCAGAAATGAAAATTAAAAACTAAAGACGTAAAAGCACTTTATACCTAAATAAAAGCCTCCAGGTATAAAGGGCGCCCGCTTACATATATTATATGTATATAGCTGTAACCCGAAGTCATAAATCTGATTGGTTTACCATCTTTATCCACAATGAGGACTTTTTCATGATATATGACGATTAACATCTTTCACATAACCTCCACATTTGGCAGACGTATGTACTTCAGAACTGAATGCATCCTATCCTAGAGGAAGTATTTATAATGTTCCCTATATCTTGCCCTCGTTACTTGCGAACTTAATGCATCTTATCTCATAGGAAATATTTATAATCTTCCCTATGAGTTGCCCTCATGCAATATGGGAGCACATTATATTAGAAGCTAATGCAGTGTACATAACATCTAAGTGCGTATCCGGAGCTAGCGAGGAGCGAGGAGCGAGGAGCGAGTGCATTCGGTCGCGCTGTGCGGGAGTGCGGTGCAGTAGGGCTGGCAGCAACGAATAAAAAAAAATAGTTTATTTTAATTTAGTCAAACATTCAATGAAGTTGTACGTCAAATATTGAATTGGGATCTGAGGGGCATTTCCTGTATTAAGAACGTTCGTATTCTAATCTCAGTCTCAATTTCCCCCTAATTTCTCTCTCTCCAATTTTACCTATATTTTTGACAAGTTTTTGAAATAGTCTGTGAGATGAGATTGCGTCTTGAATTTGAACGTTTTCCTATACGAGAATTTCTTGGCCTGCTGATAGCGCTTTTGTAAAGATCTAATTGATTATCGTAGTGTTTTTTATTATAGACAGGTTTTGGGATGAAACTCATGTTATTGTTATGTTGAAATATTACTAGGGTCCACTTCTATGTGGGTATAATATCATGTTAAACTAGCATTAGCGTTGTCGATTTACCGGCACAGGCGGAATTAAGCTGATTAAACAAATTACAACGAAATAAGTAACGATCTCCCACAAAATTAATAGGTAACAAGACTGAAGATTAAGCCTCTTATTACACTACTTACTTCTATATTGTCAAATATTAAATTATTATTTGATTATTTTAGCTCAACTTGTCCCCTCGCAGCCCTTCTGCCATCCCTGATGCCGCGCGGGGCGCATCCGGCCCAGACGGGGTGCCAATTGCGAACGTTTTTATTTACCGCCGCGATTGTGAGCCAAAGTGCCTTCAATAGGGGTATGAAATTATCTTCCTTTTTGTTGCTGCATACAAAACCAGCGTAACCTGATAAGTATATAGTTTTTACGTGACTAAGAGACTGGGTCGATTGCCGATCTATTGTGAAGTTTCTGTGCTTCTAGACGCTGGTGGCAAGAAACAAAATGAGTTTTGGTTTAGAGTACCCATGGAATTCAAATGAACCAAAATACACCAAAGCTCTCCATGTCAATGTTCATTGGTTTCATCTGCAAAGTATGCAAACATTATCTTTCTTCTTATAGACCATACATAGTTACTTACAAAAGCCAGAAATTATTTGCATATTAAGCACATAATTTCTGACTTTCTTCATTTATTTTGGCAGAACTGTGATAGTAATTGATATCAACCCAGCAGTAGTCAATTATTACCAGTAAGATCATCAATAACTGAGACACAAACACATGTTCAATGATTTAATGAACCGAAGTGGCAAGTTGCAGCCGCAACCACTTAACACTGCCACATGACGGTGGGCTGCTGCGATTTGTCTGAAACTCTACAAGCAAAAATCATCATCATCTTCCTGCCCTTATCCCATGTTACTTGGGATCAGCGCAACACGTTTCCTCTTTCCGTTTTCCCCTGTCAAAAGTCATCACTCCCTTCTCTTTCATATCATTCCTCACACAATTCATCCAATTTTTCTTCGACCTTCCTCTCCCTCTCCATCCATCAACATTTATATTCATCACTCTTTTAGTCACACGCGTTTCCTCCCTCCTCTTCACATGTCCATACCAAGCCAAACGATTTCCTTTTAACTTTCTATCACTGGCGCCACTTTCAAACTTCCCCATATATACTAATTTTTTACTTTATCCATTTTTGTCACTCCCAAACTACAACCAAAATTATGACACAACAATGCAGATTGTAACTACATAGTAATTACACATATACCTACTTCTGATGATTTCTTCGAGATATAAATTGAGTTAACTGTTTAATAATTAACTAGTATTAAGTTGTATCTTACAAATAAAATTACCTAATTAATAGCAAAACGTTTGGTCGGCGTCACCTAGCTGTACTATCTAAGGTCTGCGTGCATGTCCCAGTCTCAAGACATAATTTAACTCAGCCCACAGTTGCACAGTCAGACACGTCTCCTGTAAGAACACGTAAATTAGAACCAGTTCGCTTTTGCAACACAATTTTGGAATGAGAAGTTAGAACTAAACTTTGCAGAAACAACCAATATTCACGAGAAACCATTATCGGATCGATCTAGTTTGGGTCTCATTACCATACTCGCGGATGTTGGTTTTATTAAAGTTTATAAGTTATTCGCTATGAACATTGAACATTGATCGGACGTTAGAACGTGACTCGTGCGTGTAGACCGATGGATGGATAGATATGACGTGAGTTTTTAGTTTGGATGATGAAATGGATGAGAAATGTGGGGGGATGGGTGGAAATGTGGTGGTGTTAGTGGGATGAATAGTTGTTTCGTATTTGCTAGCCTAGATGTAGTAGGCTAAATAGGTTTTCTACTACGCAAATTGTACCTTTAGGTAAGGCCTTTCCGGCCAGATTGCAATAATGACGAATTTGTTATAAAAAATGCACTTTCGCGATTTCGAAAATAAACTTGGCACATAATGCTCGTCATTTGTGTCATAGACTAGAAAAAAATCAATTACTTCGATAACTAGTAAAACAAAACACTAACTACTAAATGATCACCATCCAAGCATCTTCGCTCAATAATCAGTATTCTAAAGCTCTTAAAATGAACATAGATTCAATATTGATCTACTTATTTAGGTACCAATTCACGACGTAATTCACCGCGCGCCATCTAACACTCCGTTCGAAAGGCTCGCGAGTTCTAAGCCATTATTGACTCTATCAAAATGTTCGCTGGTTAAATGGCTAAACAGCCGCCCCTTGTGTTTGCGCCCATTTGAATATCATCTTATAAATATGTATGTACAATTTCCTTTATTTCCTGTTTTTAGATGGGCTACTGTTTCTTGAGGTGTTATTGAGATTTAATATTATTGTTAGATTAAAATTGTCTTGGAATAATAGTAAACATTTTAATGCTTTTTGAGGCTGGTATGGGATTTCAGTTACTATTTTTTTAAATGTTTTATTGAATTGCTAACTTTACCTTTAAATACAAGATATTTATTATTTAATTTACAATAGCTTTCTATGACGAAAAAGGAAAATTAATCAATTAATTAATTAGTAACTATTGAAATAAAGCGTACCCAGAGCAATAACTTAAATAGGTTTCCATCAACATTCGCACATTGAAATGCAGATTAAGAAGCGCACTGGGAGTAGCTGTCAGACCATAGACATGATTTACAAAACCGACAGCGATGAAGAAGTTAAAACAAACTTATCTAAACCGCAGCAAAACGTTACAAATCTGTTCTAAAGTGTGATCTCTAACAGAAGTAACAAGCGCGGCGCTGGGACGTTCCCCAAAGATTCACAAATGACGAATACTCAGCTCCCAGGTAAGTTCGCGCTCGACTCGAATTTCTCAAAACTGAGCATTTGAGTGCTCAAATGGGATTGCGGTGTCTCGAACGCAAACACTATTAGGGCGCGAACAAACAGGACAAATGGATTTAGACTCTCAACAATTTAATTGTTCGCTTTGTTAATTGATCGAGACGGAGATTTTCGGATAAATGGTTACTATTGTATTCTTTGACGGGAAGTTGGCTGGTATTTGTGAGGAATTTTTAGAGTTTATTAAAGATGAATGATGTAACAAAGAGGTTTTATCTACTCTCATAGCGTAAAATTCGAATTATAAACTTCAAAATGAGTTTAAATTAACATTTTAAAAGAGTAACGGTGGAGTGTCTTGCCCATTCTTCTCCACACGAAACTACCTTTTGGAAGGGGCAACTAGAATCAATTTTGTAAATTTTGACGTTCAAAAGTGCCTTTTATGTACCTATTTGAAATAAATGATTAGACTTTGACATACTTTATAAACACAATACCGACATTTAAAAATAGAATCATATTATAATACGTTTTCTTTAACAAAATAATGTTATAAAATATTTTTTTTTACCATTACGATACAGGGTACATCCAAGAAGTTAGTATCACTAAGGAGTTTCCATCAATTATGTTTTTCTAATGGAACGCATATGTGCGCACCATTTTTATAGTATAAAAAAAAGTTTTGATTCCAATTTTTATGTGTCTGTCGCAGCACCGCTTTAGTGCATGCGCGGTGATGTGCTGGGTTTTAGCGCCATTCATACGTTTTGTTGTACTGAATTTCGTTGGATTTTTTTTTTTTATTGAATGCGAAGAAAATTTAACTCTGCCTAATATTTTAGATGCGGCGACAAAAACTACTCATAATCTATTACCAGCAAAGTCGATAAATTTATACATTGTGATAAATGCTATCACTCCTTTGTGGCATGGCAAATGCAAAAAAAATGCTATGAGCTTTTATTTAATAGGTTCAATCCCAATGTATGACAGCACATAAAGTACTGTCTGAAACTGCACATATAAAAACACTCGTGTGATACTATTAAAAACCTCGCCTACGGCTTGGGTTTTTAAACACACACTCGTGTTTTAGTTCCCCTCATTATGCAACAGTTCTATAAACTACTATTTTAACATAGGGCGATACTTTAAATAAATCTGAGTATTTATAACATGATTTAACATAACATAGGATAACATCACGCCTTGTTTCCCCGAAGAGTTAGGCAGAGGTGTTCTACACACACCCACAATTTACAACATGATTTACTGACTCAAATTTACCTGTAGTATAGCAATAAAATACATAATATTATACTCGTCAGTATTTTTGAAGCATCTCACGCACCCTTATTATAAAATAAAAAGAAAATAAAATCACGAAAGATTTTCCTTCTAACTGGAAATCATTGCTGTTTGAGTATTCAGAGAAGTTAGTCCCTATCTCATATTGTTATAATTTAAATTATTATTTGCTGGTAATTCTACAAATAGATTTGGATTTGGTAAGAGAGACTGCTCTTATCATTTTACATCACTGTTAGTAATACCTACAGTAATTTTAACTAGAATACCCCAGGATTAACCAAGACTCCAACACTCCAGAACACCCAAGAAGGGCACAAACACTAGACGAGCCCCACTAAGCACCCTAAACCTTCACAAACAAAGGTTCCAGGTGTCTCCGCTGAGGTACTTGTAGGTGGTAGTTCGAGGCCACCCAATTGAACCTGGCTATCGGGCTATAATAGCGTACCGGCAACTTGAGTAGACTGGCAAACAAAGTGCCGCTCGCAGGCGAGGGAGGGTTAAGGGATGGACTTTCGAGATGTATTTTGTTTATTTTTATTGCTAGGCCTTCTTTGTCAGAGGCATACAGCATAATCAGCCTATAATGTTCCCACAGCTGGGACACGGCCTCCTCTGTGTGAGAGAGAGTGGACCGTAATCCACCACGAGGGCCAAGAACGGGTGGATGTCAGATGCCTTCGAATTTTTGGCTCTAGGTCACGCCGGTTTTCTAACGATGTTTTCCTTCACCATTTTGAGAGCAATGATGATGTTGTAATTTACACAAAGTAAAGTGCTTGGCTGGGTTCGAACCTGTGACCTACCTAATTTTTAACATAAGTATAAAAACTTCATCTATCAACAATCAATATCATCTTCGCTATCGCATCTCACTAGCCCCACATCAAATAACCGGAGGTTCTCATTACTGACTGCGACACAGACACAGGTGGTTCGGTAGCCGCCGTCGGCACTCGACGCTCGGCTTTCGGTCCTCAGCTCTCCGCTCTCGGTCCTCGGCGTCGGATGCTGTAATCACTAGCTTGCATCATGATATTCGTACTCACAAGGTCTATAAATGCCAGTACTTCCTTATTAACAATCGTTACAGCAACCCTACACTACATTCTCCAATTTAGTCATCTTTTTCTAATTATTTTTGGATCAGACCTCTATCTGAATGGACTAATAAATTAACCGTTTTCTCCGGAGCAAGAAAAGGTCTTAATGTGTAAAGTACAGTAATGTGCGTAACGACACGATAACTGAACTAGGTGTAATCTTCTGTAAAAGTACCGTACGCACTAAAACACGCATTTACTCCAAAACAAACGCTTTAAATCCCAAAAGCTTCCCCCAAACAGACCGACAAAACGCAGCTAAACTATAAAAAAGCCTTCGAAACGGAATTACCATCGGAAAGCCACGTATCTGCGATGTATTGGAGAAGGATGCGCATCGCGTGCTCGCGGCAAAAACATGAGATTATGAGTCGGATGGTAATCGTGAACCGCATGTGGAATGTACTGTTACGACTGGAGTCGTAATGTTAGTGCCTGTTGGTGGAGAAAACAGAAATTATGAGAATGTTTTGTAATCTAAACAAAACATTCTGCCTGTAAATAAGTTGAGATTAAAGTACAAAAAATCACCAGCTATGTTCATTTTTAATATTGGTTTTCTAATCTAAATTCATGCCTTTAATTATTTATTTACAATCCACAACTTTTAAATTTTACATACATAGGTACTTAAACTCACGCCTTCTCCTCATGCGGGTAGCCAGAAACTACAGAACGCCACCTGCTATGATCCTTACATACTTCTTTTGGCTCGTTTACGTTCATACATCTGGTCATACACGCACGCCGGTTGCGAGTACTACGCACCTGGCCTTTTAAAATTTTATTTTTATAAACGATGATCGTGATTTTATATACTTAGATGAATATCAATGAATGGAATTGTGTGAATGACCTGTCATTTTGGTGGTTAATAATAAATAAAGTAACTAATAAACTAACTAACTAATCTAAACTAAAATAACAGGCGAGCCGGAATAACCGGGCACGAACCCGAGCTACTGAAAACTTCTACCGGTAAGCAGCCATTTTGTTCGAGCCTGTTAGCGCTGCTGGTGGGGACACATAGCTTGAAATGATAAGTCACGGATATGACGGATATCCAAAGATATACGTTTATTAAATAGTTTTAACTACCACATAAGTGATGCTATATTAATGTTACGTACAGCTGACTGTGTACTGTCGCGTTACACTATAATGTGTGCCAGGCGACGGAAAAGTGCTGATCTATGCAATACGCGCGTGGCATATACGATACATGACTCGTATAGACCCTTCAAATATAAACTACACTGCTTCGTAAAGCACCGATTCCCCTCCGAACATCTGTAACAGGCACTCTTATCATAAGATACCTACATACCGTTCACAATGTAACCTTAAGGTTTCTATCGATATCCTCCAGTAATTAGGTTGCAAAGTTTAGATTGCAGTTTCTCCAGAAACTATACTGACGTATAGACACTTTTGGGAAGACCCTCAAGTTCCATACACGTTGGACCAAAGCAGATAGCACTGTAAACTGGTTGAGTACTCGCGATAATATAAGGCATAATAAGGGGCACATAGAATCATATAATTTTGTTCTGGAGCTGCTATAAGACTCGTGGTGAAGGAAAACGTCACGAGGAAAGTCCGAACTTAGGTAACTAACTTGGGTTGCGAGCGCCAACACGTAGGAAGCAGACGTGTTGGATCAATGCTCGTTTCTTCTCTGTATGAGAAGTGGTCTTTTCTCACACAGTGGAATAGTTACAGGCTGTAGGTAGACGAATAAAATACATATTTACTCTTTGGTTTTTAAATTAAAATTAAGAAATTTTGAAAGCAGATAGATAGTTAGAAATGCCATCTTGTTTACCAAAGTTGTAGCACAGTACCTACACTACTGCAATTAGTGTTAGTTATATAAATGGTTAATAACAAAGGTTGTACTATAATTATCTCTTTCGCACTTTTAGGGTTCCGTACATCCAAATATGTCTGTCTGTCTGTCCGTCTCTCACAGCCGATTTCCTCCGAATTCATGTACTGCACCGATTAAGTAGAAATTTGGTCCACATATGAATTTCCGTGACTCAAACACGAACGTGTAACGTAAATAAATGAATTTTGAATATGAGGTTCACTTTTCAGAGTTTTGTTAACTGTACCGTGTGACATACGAAACGAAAGAGCTTATGAGGATTTAAAATACATATTTTTAATAATTTAAAAATAAACAGTTTTAAAGTTGTTAAAGAAATTATATGAAAATTGACCATTCCCCCTTATCTCCGAAACAGCTGAGCCTAAAATTTTGAAAAACATACCGAAAATAGTTCATATAGATTATAGGAAAATTGATAGGAAGTCTATGGTCTTAAAATAATATGCTAAATCACTCAATATTGAGAACAACAAAGTACAAACTTACATCAGCAGTTGGAATGTATGGGGGAACAAGTTTTTCAACTACAAAGTTAAGTTTGTTCTTGGGATGAATTCATCCCAACTACGGAAACCTTCATTGTGGTCCAACCCGCACTTCCTCGGTTTGTTTGCATGATGATAACAATACCACCATTAAAAAACTGTTTATCATATTTCCTTCTTCCCACAACATCTCACTTCGTAGAAAGTAACTCAGTAGGTATAACAAAGATAAGCTCTGTTCACAAACGTTACCAACCGCGATCTACTCGCACACTTTATCAATTTGGTTAAACTGGTTCATAAAACACGTCTCAACATGTTTGTGGTTTCTTTCAAAATGAGGTGTTACTTACAAAGTATGGGTTAGAAGTGACATGGATGTAATGTCTTAGGTATGAAGATTATCTTAATAGGATAGAAATGACAAAAAAGAGTTCCACATTTCTTGTGATTGCCCTATCCGTGGACATTACAAAGAATTATGTAGGCATATTATTTCATACTTTACCCTTGTAAAGCTTAATAACAATCTAAAAATAAATAGATCTTAATTTAAGTATCGTTTCCACTCGTCTCCATATAACCGCTTGGAAGTCGACTGGTTCATAAAAACATATTGCTTGAATACTTGAATATACGAAAGTACTAAAAACTCCAATTCATTACTTCAATATTACAGCAATGATCACTTTGGATACGAGTGTCGTAAATAAAGCGTAGCGCCGTAGCGCCGTAGCGCCGTAGCGCCGTAGCGCTGTGTAACCGGCGCACGTAGTACCTTGCTACGCCGTAGCCTGAATTAACAACTCGATAAGGGAAGGTTAGATGGGATACTTTTAGGTAATTTTTGAGTTAAAAAAATGTGGGTTAGTGACTAAAGGGATCACTACTACCGTCGTGCATCAGTCGTTTTTATTGTCTTTATTAATAGCAAAACACAAGTTTGACACAAATTAAAGTACACATATTATTCACTAGAGGACAGAGAAATTAACAAACAGAAATAGTGTACAAGATATGGGTAAAGTACGGTCAATACAAAATTTTTGAGCCCTGACTCCTAAACTAGGAAGATCCTGTATCTTAGGAGGCAGTGTCTTCGCATAAATAGTGGACGAGCAAATTATGAGCGTACTAGCAGACTCGGATAGTCACAAACAAGATATAGACTAAAAGTAAAAGTATTACCACCTTGAGCTGACCAGAGCGTAGTACGGAGTTTCAATAGAATAAGAAGCCAGCTTATACTGATTTTATTACCACCAACGTGCGGTCTACCCTACACCAACATTAACGTGCGGTCTACCGTACACCAATACCAACGTGCGGTCTACCCTACACCAACATTAACGTGCGGTCTACCGTACACCAATACCAACGTGCGGTCTACCGTACACCAATACCAACGTGCGGTCTACCCTACATCAACATTAACGTGCGGTCTACCGTACACCAATACCAACGTGCGGTCTACCCTACACCAACATTAACGTGCGGTCTACCGTACACCAATACCAACGTGCGGTCTACCGTACACCAATACCAACGTGCGGTCTACCCTACATCAACATTAACGTGCGGTCTACCGTACACGAACACCAACGTGCGGTCTACCGTACACGAACACCAACGTGCGGTCTACCGTACACGAACACCAACGTGCGGTCTACCGTACACCAACACCAACGTGCGGTCTACCGTACACCAACACCAACGTGCGGTCTACCGTACACCAACACCAACGTGCGGTCTACCGTACACCAACACCCACCACACAAGACACTAGTTTTAATCTTTCGTGAGTCATACTCGTACATTTGTAGAAAACAGGGCTAAAGTCACAACTGAATGATTGTTAACTAATTATCACCACCAACTTTGTTCTCCTGCACAACAAAGTAATTGATTCAAACTTTGGGTTCACTTATATTGTAAGTAGTACTGTTCACCTATTTCACCAAATCATGACACCAGAAGAACCAAAACTTAAAAAAGTTGCTCGAAAGTCGCTGATCTGCTCCAACATTGACTATAGACAATAAGTCTTCGCGTGTTACAACGCGATCCCGAGTTTATGCCATATGGGAAGTGGATAGAAGTGGCTCGGAAAAACAATGTTCAAATTGCAGCACAAAATGTAAGACGAAATATTATACAGAGTTGGGATGTAAAGTATTGAAGATGGTTTAGACGAGTTTTTCTATCAATGGGATAGGCATGTCTAATAATGTCCCTTTCACAAAGTTTTGGACTCTTATCAGCTATTATAAAACATAGAATGTGTGTCAAGCCAAGTGGGAGGTTACCTATCACTCTACCAGAATGCTCGTGGCTTGACTACCTAGACCACTTACATCGATGACGCCAGAACGAAACTAAATAGAAGCATTGTCTACTTAGTTTTCATCCAGAAAGATGACCGTCTGTTTGTGTTAGCTTTTAATTCCATTAATGTTTCACTCTCATGAAAACAGCCCTACAGCATCCATCCTGAACACCTTAAATTTATAACCCTATCCCTCTTACGATCCATCAAACGTTTGTAAAACCGAGTCACAATAACGTTTGTCAATTGAGCACACACCACGCGCCACTGACCGTGTTCCGACAAAACAAATCGTCGCGCGACAAACGTTTGTCGCGTCAAATGTTGCGTTCAACGTCGCTCTGTTGCCTCCCTTTGTTTGCTTTTTATAAAGATATTTTTGTGCACAATTTATCGCATGTGTGCGACTAGAGGAAAGTAAACGCGTTGTTTTGATTCATAGGACAGGCGGTGAAATGTGTTTCTAAATAAAACAATGTGATGTTTTTTTTTTGCTACCGGCACACTGCATAACTGTCTAATAAGCTTTTTCAAGGTAGTCTTGTTCACTGCAGGTACCACTCATGTCTAATGAGCAACGATATCTTGCCAAATTATACCTAGCCAATCAGCTCATTTGTGTATTTCTATTCTGGAGAAATGCTCATGACTACCTAGTTGTCGTAATATATTCCAAAAATGTTCACGTCTTCATACCTTCCATGGACTCTTACCGACTTCAAGCACAGGGTGGCTATCCTCAGGATTTGGCGTCTTCGTTGAAACTTAATGCTACATTACATGGTATGCCAATATTAGCCAGTAGTGAAAATAGCAAACATTTATGACAGTTACAATATAATTTCAAATCATCGTTATGACAACAACAGATAACTCTCAACAACACAAATATCGCAAACCAAACACAATAAATCAAAATGAAACAGCTAAACATCATTTTCAAACACCAAAAACGTATTGACAAAGTTTAGTTCATTACGCGGGCACGTCAAGGGGTAGACAGAGAATTAATGTAGTTTCGAACAACGGTGCCGTAATGAAATTAATGGCCGACGAGACGATGCACGCACGACATCCGCACGACACGACTACTGTACGGTAACGATGGCGTAATGCGGCTGATAATTAAGTCGGCTGATTTACTTGAGGGTGAATACGTTCACTTTATATGGTTAATATTGATTTGATGGGTTATAATATAAGCTAGTATTGAGGGTTGATTACCCACCTGAGTGGGTGGATTGTTGCATTAGTTCGGAAGGTAAAGGCTGCGTTTTAGACGCAGAAGTCGGTAAACGTAATGTTGACATGTTGTGGTGACGTCAAAAATTATAACTTGTATCTATGTACACAATGAGTTACGCGCAAACATGACGTCTAAATCGTATAAATACTCTAGCTAAAAGGAAGCATCTACGTTCATTATTCAAAGTCTTTTGTAGGCAATAAGGCTTAATTTTATGACGTTAATTTTGACAATTAAATGAAATACTAAATTAACGCTGTTACAAAGTAGCCGCAATACAATCAATCAATAGTCTTTATTTGTAACCATAGGTTCCAACAGCGTGCAAGATGTTACAATTGTTATACATATTATAGTTTCTCTGTGTTTTGCTATTTGGCGTACCAATATACATTTATGGGAGGCTTTTGCCAATTAAGTAAATTAATTTATAATAATTCAATAGTATCAATCTCAATTTTTATTTTTATTATTTAATTTAATAAAATACAATAGGTAATGTCAATGTTTAACGAAATGCGATAATGTCAATAATAAACAAGTATAATGTCAATAAGTTACTGATAAGAAAAATGTTTAACATTGCTATTGTCAACCGAATTACTATTAGAGTCGACGATGCATAAATAGTCATTTTACGAGTATACAAATATTATTATGTCAAAGAACTGTTATTAAGATATTCACTGAGACAATAGTAATATTTCTGTATTAATTTACGCTTGCAATTTACTAAATTTAGACTTTTTATTGAGCAAGGCAACTTATTAAATATTCTTTGGGCCATACACTATTAGTAATCATTAGTTCCACAAAATCAGTGGACGTGACTTGTGTTAACTCGGGCCATAGTGTAGACTGTGCAGAGCCATTACAACCAGGGATCTGACACTCATAAATTACGAAACAACATACAGCTCTTATCATTCTTCAAATCAAGAAAAGAGATAAAAATCACGTACAAAACTCTCAAACATTGTATCGCAGATAATAACGTCATAGAGATAGCAAACATCACGACGAACACTCAAGGGGATGAGTGAGATGATGCGTCCCGATACACGCACGTATCTTCAAGCTTCAGTGGACGTTTGACAGGTGGGTAGGGGAAATTGTGAGCCCTTACAATCTCGCCCTTATAATTGAGAGACTAACGCCAAAGGAAAATCAACACATCAACTAGGTACACAAGACTGGATTCAACTTGCGCGTTTCACCAGCTTGAAGTGTATCGGAATTCGCCGGTTGAAAGGAGTTCTTGCGTTTGAAGTTTCAGTTTTGTTTACTAATGTGCTATTGTGTGGACGAACATTGTGTTTGTGTTCGAGATATTTTTCCTAAAATAACAGGTATTTGGTACGAAATTACAGAGGTGTTCCAATTCTGGCTGCTTTCAAACATTTCCTAAATCTGGGTGTTTGTAGATGGAATAGTGTTTGTCTATCGGCTTTAAATGGATTACTAGGTAAATTCGCCTACGTTTAGATATTATAGTCCTTTATAGACATCTTCTTGTAGACTCAGCTTAAAAACGTACGTACCGATATATACTTTTGTTATGTAGGCAATCATTTTTGTTAAAATGATATATTGATAATCATTCTATAATATAACTGTGTTTATCAACATTTGAACCTCCCGTCCAACAGCAATAATGTCATCAACCTGCAAAGGTTAATTACATGATCCTCATTCCTGAAATACCATATTGTTTCTGTCTCATTACCATATTGTTTCTGTCTCATTACGCCAAATGTCAGCAGCTTGACATTCTGCAACACTAATGGACGTCACAGTATTAATAGCATGAACGAGTTTGTGCTGTCTACAATGGAAGTGAAAATAATGACGAGAAATATTTGAGTGTTGATATGTTTTGTTCTTCAGTCAATTACGAGGTATAGTAGGCACAGCTGTCGGTGCTTGGACTTTTCTTGTTCCTTAATATGTTTTTGTTCCATGTCTCTTGAGAAATAAAATCCACTATTAGACATTAGATTAACCTTGTTACAACTTCAATCCACTTCTTCTATATTACTAGCGCCAAAATTCATCCACTTGATATCTAAAGTATTTCTAATTCCCAGGCCAGCCTGAAAATAAATGTCTACTTGGAGTCTTTTTCAAATAATTTCGCTAACAGCTTTTGCCCAAAGAACTGGAGGCAAATAATTCAGGACTGTAGATATACTGACGGGAAAGTTTCCAATATTTTTGAACTCCGCCATCTGCACGATGAACGATTTAATTTAGTTAAGTGAGGCACAAGATAGCTTATAAATTATGCAGAAGTTTGTTATATAATCGTCGGCCAATGACTTTCTGGCTGATTGGAAGCGAGGATAATCTAATTAAGTGCTGAATATTTTTAGAATATTTTAGAAGATGAAGAGGTTTCGTGCCAGAAAAGTTGTAGAACTAATTAAACAGAACGGAGTTGGGAGATTAGTAGGGATTCAGGGACACGTTATTAGAATAAATTGGCGTGCATTTTATAGTGACAAATATCTGCAAAATGGTCATACTTAGGTCTAATTAAAGGTTTAGAAATTGTAGTGATGCCCTAAAACAATAATAATATGATGATAATTATAAAACAGACAAAACATACTTTGGCATTCCGAAAGCTTTTGGAAACTCAGATAACATGCAGTTCCCAGGTAACCCTGAGTATAATACCGTAATATTAAGTTGGAAAGCTAACAATAGTGGCATACTAATGCTACACACAGAAAAAGGATTTTCGTGCTCAACCGAGAACAATACACATAAAAACATTCCTCTGACGAAGGTAGCCGTAATCTCGTTTGTAATGGCAATTTTCTGTTTTCTATCTCCCAAGTTTTTGAATTGGTTCGACTCGTTTCTCATTGCTTCTTTTATGGGTTTTCTTTCTGCCCATCGTGGTATGATCGGCATTGCTTCATCTTTGTTTGTGACTACCAACTTTGATGAAATTAATGTCAAATCACTACATATTTCTTATCACTTCACCACAGCAGTACTGATTTTCTTTATGAGGAGTCACCTAATCATCTCACTCACTTTTTGGCAGTAAAAACAATTGTTGACTTAAGCTGGCGAAAATTTTTCTCACACGATTTAAATTAATATCCTTGATAACACTGTTCTTAGGATACAAGATTTCTTATAAGGTTCACAAAATAAAGCGAACCACACCGCAATCACGTTTCCATCCTTCAACTGTCCTCCTTTATATCTGAGCGCGTTTTAAACGAATGTCACCATAATAAATAGTCTGCTCATCGAATCATCACAAATGCGATGTAAAATGCATGCGACGATGTTCCAGCCTTTACACAACCAACTTAACTACACACCTGGAACATTCAATTATAAATCTTATGTCCAAGGATTAAGGATTGTTAAGGTGGAGGAGATATGTTTGTAGTATGCTATGATGTCCTGCGAAAAGGGTCTAGACTTTGCGACGCCGTATTTCAGTATTGGCTGATGTATGGGATTTGTGGCCATTTATAGAATAGTGTGAAGTGATGTCAGTACTGTTCGAAAAGTTTTCGTAGCGAAAGGTGCTCTGGCTTATAAAAGAACTGGAAAAGTTATGAATTTTTCATTTCAACAAATTCTAGCTATGGGAGAAGGTACTTCGGTAATTAACTTTTTTTCTTTTTGACGTACGCTGTGGAAAGTACTGTCATGGGTACATTAATTACGTGATGTTCCGTAAAGTTCGTGGTACTGTTTGCATCTCTCTTTGCTTGCCTTTAAAAATGTGATTTTGGAATAAGCTGCATGCATAGACTTTGTTTTAGTTCTTTCATTGTTCTTCGTAAGCAGAAACATGTCGTATGTTGTATTAATGAAAGATGTATGGAAGCTACTACATCAAGCTACTACAATCTGTCAAATTTCTTTAATAGATTTTCAACTTTATTGCTATAGTATTAGGTTCAAGATTGATTGGGAAAATTTGACAGTTTCGGGTAGCTTGACCTGCTGGCGTCTGTACTTCAACAATCAATAATTATTAAAACGTTTAAGCAATACCCGTTAAGCAGACTTTCTTTCTATTTTGTTTTGTTGTATTGTTTTGGCTATCAAACCCCAAACTTTCTAACAACAGCATACGGGTCATTCGTTCCCTAAACCTCTTCAAAACGAAATAAACATTTCCCATAACATTACTCATAATAGTTTTTGTCCGCTATTGGCCATGACTTTATAGCGAGTTGATAAATTTAAGGGAGAAGCGCTTAGGTAGCCCATGAAATATAAAATTTCTTAAGATTTTAGAAATTTACAGCACAGTGTCTGGGTGTATGTTGATTAAAGTATGATTCGCGACCGTAACAAATATTACTTACTTACAACAGGATTACTTGGTCTTATAAGAGTTATATTGATGACTTTGATGGTTATAATTCTGTAAATACATATTTGTTACGCTTACGAATCATACTTTAATCAACATAAAACCTAATACTGACCTGCAAATTGCAAAAAACCTAAGAAAAGTTGAATTTCGCGCTACCGTGGCGCTAACGGCTTAACATTCAGTCTCATGCAGGGCGCCAGCTTGGCGAGACTGCGATTGTCTCAGTGGGACCCCATCACGTTTTACTGCTCATACTTGCATGCATTGAGAGGAATGTCTTGTCTGTCTGTGTATTTAAGATCAAGTCTGACGGAACTTAATTAGATTTTGTTACAAAGTTGATTTTCATTTGCTGATCATTAACAGTCAAATAATTATCTCAAAGTTTTATGTTTTACAATTAAAATTAAATGGATTACAGTTTAAAATTAAATTATTGCATTAAAATGTTCGTACATGAGAGCAAATAAAGCTTTCAAATATTAATTTCAGAGTCTGATAGTAAAATAAATTAATTTTAAATATTAAAAAAATAAAGTATGGAGCAGCGGTTCGTTCAGTAATGTATACACAGGAGCAGCGGTTCGTTCAGTAATGTATACACAGGAGCAGCGGTTCGTTCAGTAATGTATACACAGGAGCAGCGGTTCGTTCAGTAATGTATACACAGGAGCAGCGGTTCGTTCAGTAATGTATACACAGGAGCAGCGGTTCGTTCAGTAATGTATACACAGGAGCAGCGGTTCGTTCAGTAATGTATACACAGGAGCAGCGGTTCGTTCAGTAATGTATACACAGGAGCAGCGGTTCGTTCAGTAATGTATACACAGGAGCAGCGGTTCGTTCAGTAATGTATACACAGGAGCAGCGGTTCGTTCAGTAATGTATACACAGGAGCAGCGGTTCGTTCAGTAATGTATACACAGGAGCAGCGGTTCGTTCAGTAATGTATACACAGGAGCAGCGGTTCGTTCAGTAATGTATACACAGGAGCAGCGGTTCGTTCAGTAATGTATACACAGGAGCAGCGGTTCGTTCAGTAATGTATACACAGGAGCAGCGGTTCGTTCAGTAATGTATACACAGGAGCAGCGGTTCGTTCAGTAATGTATACACAGGAGCAGCGGTTCGTTCAGTAATGTATACACAGGAGCAGCGGTTCGTTCAGTAATGTATACACAGGAGCAGCGGTTCGTTCAGTAATGTATACACAGGAGCAGCGGTTCGTTCAGTAATGTATACACAGGAGCAGCGGTTCGTTCAGTAATGTATACACAGGAGCAGCGGTTCGTTCAGTAATGTATACACAGGAGCAGCGGTTCGTTCAGTAATGTATACACAGGAGCAGCGGTTCGTTCAGTAATGTATACACAGGAGCAGCGGTTCGTTCAGTAATGTATACACAAATAATAAATAAAATAATAACGAAGTCATTTCTTCGTATTTCTCTGAATCTAAAAGAACATGATTTGGATGAAATTGGGCACACAGATAGTTAAACCCGGTAGCACGTTCCCGTGGGATATTTAGTTCGATTTAAATCGCTTCAGATTTTGCTCAGTCAAGAAGTAAGCTCATAGAAAATTCCAATCCCTCCTTTTGCTAAAAATGGTTCTAATCACTTGAAGAACTTCACTTACACATAAAATCCAATTTACTAAAGAGAGTTCCTTTAAAGAGGTTTTTTGTATTCGCCATACAACGGACACTTCCTCGCTGAAATTAGTTTGAAACTACAACGAAGTCACGTAAAATATTACTCAAATAAAAAGAGTCTGTAATTCTCTCTCAAAAGAAACACGTCAAAGTCAATTATGAGATCGAACGCTTATTAACAGCTAAGTTTTGATGGAATTTCAGCCAAGGTTGAGGTCACACAGCCGCGAAATATTCAGTGCGAGTATTCGGACCGAAACGTGCGTATTTAGGGTTGTGGAACGTTCTAAATCAGGATAATAATAACGTTCTTTTCTGTGAGATAACTAGGCGTGCGGAATTTTCACTAAAGCCGGATTAGAATTTTTCGGCTCGAGCCTGTGTGTTTTACTACCCTGGAATAATAAAACAGATTAAATAGACGTATAGGAAGCATTGAAAAGACGAAGAAAGGTCATCTATTCATAGAAGAATCTGCTAGTTAACCCAAAATGATCTGGGTTCATCAAGAATTTTTGGGAGGCCAAATACTCTTTAAAGTCCCACTTGTTGCACTATTGACGAAAATAACGGAGGAAAAGGAGTAAAACTCTCTGCCTTTTTTTTTTTTTGTGGATGGGAAATCTACAAATGATTTCTCCCGCTCTGGGCGGAGCGGGAGGGCGTGTCAGACTTTTACTGACTAAAACCCACCCGTGTTCCTTCTGTTGCCTGTGCCGGGGCCACGGTAACTCTTTCGAACATCCCGCAAGAAACTCTCTGCCTGCGTCTGTGTTTACGAATTCATACAACCCCGATCTTTTCAGAGTGAGAGTGAACAGGCTTCTTCTGGGTAAGCTCGCACCATCGTCGACTTTGTGTCTGTCATCTCTGACCTAGACTAGAGTCAAGAGCAAACCTATCTCAAATAATAATAAAAAAACAACGTTTCTTTTAGCTTTCAAGTAGAACCATGTTTCCAAAACGAATAATTTAATGTTTCCACGCATCAACCCTATACCTACTTATGTTAGTAAAGCTATTCCTCAGTGAACGCCGACTGGAACCGTTTGCGCGATAACTAATGCGCGAACAGCCGTCACTAGTTAGCAACAATTTGTAATCTTTAAGCCCATATATTACGAGACGTAAATTACGGGATGAGCAGGATACAAAGCGGTAATTATGATCAATAAGCTGAGCTTGTACTGATGTGTTCTATTCCCAGTTTTGAATATTATGAGCTAAACGTTTCGCGGCAAAAATATACATTGACAACTTATAATGGCTGATGACTGATTAGATTAGATTATTAGATTTTGCCAAAAGAAGTTTATTGGATGTTAAAAATCTCAAAGGCTAAAGAATGTAGGTGGTGTGGTAAGTTAGAAATAATACCTTGTCAATAGTGCATCAGGTGAGTTCTTAGAAAGTCTTTGACTTCCCGAAAATTATTGAAGTTCACAGATAATTTTAGGTTCACGAGCAGATTATTTTATGAATATGTGATCTCTCTTCCCGATTGGTTTCTTTTTGTGTTTTCTTTGTGAAGTCCTAATTTGGAATGCTTCTCAAACGTCCGTTCAATTGTCTGTCTGTCGTCTATAAATTGGGTAGTAAAAGGTACTTTTAACCGAGAAACTCTATGCGAAAGATCACACATGCAAAATATTAAAATAATTATACTTGGGCTGATTTAGCCAAAGTCATAATAAAATTGACGGAATAAAATTGACGTCTGACAGTTTTTGTATGGAAAGTATGTCAAAAATTGGATTAGACTTATAATAGGTATAAAGGTCGAATTTGCCCTTAGTGTGAAGTTGTAAGAGAAGTGCAAAAGTCAAAAGTCAAAGTTTTTATTTGTAAAACATAGGTGGGTGTAAAAACAGGTGTTGTAAATAAAATATGTATAGCTACACTATATTATGGTATGTCTATGCATAAATACAAAAAGCAAAAAGTAATTAGATCATCAAGCTTTGAGTGCTGCAAATAAACCCAACGAAACAACACTAACATACCGCCGAAGATAGCTTAATTTATCAAATCTCATCTCGAACAGCGGTCTGTCAGCTTACGCCCAATAGTCTTCAACAAAGTTGCGCTCAAATACTCATGCATGCCCCTGTGAGGAAAGCGTAGCGTTAAATATAAACAGTTTGACTGACGTAGCGAGACCGCACTCGGTGCAAGGTTGTTAGCAAGCCTCTTGCAAAGTTCTGGGCGCCTGATAGTTGTTACAAGTTTTTGGGGTTCTGTTTTCGGTTGGTGGGCCTATTAGTTCAACAATGCATGTGGGCAAAGTGCAAATGTTAATTTTTTTTCGTCCAAAAATCTTCTAATAAATTGTATCAGTTGAATTTCAACATCATCACGGAAAACTTTAATTAAAATAAGGGACAAAGATACTTAATGGTTGACGTAGTAAGACCGTACTTGCTGCAAGGGTTGAATAACCCGGCTCTTCTTCAGAATGTATGCGTGCTTGGCATTAAGAAATCTACGTAACTTTGGAGTAGACAGAACTTAGACAGTAGTTTAGAGGATAGATGCATGCATTTATTTTAACGATTCTGCTATAGGTATACACCCAAAAGCATGAATTTAAAGGAAATTGATAACAACGGACTTTTGGAAACTAAATTGTGTGTGTCTAATATTTTATTCCCCATATCAGATTTTGCAGTAATCATACTTGTAGTAATATTTCTGAGCATTACTTTAATGAAATACGTTGGACAACATAAGAATTGGATTTTTATTACTTTCACTCGTCTAAGGAACGGGCATCGTCGGAACTAAATTGAAATACTTGTTTAATGTTTATTACTTTGATTAAGTAATAAATATTTAAATCTTCACTAGCGCACGTCCCTGCTTTGTTCGCGTGAGAGGAGCTAAAATTTTATAGCCTATTATTCTCTGAATCTGAAAGGATATGACTGGGAAAATTGCCCTGAAAACCATCCAGCCTTTGAGTTATGTATGCGAATAACAATAGGTCTTGTAATAAGGATTTTATGCTTAGCTTCTACTGCCTTCTGCACCATACATTTCCCTGAGGTTATATTATAAATAATTCACATTCGTGAGTTTTTACTTCTGCAAGTTAAATGTCCTCGAATGAGTACAATACTGTCCTTATATGAGCACAATAACGTATTTTATTTTGTTTAAGGTCAGGTTTGTAGGGTTTTTATTCCGATTTTAACTTATTCCTTATTACCTGTATCTACTGAGGAGCAATTCATTATTTACAGTTCACTTGTTATTTTACCCTCATCATCATCATCATTTCGGCCCAAAGACGTCCACTGCTGGACATAGGCCTCCCCCAAGCACCGCCACTTCGACCGGTTCCGTGTTTCCCGCATTCAGCAGATTCCTGCGGCCTTCACCGGGTCTTCAGTCTACCTTGTGGAAGGCCTTCCAACGCTACGTCTTCCGGTACGCGGTCGCCACGCCAGAACCGTTCGGCCCCATCGACCATCTGTTCTGCGAGCAATGTGCCTGCCCACTGCCACTTAAGTTTGGCAATTCTTCAGGCTATGTTAGTTACCTCGGTTCTCCTGCGGATCTCTTCATCTCAGATTCGATCACGTAGGGAAATTCCGAGCATAGTCCTCTCCATTGCCCGTTGGATTTCGGCCTTCTAATGATGCCCTCTTAGATTTATTTTATTTACCCTCATCACAATATAACCTACATACAAATAATTATTGTCCTTGCTCACAAGGAAATTAAATGTCAGTTCTTGAGTGACAGGTCTCCCCCATTGTGCTCATCTTCTCGCCATATCTCTTACAGGCTGAGCAGGAATAAAAGCCTGTAAGATAAATTATTTAACTTGACTAAGGGTGCTTTTGAATTCACTTATCTTTACACTTTGGCGAAGGGGAGTGTTCATTTTAAAGTAATTTTTTGGATTGAGTCTTGTGTAATGGTGATCAATAGCTAGTTATTATTATGTATACTTAGGAGAGGAGCAACATCTGGAGCACGAGACTATTTGTCACACGAGTGACAAAGATTAGTGGACTTTTATTTGTAGTAAATTTTTCTTTTCAGAAAAATACCTATAGAATTAAGTACACCATCATAGTAACTTTCTCAATTCCAGACAAATTAATTACTCTGCCGTCATACCGTACAATACAATAAAACATATCAACACTCCCAATTACACCGAGAAACATTGCATAAGCCGCCGCATAGCACTTACAACAAGAATTTCCAATTAATTTGTGCGAAATCATCAATTTTATTGGTAGTAGCGAAAAACGTGCGAGCGGGAAGCGAACAAGCTAAATTGGTTTGATTAAATTCGACGGTGACACGTTCGGCGTAACGAGACCGCACCTACGGGCTAACGAGTGGCTGTGAAGGGTTAAGCGCGTTAGGTTTTAGGACTGAAAGAGTGAATGTGTGTCGAATGAGTACACTGGACTTGATTGGTGTCAGCCATTTGGAGGGTTTATTGGCCCTTTCACGGTAAAGGGATGGACATTTTTGATGTTTTTGAAAATATATTTTACTACCTGTCGGTAAACGAGAGGACGTTGACCCTGATCTTATTCGGTACAGGTCAACACTGAAAGTTCAAACATGTTTTCAGCAAACTTGGGGCCAATGTATTTCTGTAAAATTACGTGTAATTATGTACAGTTTATGTAAAAAGGCTTAATAAGCTAAGCTCTAATTTTTAAAAGGACTGCTATAAATAAAGCCATAAGTAGAATTTAAATTAAAGCCACAAATCTCAAACGGCACTTCAGGTAACAAATTCACAGGAAGGAAAGGGTTGAAAAAAATAATCTCGCCGAATAAATCACGAGGTGACGGCAGAGAAGTAGGCCAAGATACGTCACGTAAATCGCGGTATTCCGGCATTTCAAAGTTTTATTCTAAACTTAGGCCCTTCGTCAAAGTCAGTCAGGGCGGTAAATAAAAAAATAAAAGTTTTTCCCTCAGAAAACGCGAAGTAATACGATTGTCGGACTATTCTCTCGCGCGGCGTGGCTGTGACGTCAGGTTTCATGTATTCTAATTGAACACGCGAGTTATCAAGTTCTTGCAAGAAATTAAGTATCGCCTGAATCGCCATTTGACGTAGTTGAATGGTTATCAAGCGACGAAACAAAAAGGAGGAGGTTCTCAACTCGACGCAGAATAGTCCGATTTGAACGATTCTTGTTTTACTCGGGAGGGTATACCTCGAAGTTAGTCCCATGTAAAGTTTATTAACTTTGCTTGGGTGGTTTTTGAGTTAGCTTCAATAATACATATTTTTCCCACTTAGTTGGATGATGTTCTAATCACTTCCTGTCACTGTAATTTACATAGCAGGTAGTGGTAATTGACTTTTTGTGGGGTAGGTACCACAACTAAAAAGTGAAAAATAAAAACATAAAAAAAAATGACTTCCAAAAAAAAACCCTACAAATTGAAAAATAACTGATTTCGGAAGTCGGTGGCAAAAAACGAAAATAATACAAAAGACAAAGGCATCGTCTTCCGAAATCAAAGTTATTTTTCACTTTGTAGTGGTTTTTTGGAAGTCTGTTTTATTTTTTGTATTTTTTTTTTCATAATTGCTAAGGTAAGAAAACTAACAGTTCTGCTTGATTATTACAAATGTAAATATTTTATATACTAAATATACTTACTCAGCTCCGATACTTGTATACCTACGTAGTATTTATTTTTCTTATTAATATAGGTATACTTACATCTATGCTAGAAATTGTGTAACAGACTTCTTACCACAAAGTTGAAACAAATGAACTTATAATGACAACAACTCAAATCTCTCGTTCATTTCCTGTTATCCGAATTCAGAAATGATTCATGACGAACAATTTCCGCGGTGCAATTCATGAGATCCGACTTCGTTACCACGACAATCCGATTTTTTATTGTCAGAATAATGACGACTTCCTTCGTATTTTATTAAAAGTTAAACATTCGATCTTTAGGAAAGTAAGTGTGTATTTTTTTTAAAGCTGGTAGAAACACCCTAGATCCAGTATCTAGGGTGTTTCTACCAGCCTGTAGGCTCTGGTGGGTTACGGATACACTAAATTTAAAATAAACCTATCTAAACAGAATTACAGCTATTAAATTAGGCTATGCTAAAACTTTCCAACTAGTTCAGATGACTCCTCCAAAATGGTTTCGCCTAAAAGGCATTCATTATGTTTAATTAATTATAGTTATGAGAGCTACGTTCTTCCGTCCCTTTCTTGTGTTGTCTCTGAGTAAAAAATGGCGTTTTAACAACAATAAGTAATATCCACGTCAGCCCGTGTATTTCCCACTAACGTGTACTACCAATCAATCCTCCCAGGGGGATTGTAAGACACGACATAGGGCCAAGGGGGATGGCCAGCGATCCTCCTGTATGATAATAACGTTATACTGCGATCAACTAAGTGCCAAGTGTGGCCATATAACTGTGTGATGGTTGACAAGACACTTACTGTTGATCGTATGTAGATACCTACATATAACTGTGTGATGGTTGACAAGACACTTACTGTTGGTCGTATGTAGATACCTACATATAACTGTGTGATGGTTGACAAGACACTTACTGTTGGTCGTATGTAGATACCTACATATAACTGTGTGATGGTTGACAAGACACTTACTGTTGATCGTATGTATGTAGATACCTACATATAACTGTGTGATGGTTGACAAGACACTTACTGTTGATCGTATGTAGATACCTACATATAACTGTGTGATGGTTGACAAGACACTTACTGTTGATCGTATGTAGATACCTACATATAACTGTGTGATGGTTGACAAGACACTTACTGTTGATCGTATGTATGTAGATACCTACATATAACTGTGTGATGGTTGACAAGACACTTACTGTTGGTCGTATGTAGATACCTACATATAACTGTGTGATGGTTGACAAGACACTTACTGTTGATCGTATGTAGATACCTACATATAACTGTGTGATGGTTGACAAGACACTTACTGTTGGTCGTATGTAGATACCTACATATAACTGTGTGATGGTTGACAAGACACTTACTGTTGATCGTATGTAGATACCTACATATAACTGTGTGATGGTTGACAAGACACTTACTGTTGGTCGTATGTAGATACCTACATATAACTGTGTGATGGTTGACAAGACACTTACTGTTGGTCGTATGTAGATACCTACATATAACTGTGTGATGGTTGACAAGACACTTACTGTTGGTCGTATGTAGATACCTACATATAACTGTGTGATGGTTGACAAGACACTTACTGTTGATCGTATGTAGATACCTACATATAACTGTGTGATGGTTGACAAGACACTTACTGTTGGTCGTATGTAGATACCTACATATAACTGTGTGATGGTTGACAAGACACTTACTGTTGGTCGTATGTAGATACCTACATATAACTGTGTGATGGTTGACAAGACACTTACTGTTGATCGTATGTATGTAGATACCTACATATAACTGTGTGATGGTTGACAAGACACTTACTGTTGGTCGTATGTAGATACCTACATATAACTGTGTGATGGTTGACAAGACACTTACTGTTGGTCGTATGTAGATACCTACATATAACTGTGTGATGGTTGACAAGACACTTACTGTTGGTCGTATGTAGATACCTACATATAACTGTGTGATGGTTGACAAGACACTTACTGTTGATCGTATGTAGATACCTACATATAACTGTGTGATGGTTGACAAGACACTTACTGTTGGTCGTATGTAGATACCTACATATAACTGTGTAATGGTTGACAAGACACTTACTGTTGATCGTATGTATGTAGATACCTACATATAACTGTGTGATGGTTGACAAGACACTTACTGTTGGTCGTATGTAGATACCTACATATAACTGTGTGATGGTTGACAAGACACTTACTGTTGGTCGTATGTAGATACCTACATATAACTGTGTGATGGTTGACAAGACACTTACTGTTGGTCGTATGTAGATACCTACATATAACTGTGTGATGGTTGACAAGACACTTACTGTTGGTCGTATGTAGATACCTACATATAACTGTGTGATGGTTGACAAGACACTTACTGTTGGTCGTATGTAGATACCTACATATAACTGTGTGATGGTTGACAAGACACTTACTGTTGGTCGTATGTAGATACCTACATATAACTGTGTGATGGTTGACAAGACACTTACTGTTGATCGTATGTAGATACCTACATAGATACCTGATACGATGAATTATGTTAATATTATGATGATTATTATGGACTTTCTAAATCATGACTGACTGCCTCGTTGATCTAGGGGTCGCAAGCGCTACTGCTGAGCATGAGGTCCTGGCTTCGATTCCCAGGTCGGGCAAAGTGTTATTGGGTTTTTCTATCTGAAATTTCTCAGCAGCAGCCCGGAGTCTGGATTTATGCCCGGTTGATGGCAATAGGTTCGCCCCCTATTACATGGGACTTAAACACCTCTTACCACCTTAGGTACACCTCAGCCTAACCCTTCGGGGAAACAAGGCGTGATGTTATGTATGTTATGCTTCTAAATCATGCCGGTAAACTAACCTTAAGTCTTTAGAGCTTTCGTACCAGTTTCGGGTACAGATGTATGGCACGAATTACCTATGTATCTGATCAGCCATTTGTTAGAAGTAGTCAGAATTGTATAAATTTAACACTTTGAAGTGTTCCGTAGTCAACAAGGAACCCTCATAGTCTCGCCATGTCCGTCGGTCCGTTCGTCCGTCCGCAGCTTAGCTCAGAGACTCTTAGTACTAGAAAGCTAATAATTTGGCATGGATATACATATTAATCACACCGATAAAGTGATAAAATAAAATCATGAAAAAAACATTTTTTAGGGTACCTCCTGTACACGTAAAGTGGGGATGTTTTTTTCTCTCGTCTGCCCTATGGTGTGGCGTGTTGTTGGACAGGTGTTTCAAAAATATTGCGGGTTTGTAAAAACAATTTTTCGATTAAGGGATCTGTTTCTGAAATGCTGCTAGTGCTAATTTTTGTTAGAGTCAAGTGTCCGCCCTTCTGCCAGCTAAACGCTTAGTTTTGGATATGTGAAAAAATTCACAGTAGTAGTATATACAACGAAGTTAAAAGGAAAACTATCACAGCTAAGTAGGCTTTAAGTAAACTTGTAAAGCCTACTTAGCTGTATTAGTCGACCAACTTACATTTGCAGTTGGAATGTATGAGAGAACATGTTTTTGAACTACAGAGTTAAGTTTGTTCTTGAGATAAATTCATCCCAACTACGGAATCCTTCATTGTGCGTGGTCCGACACGCACTTAGCCGGTTTTTTTTTTGTTTTGGCTTGCGCTGGCAGCTTCAAACATCTGTTCATTCTGGTTTAGCACAATCAGTGTTGCTGTATATTTGATGCGCCATCCAGAATATTCCCTGCATATTATACGTAAATAAATCTCACCACACTTTTCAATCTACAAGCTAAATCAACGCCAGAAAAAAACAAAGCTGACCCGTCCCCAGAAAGTTCTTTCCCTTTTAATTTTAATCAAGAAACATGTATTTTTTTAGGTCTTAGATCTAGGGTACATAAATTAATTCTGTCGGCTATCCCGCGGGTGGGGGTAGGGGGGTGACTATTAACCCTTTGACCTGACCGCCCCGCAGATCAACTTTGAGTGGAAACTTTAATTGCCAAGCGGTTTTTTTTGTCTTTTGTTTTAACTAAGATAATTTTCACGCTGTTTCAGGGTGATGTCAAAGTTTTCCTTAATAATAATGTTCCTTTACTTTATTTTTCGCTTAAAGTGGCTGGCTAGTCATTACTTCTTAAACTATTGCTGCTCTTGATATTCTGTGAGCGTTGGTGTACATGGAGTGACTGATGGTTCAGTCACTCCATGGAAAATACTAGCTATTCAGCTACATCCGGTTAGATTTCACACACATACACATAGTTGGGAAAATTCAAAAGCAAAACATTTTATTTCACACAAGCCTACATGGGCACTTATGAAACGTCAGAAGCTAGGTGCATGGTTCCAGTTGGTCGTTTCCTATGGAGAAGAACCGGCAAGAAACTCCACGGTTACACTTTTCAAAATAATTGGCTTTTACAATGTTTTCAAATTACAGTGTTATTAAGCATGGGAGGACAGTGTAGGCCTGTCAACAAGTACCGGGTACTTAACAAAATGGAAAAGGATACGCAGATGATGGTCGTGCCCACTGGATACACTTTGTACCACTTGAGCAATCTCTTTAAACTCGTCTCAATACAAGAGAAGAAGATCACGCATCCACACATAATATCACTTATAATCTTATTCCTGACAAAACACAACAGTTGAGGTATCTATATCTACAACCATTATAAATCTACATTAACTTTTCCTATCGAAACCTTCCACCCAGACGCTAACTATTCGGAAAGCATTTAAGCAATCAATATTCAAGTCCACAATATGTTGAGCGAGGGGCCGGGCAATAAAACTTGCCTGAAGTTGCGTGCGATACATAAAAGCCTGCCTTCTCAAGCTCCAACATTCTTAGTCTGATGCTTGGAGTTTCGAGAATAGCTCGGAGCAGGGAACAGTTGGGATTAAGATTATTTATTGGAACTAAGTTCTTTAGCGGCTTGCGGTAGGAGTAAACTGGTAGAAATCGTCACGTAACAACAAAGCGATATGCCCCCGCGATGCGACCTTCTCACTCTCTCCCTGTCTCTTTATTTCTTTATTTGGTCTATTAGAAAGAAACAGAGAGAGATAAAATGTGAATTTGGTCAAAATTAGGTGAAAACTAGTTTGAAATATGAAACTTGTAGCTAATTCGAATTACGTAGGCGGTTTTTCATCTCAGCTTATACAGTAGAAAGTGTTGAAAGATCAACTTGTGCGGCTGTTGATGACGTTCAATTGTTATTATAGAAAAATGTTAGTTAGGGCGAGTGCCAGCTGCCACCTGACCTCGCACAATATGAACCACCCTAAAGCAAGGCATCTGGTCTACCTCTAACAAAGCTGAACTTATAGAATATTTTATAACAATAATGTGATATTTGATATAGGTAAAAGATCATTCTCCTGTAAAAAAAATGTCACCCATCTATAAACTGACCGCGGGAAGCACAGCTTGACCTCGAACGGTTATCTCCTAAAGCCTTTTCCCGAACCATTTAAATAATCATCATCATCTGCCTAGCCTTTTCCTAACTATGTTGGGGTCGGCTTCCAGTCTAACCGGACGCAGCTACATACCGCTACATACAGTATTTTACATGGAGCGACTGCCTATCTGACCTCCACAACCCAGTAACTGGGTAATACGATACCCCTTGGTAAGACTGGTTGTCAGACTTTCGGGTTTCTGACGACCCGTAACGACTGTCAAAGATCCACGAATGACAGCAAGGACCTACGGCTTAACATGCTTTCCGAGGCACGGAGGAGTCGCGGTATGTGAAGATGGTCACCCATCCACGAACCAACCCCGGCAAGCGTAGCTTAACCTGATGGATCGACCCGTGCGGCTGTTATTACTTAGCCACGAGCTCCTACCAACCACCATTTAACTATTATCTGTTAAAAAGTTGCCTTAGATTATAGTGAGACAAGACCAAAGGCTCCCGCAGACAGGCGCGACGTGACTCTAGTGTGGAACAATTTCAATGAAAACTTCTTGGAAATTGATGTACTAGATTCGCGTCGCACCGTCGTGTCGCGCCTGTCTGCGGGAGCCTTAAATAATTTATAAAAACTCCTTATTTTGTGGTGTAAACAGTTTGCTGTTAGAATTTCTTATAAAAAATATTTTCGGAGCCTTTCCCTAAGGCTAAGTAAATATTTGACCTTCGCGAATTTTGACCGCAATACTGTTTCAGTAATTTATCATTTTTATTTTGGAATTCTCCGTATCTTTTAATTCGTATTTTTTGGTTTAATATTTAACGGACGATTTTTATTATCAGAATCTGTTCGTTTCAACTTAAGCAATCTATGTCAATATCTCTCTTTAGATACTGAGAAACTGCAGGGTTTAGTTACTGAGAGCCACTTCAATATTATTTCAGAGTATTTCAATATGAAAATAACAGTAGGTAACCTATCAACATTTTATAGCAACAGAGGATCATCATTCCGTTTATCAAGCCTTGTAAAAACCACATTAAGTGCATATGTTTATCAAATTGAAACTCTGCGGCAATTTGCCGCGTCATAGCCATTTTATACACCTTTCAAAGAATGACAGTTGTGATTTGAATATACAGACAATCTAAGTTGGTAGTCAATTTTATTAACAATTAATTTCTCTGATATTTAGGTAGGTATCACATACTAACACTTTTTAGTTACAACTATAAAAATTGTATTCTACCAGTAAAATGAGCCATAGATGTCCCGTTCTAGTTCAGATCGGCATCACAGATGGCGCCACGCGTCGCGGTCCCACGCTCGCTTCAAATTATAATGAAGCGTGTCTCCTTACTGTTTTCATGTTCCGCGACGCTAATTTAAATTTAATGTTCGCCAGCCGCAGCCTGTACTAACAACCGTTGCGTTTGTGTCCCAGTACCTACTGGAGGTACCGTGTATTAGTAGCTATACTTCCGTCGCCGCTTGTGTGAATAGGTTTTAATTTCCGATACCTACGGATAAAAACAATTTGATAGGACATGTGCGGGATCGAATCCACAATACGTCCATAACGCAGTAGCCAATCATTCAGTCACTGCGCCGTCCATTCCGTCAAACGTACTATTTTGAAGAAACAAGCATCCTCTTCTAAAATGACATTACTTACCATACAAATTAAGGATTTTAAGAAGATTCCTAATTCTTTGCTTCATAATATGTTTGAAAAATTCGTCTGCACGACAACGTAAATAACGCAGTATTGAATTGTCATAATTATTGGCATACCCATTGTAAGTGTTTAACGCAATTATCCCGCTGTTCAAACTTCGCTAAACAACAGAATATTTTATTACTTACCAATCAACCTTCAAACTTCAAGTTCAAATCCAGCAAATACCCCAAAGCACCGCATACCAGTGTTACGACACGTTACGACACAGCCCCCTGCCCGGAGCTCGAGGGTAGTCTTGCATTATTTAGATGACAAGTGACGCGCGCCGCGTATCGCCGCGATTGATTGACAATGTTCTGTTGAGATACCTGTGTATTTTCATATATCTATGTGTATAGGTTTGTAGTGAGCGAAGTGGGGTTGCAAATTAATTCCATGATTAAGTTAATGTTAAAGCTTGTATGATGGGCTTATCTTAAGTGCCTTAGTAGGCATTAGTGGTATGGAGCTCAAGGTAGGAACGTTTTTGATGTGTAATATCTTTCGTCTCACTTTCCTGCAATCTGTGGGAGTGATTTCATGAAAAGGACGGAAGTGTGTAACAGGAAGCCGAGGTATCAACCCATTTTCCGAGAGTTACAGTTCCAACAGTTTTTTTTTTAAATATATTATTATTATTATATGATATTCCAACCCCATTATTTATTTTATTTCACCCAAGGACAACCCCCGGTTGGTGTAGGAATATTGTAGGATATGGAGGCAAAAAAAAATATTGGGTTATGGGTTTGGATGGCTAAATTGGACTGGTTATCTAAAACTATGGAAGGAATATGGCCCCTGCCTGACCAATGTTTGATAAAATGAGGTGGGAGGTCAGTTCTCATCAGTGTTCACTCCAGCCGGCCAATAAAGTCAAGCCAGAGATAAGGAACATGACTTCTCCCGGGATATAGGGTACGTGGGGTCGCTACTGCCCAGCAGCTCTCCACATGCTGCCCTGCGGGTTTCTGTATCTCTCTTGGTCTGGCTCCTCACCCTAGACCTGTTCCGGCAAAGTAACCTCTACCGGCACAGACCTAGAGTTCGGAGCGCGCAAGCTCCACCACGACGTCAACGTAGAGATACGGCGATGGGGTTATTATTATTATTTAATATATTATATTTTTTTATTATTAATATTGCTTCATACCAATGTGAGATGTCAGATGCTACACATCATATGCAACTACTGTAAGGCTGCTCTTTTTTTATATGTAGAGTAGCCTACGTAAGTGGCACTATACGAGTAAATGCCGACAGACACTACGCCGACAGATTGAACACCGACAACACTTTACTTCGACAGGAATCTTCGCGTAAATAAATAGATTGCGTAGATTGGCTAGTTGTCGTTTATTATAGTACCCACATCCAGTACAATATTATTATATTACTAAGACAATATTTTAACGCCTGAGTGTCGTAGTTCACTGATTTTCTACTTTACTTCAATTGTAAATTGTTTTTTTTTATGAGAAAATAAATTGTTTTAACTAGAAGTTTTGTAATCACTTAATAAACATTTTTAACACCGTATTTCATTTCAATAACAATATTCTTAGCAATCAGAAGCGGAAATGTTTAAAAAAAAAACAACGCTGCTCGCGAAATCACAAGTACTTATAATCGATTTATTTTTTACTGTTAATTTTACGCAAGGAACTAAATTATAACCACTGAAACAAATATAAATCACCACTGACGACAACTGATAGAAATAACATCTAATTATCAAGTTTTGACAATCAAATATAAAAACAATAGAAAGAAATAAAATACAAGTCTTACTGCCCTTTGAGCGATGTTGCTGCCACGAGTGACACCCGACGAAAAAAAAAGTAACGGCTCGCGCGCTCCTTTTATACTAGCTTAGAAATCGTCACAATATTCTTCCTAACAATATAATAATAAAAATTATTCCCGAATTCATCTTACCTCATGAAAGCCGAAAAAGATAAACAAATCAAGTATCTTGACTTGGCTCGCGAGGTTGTCGACATGTGGGATGTGGACTCAGCGATCATTGTGCCGATAGTCGTATCAGCCAATGGCTTAATTGCCAAGAGCCTCGACCAACACCTAAGGAGGCTCTCGTTAGGCAGCTGGATTAGGGGCTTGATTCAGAAAGTGGTACCTCTGGATATGACTCGCATTGTTAGGAGGTTCCTCTCCCTGGAGCCCTGACCGGCGGTAGCTTGGACCCTGTTCCCTATACCGGTGGGTTACAATTTTTTTTAATACTTTTTATATTCTAATATTTAAAAATATAATTTATATGTTTAAAATGAAATAAAGGATAAAAATAATTATTGCATAATTATTCTCGTTTGTTAATTTATCGAATAATAAAAGAACAGAATGAAGATTATTTTGTTGAAAAGAAAAATATAAGACGCATTTCAGGACCGGAAACCCGACCTATTTTTATTTTATTATTATTTATTTAACAGACAACAAAAGGTCCAGACTGATAAATACACATAAACAAAATACTTAAAAGATGTTAGTAGGTAACAATAATCCTATAACCTACTTTAGTATTTATAAACTAGTATGTTAGTAACAATGTGGCTTATGATCTATGTCAGTACTTATACACTACGACAGACAGTGTTGTTTTGATGAGATGTCCCATCAGGGAGCTCTCATCAAGCCTATCAGCTATCACCCTCAGAAGGCTGTTACCACTGCCACGCAATCTGGCGAGCAGAGACGCACTTTTCTTCCGTACGATAGCTGAGAAGCTGTCGACTCGGGCTTTTGCGAACATCTCTGACGCACTGCAGTAATGCGGCAGCCGCATCAGCGCCCTGAAGGCGTTATTATATTGGACGCGCAGCGCACTGACGGCACGTTTGGTACTATGTGAATCATAATCTAATACGGTATGCTACCAGCAATTGGAACTTGTTAAGAGGATGCGAATTTTAGCACTCGTATGAACCAACCAAGGTCATACGTAATTACTTTGCGTATGAGAAAAAGCGACGGTATGTTTTTGGTTTCGTTCGGCGCCCGCCAGTGTGTGAATTCTGAGGTGTGCGCTCTGTGTTAATCCATCACTTAAACACACAGATGTAGGTACGGCCTGTACCGCGTGCTCACAGCAATACAATCCTTGGCGTGCTACTGCACTTATGACCGCTTACTGTACAACAGCTGATAGTGCTCTGCAAAACTTAGAATTGCTTAACAAACTCGATAAATAATTAAAATACTTCCAACTATGCAAATTCAGATTATTTTTTTTAATGTTCTGTACTCAAATGGTAGATAAATTTTGTTTTTTTTTTAATTATAATAATACAATTAGCTACTCATCTTGTTTTCTATTCAACTTTTATTTTGTACGCCATTATCGATGGCAAAACTTGCATGCCTTTACTAAAACTACAAATACAATTACTAAGTAACTAAAATGAAGAGCTTACATTACTAACTCTAATTTTAAATGTTCTTATGAAAATGTTTTCATAAAATTATCTTTTATCTTTTTATCTAAGTATGCCGTCTGTCTGTCAGTTTATAACATGCAATTAAATAATTATCATCAAAAATGTCTTTACCAAACATGAGACCTTAACGCTCTTCTCGTAGTTTGCTACAGAGAGTAGACACTTACGAATCTACCATTAATCCGATACCTCCTAACATATTCTCACATAGTGACAGGCTTTTGATCCCGTTCAGAACTTGCTTCGGTACAAGGGCATGCTCTCTGAATTATTTATTGCGCCCGCGCTTAGGCGTGTTGTCGACGATTGATTGACACTGTTCAATCGAGAGCAACTCAGTGTTAATTCAAAGTGTTGTACGATAGTCGGAAGTTCAAGGGTTGAAGGATCGATTCACATGTGAAAATTTAAGTAGACAGTTCAAGGGTCGGTATTCACAGGAATGATTCTAGTGTGTCTTAGTTAGGTGGTCGCATCAAGTTTTTTAGAGCATCTGAAGTCTATTGTTTGTCAACTACAATTGTAACATTAAATAAAAGACTCGGTATGGGACTGACTAACAACTAAACCAATGATAAAACTATTAAAGGGTCAGAATGAAATGATTTAGATCTGTAAAGTTATAGTTTCGAATCGTTCGCCGTCGGCTTCATCCTTGATTTATTGAATGCTGCAGTTAAACCTAACTTGATGAACCTAATTTTGTTATGGCTTCCTATTTTTTTTTCTTTTGAGTTCCGAAAATTAATAGTCCTAATATGAGTTATAGGTTCTTCATTCTTTTAGAGTACGTATAATAAAGAAAACACAAGCGCGCTCTCTCTCTTTCTCCTTTTGTCGGCAAATAAAATCCAACAATATACCCATTATTTGAACTTTAGCCCCTCGTGGCCCTACAGGAGATGTCATCATTACGTTACTAATCTACAAAACCTTCCCACCTTGACAAGGGCATTATAAGTAATCATAACTAACCACTCCGCCACCCCCACAGTAGCGGGTGCACAACTGCATCAAATAACTTCTGATGCGACGAACTTTGATAATAAAACCCAAGCTCCGACGTTTTGATGTTTGCCAAGTTATCAGGATAGAGTGGAACCGAGACAGATGGAGGTGGTGAGGTGGTGAGCAGTTCTTTTATAATAATATGGAAACTTTTAGTTTAGCCTCGTGTTTTCCTTTGCTAAGGTGCTATGATGGGTTCCCTCATCTGGCAGAATCTTGATGCTCCAAAATTTATTTGGCATAACACACTTGGCATAATGTTCTTTAAACGAATATTTTTAAGGCATAAAAATTATTTAATATAATTATTGTTTGGCCGAATGTTTATAATGTCCGAATTTACAATGGCATACTTTGAAGTTGGCAGAATTTTATTTGGCATAATTACCTTTGGCAAAGATAAAATTCCGCATAATTTCGTTTAGCAAAACGTTTATTTAGAGCGACGAATATTGGGTAGGATGCAAGAGCGAGCGAAGCGAGCTCAGGATTTGGGGCATCCCGACTCGGACAGGTTAGGTTAGAAGGGGATCGTGTTTATTTTTTTTAAACCATCCAGAAATAGGAGCCCCGCAAAGCGGGTCTCCGTCGATCACGCTTTACTTCAAGACGTCTGTCATTGACCTTGAAAATGCTCTTGACCCAGAAGCTAGTCTCAAGGTAATATTTTAAGATTTGAGCATAATAATATTTTGGTATGTTAATCTTGACTTTTGGAGTATGTGATAGATGAGTTTTTCAGTTATTATGGAGATGAAATGTCTGCCAAAAGATTATTCTTACTGTAAACTTTCTGAGATATGATAGTTCTGCCTTTTAATGACTATCGATATGAAATGTATGCCAAAAGACGATTTTGACTGTGAATTTTCTCCGATATGATGGTTCTACTTTTTAATTATTATGGATATAAAATGTATGCCTAAAGATGATTCTGACTTACAAAATTATGAGTTCTGAATGTATGATTAATTTGTTTGCCAAACGATATTCTGCGAAACAAAGTTTATGTTATCCGCTGTTATGCAAAATAATATTATGACATAAAAATGTCTGCTGTAAAGGGTTGACCCTGCTATGATTCATCCATATAGTGGGTCTAATTAATCGTACTAATATTATAAATGTGAGAGTTTTTCATGTTTAGATGTTTGGATGTTTGTTACTCAATGACGCAAAAACGGCTAAATGGATTTGGATGAAATTTGGCACACAGATAGTTTGTAACCTGGAATAACACATGAGATACTTTTTATCCCAGTACTACGTTGCATGCATACAAGACGGTATTCTGTTTACAACACGTTGTGCACAAGTCCTGAGCAGTATCCTAACAAAAAGTACTAAGCTTGCAATGAATTCAACATAGTATTTCAATCATTAGTCATCAAATTTCATCCAAATTCAATTAGAAGCATAGGCTTCTAATGACTAGGATGAAATTTGGCATATTTGTAGTTAATAACCTGGATAAACACATAGGATACTTTTTATCAACGTAGTACGTTCCGGTGGGTTAATTTCCGATCTCCACGGGCGAAGCCACTGGCAAAAGCTAGTTGGACATAAATGAGTGATAAGAAACATTTTTGCGCAGTATCCTAACGTTCTGCCGAAGACATCCGAGCTTGTGTCGAGCTGATCGATCGTCACTTCACCACCTCGTCACTTCTTCTTTCACTTCACAAATTTCTGTAACAGTGACATATCTACATATTTGTTGGTACACATTCCGTCATAATATTGTTTGTTCCCTACCGTTTAGAATATTATAATGGAAGTTAGGAATCGACTGAACCAAAAAACATTTTGGTAAGACAAAAAATACTGTGACTTTTAAAATTCCTAGCTTCACCTCCTTTAAATCCAACATAAAGTATTTCCCTAGCAGCACGATTGAACTTTCATATAAACTCAGTATCTATAAAACACGTAAACTGATCCAGTATCGCATGTCATATCATATTCGTATTGACGAGCCGGGGTCCCCGACGCGGCATCGAACTGCCGCCCCGCGGGGCGCCGGATTGAAACACGACTACTTGACACAATTTACTGCAGATTATGGACAGATTGGAAACTTTACTGCATTGTTTAAGAATACACTTTATTGACTTCAAAATTAATCGTGTTTTAGTAAATACATTTAGAGAAAGGTAGGTTGGTTATTAAACGTCTAATAGCAATTTGGGATTCGAGTGACACTGCTCTTGTTGATTTCTTCAACTAAGCTAAATATAAACATGTGAGATGGATGAGATCTCTTACTTGCCAGTCAGATGCCAGTCCTAGCCGGTTCTAGATTCGAGTAACACTGTTCTTGTTGATTTCTTCAACCAAGCTAAATATAAACATGTTAAATGGATGGAGATCTCTTACTTGCCAGTCAGATGACAGTCCTAGCCAGTTCTAGATGCATGCAGTCCTAGCCGGTTTTAGATTCAAGATGTAAGTAATTTGACAAAGGTAGGTAAGTAATTTTACACGCCAACGGATGATTGGCAGAAGTTAACGCCGTCTAAGGTGGACAGACGTAGATGGCAATAACTTTTGTCAAATTAACCACAGCAGGTGCCAAAACTACGTCAAAAAATTACTAACCTGAGAAGGAAAGTGTTGAATAAAACACTACAACTCTGCTCTTTGGTTAGTGATATTTAGCGGTATTTTAGGGTCTATTGATTTCACAGTCATGTAAAAAAAACAGTGTTAACACGTTCGCGTGACCAACGTCTTACAACGTCGTGTTGATATAATTTTGAAATGGCACAACGTCATACGACGTCCTCTAGATTGTCATATTTATTTTGACGCTGTTCTTTATTTATGCACTATACGTGGATTGCAGATGGCAACATGGATAAACGTTGACGTGTAGTAACGGTTGTGTCACATTTCATATTATCTTTGCTTGCATGAGAAACAGAACGTCACTAATCGTCATTTATTTTGTATTAGAAAATAGTGCGCCGCGCAGCAAACATTTGAATATCCAGATGCTCCGCTCAAAGTGTTAATCTACTTCTGTTGCTGACCGTATGAGTCCCGAATATCAGTTGATGTTCTCATAAATATCTGATAACATCTAACCACCCAAATCTGCGTAATAAAGGTATCCTCAAATATCTAAAAAGATTTTCTTGAATAAAGACATTATTATTTTCCGCCCATATTTCACTCTCCTTTACCTTCGCCTGACAAATAATATTCGGATTCTACTTTTTATATTAGAATATTCAGTTTTCTTCAGGACCTTGACATTTGACGCAAATCTAAAAGAAATATTATCAAGTCAGAACTCTTTGATTAATGATGCCTCTAGATTTATACATGAAGACATGAAAAGATAATAAAAGGTGTTTCTTTTATTACAGTAGGTAACGTGACTGTGTGGACGTGCCATAACTGACTGAGATTGATGTCGACTTAAAACATCGAGCTTTTTTTCTTTGACTGAATATTAATAAAGAACTTTATACATACATAATTATATTATTTGTTAAATTTATCCTACGAAATGGACAGTGTTTTAAAACACAGACACAGTACGGTTACTAAATACCTTTCACCGTCCACAACAAGAATATATGCCAAAGTACCATGCTACGGCTCAAGCGGAAGCATTACTGACAGTGACAGTGGTGTTGCTAGAAGTTGACCTTTTATTTTCGATCGTCTCTGTTATTTTAATCACACTGCCTGATCATTAAATACGATTTTTTTAGACTAATAGATTTAATTCTAAAGGTCTGAGGTGTAAAAAGTATTTATTTTTGGAATGCTCTTCGTCGTAACATATTCCATAGGTACAAGCACAGATTTTGAAATTTTTATTCCCAATATTATTGGTTGATACAGACAAAACCATACCCATCGCGGATTTTGTTAAATTTAAAGTCTTAGACAATTGCCCCGGCGTTGGGACTTGGGAGTCACTCTCAAGAGCGGGTGAAGTCGCGGGAGTAAGAAAGCAACCGTTTTATTTGTGAGCGTCTGCAGCCACGTCGCGACGCCGCGGGATTGACTCCCAATGTAAACCTTTTTAAACTGACCACTTTCATTATGAGAATTGGCAGGAGTGATGATAAAGGGAATTAGAATAGCGTCAACATATTTTTCTTGAGATTCATTTAAGAATTTGTATATAATATTATTCATTCTGTTGTGTACTAACTTAAAATAGTAAGAGAATCATTGGAGTTTGTTGCCCAGCTAAAACACTAGGAAGTGGAGATGGTCGGGCGTTTTGGGGGACTGTCGTTATATGTTATTTATGACGATCAAAAAGTGCTGATTCTCATGTTAAAGGGTGCTGAAATTGGAGGCCCTTAAACCTTTAAGTACAACTTTGTCTCTGATTGAAGACCTGTCTCAGGTGACCAAGCCGTATAAGGGGATTGTTCCCAGGGGTCCACGAGCCTATAGTTCTCGAAAAATGAAAATTCATACTTTACTTCAAAGCGGGTCCACGACATTTTAAAATATAAAATATTTTCTTTCCCTACGGGTCCATGAGAATGCTTGGTACAGTCAGCAATAAAATCTTGGCTAAGGGATAAATGTTTATTATTTCTGTGAAATAAAAGACAATGAATATAGATAACTAAGAACTCTTTACTGTGTCACATGAATAGCCATAACCATTAAAAAATCACAGTTTAACAACAATCACAACAAATAATTTTAATCTTAGATTAAAAAAATCTGTTTCAGAATAATCACAATAAATAATGTTACAATGAAATAGATTTAAGCATTATAAAAACAATTAAAGAGAAATATAAATATTTAAAAAAAATAAGACGTACGGCAATATAGCTGATGAGTCAACATTTAAGCTTCTTCGTGAAAGGGTAAAGGATTAGAATCGCAATGTTATGAAAACTACTTGAATTTAACCGAAAAATCTATTAAAGAAAATTCTAAATATTTTTAGACTTTCGTTAAAAAACGAGACAACTCAAATGCAGTTCCGAGCATTTTAAACTATAATAGCAAAACGTTGCGTACCGGAGAAACAGTATGCGAAGCGTTTTCTACGTACTTTCATTCCACATTTCTAGATACTAGCCCTAGTCATAGAATTTCTTCACGCCCTCTTTTTACTGAATCTTTCAGCCTACCTGATATACGTAGCATTACAGTGAACGTTGAAGAAGTTTCTAACTTGCTTCGCAGGTTAGATACTTCTAAAGCGGCTGGCCCGGACTTTATTCATCCAAATTTCTTGTACGATGCTCGACTTCGATCGCCCAGCCTATCTCGATTCTCTTCAGGAAATCCTTGGATACCTGTGTTGTACCTGGACTTTGCAAATCGGCTTTCATAACGCCTATTCACAAGAAAGGAATCAAAACCGAAATCGTGAACTACAGGCCGATATCCAAGCTCTGTATTGTAGCAAAAATCTTTGAAAGGATCATCTATAACCAGGTGTATAATGCTCTTAAAAATTCGTTTAGTTCCTTTCAACATGGTTTTTTGAAAGGAAGGTGTACCGTCACGCACGGCGAACAGAGCTCCGGCAGGATCTCATGGCGGCATGGAGAGTGCGATTGTCGCAACCCAGCGCTGGGCACGCCACAATTGCGGCGATAAGTCCCCTCTTTGAGAAGTGGCTGGAGAGGCGCCACGGCGTCCTCACCTTCCGCTTGACGCAGGTCCTCACCGGACACGGGTGCTTCGGGAGGTACCTGTTCCGGATAAGGCGGGAGGAAACGCCCGGGTGTTACCACTGTGTGGATCGCCCGGAGGACACGGTGGAGCATACGGTGGAGGTCTGCCCGGCTTGGGCGGAGCACCGCCGTGTCCTCGCGGAAGCGATCGGCGGCGGCGATCTCTCGCGTCCGGCCCTGGTCCAGGCCATGGTACGGGGCGAGAGTACATGGGAAGCCATTACCTCCTTCTGCGAAGCAGTAATGCTCGCGAAGGAGGAGGTGGAACGCGTGAGGGAGAGGCAAGCTTTGCGCCCTCACGCCCCTAGTCGCCGCAGGAGACGCCCTGGGCGTCGGGAATTGACAGCCGATTCCCGGCCACCGTAGGCGCGGGCTTGCGGACGGCGAGCAATGGGTAGCTCGCCGTCCGGTAAGGACCAGGCCCGAGCCGACGGCGCGTCGTGTTCCACGCGCGCCTCAAAGAGATGTCAGCACTATTGACGGGGTCCGCTAGGGCCGATGCCAGCTAGGGTTGCGGGATGTTCGAAAGAGTTACCGTGGCCCCGGCACAGGCAACAGAAGGAACACGGGTGGGTTTTAGCCAGTAAAAGTCTGACACGCCCTCCCGCTCCGCCCAGAGCGGGAGAAGTCATTTGATGATTTCCCATCCACAAAAAAAAAAAAAAAGGTGTACCGTCACCAACTTAATTCTGCTCAATGATTATATTACTGACGCCACGGATACGGAACGAAAGAACGGTAAGCAGGTTGATGTCGTTTATACTGATTACAGTAAAGCGTTTGACCGGATTGATCATGAGATCTTACTATCAAAGTTATATGGTATGGGAATACGAGGTGATTTATTCAGATGTTTTCTTCTTATCTGGCAAACAGGTCCCAAGCAATTATACTGTCCGTTACTTTCCATTATCTATATAAACGACATCAACTCTTGCTTGATTTCATCCAAACTGTTGTGTTTTGCTGACGATATGAAAATATATGCCACAATATCGTCACATGAGGACGTGATTGCACTTCAGGATGATTTACGTCGTCTGGAGGCTTATTGTCGTGGGAGTAAGCTTGATCTTAACCCTGCTAAATGTTCTGTTATAACATATTCTCGAAAGCGCTCAATTAAACCTTCATCATATATCTTAGGTGATCAAGTACTACCTAAAACGAATTGCATTCGAGATCTGGGAGTATATAACGATTCTAAGCTTACGTTCGAATTTCATGTCGATGCCATAGTCACTAAAGCCTTTAAAGCACTAGGTTTCATAATGCGGCTGTCCAAGTGCTTCACTCCAGCCAAAATTTAAAAATTCTTTACTGTACTTTTGTTAGAAGCCACTTGGAATACGCATCTGAAATCTGGAATCCATGTTATCACAAGTACATTGATCGTATAGAGAGTGTCCAGAAAAGGTTCATCAAGTTTTTGTGTTATCATCAGAAAGTGCCCTACCGGTCTGAAGATTATCTTAACCTCTGTAAGAGATATCATACATTACCCCTAATTAATCGGCGACCAATCTCTGACTGTATTTCATTATTTAAGATTTTCAATAATTCTAATAATAGCCCCGATATTCTATCCAAATTTTATTTTAAAGTTCCCGGAAGGTCGAAGCGATGGAACGCACCGTTGCGTGTTCCATTTACGTCTACAAATTACAGGCAAAATTCATTTATAGTGCGTGCAAGTAGAAACTTTAATGACATGTGTAAACGGCAAGATTTTGATCCTTTCATAACAGGTGTGTCCTCGGCCAGAAAGTGCCTCAGCCTTAGCTTTTTTAATTAAAATTTTGTATGTTTAAGTTTTTACTGATGTACTGAATATAAAATGTGAATTTAGTTTAAGCTCTCTTCAAAGTGAGAGTTAACAGGCTTCTTCTGGGTAAGCTCGCTCCATCGTCGACTTTGTCTCTGTCATCTCTGACCTAGACTAGAGTCAAGAGCAAACCTATCTCAAATAAAAAAAAAAGCTTGTATGTTATATTGTGTTTTTCTCTCTTTTTTGGTAGCTGTGTTGTGTTGTTCACGCTCTTTCTTTCCAATCTGTTTTTAGAAGTGATGACTTTTAATTGGCTGTCAGTTTCACATACAATTTTTTATTCTGTTTCTGTTTTTTTAGCTGTAAGTCATCCATAGTAAATAAATAAATAAATAAAACATCACAGCTTCCGAATAATTACAGGAAATTATCTTAATCTTCCACTAAAATAGACTTAAGCATTATAAAAAATCACAGTTTCAGAATAATCACAGTAAATCATAAATAAGCCCAGTCAACAAGTCAGCTCCAAATATTCTTCTTGCTTACAAGAAATTGTTTTTATTGACTGTACTTTGGATAAATCTCGTGGACCCGGTGGGAATTCATTTAGAAATATTTAAAACATTATTATAATTATAATTATATATATATCTATATATATATATAATTATAATAATGTTTTATATAATAAGAAGAACAATAGAATCCTTTGGGAACAGCCCGTATAAGGTGATGGTATGAAAGGTTTCAGTAGAGAATACCTCCTAAAATACAAAGCGAAATAATAATAAAGAAAAACAAGAAAATTCTCCTTTCTATAAGCACTTTTTCCTCTCTCCAGAATCGATTCCTGTGGATTATTTCCTTCCCTCTTCAAGTGACAGCGAATATTTTCGTCATAACGAAGTATGAATGTTCGGGGTTAGTTGGACGAAGTTCGAAAGAGTTTGTCAAGTATAAAAAATGTTTGGAAGGTACTCTAAGTTTTCTGATTTGCGCGCTGATTTGAAGATGGGAGAAATGTGAGAGTGGAACGGTTGTTTGACAAACTGTCATGTCATGTTCGGAAGGGTTGAATTTACTGTCGGCTTTTTTGTAAAAGTAATGCAACAAGTTGAAGAGCTTCGGGATTTATGAAAATGATTATCTATTTAATAATAATTATTTTGCATGCAATTGAAAGGTACATAACCTGTATAGCTAAACATGTGGACTGTAGATTAATACCTGACTGTAACAACCTTTATACCATGTTTAAGGCAAATAAAGACTTAACTTATCTTATTATTAAAATTCTTATTTCCTATTTGGATTGGAACTAAATGATTTTTTCTTTATTTTACAGGTAAGACCAAAGCTATACAAGGTTATACAATGCATCCAGAAGAGTACTATGTGAATATTAATCAGGTGTCACGATTTAAATTAGGACTTGTTAACATTCTTCTTTATTATATACAATGTTTGTCATGTTCCAACTTCAGAAAGAATAATGCCCAGTTTTTTAACAGCTATCAAAACCATCTTTACAAACTCTTTGATGCCTGGTTGCTGAGATCCTCAGATAAACTCTCAATAGCTATTGATTCAACAAAGTTATGCTTAAGATAAACGGCGCCTAGCCGTCACTGCGTTTCTGAATACGCAACAAGCCATTTATTAACTTACGAAACAGATAACTAGTTCCTTAGGTGCCGCTAGATGGGTCTGTATAACAGATCGCCTCTAAAATTTATTTTATTTTAATACTAGTTTTACTTATAATAATATTTTTTCGAGGGTAAGTAAGCTTAAATTACTATTAGACAGTCGCCGACTTGCAATTATTTAAAAAAAATTAATTGCATTTTTATTTTCAAATAAATAAATAGTGCCTGTTTGTCCTACAATCAGCAAAAAAATGAGTACCTAACAATGTTTATTCCTTTAATTTTAGAAAATATTATTTTTATTTTTCTTAAAATTTTTTTTTATGAAAAGTCAGTTCGTCAATCATCACGTCATCGACCCTCAAAATAAAAAAAAACAAACGTGATCAACACATGGGTGGCTCGATTTTTTGATGACCATTATATTTATCGAACCGATAAACGGAGTTTATCTTACATTGCGGTGTTCGGAAACGCACTTTCACAAGGTATGGAACCAATAGCGCTATTAAATAGATAAACCACCGTTAAAAGTGCCTCAGAAATCGGGCGAGTCAGTTAGGTATATAAAAAAATTACCCTCGTTTAGCCTCCACCACAGTCGGATAAAAGACAAATACTCTTTAATTATACTACTGAAATATCCCTTGGTTTTAATTTTAAATTAGACCATCTACTGCAGAGGAGTAAACCATCTACAATTTATTTTATTCTACAAATATCATGAAATTGTGATCGTTTGCGAAACCCGACAGTTTCATTTTATTGCGTTAACAATGGCAGGTGCGTCAAAAAAACTGACGCGCGCCCCTCACGGTGGAAATAAACGTACTGCCGTTTTTAAGGATGACAGCTTTCACGAAAAAATTGCCAGAATAGCTTCAAAAATATTTATTCGGTAGCAATAATAATTGGTGATTTTTTTTTAGATTGGCGTTTTCCTTGTTACCTCGGTCCAAGGGTTTCAATTAAACTGAACTCATTAGATATTGCCAAAAACTGTCAATTATTATTTTGATAAGTAGTAGAGAAAGAATATGTAGTAAAATAGTAACGCGCGGGCAGCTAATCCTGCCTCTTTTTGAAAATTGTAATAATTGTAACTGAACCATGTGTGCGCCAAAGTTTAGCAATTTATTTTAATTAACATCATTAGCTTTGTGGTACCTACTTTTTTGACTCACACGGTCTCTAACTTTTGAGCCACCTATGTGACTATAGGTACGTAATCTGAACTATTCAAAGTTACAAAATATTAAAATACGATACACGATATATTATTATTTGCACTTTTATCACACTGCCACACACGCCTACGTTAAGCCAGCCCTACTCAGGTCCTGTAGAAGTGCTGTATGCTACATTAGTACACTATAGTGCTAGCGCTCGAGCACTAGTCAGACGCGCCTCATTATGCGACACTCGGCGTGATCCTCACCGATACATTCTGCTGCATGAACAGCAAGACATGGTTTCTTTGGCGATGGTGTCAGGTACATTTAAAGACATTGAAAAGAAATAAGACCTTTAAAACGCACATGAGCTATCTCTTCGACAGCTAGTTGGATAAAAATATCTTTGGAGATATTTTTGGATACATTATTTACTCAAATACAGATGCAGATGCGATGCAGAAGTGAGTGGAAACGCCGAGAGGGGACGCCCTAGGAAGACATATCTTATTGGTGATGTTCTTCAGAAAGGTCAGGTGCATAGTACTCGCAAGCGGTGTGCCGTGTGCGCGTATGACCAGATGTATGAACGTAAACGAGGCAAAAGAAGTATGTAAGGATCGTAGCAGGTGGCGTTCTGTAGTTTCTGCCTACCCACATGGGAAGAAGGCGTGAGTTTATGTATGTATGTAGTTTTTAATTGAGACGAGTCAATTGTACTCGTATGTCTAATTGTCTGTCCTATAAAAAAATAAGTTATGGAGACTATTGCATGCAACAAAAAAAAAAATGGAAAACGATGTATGCAGATTGATAAGAAAAATAAAAACTTGTAAAAACAATTCACTCTGTTCCAAACCAGGCGTAGAACAAACGAGTGTAAAACGTGATTTTTTTTTTTTTCTAGGTAGAGAAAAATCTTAATAAAGACTGAAATAACAGAGAATTATGGAAGAAAAACACATGTTGCGCCGAAACTGAATTATTAATAACGTATAAGTAATTCCTCGAACGTTATTTTCAGTAAAGAGCTGTCAATCAAAACTTCACAATTTTAGTATTGCAGTCATTAGTGAAAATGTTGTTACTACCGCCATCTAGCGAAAGTTGAGAGAACTAAGAGGAAGCACCCTCTGTCAAAGTGTGTTGTTGGGAACAGAAAAGTTCACTGTGCTACCGCTAGATGGCCAAAACATAAAGCAGCAACAAGACTTTGTTGCAATGAAAGAAAAAAAATGAAATAAAATACATTTATTTAGCACAGACTAAAAGGACAATATAATAAACAGCAATTAAAAAAATCAAATCAAATAAAAAGTGTAAAGTGCGATGTAAGATTCAATGAAATCTCTATTGCTTTTAATAGCATTATTGCTATTGCACTAGTAATTGAAGTCTTATAGTTTCAATAATTCCTGTATTAAAACAACATAATTGATTTAAAAAAAAAGTAAAATGGCAAAAACTTAAGCTAATCTGCATTTAACCAGGCACAAAAAACCTTCTTATTTAAGTCAATTCCCAAGATACGTTCAGTTTCAAAAGTTAAACTTGAGAATTTCTGAACGAATTTAATTAAAATGATCCCAGTTGTAGCCAAAGAAGTCTACGAAGTTATTTCTCAGTAGATACCAATTGTGGCAACTTTGCCTTGCCTTGCTCGTCCACTTGCGAAGTTAGACATCCGTAATTATTGCTTTGTACTTACAACTATCTACTTTTAATGGCGGGTTTTCGAGAAGGCTAACTTTATCCAGTTTAGAGCTAAGTTTTAGAGTTCATTTGGAATACCTAATTGCTTTGCAGTTCATGGTAGTTATCGATAAGACTGGCTAACTAATTTTATATTTCAGTAATAGCCGCAATTGTCTGTCTTGATTGGAATTCTAAAAGTGTTACTTAATTATTCTTTTGTCATAATAAGCTTCGTTGCTGCTAAGTAGAAGTTGATCTTCACTACATCTATTAAATATGCTCATTTACGCGGCATCTTACGAAGTCGGTTCAAAGCGAACGCGATTGCGGAGCGATCCAATGTGGTGACACGCGAATTCAATGCGATGCGGTGCGAAGCGGGAGCTTTGTCCTACGAGCGCGCGAACCGCCTGCCACGCGACAGCTCCGCATCCGTCGCGCGAAAATATCAAGCCAACTGATCGCGTTTGCTTCGCTTCGCATCGCACCGCACCGCACCCCACGTCCGTTTGCTCACGTAGGCCACTTCAATAGGTATCGACTATTTGTTGCTTTCGCGCCGCACCACGCCGCTCCGCGTTCGCTTCTAGATCGCTCACGTAGGACGCCACGTTACACATCGTTAAACCTGCATTAAAACATTACATTTAGGTGTTTATGAACTTTTATGTTCCTACGAATACATAGTTTTTTTTTTATTTGTTCACTATAATGGAATTAGGAAATAGTCGCTCAATAGTTTTGTTCTACTTTACTATTATTTTGTAAGAGGAAAACGTGCCAAAATGTATTTTATCGTGATTGTTGTTTTATCGAGCCCTCTCTTAGGAGTAAAAAGTTTGTTACAGCGCCATCTGGTAGTAACGTGCTGAACTAAGAACGAGGAGCACACACTGGCGATGGCGTGGAGGTCGCCGCACCAAGTTCCATTACACATTTTACCAACTCGCCGCTAGATGGCAGTAACTTACAATTTTATGCAAACTTTCAATAGGTGGCGCTACGTGTTATGTTTGAGTTTGAACCATCGTATTAATTATACTTTTATTTATAAGGTTAGTATTTTGAGAGAGAGAGATATATATTTATTTTGTTTTTATATTATTTAATGGAGAAATCCGTTTTTCTTATTTTCCTGTCTGAAGTACGTTGATAATTGAAAACTTTTATAACATTCGTAGGTCACAATTAATCATTCTCTAAGGAGAGAAATTAATAATTGCGGCCGACGAATATTGTGGAGCAACAAAAGCAAATGGCTGGCAGCTGTCATTTCGCTAAAATAAATTTGTGCTGATTTGAATAAAGTTCCTATTTGTCGTCAACCAGGGTGATTACCCAGGGCCGTTGTTCTTGTTGGATTGTACTACTGGTGCTCGCAAGATTCTCGAAAGTTCGTTGTGAAGGGAAACTTTCATGATTTTTGGGGTTACCAGAATAGCAATAGTCTCACTCTATATGTAGGTCCTATTTTTCATTTCATGTGCATTATTATGTCTTATTTCAGTTGTGAAAACGTGGAAACATTGATGTTGCCAAGTTTCCAATGTAATCAATTCATTCACACCATTCTCATCTCCTTTATATTCAGGCCCAAGATTGTATGTAATCGTTTCCGTCTCCTTTTGTATTTGTAATTAGCTAAATGTAGTTTGTGATTATTGTCATATTACTTGGGAACATATGGAATACAATTGTGATATTAATAATTATTAAGTTTAACTACAAAATGAGAAAGTTCTGATTCACATCAAACTCTCCTGAAACTCACATCAAACATCCTTCCGACTTGCAACATTAGTATTACCCTCGACCCGGTAATTCCCTCGCTATTTCTTTCCCCGGGAAGTCGTCGTTTGGAAATAAGCGATATATTGCAGGAAACACCGTTGTCTCGGCGGCGGGTGATGCGAATTTAATGATTGCTCACTGCGGCCCTTCCTGTAGCCCGTCGCGAAACTGACGAGATTTATAGTTCCACCCAGGAACAAACGAGGAAATGTGAGTAGGAAAGTATGTAGTAAATGTAAATGTATTGGTAACTTTATGATTATTGTTTGAGGATATTTTACCTATTTGTTAGAATGTTGAGGTTGCTTCTGAATCGTTTCAGTGTGAATGCAAAATTTTGCCAATGACTAGGTGCGAGTAACGGGTCCATATTGGCTCACCTAAAGTTCTTTACCCGAAATTGTTCTTCCTAATGATTTGTAATCCGAATGATCACTCTTCCTAAAATTTTTCATCCTAAAGTTTTATTCATACTATTTGTAGTGCTACCGGCGATGTTCATAACACTCATGTTTCCGAAAGTTGTAATTAATAATATCATTAATGTAAATATATTTAACAACTTCCCTGTCCCCATACAACGCATTTTTCAGTTTTTTCTTCTGATGAGTTATATATAACATTCTTATATACCATAAAATATAATTTTCATAAATTATAACATGTAGATTTATCCTATTTTGGTTATTTTATGACTCATATGTGACTCATGGACGTAGGGCGAAAACTTCTCTCGTGAGTCATATATGACTCATTGGACAGGGAAGTTGTTAAACTCCTACTGTTTTTTATCATAATGCTTTTATCCCTAAACATAATTTTGTCTTAAATGAATGAAATTCAGGTCAGTGTCGTCTTGGGGGCACTATGAAAAAAATACTTAGAAAAAATTCGCGACCAATTTCGAGGTAGCGCTCGCCGGCCGCTGCCGCGGCACCGCTCGCTTCGCTCGCTCGGCTCGCGCGTATTTGGTCACAGTTCTAACCTAACCTAACCTATGGATCCCTTCCACATCGTTTTTACGACAAACCAAAAAATATATGACTTTGAATAATAGTGTAAAAGATGGTTATGTTGAGAAAATATAGGAAAACAAATAAAAGTATAATCTACGTTTATTGCTAGTGACGTCATGAAGTTGAACGCTTCGGCATTATTGCTAGTGACGTCATGAAGTTGAACGCTTCGGCATCATGAACATTAGAGACAGAGTAGTTAGGAATTGTGATTGTTACGATGAAAAATGTAAGGAAGAACATTTTCGGATTTCCAATTATCGGAGTTGAAAATTTAGGTGAACTTTGGCGCACCCGCGAGTAACTCAATTCAGGAAAAGAGTAAACAATTACTTTACAACAATTTTCTACGAACTGGGAGAGCAATGAATACGTATAAGTTAATACCAGTTGCTTCATTTAGAGGTCAGCTTTTTGCAAATATTAGGAAAACAGAGATTTGTATTTGAACAAGTTAGTACACAGTTTCAAATAAAAAACTTATTCCCTAGAACAGTAGGTACTGCAATATAAAATAATATATATTTAGCCTCAGGGAAAATGCAAATCAAACCAATATGAATATAGATAGAAAAGCGAGATTAGGAATCTAGGCTAAATAAACGTTGAAAGTACTGTGGCGTGTTTCAGGAAAATACTCATGCTTTAGTTGTTACTTCATTGTTATGTGGTTCCTGTAAATTTGGTTATTAAACATTAAAATCAACTTTAAAAGGAATGTAATATTGTGAGGGCTGAAATAATAATAGTAATCTCTTGATTGTAGGTGCCTTAGAAGAAATACGATGTTATAAAGTTTTGGTTACCGTCGACCTTTTCGCAACAAAGCTAGCTAATAGCGACAAACGGTAATTACACAAGATTTAACCAATTAAAATCCTACAATTAAAGCTTACTACAAAGAGTTTGGTCAGCTATAGCTGAAATGAGGTCAATTAACGAATTTACCTCAAAATGTCTCCACCCTAGGGAACAAAGCTGCTGATTCGACGCCACGCAGATCCCGGGTACTTACCATAGTCTCCGCTAACTTGGCCTACAGTTATTACCTCAAAATGTCTCCACCCTAGGGAACAAAGCTGCTGATTCGACGCCACGCAGATCCCGGGTACTTACCATAGTCTCCGCTAACTTGGCCTACAGTTATTACCTCAAAATGTCTCCACCCTAGGGAACAAAGCTGCTGATTCGACGCCACGCAGATCCCGGGTGGTCACCATAGTCTCCGCTAACTTGGCCTACAGTTATTACCTCAAAATGTCTCCACCCTAGGGAACAAAGCTGCTGATTCGACGCCACGCAGATCCCGGGTACTTACCATAGTCTCCGCTAACTTGGCCTACAGTTATTACCTCAAAATGTCTCCACCCTAGGGAACAAAGCTGCTGATTCGACGCCACGCAGATCCCGGGTACTTACCATAGTCTCCGCTAACTTGGCCTACAGTTATTACCTCAAAATGTCTCCACCCTAGGGAACAAAGCTGCTGATTCGACGCCACGCAGATCCCGGGTACTTACCATAGTCTCCGCTAACTTGGCCTACAGTTATTACCTCAAAATGTCTCCACCCTAGGGAACAAAGCTGCTGATTGGACGCCACGCAGATCCCGGGTACTTACCATAGTCTCCGCTAACTTGGCCTACAGTTATTACCTCAAAATGTCTCCACCCTAGGGAACAAAGCTGCTGATTCGACGCCACGCAGATCCCGGGTACTTACCATAGTCTCCGCTAACTTGGCCTACAGTTACTTTACATTTAATCCTTTTACTCATGCACAGATTATTTTCTCAAGATTAAGCTAATCGAATAGGACGTGTGTTGTTAGCGAGTTTATATTGTCTTAACTTGCCTGATTGTTGTTGAGCTTGTTCGTTGGCAAAGACAAGGTTGGATGTTTACCTCCGAAGACAACATTTACTTGTTTTGTACTGAATAAGAGACTTATTTTGCCTTAACGAGAGCGACTTAGATTGAAATTACATTTTTTTTTACGTAAAGATTTAACTGTAACAAAAGTTGTAGTAATTTCCAACCAAACAAAAAGAATTAGTAAAAGTAATCAACACGCTTCAAGCCACCCTTTACCAAACTCGCCGAGACCTAATGCCTATCTGCCTAGTGAACCACTTCGCTATAAACCCTAGTGCCCACATTCCTATGTACAAAACATTCGGTCCTCGTACAAGCTACGCAAAAATCTACATTTACAAGTCTTTTTCTGAAACTGAGGTGTATTGTGTACAGTTTCGACCGTTGTGCACTAGGCTCAATCCTGTAGGGCTACCAACGAAGAGGCCCAAGTGGAATTTCAAAAATTCAACGCCTCGATAGCTTGGCTAGAGGCGGATGAGATGTCGTAGGGTTGTCGCGAGCGAGATTTTTATTTCGTTTTAATTTTTTAATTATTTCCGAGAAGGATACGTATGTTAATTAAAAAGGTAGCGGTAAAATTAGAAGTCTGTTATTAACTTGAAGAAAATTAATATTAAACGGCAGGAAAGAGACTTAATTCAATGTCGTCTTTTGTTGTAAAACTTGCAGGTACTGTAAAGATTAAGAAATGGATGGGTGTATCATAGTTGCCAGCGTGACGTCTGTGACGAACTATATCTTTATAAGTAGCGGTGCCCCGCGACATCGTTCACGTGGAAGTCACAAGATACACAATATACTAAAACAACAGCCACATTTTAATAAAACTCCCTCGTCCCCCGACCCGTCGCGTTGCATCGCCCGCCCGCGCTATTACCTACTTCGTTTTTGCTTAGTGTTCTTTCTGACTTTTTTCTTTTTGCTCAGCTCCTAAGGATCGTAGCGTCATGTTAAATAGCCTATAACCAGCCTCGAGAATTAGACTATCAAAAGCAAAAAGAATTTTTCAAATCTGACTTTTTGTTCATAATTTCATGGGTTTTATTTTTTTGCGCGGAACCCTAATTATTTTTCTAAAATAAAAGTAGCCTAAATTACTCCCTGTAACATCAGCTATCTCCCAGTGAAAGTCCTGTCAAAATCGGTCCAGCCAACAAACATACAGACAGCCAAACAAAAATTTTAAGTTTTCCTTTTTTGTTATAAGTATCGTATATACTTTATTACTTTTCCTAGTAGTAAGTTGTTACTTTGACATTACAAACAGACATTTTAATTTTATTTATTTGTATATATTTATTTTAAGCATTGATTTCATGTAAATGATTTTGTGTGTTTTTTGAGCGTATTAAAACCTAAACCTAGAAAATTAAATTATCGTAATCTAAGCGAAATAAATGAACACTGGTAAGTGTTTCAGTTTCCATGAGCCCCTTTTCCGTTTCGAAAATATTATTGAGTTACTGGAAATTAGACAAATAATCTTAATCAAACGGCTCCCCCAGTCAATTTTAGCATCTCATAACATATCCGTAACAAAAAACAGCTGACAAATTCTTTGTTTTCCTTAATTCGGCTGAACATAAAAGCGGCATAACATTTTACATATTTATGATCAGCTTTAACAATTTCTGTTCAACAAAAATCGTCCTAAAATTTTATTTGGTACTTACAATAAAACATTACAATTCAATCTATGACGGAGGCTGCCAATATCTCTTTATTTTTATTGTCAATATTATTTTAGTGAAACAATAGTACGCAAGCAATGCTGAACTTGTATTAAAAATGTTTTCTTCATTTTTGGAGATGTTGACTTTGAGAGTTATAGGGACAAACACAATTTGCGTTTCATAGGGCTTAACAGAATTCCATGCATTGATAGGTACTATCTCAAGTGGGAGGGCTGAAACTAGCTTTGGCTATCTGCCGAGCGTGTTTAAGCAGAACAATATGCTCCTTGGTCATTAATTGAAAAAAGTAGAAAAGTAAGACCTAGCACAGCCCTGCACTAAAAGGTAAAAGCGTGTACACACGATAGGCTCCGACTGCCTCGATGTTGCCTCCAATATTCAAACACCGACTTCACAATACTGACAAAACAAACTTGTATTTGCACCAACTGCCACGCCAATTTTAACCTTATGTACGAGCAATAAAGGTGTTTGCTTAATTTTGGTGTGAGGAGTGCAGTATAAAATAATTATAATATTTACAGTTAAGTGCCCTGCAATGTGCAAGTTTACGTACCAGTCTAGTTTGGAGAATGTTTGTACAAAGTTTTCAACGAGGTCTATAAGTTTTTGAGTGATTCTGACGAGAATATTAGAGTATCCTATCTTTACATTATCTGGATAGTTTTGAGTTGCATCTGTATATTTGCAAACTTACCCATTATAAAATACGTTTTCCTATAAGGCTCCTGCAAACAAGCGCGACACGCGACACGTATCGCACGCGACACAAAGGATCCGCGTGTCGCGCGACGAGCGGTGCCTTTCTGTCGCTCGCGTTTCGCATCGTGAGTCGCGCCTGTTGGAAAGAGCCTTTAGGCCAAATGCACACCCCTTTGAACTACACCAAGAACCTTCCGGACTTCAGTAAGCCATCAGTCAAGGTTGTCTTACATTTTAACCATCGACTATTCAGCCTGATAAAAAAAAAAAAAATAAGCTAAATGGTCGATGATTTAACCAATGATCGGTATAGGGTTTTCTAGGTCAGACAACGGGGCTCGAAATTCGTGTAAAATACTGGCACTCAACAGCTTCATTCTGCTTCAAAGTCATCGAAGGAAATAGGCGAAGATGTCAAAGTCAAATAATTTATTAAGGTAGGCATTAAATGGCATTTTAGAACGTCACAAGAAAATAGAATTGATTCTAGTTTCAAAATGTTAATAAATTCCTTAAAATTGTTTCCAAAATGCAGTTTCGTATGGAAAAGAAAGGGCACAAAATCCATAGTTACTGTTTTAAAATGTTTTACAATATTTTGTATAGGTACATTTATTATATGTAAAGATGATATACCTGGAATAAAATGAGTAAATTACATACTAGGTCCTAGATCTATTCCTACGTAACTTACATATGCCTAGATATTATAGTTGCTCTAAAAATAAATAGGATTTTTGGTTTACAGCTATATTATGACGAGCAGACAACGTCTCAATTCCCCGTCCGAAACAATATGCATCTCATTTCTAGTTTCGCTCATATGACGGAAAATGTTCCAAAAATAGCATTTTTCCAGCGAAAGTAGCTATTTCGTAGCCAATTTAGCGCTTGTTGCAATTTTCACTGTTTGAAGAGAAAACTCGTGACAATGTATTCACTTTTACCAAAATTGTTTTCGTGTTGTCCATTTTTGAATATCATACACGAAATGGTTTGAATAAGCAATTTTTTTAAATTATAAACCTTCCATGTTTTACTTTTGCTTTAGCGTTTTTGTAATCATCTACCGTGCCATTGGCCTTTTGTACTTCTGCCAATTATGACTCTAGTTGCCTGTTAACTTAGGTCTCGAAATAGAAACTCTATAGGGATCTACTAATATAAATGTAACTAGTCTGCAAGTTAACTAGTCACTTAACACCAGGTAATGTTTAGCCAAACTCCTGCAGTAGCTAGGCAAGAAACTTGGCCTCCTAAAGTGCCGGCTAATTAATCAGGGACGGACTTAGGGAGAGATGGGTCAGTGCACCCATTTATTGTCATGTATGTTGCGTCTGTAAGCACGTCAGAAAACTTATTAAACATTTTTTACTTTTCTAAGCTAATGTTAGTACAATGTAAACTGTTTAATTACACCTTAAATATAAACACTACTGATTATAAACAGTGGCAAGACTTATCTCATAACTTGAAGAGCAAATTGATTTGGTTGATTGATTGGTTAGAACAATTTAACTGAATTACTTCTTCTACTTTGCTGCAGTTGTCATTATTATTATTGTAACTGAGTTTGAAAACTTCTTCACTAGTATTCCCATTTTAACAACCAAAACTCTGTCATCGTCGTCCTCCACTTCTGCTTACTCATTACTAAAAGAATTTGTACCAGAATGTGATAAACACTTTAAATTCACAAATGTTACCGCTAAAGAAATTGTAGAATTCTTTAGAGATATTGATGTAAAAAAAACTGCTGATCTTTGGAGATTATCAGTACATGCAATGTGTTTAATAATTGATATTATTTTACCCTTTTTAGTAATTGTTTTTAACTCTTGTATTATATCTGGTGTATTTCCTGATTTGATGAAACTTAGCAAAGTGATTTCACTGTTCAAATCTGGCAGCACAACTGATCCCACGAACTTTCGGCCTATTTCGATATTACCTACATTGAGCAAAATCTTTGAAAAATTAATTTTAAAACAATTGTTAGGACATTTCAATACTCATAATTTGCTTCATCTGAAACAGTTTAGTTTTACGTACTACTACAAACACGGACGTGGAATTACTGAAGAGTATATTCGAGGCCTGGGAGGAGTCGCAGGATGCTTTTGGCATTTTCTGCGACTTGTTTAAGGCTTTCGATTGCGTACATCATGATACACTCATCAGGAAACTGTACCAATATGGTATGAGGGACAGGGCTCTCGGCCTTCTGACCTTTTATCTTAACAATATAATTCAGAGGGTTGATGTTAATGGCAAGAGACCTGCAGGATCTGCGGTCACTATGGGCGTTCCACAGGGTTCAATTCTAGGTCATTTCTTGTTTGTAATTTATGTAAATGACTTACCTTATCACATAATCACAATATTGTATTATTCGCAGATGACACTTCCTCATTTTTAAAATCTAACATTAATTTGTCAACTTTGAACAAGTTAACAATGCACTCTCTAAAGTTGTCCATTGGTTTAATGTAAATAATCTTCTCCTGTATGAAAAAAGACTAAACTCATTAAATTTTCAACGCCAAATGTCAGGCAGTTAACGACCAATGTTCAACTTAATGGAATAGAGTTGGACCCTGTTTAGTCGACAGTTTTTCTTGGAATAACTATTGATGGTAAATTACAACGGGGCCCACACATAAAAAATTGTCAGGAAGGCTTAGTTCAACAGCCTATGCTGTTAAAAAAATCTACAGATATCTGACATACTTACAGCCAGAATTGTTTATTTTAGTTATTTCCATAGTCCTATGTCATATGGGATTCCCCAGCTAGCAAAAAATATTCTTACAAAATATATCCCAAGACCATATTTTGTTCAGTCACTTAAATACTGTTATAAGTATGGATTTGGGCGCACTTTATAAGTATATTCTCCCTTGCAAATTGCCAAGTAATGGTCTCATGAAGTGTATTTTCAATCTTACAAAACACTTGCTGATGCCTTTATATTGACAAACAAAGTTACAATTGACTTACAATGGCATGCTTTATGGGCAAATAACCTTAAAGTCCTCTTACTAATGCTGTTCTTAGTGTAATATCGCTACTAGTCCTCTTTGTGATCTTTTAGTATGAGTGTAATCACAAACCGCCGTGAGGTCGCGAAGTGCTTTGAAACTTTTGCGAAAATAATTAAAAGTCGGTTCAAAAATGTAAGTATTATATTTTATTTCACTTTCCTAGAAAACGCTAGTATATATTATATTATTACTTTATAATTTCTTACTCATGTATATGTCACGCACTATATGCGATTATTAGGTGGCGAAGTAGTTTTTCCCGATTATTTTGAAATTTGAATGACAATATTTTCACGGGCCACTTTTCAAAAATGTATCTTATATTTTAAATTATTTTAATTACTAGCATCCGCCCGCGACTTCGTTCGCGTGAAATTTTATGTTCCCTCAACCCACCCTGTCCCATCGCGTCGCCTGCCCGCGCCGTTTACGATTAGCGTTCGTTCTTACTTTTTTTCTTTTTGCTCGGCTTCTGAGAGTCCTAGCATAATGTTACATAACCTATAGCATTCCTCAAGAATGGGGCTATAAAATGCAAAAAGAATTTTTCAAATCCGACTGGTAGTGATAAAGATCAGCGCGATCGAACGGTCAATAAAAATAAAATGTGTAGGTATCTAATAGACGAAGCGCATTTTTCTTACTTTAAGTATTTTTATACCCATAGTAATTTCTTAACGAATGGTCTGATTCAAATAATTTAAAAAGAAATTTACTTGTACTTAATCAACCTTGATTATGAAACTATTTATTTAGATAAAGACTAATACCATGTTTATGAAAACACCTTCTCAAATAATGCATTATCTTATAACAAAGATTACCATTAAAACAGTTATTGTGAGACAACCTTAAAAGATAGACACATCCTATTGTAGATTTTTTTTAGGACTTTTTAAGAGAAACAATTCTGTCATACATTAACTTTGCGTAACTTTAACTATTTACGCAGCGCACGCAACGGAAGCTCTCAAAAGGAAAAAAAATTCCCCGTTTTTGCAACATTTTTCATTGATGCTCCGTTCCTATTGGTCTTAGCGTAATGTTATATAGCCTATAGCCTTTATCGATAAATGGACTATCCAAAACTAACAGAATTTTTCAATTCCAACTAGTAGTTCCTGAGATTAGCGCGTTCAACCAAACAAACACACTCTTCAGCTTTATAATATTAGTATAGATTTGTGAAATAATATCAGTATGTCGCCATTACGATCAACCATGACTCATACGTGCTTTATCAGAACAATATAAGTCCAGTACTATTGTGTAAGGTTTATATTGCACTCGAAAAGTCAAATTAAACCTAAAACCATGGTCGACGCGGCCATACTGCTCATAATTTTAGGGTTCCTTAATATGTAAATGCAAGCCAAACGACGAAGTCTTCAGAGAGAAACATGTTTTCAGATCTGAAACCATGCCTTTCAAGATAGTATAGACCGTAGAAAGAGGCCGACTTCAGATTCATTTTCACTACTTCGGTCACTGCAATCACTATTACAGGTACTACTTCGTTCAGTGGCACCAAAAAAATCGTTGTTATTTTGTATGGAACCATTATAAATATTGTTTGTGTCAATTGCTCGAGATGCTCGGAGGGACGCTGGTTTTTGCATTAACTCCAAGTATTTTCTACGTATATATCTTAGGTGTGCTCCACTTCTCTTATACCGCATCCATTTGTGTAAATCCATAAATAAACATACATATTTTAGCAGGGCAATATCAGCAATTTGGCCAAATTTACTGCCCGGGAACGACCTGAGCAAAGTCTTTGGATTATTAATTTATCTGAAGGATAGAATAGAAGCATAATGCTAATTTGTACTAAATATTAAAATGGTATATTAAGTACCTGATTTTATAACAATTTCTGGAGGCAGACACAACAAGGAAAATAAATAACCCTTGTTTAAGATACTTTTAAAATGTTTACAGGAGTCTATTATAATAACACTTAGTATAGTCACTTCTATGATCGTATGTACCTACTCACAAAATGTATTTATAAGTATTCATTAAGAATCAAAGGCAATTAGACTTGTAAAAAGCACTTATAATGCCACTGCTCTTATTAATATTATGTAACGTTTTCTTATTTACGTCTATAAGAATATGTTACAAGTACAAGTGCTCTTAAAGCATAAATAGACTTATAAAATAGCACTATTAGGGTTTCTGGCTTAATCAGAATACGTATAAAACTTTTATGAAAACATAGTTCTTACAAACTTTTGTTTGTAAGGGTATTTTGCTAGCTGGGTCTTCTCTGGGAAATCTGTGCAGACTTTAATGCTATATTTGTTTTACAGAAACATTGACAACATAGATCCAAGAGATTCTCTTCGAGAAAAATTCAAAACAATAGTTATTCTTACTGCAGCCTCTCAACATATACACTCTTTTGCAAAAAAAAACGGGCACCTTACAGTCGTTGGCTTTTCTATGGATAATATTAATATTTTTAGTATCTCATTAGCTTAGATGTTTAGAAATTTCTTATTATCAATGAAAATATAGATTTAAACACTTAAATCTTGGAATCGGTGTTTTAGTCAATGTAAACAAAGAGCTGTGTTAAAATGGACATTTTTATGGGTATAATGAAATGAAGACTATGAGTATTTTTAATGTTATTTTAATAAAAAAAACACAATAAAAATAATAATGAGTATGACCTCTCCTGGCAGTGATTACGAATCCGTAATCGCTGCCAGGCCAAGACATGGCATGCTTTCCACCAGGCTTTTGATGGTCTCCTTTGGAATGTGTTCCCACTCAACCGAGATCACACGTTTAAGCACCCTGATATTTTGTGGAGGTGGTTGGACAGATCGCACTCGCCTTTTTAAGAGGTCGCAGACGTGCTCAATGAGGTTAAGGTCGGGGCTCCGCGCTGGCCAATCCAAACGACGAATACCGACCTCTTGCATATTAGCATCTACGTCGCCAGAACGGTGGGCCCGAGCATTGTCGTCCATGCAAATGGCATCTTCAACAATTACAGTCAGTGCGGGTTGTGCATGTTGACAAAGGATTTCTGTTATGTACCTTTATGCATTTAGTGAGCCATTTTCAATGAATACTATCTCGGTACGATACCTGGAAGTTACGCCCGCCCAAAACATAACGGACCCTTTTTTTATTTGAGGTAGGTTTGCTCTTGACTCTAGTCTAGGTCAGAGATGACAGAGACAAAGTCGACGATGGAGCGAGCTTACCTAGAAGAAGCCTGTTAATTCTCACTTTGAAGAGATCGGGGTTGTATACGTTCGGAAACACAGACGCAGGCAGAGAGTTCCACTCCTTTGCTGTGCGCATCACCCTCCACCATAATGGATGATTTCTTCAAAACATACATCAGCATAGCAAGAATTTCTAACGAACCTCAATCGAGCAATCAGGTGCTCACGGAGTAACTTGGGGGCCCGCGCTGGTCGTCGACTGCGTATATCAGCCGCTAAAGGCCTCCTCCTCACAGTCTATAGGCTAACTTATGCATCTCGTACCTCTTCAAGGTTTCTTTTGAGGTCTATGTATTTGCGGTTCCTCAGCGCCTAAGTCACTAAAAAGCGGTCGTCTCGTGGTTGTGTGCAACGTTTTCTCCCAGAACCTTGCCTTCTCTGAACGTAACCTGTCACTTAGTATCGAGTCCAGGCTCTTTGGACGCTTGAACGACTCACGTTTAACCGCAGTGAGACGTAACATTGGCTACAGCCCTCTGCCAGCAGCGCTATCATTTTACTAGCTCTTATTGCTTTTCCTAAAGATTTTTTTTTATTGCTTTTTCTGCCATTACAATAGACACAACGATATCTGTTTTAAATCACAATAAGGCGGGATTATACGACAAACATAAATTATTCTACTAAAAATAACGAGAAGTTAGTTTTAGTTGCCTGATAACCTTTTAAGAGCAAACCCACGAAAAGTAAGTAAAAAGTCACAAACTGAAAAGGGATTATTATTTTTAAAAACAAAAGTTTCGAATTTGGAACTAACTTTTTTCATACCCAGACTCTTTATTAAGTGCCAGTAACATAGTTTGGCTATTAAAATCTCTTTAGAACTAAATTATTACCAATAATTTAGAAAAATTAAAACCGCCCGTTTTATTTTTTGCAAAGGAGTGCAGTTGAAAATCTATTGTAGGCACACAAAATATATCAAATAAGAAAATGTCCGATATTCGTAGTTTAAATACCAGGAATAAATACAATCTTGCTGTATATCGTACTCGCCTCCACAGAGTAGGCAACTCGTTCATGGGTCAATGAGTGGGCTTTTACAACAAACTTCCCATTGACATTCAAAACTTACCCATTAAACTATTTTAAAACTGTATTAAAACCAAACTTTGTAAAAAAATAGTAATATAAAATTTCTGATTATTTAGAAGACAAAAAAGCTTGCAATTGAGCTGCTCGCTCTGTTAATCCTTGTGATAAAACCGTAAATTTTGACATTTTAGTTATCATGCGAAATCATCATTATTTAGGTACCATTTTATACAGGACGTCCCACGGATATGCCACATGGAGGGAAAGTACCTTGAATATTGTAGATGGAACATTTTACTGAAAAAAGACATTATTTGATTTTAAAAAACAATTTAAACTGCATTCATAGATATTTAAATAATTACATGGTTGAACCGGGAATCAAACCCGTTACATGAGAAAAATAATCACCCTGTAGTTTTATCATACCGATCGAAAGGCTTCATCATAAGGATTATTTTTTGCTAAATAACATTGTATCACAAATAAAAGGAAGACCATGAATTTTAACATTTGATGTGAAATTTTGTTCAGAAAAATGAAAAGCTGACATTGCCGTAAGGACATACAACTGACACTATCATAAGTACCTATTACTAATAAATGTACCCACTTGAGAAGTGCGCATCATTTTAGTATGAAAGTGTCCACGAGCTACAAGCAGAACTTAGACGTATTATTCTAAATATCCACCACAGCAAGATCAAAATCGACAGGGAGCGAAATAATCAAAAGAGTGCGACTTTATATTCAACAGGAAGGGACTCATTTTGAGCATTTGATAAATTGATTAATTTTGTATTAAAAACGTTAAAATTCATGGTCTTCCTTTTATTTTTGACACTATGTTATTTAGCAAAAAATAATCCTTATGATGAAGCCTTTCAATCGGTATGATAAAGCTATAGGGTAATTATTTCTCTCATGTAACGGGTTCGATTTCCAGTTCAACCATGTAATTATTTAAATATCTATGAATGCAGTTTAAATTGTTTTTTAAATTCCAATAATGCCTTCTTTCAGTAAAATATTCCATCTACAATATTCAAGGTACTTTCCCTCCATGTGGCATATCCGTGGGACGCCCTGTATACATATTGACATTAGAAATATTATATACAAAATGACATAAATACATATTCATGTCATTTTGTAAATAATTTTGTTTATAGTTACTTTGAAAAGTTATTACTTTAATTATTGTGAATGTGAGCATTATGAGGGTCATCTATTTTTTTCACTATCAGTTAGTTTTAATGAGGGTCTGGCATTTTGAGTACTTTATGCGGCCTACCCAAGTGTCCTTTCTTTGGTATTGTTTGTCGAGTCGTTGAGCTCCTTAAGTCCAGAGTTGACGTACACGATTACTGACAAATGCTTACACTGACTGGACAGGTCCACTCAAATTTTTGTGGTTCTTTCCTGAAAAAATAATTTCAGACACAGATCTACATGGTCCTCACATGATTTGACTAAGATTATGTCTGGACTTTAAAAGAGAATTTGACCCCTGAGTTTGTTTCGCCATTTCTTCTCAAGGGTAGTCAGATAGGAAATGTCGACTCCATCTAGCTTAATTTTTTCTAATATGATGTATAAAAGTGATTCCAATATCCAATTTATAAAATAAACAATATCATTTCATCTCATTGTTGTTGCTGTTCTTTTTGTTCGATTACGCTTTGAGTGATAATCAGGTCGAAACCTATAAAGTTAACCTAGTGATATTGGTACTGTGATTGTTACCTGGTGTAGTTGCCTTTTAAATAAATAATAAACATCATTAATTAGTTGATCCTCCATTACACAAATTCTATGTACCAAAATTTCAAGGATCACTGGGACCCCATGTTCGGTTAATTATTTAATTTAAATAAACTAAAGTTTACCACTGACTAAACAAACATCTCGCCCACAGAACTTTTATTTAGGTCTCACCATGTCACAAGTTTGCCCACAACTTCTTCAGAAGTTGGCCCAGAACCGAACACCTGTCCCTTTCGACCGCTAACTGTTTCTAACTCTAGCAAACCCGCCAACCGTGAAATTTGAATACGGTAATATGCCAGGAGTGTTCCCGATGCAAAGATGTTTGGTGACTGATAGAAAGAGGTTCTAGTTGTCACCGAATATGTTCAATTATTATGGACAGGGATGTCTAGGCAATGATCAAAATACATGCTGGTCATTTGGAAAAAAGGAAACTGTAATTATTACCTATTTTGGAGTTTATACATTCTGTTTATGGTTTCGTAGTCAAAAATAAAGTTAAATGAAATCTCTTAGTATGTAGTTCAACTTGCCATTTTGATTTCTTAAATACTTGCTGCTACTACTACACATAGCATAATCAGCCTATAATGTTCCCACTGTTGGAACACAGGCCTCCTCTCTCTGAGAGGAAGTGGGCCGTAATCCACCACGCGAGCCCAGTGCGGGTTTGTAGATGTCACATGTCTTCGAATTTTTGGTTCTAGGACGTGCCGGTTTCCTCACGATGTTTTCTTTCACCGTTTTGAGAGCAGTGGTGATAAAATAAAATACACCAAATAAAGCGCCTGCCTGGGTTCGAACTTACGACCTTACAACTCGTAAGTCGCGGCCGCTGCCACTGGGGCACCACTACTCACTACTACACACGTCATGTTTATTACACCAAAATCAGTCCTTGCACAACTTATGTATGATACTCGTATAAACATTTCAAAACAAATCCGCATCAGCTTCCACCCCAATCACACTTCACTCATACTACTCCACAAGAACTCGCTACCTAATTACCACCATCAAGATTCAATACCCACAGGAGCCCTAGAGCCCCTTCTGGCCCTTCCATAATGTTTGCGCCCCAGTCCGCCCCTGTGTGGCGAGCTCTCAGCACGAAACACATAATGACCACCTCTAACGATATTTGACAAGCAACTTAAACACTACGTAAGTGGTGATGGAAGGGCGATATTGAACCGGTGAGCGATAGTTTGCGGGAATGCTACAGAATACTGATCGTTGGCGGCTAGAATATATAGTCTTCGTAACTTTGCTAATGAAACGAATTCTTATGTCACAACATAAGACCAAAATCTAGATTATCTTCAGGTCGAGGAAAACGTAAAAACGGATGATGTAGCGCAACTTGAGATAGGCCTATGTTGCACTGGAGTGTATATCTAGACTGAAGTAAATAAATTAAATAAGTACCAGCATTTAAATGTGCACGGGGAGCAAAACAACATTTAAATGTGCACGGGGAGCAAAACAACATTTAAATGTGCACGGGGAGCAAAACAACATTTAAATGTGCACGGGGAGCAAAACAACCTTTAAATGTGCACGGAGAGCAAAACAACATTTAAATGTGCACGGGGAGCAAAACAACATTTAAATGTGCACGGGGAGCAAAACAACCTTTAAATGTGCACGGAGAGCAAAACAACATTTAAATGTGCACGGGGAGCAAAACAGGCCAGAAAATATAAAGTTGATATAATTATAATAGTTTGTAGGTACCTTTTATTTCATCATCTATAAATAGTATAGCTGTCACAAGGGCAGACACGAAATCGAGTTTCCATTTTCGTGGCTGTCTGTGTAACCGCTTTGTTTATCTAAACTGGATTTTGATGCGGTTTTCACTATCGTTTAAATAATTTATTTCGGAAAGTTTTTATAAATATAATACATTCATAATTAACTTAGCTTACAATACAAAAAATATAGCACAAAAATCTTAATGTTTTGACAACTTGTCGCCATATCAGTCGACAGCACCCATGCGACGCAAGGGCGGCTCACTAGTAACAATGTATCAACTTGTCGCCATATCAGTCGACAGCACCCATGCGACGCAAGGGCGGCTCACTAGTAACAATGTATCAAATAATTTACGTACCTAGGTCGTTAGCCTAAATATGCGCATTCGATTTCACTTGTAAAGTGCGATCGACTGGCAGCGCTAAGTGAACCCTTCCCTGGAGGACACTTGTAAAGTGCGATCGACTGGCAGCGCTAAGTGAACCCTTCCCTGGAGGACACTTGTAAAGTGCGATCGACTGGCAGCGCTAAGTGAACCCTTCCCTGGAGGACACTTGTAAAGTGCGATCGACTGGCAGCGCTAAGTGAACCCTTCCCTGGAGGACACTTGTAAAGTGCGATCGACTGGCAGCGCTAAGTGAACCCTTCCCTGGAGGACACTTGTAAAGTGCGATCGACTGGCAGCGCTAAGTGAACCCTTCCCTGGAGGACACTTCCAAAGTGCGATCGACTGGCAGCGCTAAGTGAACCCTTCCCTGGAGGACACTTGTAAAGTGCGATCGACTGGCAGCGCTAAGTGAACCCTTCCCTGGAGGACACTTGTAAAGTGCGATCGACTGGCAGCGCTAAGTGAACCCTTCCCTGGAGGACACTTGTAAAGTGCGATCGACTGGCAGCGCTAAGTGAACCCTTCCCTGGAGGACACTTGTAAAGTGCGATCGACTGGCAGCGCTAAGTGAACCCTTCCCTGGAGGACACTTGTAAAGTGCGATCGACTGGCAGCGCTAAGTGAACCCTTCCCTGGAGGACACTTCCAAAGTGCGATCGACTGGCAGCGCTAAGTGAACCCTTCCCTGGAGGACACTTGTAAAGTGCGATCGACTGGCAGCGCTAAGTGAACCCTTCCCTGGAGGACACTTCCAAAGTGCGATCGACTGGCAGCGCTAAGTGAACCCTTCCCTGGAGGACACTTGTAAAGTGCGATCGACTGGCAGCGCTAAGTGAACCCTTCCCTGGAGGACACTTGTAAAGTGCGATCGACTGGCAGCGCTAAGTGAACCCTTCCCTGGAGGACACTTGTAAAGTGCGATCGACTGGCAGCGCTAAGTGAACCCTTCCCTGGAGGACACTTGTAAAGTGCGATCGACTGGCAGCGCTAAGTGAACCCTTCCCTGGAGGACACTTCCAGCCGCTGAACTCAAGCTGGGTGCCGGCACTGCCTGGCGGTAGGATCAAGTGACAAGCCGAAGCTAACTTCACTGTTTCATAGTGTTATAGTTTTGTCATAGTGAGTGTCAAATATCATCTTCCTGCCCTTGTCGCATGTTGCGTGGGGCCCCGGCCGGCGCAACACGTTTACAGATCCCTAAATATGTAGGTATGGTATTTATGTAATTGGAAAATTATGGAACACATTTAGTGTTTTATTTCGTGCATACAATATTAGCTTGACATTATTTATACAATATTCTGATTACCTATCTGTTTACTTATCGCAGTAATGACACCGTCATTATCATCATTACCTTACAGCAGCCCACTGCTGGACATAGGCTTATCCAATCGCCCGCTAATTAACAACACCATGCTCGTGATTAATACAGTTCATTATGATGACAAGTAAAAGTCAACACAGAACAGTTTAAAACAAATAAATCTACAAACACCACCGCGATACAGTAAATAGCAGAAAATTTACTGATGATAAAATGTTAAAATGAGCGAGGTGCCCACACACCGCAGGCGTCACGCAGTGGCCACGCAGCGCGACCGCAGCAACCACGCGCGTAATGCTCTCTCATCACTCGCCACTATATTTGCATTACATTACATAATGTTGCCACTTTAAATCATGATATTGTAATAAATAAAGACAAATCAATCTGCCATGCCTTTTCCCAACTATGTTGGGGTCGGCTTCCTGTGAAATATTTACATAAAACGACTGCCTACCTGACCTCCACAACCCAGTTACATACACATACATAAACTCACGCCTTCTTCCCATGTGGGTAGGCAGAAACTACAGAACGCCACCTGCTACGATCCTTACATACTTCTTTTGCCTCGTTTACGTTCATACTTTTACATTTTGACTGGCCTGTTGGTCTAGTGGTTAGTGACCCTGACTACTAGGCCGGAGGTCGTGGGTTCGATTCCCACCCAGGACAAATGTTTGTGTGATGAGCACGATCATTTGTTTCTGTGTCTGGGTGTTATTATCTATAATATGTATGTATTTAGAAATATATAAGTATGTTTATCAGTTGTCTAGTACTCATATCACAAGCTCTGCTTAGTTTGAGACTAGATGGCGTTGTGTGAAAGTTGTGGAATATTATTTATTATTATATTATTATTTATTATACATCTGGTCATACACGCACGCCGGTTGCGAGTACTACGCACCTGGCCTTGCTGAAGAACATCACCAATATGATCACTATATTTTTATTTTTTTCTTCCTAGGGCGTCCCCTCCCGGCATTTCCACTCACATCTGCCGTGTAAATACCTTTTGTTAGTCAACTTTTATTCATATTCTCAACATGACCAAACCATCTAAGTATACTCTTTTCAATACAACCCAGTTATAAACAAATACATAAAGACAAATTGAACATACTCGTACCACAACGAACTAGTACCTGGTTAGTATTGCATGTTGTTGTGGGCAGACTTTGCACTGAAAATGTAAATTGATGATCCATTTTGTATTGTATTAGTGTGTTGATGTGCGTGGGTCAGAGCGTAATGTGTTTGCCTAATATTAGAAGCCAATGTGACATGTGCCAATGTTCTCGTAAAATCGAGCAGTAGTAGTAAGTATTCGGCGAAATTGTATTGTGTTTTCAGTTTAAGCGTGTTTTCGGTTAATAGAAGAATGCATTATTGATGCATTTGTGAGAATAATGTTGGCTTTGTATAATAACCAACTTCCATACATTGATAATGGTTGGTCTATAAAAGCTGCTTCATCCATCCATATTACCCTGAAAATAACCACACCACAGCCTACCATAAAAATAACAGTCACAAAAACAAAACAGGCAGCCTTCCAATCTGTACAACAGCTATTTAAATATCGATTTTTTTATCTCTAATTAAAATGTACGTGCCGCAAGTTGCATCGCGACTGCATAATGAGCCCGTACATCCATCGATGCGTGAACTCGGAACGCACGAGGTACGCCCCATTGTAAGCCAGCGATGTGTAAATAAGTGTTGTTTGTTTTCAACTGGCGGAGTAATTGCGTAGTAATTGGACGTGGTAGTGGATGTGAGGGATTTGGTAAAAGTGATGGTAGATGTGGATTATGAAATGTGTAGGCTCTAGGATATTAACTAGGTAACTAAACTTTAACACCAATGCCCGTCTGCACTAAATTTTGACAACGCCTAAGCTTATACCTCTCTCTTGAAGACACACTAAGCCTTAAAGGCCTGCATACGAGCTAAAATACGTTGTACCAACATTACGCGGCTGACTACATGCTGTCAGATGTATGTAATAATTATGATTTACTTAGTCTAAGGTCGAGACTTTTAAACGTTACTGAGCACGTACTTTGGCTAAGCTTTATTCCTGTCACTGTCAAACTACAGGTGCAAGATGGAGACTAGAACATGTCGAAAGTCACAGCACATGCTAAGTACGTTTATAGATCTAGGCTTTAGAGTTCTTTAGCTCTGAGTTAGCTAACTTGAGTGCAGGATGGGCATAAGGTTATTGTTTACCCGCTGTCACCACTAGGGTAGGGTAGTCATAAAGGCTGGGTTCAGGTTCAGATGCGTCTGTCTTAACCAAAATTCGTGCCGACAGGTTACTGCCTCAAGTTCAACAATACTTCGACGGCCAGAGCGATTTCATTACTTGACACAAATTCTTGAAACTAAACAGTTTTATCTTTTTCAGTACGTTCATTGAATAGTCAAACTTTAAATTCTAAAGAAGAAATATTCAAAACGTCCATTCGTACCAACAAATGGACAGATGTGTGAATAGTTGATCTGAGTTTAAACGAGCAGTCCGCTCAGTTCCGAATAGCCCGAGGGTCGTAAGAAGTTTGCAGACTGCGGCGAGAGGTGCAAGCGCCTGAAGAGTATGAAAATATTGGAAATGAATTCCTACATTGTTATGTAGTATTATTTCACTACGTTCCTTCTTTTGAGCTGGTGTGACTCCTTCAGGGAAACTAAGCGTGATGTTATGTTGATTTACAGGTAGGTACTAATAGACCAATTACACATAACCGACTTAAAAGATTTGGATGATTGATGCAAAAATTAAAACACAGGATAGGAATGTTCGTCTGATTGCCTATAGTACGACTGTACGCTGCACAAAAGTGCAGCGTACAGTCGTAACTCTCTAACGATACTCAATATGGCTCGAATAAATAAATTTAGTTCGCGAATTTCAATAAGACCAGCCAGCCAGCCAGTGCGGGATGCGTTTGATATGTTAGTGGTCTAACATTATCTAGGGATCCTATATTCGGCCGGGTTAGCGATAAAGTTGATTGAAGAATATGTTTTGTTATAGGTTTTATTGAAGACTCCTTGTTGCTTTGATTTCATGTGATGCCTATTACAGAAAGATAATATTCTTATGTTTGTTTTGCTTTGTAGCATATTTTATTATAGCTGTTGTGTTCGTCTTTAATAAGGATGATAACAGTGTTTTATTTTTTTCTAATACAAGTAAAAATGTTAGATATGTATTAGGTAGATAGTAAAATATTGGTAACTTGCTGAACTTCTCTTAGAACAGTTATTTTAAAAGATTTACAACATACCTTCTCTTTTTTTCCGAAATTTGACCAGACTTTTGGTAACAAACCCTATTACATTTGTGTTCTCGTTTTTATGCTGTCGGCTGTAACACGGTATTCACATAAACAAAGCTGCATATTTCCAAATACGAATACCTCCCTAATCCTCAATATTGAGCTCTTTTCTCCCCCCGTAACCGACGGAAATAGTGACTTCACACGGCTGAGTATGTATATGAACGTATTTATCATCAGTGGTGCCATCTGTACGTAATATTAAGTAAGAGAAGTTAATTAATACATCTGTCGGAAGAGGCTGTATGGTTAATTTCCGTTTTCGACGTATAGAGATATTTTTTGAGCCAGCCTCTCTCGCATTATTAATTTATTATGAAGATTTGTCATGTTGGTATGAGTTAGCAAACAAAAGGTCTCCCTATCTCTTTGTGTAGTGTGGGTGGCGTCATCAAAATCGTAATAATATGGATCATGTCAAAAAGAAGGAGTTGACCAATAGTTGTAAGGTGCACTTTCTCATGAACCCGTCTCCACCGTCTACTCTTTTTTAGGGTTCCGTACCACAAAAGGAAAACACGGAACCCTTATAGGACCACTCGTGTGTCTGTTTGTCTGTCCGTCTGTCAAGTTTAAAGGTACACATATTAATTTCTGTGACCAAACACGGACTTATAACGTAAATAAATGAATTTTGAATATAGCTGGGTCACTTTTGGGGGCAAATAAGAAAATTTAAAAAACAGGTTAGCAAACTATACCGTGTGAGTTGTGACTTAATGAAAGTGCTGTGAACTGTGCGAGTGTCGAATATATTTTGTTATAATTTTAAAATAAATAGTTTTAAAGTTATAAATATAAGAAACTTGACCCTTATCTCTGAAACTACTGAGCCTAAAATGTTGAAAAAATACAGAAAATAGTTCTATACTTATAGATTACAGAAAAACTTATAAAGTCTATGGTCTTAAAATAACACGGTAAATCTCTCAATATTATGCGTACAAATTTACATTTCCAGTTGGAGTGGATATGTTGGGAGAACATATTTTTCAACTACAATGTTATGTTTATTGTTGGGATAATTCTGTCTCTTCTTTCTTCATCCCAACTACGGAATCCTTCATATTGCGTGACGTGATCCGACACGCTCTTGGGCGTTTTCTTGCTCAGGAGTGTTCATTTAGCTGTCGTCGTTGAACAGTAAACGAACAGTCAATTACTTATTGAAAACTTGGCTTGAGATTTAACAATAGATTACTTAAATTGAAAATGGTTTCAGAAACCGCCGCTTGGTTTCCTTTACAACAACAGCAGCTAAGTAGACCGTTTTTTTCACTTCACGTAACAAGAATATAATCATACAATGTTATTAAATCGTTTAAATGCACACATTACCGAGAGTCTGTAAATCTGCGGTGAGCGGGAGCGGTGCGGGGGGGGGGGGCACGGATGTGGAACTCATTTCCGGAACATCGCTCCCATGCGTCTGTCTTCACTCGCTCCAAATACCTAGTTCGAAGAAGTTGAGGGCTTTGGCCAAAGAACGTTTTGATAACACACCACAACATTGCACTAGTTCAACATCTGACTGACCTGTTAAGTATAGCTTAGGTCTTCAAACGTGCGCCTACTAAATAAATAAATAAATAAATCTTTATTGAACTAGAGCCTAAGTAACTATTTCAATGGTATAGTGGAAGTACATACAATACATTGAGAGGCTTACTAGGAGCCGTCTGCATGTGAGTGCTCAACGGTTTTCACGATTATAATTATTATCGTTTCCAGTCTATTTTTCTTATATGCTAGTTCATACGACATTAGTCAGATTAAAACTGTGACGTTGCAAAATTGATTATTTAGTTACTTGTGGCGACATCCCCCGTAGGAACGATGGAAGCTCATGAATTCACACAATGTTTTCATAATTACTGTAGAGATGGCGTTGTTTCCAATTGTGGTATTGACAATTGTTTTATGTTAATTGGGTATTCGTAATTAAGTAACATGCAGATATAATATCCCACATTATATCGTTATACAATGTCATAAAAATTAAAATGTATTATTATAGTTTCATTTCGCTCACTTGGCACTCATGAATTTTTGTCTGTGGATGGATCTTTCCCGAAGGTCGATCAGAGGTTCTTCTGGTCAGAGAGAAATGAGGGTCAGCCAAAGGGCTGACGTGGTGTTGAGGATTGATCACGCATACGATTTGAGAGGCACCAGTTCTGTGATGATCAGACTGCGTCCGAATAACCCGATGGGTTTATTATAATTGTGGCGTGTTTCAAGTATGGCTGAACCTGTGAGTACATTACTGTTTCTTTCTGTTCCTTTTGAGAGCACTGGGCTCTTGTTTTGACTAAGGGGATTTTATTCCAGGTCTGGCTGTGTTAAGCTAGCCTAAGATAATACGGACGGGTATAGACGTGACGCCTTGGTGTCGTCCAGTGGTCTGGTGCCATAGAGGCTTCACCCGACAAGTCAGGTAGTGTGGCCATCCAGCAGTACAGGAAGGCGTCACCTAACCGAATCCCCGTGCGAGGAAGCGTCGCCGACCCAGGTAATGATAGCGTCATCGTTCGCTCCCGGACGTCTCCCGTAGGTCGCGTTTGTATGTGGGAACCCAGGTTTATCCTATTGTTCCATGCCAAGGGACTTCATTCCATCATTTGAGAGAATACCGAGCTTAACTGATATCAACTGAGATTTATAGTCTTATCTCAAACTATCTGATTGATAACTGAGTTTAAGTTGGTTACCTATCCCGAGAGTGAGACCGCCACAACTATATTTTCTACTGAAAGTTATGGAACTAGGTAATAGTACCAGTTGTTATAAATTAGTGTGGCTGTATCTCAGGACACGTTGTAAATGTTATATTTCTTTTTGAGCACAGCCTAAATGTGTCAGTTCTTGTACGATTCGACTCCGAGTCCTTTTGTAGTTAAGTCTCACGCTGGTATCTTCCTTAGCACACTTGTAACAGAGGTGAGGGCGTTAGAGAAGATACCTAGGTATTCCAAGATTGGGAATGTTCTATAAGTTTGGTGGCTCGCCATGTTTGATGTTTGTGTACCCACAGTAATAGTTTTAATTCAATAAACTTTGTAATGTAGCAGTGTGTACTTGTTTAATTTGATTCTTGCCCTAATAGCATATTGTACCTAATACATTTACTTTAGCACGGTTCACAACCCCGGGTTACAGAAAGAAACAAGTCATGAAAATCCTCAACAACTCCAAACGCATAACGTTGTGACTATGAGCATGACTTTATGAGAAATAACTGTTACAAATAACGATGTGCCCTCACGTGTAACGCTGATATAAGGTAAACGTTATTTATAGCTGTAACCGTTATTTTAACGATGTCAGTTTACACGCGTAAGCTGAAAGTTGCAGGTTTTTTTTGGTGTTATGATGAATTGTGACATACTGTTTCGTTTTCATTGTATCAGTTTTTGTGAAAGAGTAAAAAAAATAAAGGAGTAGGTAGTATTGGTTTCTGGATAGGGTATCCAACTGGACAGTAGTTTAAGTTTAATTTCGAATCCTAAATTATACTAAGTAATTTCAAATATACCAAGACAAACACGTTAAATATTATTTGATTTATTTGTCAGAGAAACACTTGAAAATCGTGAATCGATTCGTGTGATTCATAACAGAAACTTTGCTAAAAGACAAAAGCAGCAATGACCGAAAAAAGTCATATCAGCATTTAATCCGTAAAAACCAACTTTTATTAAAAAAAACAAAATTAACGTTTCATAAAAATCCGCTTCAAAATCTCTTGTATCTATATAACTGGATTTCAATTTTTAAATCAATTCGAATAGAGTATGGCGAGGCCGGGAATATCCCGGGATTGAGTTAATTGATCGGACACAGTTCGCTATGTGAAGGGTACTCGGCAAACGATAAATTGGCTGTATCGAGTCAAAAACGCCGGTTCGATGCCGAGTCACCCACTATCGGTTGTTTTTATGTGGTTTTATAAAAAAAATGAGTATTGAAATTTAATTTATTTGTCTGGCTGAATTTTTGTTGTTCGCAAGTTCGTTTGCTGCGCTCAATGATGTGTGCTAGAGCCATTTATTTGTTTATGTTTATAAAATTAATATTCCTAGCTGATTGATATTCTTTTGAATGAACATTGGCTGGTATTAGAAATATTTAAAAAGTGAACATTTTGAGATAATTTAGTTTGGTTGCAGTTAAATAGCCGAACGTAATTGCACTTTCAATAACAATCCGAGAGTTTTGAAGGATATTGCGAATCCATTGTTTCATAGGTTTGAAAAATTCGTTTACTCAACAACGTAAATAACGCAATAAGCATAGGTGAATTTTCAAGATAAAACCCTTTGCAATCAATTGTCATTTTATATCATTTTATGACATGTGTATTACGCAATTACCCCGCTGGCACCCAATGCTATTTCTATTGAGTTTTAGATAACGAAATTTTAATTTACATTTTCTACAAATCTTTTACAATTAATTTTAAAAAATCAGTATTTAAAAATAATGTATGGCTAATGTCATACAAAACATTGAAGAAGAAATAAAGTTTTTCATTTCAAGCTTGAAACAAAAATACCAAATTATTCTACCAAAAATCTTCATTTCTATTCTACCACACTCGCACAAACTTTTTAATTTAAAGTAAGCACAAATCTTCGTAAAATCGATGCTTTTAATAACGTCAAAGAGTTTGCGAACATGGCACGCGGCCCGGGATTTTTAATAAATCCCGTAGCGTAGCGGTTATTAAATCAAAGATCCCGGTGTTCCGGACCGCTCTCCCGGGCTTGCATAAGGAAAATTTAATCCTTTGCTTGTAAGATAGTAGAGATGTGCACTCAGATATGAATGCAGGTGGTTTCATTTCAGATTACAAAGGTAGGCTGTTATTAAACCGAGCTTTAGTTATAGATGTTAACGTTATGTCTGTAGATTGTCTTGTTTATATTTTATTATTGTGTACAGACAGTCAAGATTATGCTATTTTTTTTTATCTAGGACTTCCTTGCTAAAACTGTGCAACTATTTACGTGCATGCTTACGTCTATGTATACTCAATAGTACAATAAGATACAAGTGTGTTATGTTGGTCATCACACTCGAGGCGGTAACATTCGCGCGCGCCGTACCTAGCTCGCTACAAGATAAGCGAGCCGAGTGTGTAATGATCAATGCACACGCATTTCATACGACGTTTTTCAACACACTTGCGAGGCTAAAATAAATGAAATCCCGTGAACTATTTTGGAATATTACACAAAGCTGAGAAAACAGATATCTATACTTTGACGCGAGGTCAAAAAGCAAACTCTCAAAGGTGCGCGGCAACATTCTTCGGCGTTTTTCAATATTATTTCAGCTTTATTTCATTCTTGTTAGTATAATTATAGGTTAAAATAATACTAAAAGGTTAAAAACATGCTTATAAGGATTTCAAATATATTTGTTTTTGTGATAATGAACTACTTTACAATAAACTTTTTACGTTACGTTCAAGTAAATAGCACTCAAAATATTGTGTTTTTACATTCGGTTAATACTCAGACCTGTAAAAATCCTTCATTCTTATAGTATTCAGCTCTAAACCGATCACAACACAACCTTTAATGTTTTTTGGCTGTAAAGTGCTTATAACGTAGCAATTTACTCTGCTTGCGAAGATATCCATTTTTAGTAAATTAATGTCACAAAACTGATTCACTGACAGATGCATTATTACTATCTATAAATTCTTAATTCGTTGTCTATAACAGAATACTCCTGACGAAACGATATCACTAAAATAATATATTAGTAGATTGTAAACATATCGGATTTCTCATTAACAGCCATCTAACCATAGATATTTTTTTTATAACCGTAGATGAAAGAGGAGGCCAAAACATGAAGTTTGTTTCTCTGTTTACGTTGTTTATTTAATTATTTATTCCCCTTATAACTAACTATCACTACAGGTTGCATTACCTAATGCGATAGTCCGGTCTCATATGTAAAATGCAACCATTATCATAAAGATTTACAGTTTAAAATTATTACGAGCTTAACCTTTTTATTATAACCTTTTTTTTAGCTAGTCTTACCACAGACGAACGCCATGTTGTTCTGTTGAAAGCATAAAAACTGAATTATTTAATTAATTAATTATTTATTTGGATGTAGAACACGCAAAAAAGTTACTTTTTTGAGAAAAATATATTATTTTAATTTATCATATTTTATTTATGTACACAATAAGCATATAAAGCCATAAAGTCTCTTTGATGATATTAAAAAAGCACACACCTCCGACTAGTAAATCTGTGGCGCACATTACCGTACTAGTGCGGTAATATAAAGTAAATAGCACGCGTGTTTAATACACTGCATTATGAAGCTAAAAGCTGTTCAATAAGAGTCACTTTACGAGCAAGTGTGTTACAATTTTTTTTTTTTTATTTCCAAAGTAAAACCTAAGAGTCCAGTTCTTGCAAAATATTTTCATACAAAATCTCTGACTTAATTTTAATTCCCATCAACGTAAGCAAATCCCGGCTCGAAGACGCGTCCCTAACAAACCCGCTGGTGCCCGTCGCACTTTACTGCCCACCCCATTTTACTGCATGCCCATCAACTCTTTTACTATGTGACGTATACATCGTAAAAGAAAGAGAATAAAAATAAGGATAACATTCCCAGACAGGGCTGCAACTTGAATAAAACTACTGATGGGGAAGTTAATAACATTCTTGAGATTGTTAGGAAAACGTTTAACATGTCATTTTGTAGACAGTTATGATTATGATGTTCCGACATGAATATCTATCCCGCATGATAGTGTACACACTATTATGAAAGACTAATTTGTTCAAAATTTTATTTTAAAATTGTCTCTGTGAAGTATATTTTCCATTCGGATTTTATTTTCCGTCGTTACTATCCTCCGCTGAACATGGCATACAGCTTAGCAATACGAAATTCACTTAGATTTTCTAAAAGTTAAGCCCCAATTCATTTCCATCGTGGAATCCAAACCAAACTTCTCCGGAAGTATTTCCGCCATTCTAAAGCTAAGACCTGAATTCCTCGATAGACCAGATCGAACACAATCTAAACTTCAATAAGAACTACTCACAGACAAAAATAAACCGCATTCTCCAGCTCCACGATAAATCTTAGCTTTTTACGTCAGTCCACAACAATCGGTCCTATTCAGCGCCTAGAGTGTTCGATCTCTCGAGACATCGGTACAGATCGATTACAGCATCGAATAGAATCGGATAGAGCATTGTGCTCCGAATAATTGCTTCTGTATTGATAACCGCTTTGTGGTGCGGACAATCGGCATCTTGAATGCCTTACGATTTCAATCGGTTATTCTGGCGTTCAGTGTTGAATGATGATGACTCAATGCTGGGATGTTAAGTTAATCGTCATCATTATCGACCTACAAGTCTGTGGTTGAAAGTTGGCCTCAGCAACCAGCGGCAACCAGTCGGTTATCTTTTAAAGTGAAGGCACGTGACATATTCGTAAGAAGTTGGCAGAATCATCCCAGCGCTGATTTGATGGAGTCGTTTACTCTTCTACCGGTCGTTATTTCTCCTGACAAAAGTTTATTATCTTTAAATATCAAATTATAATCACTAAACTTGGTACCTAAATGGATTAGTAATAGTAGTTCATTACGAGTAAGAGAATGAGCCAAAGAAATAATCAAGTTCGCCTTGTTAGATGAGAGGAAAAGATATCTTGGTCTTTTGTAAATAGCGCAGGCGTAAACAGACCGTCTTAATTTTCTAATTTCCTTTTTGCTAAAAACATTGGAAGTGACGTGTTTGGTGGCATTAAATAATAGTCGTCAATTGAAGGGCGAGTTCCAGTAATTCAAAGTATCCAAGTCTTTTTCTGCGAAGTCGTAACACATCAATAATTAATCAGTCTAAGATGGCGGCACCAATTCATAAGGTCGCAATCTATATATTGCTATTACCAATCGTCTGCGGCTTTCAGGTCCTTCATTAAGGACATGAATACGACCGTCTTTTGAAAATAAGTAGATACTGAATATCTAAATGTGAAGTCTTTATCACATAATCGTTTCACTTTACAAGACGCTGTATTAAATGACATGCACCGCTTTTCTTGAAAGCAATCAGTTCTGAGAGTCTGAGGTAATTCAATCCACACAGAAAATACTCACGCTAACATAATACAAAGGTATATCTCATACGTTATTATCAAGATACGTCACTTACATTCGGTACATTTCAGGGACAGATTATAATATTATTTCGGCTCAACAAATTGGTCTTCAACGTATTTAGGACTGATTTTGACAGCGTTTCCTTTTTTTTAAAAGCTAAAACTTCACAAGGAGTACTTAACCTTAATCATTAGCCTAGTTTTATTTTTATCGCAAAGTATTTCTTTTATGCGATGTTACCGGCAGACAGTCGTCTTCCAATGCAACGTCTGATGGATCATTGAAAGAGTCAATCCGGCGGTGGTACAGCGTAGTAGTGATACTGTCCGACCAGCAGGGAGCCTAATTTGTAGTTTCTTGCAGGATATTTAAATACCATTTAAGTTGAAGTGCTCACAGAAAGATACCTATATTATTCATCGGTAAATGTACAGCCTATGTTCTACCTCTGTTATAACAGAATCGTGAGACTTAGCAATTATTTTCAAAGACATAATCATGTTAATTGCTCCAGGCTTCTGTCGGCTATAAATTAGCCTTACTTTAGAATTATAGACTCGAACCCTGAACCTCGCGTGTATCCTCACAGAGCGTACTGAATACCAAATTAAATTATTAAGACATCTCACTTTGGTTTGGTTTTACTTAAGGTTTGTAGAATTCTCTTTGTTTATATAATTAGGAATATTTGTACGAATGTACTGACTGAGTCAAGTTTGTAAAAATGTTACAGAAATAGATTTTTGTTTTTTTTTTTAAGTTGTTAAGTATAAACATTACTACGTAAACTTGTTTCTTCATTAATATTCAAGCATAACTTAAGTCTACCTAAGACGAAAGTTAGGATAGTCAGCGACGAAAATCGATTAACATTTGAGTTTTTAAAATCTTAATTATTGAGCTAAATATTTAATTAAAATCTGAACAGAAGACAAATTAAAACAATTTCACTCAAGAAAGCACTAATTTTCTTGAAAAGCTTTTACATTATCGCATAAACGAGAATTAATTAAATTAATCAACACTAGATAAATAAATATCTTACCTTCGTAAGATCATAATGTGCTCAGAGTATTACAAACAGTTAATTAGTTATTAGAGAAACCTTTGTTTGCTATGTTAACTTGAGCAGATTGAAGATAATTTAATTTAACTTGATATAACGTATGTAGGTCACACAATTACTTTAGCATACATTTGTAATTACTTCACAGAAATCACATATTATAGGGGTTCGTGGTTGATAATCGATCATGCATGAATTAGTTACCTGGTTTCTAAAGGCCAGACCAAAGTAGAAATCATCTAATTTAAAATTGCACGCCTTTGTATTGAAATTTTAGTGGAGGGGCGCGCAGTTTTATATGTTGTTCTCTACGTGCTTCTTCACCATTGAGGAGTTAAAATATGGTTATTGTAGACAACATCACGCCTGAATTCCCGAAGGAGTAAGCAAAAGTGCATAGTTTACCCTAATTTAATAAATCTAGTCTGCAATGGAAAAGCCCAGTAACAATTTGCCTGACCTGGGTATCGTTCCGAGAATCCCACGCACATCAGACGTATCATTAATTAATTATTAAAAGAGCATTCACAAATAACAATACTCAAGTGCCCACTTTATTTCCTACCCAGGAAAGTCAATCACTACCAACCTTGCTGACTGCCTAACCTTTTCACGATGGCATACACTTGTGTAGCTGCCACCAACTCCCGACACAAGAACAAACACTACTTCTGTACGGTACACCTTCTCTTTATTGCACATTATTTTATTAGCCTTTGATTAAGCACCTTACATTTCCTCCATTACATCATCAAGATCCCCCGGGATTCCGAAAGATATTTCCCGTGAATTCATTAACGTCATCTGATGCCGGGATCCCGTTCTGAACGTTATTTTTTTTGTCCTTTTGCTCAAGACGTCGGCGACAATCTACTGAGAACGGTATGATTCAATCGTGTCTGGCTAGTGATGTGACTAGAATGGACGTCCCGCGATTTATCAAATGCTATAATAAAGCGAATTGAGAAAAGAAAGTTATGATTATTGCAATCTGCAAGCACATAGAAAAGAAAATTAAGCAAAAACAAATGTACCTGCCTTCAAGTTTTATATTCAACAGAGCTTAAGTCTCGTCTACAGTCCAAAATTTGCAAAAAAACTTACGTTTACGTAGGTTATGTATATTATGCTTTAAAGTTAAGTTACGTAAACGATATATGAACGACCGAATGAATGAACAAAAATATGAGTACAGAGCGACGTGGGCAGACGACTGTTGATGTCATAGGGTAGACTTAACTAAATTGACTTTATAAAATTCTACTCAACATTGAAACGCAGACATTAAATTAAATATTTAAAAATCCAATTCACCCCTCAAATCCCGCATCTCGCATCACAATTCCGCTCACCACATCCCTAAAGCACTATCCTACGAACACCGGTGCGGCTATTGTGACCTGGGACCGTCCCTCCCCCCACGCCCCCTGCTTACACCCCCTTACGCCCCCTATTCATACCTTTAACAAGCCGGTTGAGATTGAATTTGAATTAGCTAGTTTTTATGTGAATGTGACACGTGACGTGAATGTTATGGGGATGTTTGCATGGATGGATATGAGTTATGGTGTTTGGAAGGTTAACTTCTTGGCTGGACCTCGGAATTGGCATTGGTTAATGATTATAACAGCGATATTTGCAGAGCAGTAGTTACTGGATAAGAGGATAGGATCGAGCTTAGTGACGTGCAGTTGAGTAGGCCTTTGTACAGAAGTGAACTGCTTTAGGCTAATAATGAATGGGTGGTACTATGCTTGCCTTAAATTAATAAATTGTCTGACAACATTTTGCATTTTAAAACAAACCCCTTCTGTGCCTAAATATTAAAAACATTTTTATATTACGGGAGATAAAAACGGTACCCTGCTAGAATTTAGTGCTGCATACAAAGTGGAGTACCTACTGTAACCAACAGATAACATCTCTTATTTTACAAACTGGTGTTTAAAAAGTTTTGAAACGATGCCATGTTGTATGAACACAAGGATACGACATGTCAATGTGTATGTCATGTGCTGTCACTCACAGGTGTCTAGACATAAAATAATTACCTACTTACACTTGAGGACAGGGTCCTGTGGCGCAGCTTGGGAGAGGCCCACGACCAGCAGTGGACTGCGACAGGCTGAGTTAATTGATTTTGGCATGACTACCCCATTGGTCTCGTGCTCGCAAGCGCAACTATTAGGCGTGGGGTCCTCGGTTCGATTTCCAGGTCGGGCAAAGTGGTATTGGGATTTCTATTAGGAATTTCTCAGTAACAGCCCAGAGTTTGGAAGTTAGCGGTGTGAACCCCGTGCCTCGGTGCGCACGTGTCGCCGTTGGTCCTGCACCTGATCTCTCTCCGCTCATGTCGGATTGCCGGCCAATCGGACTAAAAGAGTGAAGGAATAGTGAGTGCACGTCTGCCTGCGCACGCACTCGAGCACTATAATATCTCACGCGTCGATGGCTAGTTTCCGCTGAGATTGGCCGCCATTAGCCGAAATTTGATCTGGAGATTGATTTTACGAAATTGATTTTACGTAAACTTATAACAATTTTTTAAAATATAATTACCGCCATTCGAATTTTACATACAGAATTTTCACTTTTCTTCCTTTGTCTATCAATGTATAAAAGAAATTCACATTTGATGTCCATCGGCAGTAACCAATCTCAACATAAATCTTGGTGTGATCTTTTCTCAGACCTTTACAACATTTTCTAACAGAACAAGATATACCGTGCCAAAGATTATCTTTATCCCCACAAAATCGTAACACATGATACTTTTCCCACTCACTACAGTATTCGACAAGTGATCCGTGATCCGATACTGCCCTTCCTTATAATAAAGACATTTGCGTTGCTGTGCAACTCTACACCTTAGAGTTTGTGTGTCATAACTGCCTAGTTTCGCCGTCACGCCTAGTTTCGGCCGCTGACGAAGGGTGCCACACTATTTAGTAATGCGCACACGTTCGCAGAGGGCTAAACATTGACAGGAATGAGTAGCCTGGCTTTTTCAAACAAAAATATTTAATAAAATATGATTTAAAAAGGTCATTGATCTTAATCTTATGAAGTCTTCAGTGAAGTTGTATTTTAATCATATAAAACATATATTCTACATGTTGTGTCTACTGGTTTCGTTTATCGTTTATAAAGATTAGTTGTATAAAAAACTTATCGAAAATGAGAGCAATATAGTTAACGAAACGTGTCTGAAACAACGTAAATATACATGAAGGTTTCATGATACATGTTTTATACTCGACATGTTTTTAATAAGCTAGATTTTTCGAAAAACTTGTATCGCAACTTGTATATTTGGGTGTAAACACGGGATAAAGGTGGGCATTCATGATGGCTGGCCTGTTGGTCTAGTGGTTAGTGACCCTGACTACTAGGCCGGAGGTCGTGGGTTCGATTCCCACCCAGGACAAATGTTTGTGTGATGAGCACGATCATTTGTTTCTGTGTCTGGGTGTTATTATCTATAATATGTATGTATTTAGAAATATATAAGTATGTTTATCAGTTGTCTAGTACTCATATCACAAGCTCTGCTTAGTTTGAGACTAGATGGCGTTGTGTGAAAGTTGTGGAATATTATTATTATTATTATTATTATTATATTATGGTGCCATTTGGCGTGGCTCCAAACGACTAAAGCTAAATGGAGCGATTGGACATCCAGAGCCTACATCACGCCAATGGATTTTAATATTCACGATCTTGGATGTATATCACGTCATTTGGTGCGATGGACTGACCGTGAATGCACCACCTTTAGGATGATTGAGCTTTAGATTATAAATACTCCAATAAACCACAGGAGTTCCAAGAAAATGGGTTGAACTATCTTCAAAAACGTTTCATACAGAAACTAAATACTACTCAACTGGCTTACAGATATCAAAAAATAATTTTGATATCACATTGCTTTGTAAACCTTCCAAAAACATATATCTTTGTAATAACACAGGCTTCAAACAATCATAGTTCTCACAGAAATAAGCTCGATGTAAAAAGGATATATTTTACGTATTTTCCGAGACAAGGAAAACATAAAGATATAGTTAGTTGGTTTAAATTCCCTCTGTGTGGTGCCCGCGACGGGCGGAGAGGAGTGTCGGCACACGGCGCGGCCGGGCCCGCCGTGGCGAGGTATCCATGTTATGTTGTCCTTTCACAATAAACAGTTCGAAAATTATTTATTCAAAGAAGGTACTGTACAAAAGGTCACAGGATTAGTTTATAATACATATCAGAGTTGAGCCTAAGGACCCGTAGCCACGTCAAGTAAACAACAGACGGGCAATTCCTGTATTGTTAAAAACATTCGCATTCTAGACTCACTGTCAATCTCTCAAAAATATCTTATATTTACATACATTTTTACTAGTATTTGACTTTGAGTGTCGCTCAGATGAGACTACGACTACATCTTGAACGTGTTTAATTACGGGAATTGACGTTCAGTTGTTGCAACGTGATTTTGTGTTGCTGGCTGGAAACAAGTTTTGAATACAGACTACACATGATGTTGCCAGTAACATGTTTCCCGTTACAGAAAACCGGTTGCTGCAACAATGTTGTGCAAATTTTGTTTGACATCATCATGAATACGAGGCCATCAACACGCTTGAAAACTTTTAATATACATAGTTAAAGCTTATGTAAACCATTTAGGTAATACTTGGTTAGTCCGTCCTATGTATTCAATATTTAGCTACAAAATATAAGAATTAAATAAATAATGCAGACTGCATTGTTAATGTGTCGGTCGCAAATAATTCAAATCCGTTCGTGCGGCCAGTTCTAATATCCGTAACAATAGTAATCTATTATTTATTGAACTCTAATGAACCGTTAATGATTCATTTTGCGATTTTGTTTAATTTGCATCTACCGGACAAAGGCATTATTGTATATTTAACAATGGTATTATTATAGTAATTAAAATAATATAATTACAGATTCTAAGTATTACTAGTATGTACGGTTCAATTAAGATTCGTAATCGTCAATAATTCTTAGATGTCTTTTTGCTTAAATATTTATCTTGAAAAGTAGCAACCTCTAAAAAATCAGTCATAACAGGACATTGGGCAAACATGTATAGCGCTTAGTCCAAATGTCCAACCCCTAACGAGCCGTCTGTCTTCTGCTACACACAAAAACAATTACTTTAACCGATAAAATCAATTCACAAAAACTCTTTTCTTTAACAAATTGTAGAATAAGTCTCCTCAGTCTGCCGCGCCCGCTGCCGCCTCACCCTTCTCCCCGACACGGAGCAAATCCCTGAAAATAGCGAAAATGATGAAAATTGTTTCGAAAATAATATTGTCTCTTATTGTTTCCCGCGGATGACAAAGACTTTGAAAGTCAAAAGTTTCTTTTGTGTATGAGATTGAATCGCGACGACAGTAATGTCGTGTTACAGTTCATATTAAAATTGACTTTTTGTTCGCTTTTATTATTTCGTTTGGAGTGGCGTTGTTAACGATGTGAGAGTCTGTTGTGGGACGAGCGACATTTTGTTGTGTTGTGTTGTACAAGTTGTACAAGTGGTGCGTATTCTATAGGTACCCTATTTGTTTTTATTTTAATTGCAACGTTTTATTAACATAGTTGAATAATTGGGAGAATTATATTTGAGCACCCAGAAACCAAATGGCTCAAATTGAGTTAGCGGTGGAAATGATAGATGAAATGCTTACTTAGTCACGTCATCTTAGGATTCTGTCTAATGTTAGACGGAACTAATGGCGCTAGGCTGTTGTAGAAATGCTGCTGCTTTCACGACAAGGTACCTACTACCTAAATACTCTGTATGTTGATTTAGCGACGAAAAGAAACATCATTCATTTAACAATGACAAAGCATTACCTTTCACCAAAAACCCAAAAAAAAAAACCCTAAAATCAGCCACGAAAACTCAATTAGAAGCCGATCAGCTGGAAACCTCGTAAAGTCTACCACGATACATCACATCTCAGTGCCTAACAAAGGGTTCCGTACAATGAAGCGTGTTGGTTAGGGTTCCGTCGGCAAATTGTTAATCGCCGCGACCAATGGCGCGTGAAGATAATTACTGACGCCGCCCGCTGTAATGAGAAGTCGCTCTGTCGACCGATCTGCTACTCGTTTGGCTATACTCGTGTGGCTATACTCGTGTGGCTATACTCGTGTGGCTATACTCGTGTGGCTATACTCGTGTGGCTATACTCGTGTGGCTATACTCGTGTGGCTATACTCGTGTGGCTATACTCGTGTGGCTATACTCGTGTGGCTATACTCGTGTGGCTATACTCGTGTGGCTATACTCGTGTGGCTATACTCGTGTGGCTATACTCGTGTGGCTATACTCGTGTGGCTATACTCGTGTGGCTATACTCGTGTGGCTATACTCGTGTGGCTATACTCGTGTGGCTATACTCGTGTGGCTATACTCGTGTGGCTATACTCGTGTGGCTATACTCGTGTGGCTATACTCGTGTGGCTATACTCGTGTGGCTATACTCGTGTGGCTATACTCGTGTGGCTATACTCGTGTGGCTATACTCGTGTGGCTATACTCGTGTGGCTATACTCGTGTGGCTATACTCGTGTGGCTATACTCGTGTGGCTATACTCGTGTGGCTATACTCGTGTGGCTAGGTAATAACTGAGAGGTTTTAATCTTCCTGGCAGATGCACGGCGTTGGGGGAATTAGGTTCTGTAAGGAATTTGGTTTGATTTGTTCTGTCGAATGTGTTGGTATGTGATTTTTGAGGAGCTAGATTTAGAGTAAACGCAAGAGTGAAGTGAGGAAATCCCTGGAAAATCAAAAATTGTGTACAGATCATAACGCCATTTTTACCTTTATATTTACATTTAGTGACTTATACATGTTCCTGCAGTAAGTTAGAACACCTGCGTTAATATGTATAACACGACCTCCAACACCTAAGAGTTGAACACCCATTGAATACAAACTTACAAAGGAATCAGGAATAGTAGGTACTAAATAAGTTAGGTATTAAGTTCCCAAAAATTATTTTCTTTTTGCATTAAGCACATAAATTAGAAACATGCTTTATGATTAAAATTGCACACTGGCAGCCACCAAAATAATCCCAGCCGCGGGCATAACGTTTCTCATAAGCAGATTCCCAAGTTCTCTCGTCCAACATTTTGCAGCTGTAAGGTAGTTTATGCTCGTAATCCTGCGTCCACCGTCCACCTGCCTCACTGTCACGTGGCAGACGGATAAATCTCTGGCCGACATCCATCGCCGAAGGATTTAAGGTGGGTCCCTACGAATGCTGCGATGTGTACTTTTTCGAATTTGTTTACAGACTGGTCGTGGGCGGTCGATAGAACACTGAAATGAAGTAGAAAATCATTGTGGAGGGTACCAAAGTACCTATGCTTGTTCTGAACTGATGCTGATGATGTTCTATACAGTCTAGGAATAAATATGATAAGCACCTTAAGGTTATTTTCTCCTAGCACCTTGTTATTTTTCCGACTACGACAATGTCAACATTTTGAAAATGACAGTTCGAAAAGGTGACATGCGCCAGCTACGTGGGAAAGGATTTTGTTTGAAAATTGCTTAACAATATCGCTCCTTGACCGTACATGTATTTGTGTTATCCTGGACTAAAGTTGAGCTGTCTGCAAGTCTATAGTCAAATACAACATGACTACGCCAGCGGCGGTACTAGCGCAGGCGCTAGGCTAGTCCAATATATTATTATGTAGACGTACGATATCCAAGTTCCAAAAATCAACAATATGTATATACTTTACTACGTGTGCCACGACTTTGTTTCGAACCCGCAGACTTGACCTAACTGGAACAGTCTACAACAAAAGAGATCGGTAACCAGCCAAGTTTGTACGTCTTTGCACTACGTAGGTGAAATATATTATATTTATGACGTGCTTAATTAATAATGAAGCTGCATGCTTTAATAATATTCGAACCATAAGACACTCGCATGAAAGTGAGGAAGATTTGACTAATGAACACAACTCAAGACCAACTAATTATGAGCTGGTTAGTTACCTCTTCTGTTGGCTGTACTTGTAGCTTTAAATACTATGAACTTCTAATTGACCTGGCTAATTAGAATTCATGTACTCGAACAATAGGATTGCTCACTAGGATTTATTACCCATCTAAACTGAAAAGATAGTGAAAAACAAATTTAATAGTAACTCTTTTGTTACTCATTAATTAATGAACAAAAGCCAGAAGTATATGAATTAAATAAATCCAAATATGAAGCTAGGCTGTAACATGCCGGCGACTCGCAATTGTTGTGCAGTAATTAGGCAATTACGACTGTGAGCACGTTTTAAATTAATTACTTTGGTGTTAAATACGCACTGAATATTCGACTAACATTTGCATGCTGATGCGCTTGTGATTATCGGGATCACTTTTACGAGTACACTGTGGTTTGCCAATGCCATTAAACGTGTTATAATTATTTTAAAACTCACTTTAAATCGAATGTTATGTTCATAACATTTGCCAATGTCGAGGCTCATTCTTTCTCCTTTTTATTTTTAGTCTGCCTTTGAAGGCGTCAGTTAGACATCAACAAATATTATGGTTGGCAAGAAAACCAACCCATTTTAAATCTTCTGCTGAAAAACCACTTATTAGGCTATGTAAGCATGAAAGATGTAATGATACTGTCTGGGCGTCCAGTTACTACCGACACGTTCGCTTGGATCTACCGCGATGCCGCTGTGGACACATAATAAAAGAAAACAAAAGTATAATAAATTATAATAAAACACAAAGTGTTATTGGGTTTTTCAATCAGGAATTTTTCAGTAGCAGCCCAGAATCTGGATATAACATTTGTGACTTAAATATATAATACTGGTGAAATTTGGGTATACTATTGATACACCTCTGCCTAACCCTTCGGGGTTTATAAGCGTGAGGTTATGTAATAAAAAGCATTAGTAGCATAAAGATTCCTACCTCAAACCCAAATTTCGTCTCAAACTAGCATCCCGGCTGGCACGACGAAGGCTCGCAAGAAGCGGCACCGTCAGCGTCCGTCAACTGATCTGACACACTACGAGCTGCAGCTGACAATTTAGCGCTGGCTTTAACTGTACTTGGTCCGTGGAGTGAGCGGAGAGCGATTTCAGAATAATACATTATACAGGGTGTAGGGGACATCGACGCGCAAACTGTTACCATGAATTCTGCACATGATTCAAGACCCCGAGCGATGAATTTTTTCGTTGGTTATTTAAAAAAAATCCGCTGTTTCTACAAATATGTATGGAACAGATTTTTTTAATAACTGACGAAAAATTTCAACGCTCCTGTGGGCTAACCAGTTGAACTGCCCTGCTTTTTTGTACTATGACATCTTATTATCAGGCCTGCAGCAGGCTTGTTGCGTTGACGTTTACGTTTACGTGTTCTAGAAACTTAAAAGTACAATATCACACAGCTTCGTCAGCTTCTATTATTTCCAAAAAAACCGGTAAAGTGAAAATATAATAAAATTTAAGTTTTTGAACGTTGCCTATTAAAAAGACAGTGCCATTACAGCAGGACACAGACTAGCATTACCATTCAACTTGTTTCAATAGTCGTTCACTTTTATTACTGTCATAGTATGATTAGTAGCATTTCAGAAGCAGGCCTGCTTTTGAAGTGACTGAAAATTGGATGATTTTTAACCGTCAAATATTCGTCTATAGAAGCTGTTTCCATGTGGGCGCTCAACGGTTTTCATGATTATATTTATTGTAGTTTTGAGAGTATTTTACTTATGAACTATGAGGTTCCTACGACATTTGAGAGTGAGCTCATAGTAAGCTGATTCTAGACCCATGTCTAGATTCAAGGTCTAGAATCGTGTCCAAACAGGGTCGCGAGATGTTCGAAAGAGTTACAGTGGCCCCGGCACAGGCAACTGAAGGAACACGGGTGGGTTTTAGTCAGTAAAAGTCTTGTCTGACACGCCCTCCCGCTCCGTGCAAAGCGGGAGAAGTCATTTGATGATTTCCCATCCAAAAAAAAAAAGGTCTAGAATCGTGTGCTGAATGGATGGTAACAGATAGCGCGGCGTTGTCCCGTGCATACTACGTGTTATGATTTGACGAACAAGTTTTATTTTCAAGTTTGTATTATACTGATTTGGAATGCATATGTCCCGGATAAACTTTACTCTATTTAAAGCATCTTATTACCGACTTCAAAAAGACGAATCTTAATAATCTAATAAATGATAAACTTAGGGATAGAAAATTGGATGGGTATTTTGAAATGCTTGACTTGGTGGAACGCAGAGCTAAGAGGCTCATTGGCAACGTAAGACTGGTGGATGCTAAGCTTCACAGCTTGGCTCATCGCCGCAAGGTTGCCTGCTTGTCGGTCTTCTATAGATTGTACTTCGGTGTGTGTGCTCGAGAACTCCATGACCTCATTACACCTGCCCCCTTCTACCATCAAACATCTAAACGCACTGCACCTCTACCATCCTTACCTAGTTGCTATTCCACCAATTCGCACTTAGCGTTTCCAAATGTCTTTTGTGATGCGCACAGCAAAGGAGTGGAACTGTCTGCCTGCGTCTGTGTTTCCGAACGCATACAAACCCGATCTCTTCAAAGTGAGAGTTAACAGGCTTCTTCTGGGTAAGCTCGCTCCATCGTCGACTTTGTCTCTGTCATCTCTGATCTAGACTAGAGTCAAGAGCAAACTTATCTCAAATAAAAAAAACTGCGTCGGTTAAGGTAAATTCAAATTCAAATTCTTTATTTCAGACATGAGTCCATAGTGTTAGTATATAACAACATTACTTAAAGGCTAGTGTTAGTAATAAAATAAGAAGGGATAATAAAGGAAAATAATATCCTCAACTGCTGTGGATCCTTACCCAGTAGCGCAGGAGAGGCGAGCCCCACCGACCTTGGAACACACCCAGGAGACGCCATTAGTGGCAGTGCGTAGCCGGACGGCCATGGATGCGGTCCTTTTTCTTATTATGGCGTAAAAATCATCTGTGTGCACCTCCGCAAACATACCAAACGCCCTACAACGCCACGACAGCCCTAACAGTATCCTGAACGTGTTATTGTATTGGACACGCAGATCGCTGTATGTCCTCTGCGTAAAACTGGTCTAAAGACTGCATGTGTAAAAAGGCTGGCAGAAAGCTTTAAAAAGAGTTACCTTTACTTGATTTGTACAACGTGCAAATCTTGGAACCAGCGTGTTACATCGAACAGCCAGCGATCTGCGCTCCCTCTATATATCTATATTGTCCCTAAGATTCTCAGTAACCCAGTGACCCAAGTACTTAAACTTAGTCACCCACGTTAAAGGAGCGCCACAGAGCGAGACACTGGGGACATCTGAATAGCTTATGTCACGCGCTTTAAACATCAAAAGTTCGCTCTTTGTGACATTGTACTTGAGCCCATGGGTCACTGCATAGGACTCACAAATCGCTACAAGCGTCCTCAAAGCGCCAATTGATGGGCTCAGCAGCACCATATCATCGGCATAACTAATATTATTCATACAAACGCCGTCAATATGACATCCAACTCTGGTGCTGCTGAGTTCAACGATGAGCTGGTTTATGTATAAGTTGAAGAGGCGGGGTGAACTTAACCCTCCCTGTCTCACCCCGCACTCCAGCTAATACATATCCGATTGGGCCTCAGCCCATCTAACACTGTTCCTCTGGTTGTAGTACCAGTAGCGAAATAAGGATGTAATTTCATACGGTAGTGTTGTCTCACTCTGCAATTTATCCCATAGTACCTCGTAGGACACAAGGTCGAACGCCTTTGACAGATCAAAAAAACAGGCAAAAACAGGTGTTTTTCTGGAGGTAGGTATAATATTAAACAGTTTGTTTGAGGCACAGGATGGCACTCTCAGTGGATAGACCGGCCCTGAAGCCAAATTGCGCGTCATGTAGTTCAATGTGTTTAGCCAACTGTTGATCAAGCAAACTGTCCAAGACATTGGCGACTATCGTAGCCAACGAAATAGGCCTGTGATTGAATACCTCAGAGGCGTTCCCCGCCTTGTCCTTAGTAATCGGAACCAGCACAGTATGCGTAAGATCTTCCGGTAAGTAGCGGTGCCTGAGACATACATTAAAAAGCAAAGCAAGAACCCTATACAGATATGGCCCCGCATGCTTCAGGTGCTCGACGCTGAGGCCGTCGTGGCCTGGCCACCTTACCTCTTGTCATTTTCTTAATAACAGTAGCAACCTGTTTAGCTGAGAACATTACAACAATCTCACCAGAACCCGATAGTTCTCCTTCATCGAGCACCCGCCACCATGTTTGCAAGGGAGACTGAATTGTGAAGTGTCTTTGAAAAAGGTTGGCGATATCTTTCGGCTCACTCAGAGCCGCCACACTCGCAGGGAGGCTCGGCTTGGCATTTAATTTGCTAGTTGATTTCCAAAACTTAGCAAACTCTTTTTTTGAATGACTATTTGTCAAAATATCTAATTTAATTTGTTCTTGATTATTTTGAACAAATTTTAATTTAGTCTTAAACACCCTTTGTGTTTCACGCATTTTCTCATACGAAGTCCCCTGAGTGGGTGCACCATGTGATAGCCACGTTTGATAACAAGTACGAGCTTCCCCATGAGCATCGCTGACATATTTATTCCAGCTTGTGACATATTTATGTCACTTAATGCGGTCACTACCTACGTATGTACACTGGGCACCCTCTAGGAGAGTTGATACTATTTCCAAATACAAGTTGTCTATTAATCCGGCCCATCGTGCTGCTCGACGAGGTGGGCAAGCTCTTTGAAAGAGTCATTGCAGACCGCCTTGTCGGGCGGCTGGTGAGGGTGGGGCCGGATTTGGCGGAGAGCCAGTTTGGTTTCCGCAAGGGGCGCTCTACGGTGGACGCCATCATGCGCGTACGAGCCCTCACGACGGGGGATGCTGTGGCCCGGGGTGGGGTCGTCTTGGCGGTGTCTCTAGACATCGCCAATGCCTTCAACACCCTGCCCTGGAGTTGCATCAGGGAGGCACTCCGGTATCACCGAGTGCCGACCTACCTCTGTCGCGTGGTCGAGGCCTATCTGACGGACAGGGCCGTCATCTACCCCGGTCACCGGGGAGAGTGGAACCGGCGAGAGATGTCGTGCGGTGTCCCGCAGGGATCGGTTCTGGGACCGCATCTGTGGGACATCGGGTACGACTGGGTGCTGCGCGCCGACCTCCCTGGTGGCGTCAGCGTAGTTTGCTACGCTGACGACACGCTGGTCCTGGCGCAGGGGAGGTCGCACCAGGCGGCGGCCGAATTAGCGGCACGCGGGGTTGCGACAATCGTAGAGAGGATCCGGCAATTGGGACTCGAGGTGGCCTTGCACAAGTCCGAGGCCATGTGTTTTCATGGTCCTCGGAACGCACCACCATCGGGTTCCCAAATAACGGTAGGAGGGGTTCTCATCGGTGTCGAGTCGACGATGAAGTACCTGGGACTCGTCCTCGACAGCCGGTGGAATTTCGTGGAGCATTTCCGACGTTTGGCTCCCAGACTGGAGCGGGCCGGGGCTGCCTTGGGGCGGCTCCTGCCCAATCTGGGGGGTCCAAACGCCTCCTGCCGGAGGCTCTACGCGGGGGTCGTGCGGTCCATGGCCCTTTACGGAGCTCCGGTGTGGGCGCGTTCCGTGAGGCGGCGACCGGTCCGTCGGTTGAACGCGTCCCAGAGGGTCATGGCCATCCGGTTAGCCCGGGGATACCGCACGGTCTCCGGGGAGGCGGCGAACCTCCTTGCCGGATTACCGCCATGGGATCTGGAGGCAAAAGTCCTCGCGCACATCTGGGAGTGGCGCGAGGAGGCAGGACGCCGGGGCGTAACTCCGTTGCCGCGAGAAATCGCGGCACGGCGGACAGAGCTCCGGCAGGATCTCATGGCGGCATGGAGAGTGCGATTGTCGCAACCCAGCGCTGGGCACGCCACAATTGCGGCGATAAGTCCCCTCTTTGAGGAGTGGCTGGAGAGGCGCCACGGCGTCCTCACCTTCCGCCTGACGCAGGTCCTCACCGGACACGGGTGCTTCGGGAGGTACCTGTTCCGGATAAGGCGGGAGGAAACGCCCGGGTGTCACCACTGTGTGGATCGCCCGGAGGACACGGTGGAGCATACGGTGGAAGTCTGCCCGGCTTGGGCGGGGCACCGCCGTGTCCTCGCGGAAGCGATCGGCGGCGGCGATCTCTCGCGTCCGGCCCTGGTCCAGGCCATGGTACGGAGCGAGAGTGCATGGGAAGCCATTACCTCCTTCTGCGAAGCAGTAATGCTCGTGAAGGAGGAGGCGGGACGCGTGAGGGAGAGGCAAGCTTTGCACCCTCACGCCCCTAGTCGCCGCAGGAGACGCCCTGGGCGTCGGGAATCGGCAGCCGATTCCCGGCCACCGTAGGCGCGGGCTTGCGGACGGCGAGCAATGGGTAGCTCGCCGTCCGGTAAGGACCAGGCCCGAGTCGACGGCGCGTCGTGTTCCACGCGCGCCTCAAAGAGATGTCAGCACTATTGACGGGGTCCGCTAGGGCCGATGCCAGCTAGGGTTGCGGGATGTTCGAAAGAGTTACCGTGGCCCCGGCACAGGCAACAGAAGGAACACGGGTGGGTTTTAGTCAGTAAAAGTCTGACACGCCCTCCCGCTCCGCCCAGAGCGGGAGAAGTCATTTGATGATTTCCCATCCACAAAAAAAAAAAAAAAAAAAAAAAGTTGTCTATTAATAATAAATGATCTTCATTATTACACATTTTGTGAGCACACGTAATACATTGTTCGGGAAAATCTAATAATTTTAATTTATCATTGCAATATTCATAATTATTATTAATTTGCTCCCCATTTCTTTCACCCCAACGCACTTAATTACTAAAAGAAACTGTGCAAAAAAAAAATCTGGTCAGCAAAAACGTAAACGCATGCAACTTTAATAAACGCTCTAAGCTCATCACTTACACCACACCCCTTACCTGTGCAACTGGAAGCATACACAACTTTTCCCCACACAAAATCCTACTCTACCACTTCACAATATGATTCAAAATCCCTTCAACACATATGTGCCTAAGGTTTGCGATGTAGATTTAGATGTCACCGAGGCAAAATCGTCGTGAAGCTAGATCCTGTCTCGTATAGGTACGACTAAGTTTAATAGTCTAACTTAAGCCAAGCTAGGCTGAGCAAAAATGCCCAAGTTTATCATGTTTGACAGGCTCTGTGAGTTCGGTACCTTTGTTATTGAGAACTGGTGAGGAGATGGGTTTATGAACTGTTTGGTGCCCGTATTTTGTATTGAGTGGCTCCTATAGCCACCCAGTACAAAATACGGACACCTAATCCAGTGGATAATACGAAACCCTTCAAAGTTTACAAATAGGTAAGTATTAATCTTAAAAGACTGCCTCGTTGGTCTAGTGGTCGCAAGCGCTACTGCTGAGCATGAGGTCCTGGGTTCGATTCCCAGGTCAGCCAAAGCGTTATTGGGTTTTTCTATCTGGAATTTCTCTGTAGCAGTCCGGAGTCTGGATTTGTGCCCGGTTGATGGCAATAGGCTCGCCACCTATTACATGGGACTTAAACATAACTGGCGAAATGTGTGTGTACTATAGGGGCACCTCTACCTAACCCTTCGGGGAAACAAGGCGTGATGTTATGTAATCTTAAAAGATAGAGTGATGATGGTCTTACTAAGTTGAGATCTGTTTAGCTCTAAAATTCTGTACATTTTAGTGGTAACATACAAAACCGACTGATGTTTTTTGTGTCTTCGCTCGGACGCGATCAGTCGAAGTGAAAACATTAGCGAGTCTCTTTTAAAGTAATTCCTTCAATAAATATTACTTCAGTGAATGTAAAACGTTACAGTCTTTTAGTATACCTATTATCTAAAGAATATAACTCGTTTAATACTTTCATATTTTATGTTAAAATTGACTTCCATTTTAATAAAATCGGCCAAACATCAGTATTTTGAGAACATCAACATAATCACTAATCTCAGTTGGATACTTTCATCTTAACAACATTAAAGATTTAACTGGAGTTTAGAACAACATTCTCAAGAATACTCAGCTCCTAATATTTAATTCTGCTTATTCAAAACTCTGCAACCTTCAACCTTTTCCGACGTGGATTTACTTGAACACGCTATTAATGACGTCACAACCAAATCTCAACCTTACATCTCTATCTTGAAAGTCGTTTTTACTATATAAGTAACAGTTAAGGTGTAAGCTTTTCATTATCATAGCAGTTGATTTTGAACTCTATGTAATAAATCGTAAGGTGAGTTTTGGGAGTAAATGTGTAGTAGATGTGTAAGCTAAATTGTTGAGATGAGGAGTCCGTTGTTACAGGTTGAAATCGGCATATAAGTTTAACAAGACGTGACGTTGTGGAGTAGTGACGTGCCTTTCACGTTCGTGTAGCAATTAGAAGGTAGCGCGCAGATCTTCGTATATCCTATTACAATGTTTTATGTTGTCTTCTTCCGTCATTTTATTAGGAGAACTCTTAAACTTTCTCAGCCTGAACACTGTGTGTCTGTTTTTGTATCATATTATTATGTTGGGGCTCCGTGCGTGTTTCATGAACTGTAGACAAATAAATGATTTTCTGTCACAAACAAAAAAAGTAAGAGAAGGGAAAACTTTGTTTGAAAAATATTCATCATCAAAAAAAAAAATCTAGTTCTTCCATCATTATTTAATATTATCGTCATTAATAGTATCCCATGCTGTACCCATGAGGAGAGAGATAACATATCTTTTCAGTTGACAACAAGCAAGCTTTCACTTAAATGTCCTTGCTCTGAACATTCATCCCGTAGAAAGATTCCACCGCACATCCAATATTTGCGTTCTTGAAATTCGACGATAAAATTTTAGCTGGACTGGTTTTTTAATATCTTTTGTTCAATTCTCTTGTACGAGTGTGTAGGGTAGCTATTATTATAACCTACATGTTAGCAAGAAATATGAAATGATTGCATTCTTACGATATAAACCTAACTCATATCACGCTAGGAATTTTTAATCTCGTTGATTGAGCTTTCAAGTGCTGCATACTGTAATAAAATCCACAAAACGTCCGAATATTACACGCCCTCGACACCAGAAATTACGACACGTTCGATAAAAAAAAAATGAAAAAAATCCGCAAAACAAAACTAGTGAAATCCGGTTCCAACTAGTAGGGAGACAACATGTGCCTACCGACGCGGACAGTGCGAAAAACAAAAATATTTCGCCGGCGAATCTAGGCGTAGGCTTTTACGCTGACGCTACTGAATAAAATATATGGATAGTGCAGAGCGTGTTTTCATACTATCTATGATTTTAGTGCGCCGCCATTTTTTGTACGTTGTTACGATTTTGTGCGCAGTTGAGCTCGCTGATATGCGGTGCAATTGAGGCTCTGGTAGTACGTCATAACAGTTGTTTGTGGTTTTATTTTGAGGCGAATAATGTTATACTTATTGTGAGATAAGAGAAAGTTTCAGGAATATTTTGTGGTGTTTTTGAAATTAGATTTTATGACTAAGAAACGGTTGGTGTACCTACATATACAGGGTGTAAGGGACAATCCTCTGCAAACTAACAGGATGCATTCAGCTTCTTATTTTGAATTTCTTATTTTGAGAAATTTTCCGGTGGAAGGCAATAGGCTCGCCCCCTGTTACATGGGACTTAAACATAACTGACGAAATGTGGGTGTACTATAGGTACACCTCTGCCTAACCCTTCGGGGAAACAAGACGTGATGTTATGTTATATTTCCGGTGGAAAATTTCTCAGGAAAATTTTCATTTTTTATCGTTTTTTTCAGTTAGGTACTATTCCTTTATTTCAATGTATTGTAAAATTACATTCTCTGTACGCAGCACTCTATCTAAGTAAACAAAACAGCTAAAAAAAAAAATCAGCAATGGATGTTGAAATACTCGAAGGCCGAAAGCTCGCTGCGCTGCCGTTTGCTACGCGCGTTTTGTCACGGTGACAATACATTGCGTGTGAGGTAATAAAAACAAGAAATCAGTTTATTGGATTCCCATAAAGTGCCTGAAATAATTTAAGTACCGGTCATCATAGTATGATATACTGAATTCACCCCGTCAGTCTGCGGAGGGCTATCCCTTACACCCTGTATAATGTTTTTCTTTTTGTGTATGCTGCATGAATTCAAGGTCTCGTTTTTTTGTAGACATAAGTTAGCTAAGGCAACAATATCATTTCATCAACGGATCCACTCCTGAAGCATGTTAATGATTAATGTTTGAACAAACTCGGAAAGAAAAATTAATTTCAACGAATGTATTGCTACCTCAACTTTTATTTCTAAATCAAAATCAAAAGTCATTTATTCAAACTAGGCTGAGAATCAGCACTTTTAGAAAGTCAAAAATTACATAAAACAGTCCCCCAAAACGCCCGCCCTTCACCACTTCCTAGTGCTTTAGCTAGGAAGAAGAAGTGGCGCAACAAACTCTCCAGCAGCACAGCTGTCTGTTTAGTTAGAAAAACTTGATTCTATACAATAGTACGCGAAAATTATCTTATCAGTCTTACCAAGGGGTATCGTATTACCCAGTAACTGGGTTGTGGAGGTCAGATAGGCAGTCACTCCATGTAAAATACTGGTATTCAGCTGCATCCGGTTAGACTGGAAGCCGACCCCAATATAGTTGGGAAAAGGCTAGGCAGATGATGAGTACGCGAAAATGATCTACATTACCCAATACAAAGACATTAAATAAAATTATATTCCGTGTGTCAGCTAGCACACGCCTACATACTAATAAAAAAAACATCGAAACTATACTCAAGCAGAAATAAAAATTAAAAAACTAAAGACGTAGAAGAACTTTATACCAAAAAATAAAATCCTCCAGGCATAAAGGGCGTGCCCACTTACATATGGCTATATATAGCTGTGACTCGAATTCACAAATGATAAACTAGGACCATCGAAGTAAAATAAATAAGCAGTTAATAACTAATAACAATAAAAAACAGGGTCAGCGAGTTCACGAGCATAACGCAAAGATCAGGCACTACCCCCTTGCCATATTTTAAAGAGAGAAGAATTTGAAAGAGATTAAAAGTAAGGCAGAGACAGCTCAAAGCTATTATAATTTTCCAGGAAGTTAAAAAGTGCTCTAAAATGATAAGTCTACTGTTTAATTAACCAAATTATTTGAACTGGAACAATTTTGACTTTCTACGTAGTTCCGCAAATAGTGTTTTATTTAATTATAATTAGCTACACAGATATCATATTTATTTCAGGTCTTTCAGTTTTCAGTGAATCTAAAAAGCACGAAACTAAAAATAACTTACGTAAGAAACGAAAACAAAATGTGATTGCAAATTGCCATTCAAGGCAATGCTGCCAGGCTTCTGGGCGCGTTTCCGGATGACAGCGATGCGGACGAGTACTTCGACGCCTAAGTGTCCTTTTGCTGTTGTATTTATTTGTATGGTTAGTTATTTAGTCATTTTATTTAGTACTTAGTTAGTTCTGTTAAATACTGTAAAAGATAAAGGAATGAAAGTATTCCTATAGATAAACATTAAATATTAAAAAAAAAACAAAATAAAATTCCCTTTTTACATGAACATCTCCCTTTCCCCAACAATATGGCTAACGAGGCGTGTCGGCTCATTCTCAAAATGGCCGTGTGTCATCGTCAGAACGTTGTATTATTACATTTCTGTCTTTTTGCCACTTTCCCGTCAGAATACCTGCGCGGTAACGTTTGCTACAGACTAAACCGCTGGAATTGCTGCTATTTTCTCGTGGCCTCTCGTTAGGGTAACCAGGTTTAGCGTGGGGCTAGCTTTTAAATTGATAATGTTATGTATTTGTTACAGTTATAGGAATAAAAGGGGCGTGTGTTTGTTAGATAAAAGGATTTTATACTATGTATTTAGGCGATAGTTCACCTTTTTTTGGTAGTGCCAAATTTGTTTTAAATAACATTTAACTACCTATTTGGTGACAAGGATTAAAAAAAAATCTTTTTCATACATTGTTTTTAACACTCTAAAAGGAAATTGCACTATTATATACAAAATATTTGGCTGTTTGAAAACCGTATTGGCTGTTTGACTCGATATAATATATGAGTAGCTGTCGAGATGATATGCCTAGCGCAGTAATACCCAGGATACGGGGTGCTTGTGGCTCATTTCGTTTTTATATGTTACAAAACATTTATGCCAAAGCATTCCTTTTATACGATAGCTATACGGGTTTCGGTTGGGTATTTATCTAAGTTCTAATTACCAATTTTATGTAAAGTGTTCATCTCCACACTACCCGTGACCTTTATCATACAAACAAGTGCTAAATAACTTTCCTTCGTTAAAGTATAAACAAATGGCCACCCTACATAGAAGGCGTAAATGTAGCTCACGCGCGTAGTTTTTTCTTTTCAATCATTACTAGTCTGCGAGCTTTTTATTCTCCCTAATAGTTTCCATTTTGGCCGAAATTCTTCTATTGTATAATATTTTTGTGAAGATAGATTACGTGGTAGAAAGGCGTCATTACCTAAAATGAAAAATATTTTTCTGGAAAATTGCTGGCAATCTAGTTTTAACTACGGCTTTATATTTTGTGGCACTTACTAAGAAACAAACTGCTACGTCTATAAATCTGCGCACAGAAATAATTTGTAGAAATGCGCAGACCTACACAAACCCCTACATAGCATTTCTAAACAAAATCTAAACCGTAGCCCTCACACTACGTCGACATAGTACTATCGAATACCGAAAAAGTAATATTAAACATGCTCGAGAGTTTCTGCAAGAGAATATTTAATAATCCGGCAAGGGTTGGCATAATATTCGCCAGCCCTTTTTAATGTGGCCTGGCTCTTTTGTGGCCCGCGGCCTGGCCCGGTCCGACAAGTACGTGAGTACTGTGTTGGGCTCAGTGGAGTCGGGTGTATAGTCGCTGGCAGATTGTGTGGGTTAGTTTGTTGTGACGTGGAAATAGGGATGTAGTTTGAAGAGAGAAATGTGTCAATCAAATATTTTTTTTTTGCCTTTTTCGTTTATTTTTCAGATTTGTACATACAGATGCAATTTCTATTCGGCTCTATAAATAAGGCCGCAAGTTTCCTAGTAAAAACCAGAATAATATTCAGTTTTTCTTAAGTATAAATTAACTTTCTTTGCTACTTAATCGAATATTAAAAAAAAAATCTGTATCTACTAAGAATTTGTGGGATATTATTTAGAAAAGGAATTCATATAATGTGACAAAAAGTCAAATAAACTCGTGCTAACCAGCCTGAAACCTCCTGTATATAGGTACGTTACCTCTCTATTGACGTACGGAACCACATAACGGTTTCAGTAGTTATTTTTACATTTGAACGGTTTCTTCGGGCCAGCGAGTTTGTGTTAATAATAATAATAATTTTCCTCGATCTAGTTAGACTCGTTTCATGTTGTGTTGTGACTTGTTGAAAGAAAAGTACGGAAATTCAAATAAATATTGTACTTATTTTGATTCAAAAAATCACAAAACAACCCTTATTTTGAAGGTTGTTTAAACATATTGAACAGCATGATGCCTTGAGGCGTCAGCAAAATTTAGAAGGTTAAGGGCTCCCACACAAAACTGCGAATTCACATTGCATCGCAGTTTTGTGTGGGAGTCGTTAACCTGCTAAATTCTGCTGACACCTCGAGGCGTCAGTGCGGTTCAACAAGATTTAGAGATTGACTAAGAGTAAGTAGATATTCTATTCAGGTTGTTCCTACAAAGTTTCCGAAAGTCCATAAAATGTTGGTAAGTCCGAATGTTACTATTCCAAGTTTACTTACCAACTTAGATAAAAAAAAAACGATAAATCTATCGATTCTCACCAAAGCCTACTCATAAAAATCTATCATCGTTTATTAAATAAAGAGTTTTTAATATTCAGAAGATGAAAAGATAAAACTGGCCGAATAGAAGGCCACGATTAGATGCTCTTTGATTTAATTAAAAAAATGTTAAGCGAGCCAGGCTCCCTTGCAATGAAGCAAAATCAATTTGGGAACTTCGGGGTCGCACAAACTTCTTGTATTTGCCTTTTTAAAGTTACCGGGATGGTTTTAAAAATGTAATTAGTTAAATCGTTTCATTTAAATTACGGTATGCGATGAGGGAATACAGGTTGTCTTTAGATTTTGGTACTGTGTGCTCGTGAGGATTTTTTGAAGGTGTTATAAAGGAATTCTTCCAATTTAATGAGTGGAGTTTGCCGAAAAATATCTTTCATTCAATCTGTTTGAATGTAGTCTGCCTGGGTTTATGTGTAGTAATGAATGCCTTGTAATTGTTCGTACGTTCTAAAATACAAAACAGTACTTACACAGATTTAAATGAAATAACATTTCTGAGTTTTTTGTACTCGAATCATGCTCGTAAACACAAGTCTCATAACCAGCCAAATGTAATAAAAGCACAGTTTATCCTACAAATCCCGTAGAAATTAATCGAAATTCCAAAATACCTTTTTAGCTACAAATAATCCGAACCTTAGACCCAACGCTTCCCTCGAATAAATAATTCACGTCCAAACAATTACATTAGAAACAAAAAACAAACCACACACAATATTTCGCTCAAATTCTACAAAGGCCTTCTTTGACGGACAATCGATAAGCGAACAATGACTCGATTGTCAGAATAGAGACGAATAACCGAGTAATCGAGACGTTAGAGCCCCGCCTTTGTAACGCGGGAACTCGTTAGGGCAGCCTTTATCCCGGATTCTTATCCTTCGGTGCTTTACCGACGTGTGTATGGCTAAGTCTGTTTTTGATTGACACTAAACCCTCCAAATAATGGGCGTATCGATCAGCTTTAAAAGGGCTGATTACGGGAGATTTTTCATCGGATGCTTGAATATTTTTATCTCGGGTTTTGGGTCTTTTTACGATAGTATGGAAATTGTAACTGTGTTGCCACGAGCTTTAGTTCTTTTATGTGTAAACGGCACCTACTTGTAAGTAAATTGAGGCATTTTGTACACACAGAAAAGTTTGCATTTACATAGCGATGCCTAACAGCCAAAAAGTCGATTCTAACCATATATGTATATAAGACCATTTCGCAAAAAATATAGCTTATCCCTTTTTGGCTGTTAAGCTGCGATAGGTTATGGAGCTGTTTTAACAATTTGTCCTTTTTCTCTTCTTTTCTTTTCTTTTCTTTTCTTTTAGATAGAGTGAACGTGAGTAAAATGTTATTATTTTAAGATTTTACTCACTTTCATGTTTAAAAATATTGTGTTATGCATTGCCGACCAAATTTTGAAAATAAATGGCGCGCCCCTCTATGGGCTGATAACATTATCTAATCGCCTGACACAATAACACTGTTATGTACACATTTCCCTCCCTTTAACTTGAGTATTCAGGCAACAAATTCACTCCATGTTTTGTAATTATCAGCTTAGCAACAAAATTGTAAGATCCTGACTTACGGGATTAACTGACAGCACTGGCAAAGTGCGGGGATAGAGTTAACGTACAGAACTGTCCCACGCCGGTACATTAGGGAGGCATGCAGCCGTGCGACAAATTGAAGCGGTGAGTGAATATTTTACTGAAAAGTTTTGACTGAGGAATAGGTAAATACATATAGATATACAAAAAAAAAAAAAAAATACAAAATCTCGTAATTTTTGTCATAGTTAGCGAGTAGGTAAATCAAATCAGTTTAACAATCAATCTACACTAATACATATTATAAAGAGGAAAAATTTGTATTTTTGTTTGTTTGTAATGGATAAACTCAAAAACTACTGTACCGATTTTAAAAATTCTTTCACCATTAGAAAGATACATTATCTGCGAGTAACATAGGCTATATTTTATTTTAGAAAAAATAGGGGTCCGTAAGATTTTTGGGTTTTTCGGACCCAAGGTGTAAAAAATCATCCAAAAAAGTTCCTTATTTGGCGTACGCCGCCTAAACTATAAAAGATAAAACCATAAAATGTTCTAATTAATTAAAGACCTTAAAAATATCTACAAAAAAAAAACCGCGACACACTATACCTATCTATTTCGAGTTAAGCACAACAACCATTTTTTTATTTAAAAATCTTGAATTTTTTTAGTACTTCATTTAAACGCATTTATTTTGCACATGTCATTATTCTTTATCAAAATAAACTATTTTGTCACAAAGTACTGTTTATGTAGATAATATTTAGTCTTTAATTCATTAAAATTGGACGTTTGGTTTGAAAGTTATGGCGAAATCAATATAATACTATTTCTGCGCTCCGCGGCCCGTGGCGACAGGCGAAGTAGGCGTCACCAAGGATGTGATGCGGGAGAGTTTAGATCTATGAGTAAGGTACCCGCGCGGCTCAGACGCGTGGTCGTCTCCTAACGCAGCGGTCGCGCGCGGTTTCTAATAATTTTCGTACGAAAATTTTTAGATTTCGTTGTTAAAACTAAACCTAACAAAAAGTTCTTTTCAGAGCTACATAAAAGTTTCTTTTCAAAGCTATATAAAAGTTCTTTTCAGAGCTATATAAAAGTTCTTTTCAGAGCTATATAAAAGTTCTTTTCAGAACTAAACAAAAGTTATTTTCAGAATTAAACAAAAGTTCTTTTCAGAGCTAAACAACAGTTCTTTTCAGGGCTAAAAACAGTTCTTTACAGGGCTAAAAAAAACAGTTCTTTTTAGGGCTAAACAGTTGTTCTCTGAGCTAAAATATTATACGCTATTAACATTTTCTTAATTATATATATTTTTTGTTTGTTACATATCTACAGATATATCTAAAGTCTGTAAAATGCCTAAAAGAACGAGGTCTCAACTTTCTAAACACAGTTCTCAAGCAAGGGCAGCAAGAATTAATCGTATCAATACGTCGTATTGAAGAATCTTCACCTGAACGTTCACAACGTCTTGCCGAACAAAATCTGAGAACCTCACAGGTACGCGCACGAGAGTCGAGTGTCGAGCGTTCGCAACGACTTCATGAACAATATGGAAGAACCTCTGAGTTACGCGCACGAGAGTCGAGTTTCGAGTGTTCGCAACGACTTCATGAACAAAATGTAAGAACCTCTGAGTTACGCGCACGAGAGTCGAGTGTCGAGCGTTCGCAACGACTTCATGAACAAAATGTAAGAACCTCTGAGTTACGCGCACGAGAGTCGAGTGTCGAGCGTTCGCAACGACTTCATGAACAAAATGGAAGAACCTCTGAGTTACGCGCACGAGAGTCGAGTGTCGAGCGTTCGCAACGACTTCATGAACAAAATGTAAGAACCTCTGAGTTACGCGCACGAGAGTCGAGTGTCGAGCGTTCGCAACGACTTCATGAACAAAATGGAAGAACCTCTGAGTTACGCGCACGAGAGTCGAGTGTCGAGCGTTCGCAACGACTTCATGAACAAAATGTAAGAACCTCTGAGTTACGCGCACGAGCGTCGAGTGTCGAGCGTTCGCAACGACTTCATGAACAAAATGCAAGAACCTCAGAGATACGCGCTCGAGAGTTGAGTGTTGCGCGTTCGCGGCGACTTCATGAACAAAACCTCCGAACCTCGCAAGTACACTCTCGCCAGTTGAGCGTTGAGCGTTCGCAGCGGCTTGACGAAGCTAGGGCTAGAAATTCACAAAGACGTGCAAGAACATCGAGTACCGAACGCTCACAACGACTTAGAGCTCAGGCAGAGAGACAGCAGTTGTCAACAAATAGAGTTCGCAATCAAGTTTTATCTTACTGCAACAGACTGGCTTTCAGATATGATCCACAGGTTGATTATGCTCAAAGAACATCCGTCCAAATCGGAGCCATTAATAAGATCTGCTCTAACTGCTCTGCAAAAAAATGGGCTGACGAACCTAATGGTATGTGTTGCGCTTCAGGAAAAGTTAGTCTTCCTAACATTCAGGAGCCACCACAACCAATAAAAAATCTTTTAATCAATAACCATCCACTATCTGGTCATTTTTTAACAAACATACGTAGATACAATAGTCTTTTCCAAATTCCTTCGTTTGGCGCAAAAGAGATCAGGGAAGGCAATTTTATGCCCACTTTTAAATTAGAAGGACAGGTGTATCATCTCATTGGTAGCATTTTACCACCATCAGACGAAGACCGACAATTTTTGCAGATATATTTTATTTCAGACGCAGATCAGTTATCGTTGCGGTCAAAAATCGCCCCAACCTTAAAAATGGATTTAATTCGCGAATTACAGGCCGCTTTGAATAATCATAACGTGAATATTCATAATTTAGAACTTAACTACTCAGATGATTTAAAGCACAGAAAAGCTCAGATCGCACGCCACAGACAGCACACCGAGGCAGATATAATGCTCCTACTGTAAACGAGATAGCCGTTCTCTTGGTTGATGAGGAAAATGGTCCCCGGGATATAGTTATACACGGTAGAGACGGACAGCTCAAAAGAGTTTCTGAGTTACACCACTCCTATGATCCGCTACAGTATCCCGTAATGTTTGTGACAGGAGAAGACTTATTTGACCATCCTTCAGCAAGGTTCAGCGCGTAATAAAACTGTTTCGTGTATGCAATTTTACGCATTTAGATTAATGGTTAAAACTAACTCTTTTAATCAGTTACATTATTATAGAGACTTATTTAGTCAATATCGTGTTGACATGATGGCCAAAATGATAACTGAAAGATAAAATTACATTTCTCGGAATCAACAAAGACTGAGGGCTGACGACTACATTCATCTCAGGGATGCCTTAAATCCAGACGCAAATGTTGACCCATCAAATATCGGTCAACATGTCATATTACCATCGTCATTTACAGGTTCTCCGCGTTACATGCACGAAAAAACGCAGGACGCAATGACGTACGTCCGAAATTATGGTAGACCTGACTTATTTGTCACTTTTACATGTAACCCCGAATGGCCTGAAATTAAAGCGGAGCTGCTCCCAGGACAACGGTCATTCGACCGTCATGACATAATTTCACGAGTATTTCATTTAAAGATGAAAAAATTCATTAAATTATTTGTCAAAGAACAGATATTCGGCAAAGTAAAATGTTATATGGCAAGTGTGGAATGGCAGAAGCGTGGATTACCTCATTGTCATTTGCTGTTCTGGTTAGAAACAAAAATCCAACCAGATGAAATTGATAATATTATAGTTGAAGTAACTAAGAATATGATACATGGACCTTGCGGAGAACACAATTTAGCTGCACCATGCATCAAAAACGGTGTCTGCACAAAAAATACCCTCGGCGTTTCGTTAATGATACCCAGACCGGAGAGGATGGGTATCCAGTTTATCGTAGGCGTGATACAGAAAATGGAGGTCGGAGCGCTACGTTAAATATCAGGGGAAATAGAGTCACCATCGATAATAGGTGGATTGTTCCTTATTCTCCGTAGCTATGTAAGACTTTCAACGCTCATATAAATAACACATACGCTACTTTTTGTCGCGAAAACCGACATCCACGCGGGCGGAGCCGCGGGCGACCGCTAGTATTGTATAATTCGCTTATTACGAGTAGATACATTCTTGTTGTTTGCTGTTCTTTTTTAGTGGCAAAATCATGCCAATACGCTGTAGGTACCAATAATAACCCTATTGCATTAAACTTTTATAAAACTCTCATAAGTAAATACCAACTCACCAATATCGTTTGAGACAATAAACGCCAAGCGAGTACCCCTACCGACACACAAACTATCCTTTAACAATCCTTAAGGAAAACACCGCAACTTCATTTTTAACTTTACATCCTGCCAGTCGCATTCCGAATGCATTACAACAAAAATTCTTCGCTCAAAGGCTGCACGACAAAGGGAGAGGAGACAGGAGACTGATCATCAAAGAGATCGCTCGGAATATCATCGATCTACGTAACAAATGCGATGTAAGCGACGCCGGGTATTACCATATGTATTGCTGCGACTCGCGATCGATTGAGATCGAGCTGCAGAAATGATGCGGAAGGATTGGAATTGAGTATTGTGGCGATATTGAGACATTTCCTAAATATATTTCTTTTGTTTGTTTCATCATACAAATCATAAATTAACTTTTTGATACCGAGTATGTATGGGTACACTTCATGTCATTATGTTTATGAGCAGTCAATAATTATACGTGGATGATGTGAGAGCTTACTGTATGGGTAATAAAAGTCATTTGACATGTGCAACCACTAAGACATAACAAAAACTAGTGCAACAGCTTATTGCAACAGGTTTTCCGCCAATTGAAATCCCATGTTATACCCAGCCACAAAAATCTCCATTGAAAAACAAGCAGGAAAGCTAAATCTCTTTTTTTAAATTATTGTTGTTCTCACACATACATTGTTTTGTTTTTACAATTTTCACTCGTCAAACTTCCTAATTTGATGACGAGAGGGGCTTGTTAATAAACATAATGTAGTGTAAAAAAGTAATCTGTGATTCTCTCATAGGCTGCGGGCGCGAGGCCGGGGGCGGCGGGGAGCGGTAGCCGGGGGCGGCGGGGAGTGGTAGCCGGGGCTGGGCGATGGCGACGGTACAAAATAGTTCCGCTGCCACCGCCCGACACGCCCCGCTCGGCCGCCGCCGCTGGTTTCATGCCCGGGGCCTAAAGGTTTGGTTAGGCCGGAGCGGGCGGGGTGCGGACACGGCTCCGGACACGGACACCTCCAGACGGATACGTATATACTTAGAATCTGTCAGTGTCCGGTGTCGCTGATCCTTGAGTGAAAAGAATACGTACTAGATTAGTACGTAGATAGTTGGTAGTTTTAAGGTAAATAATGAAACCAAGATGTGAATTTATTCAAGGCAGAATCCTCGTTATCGAGAAATAAACTCCTTAATTTTGACTTTAACATACCTTTACTTAATTTAGGGTTTTGCCATAACAGATCTATTTTTTTATTAAGTTGCAGTTCTTTCCCCACAATAGTTTGTTAATTTTTGGTTGAACTAGTCTTGTCTCTCGTACACTTCTTGTATTATATTGATATTTCTCGGGACCCCAGGGTCCCGGGCCTTTAGAAGGCATATGAGGGGCCGAAGCCAACTCGCAGAGGCCCGTTAGACGCTTTCAATGGAAATGAGGCACTAACCGACGATTATCCCTGTGCGTACTATGCAAGAGCACCCAAGGACAACCCCCGGATGGTGTAGGACTATTGCAGAATATGGAGACAAAAAAAATTGGGCTATGGGTTTGGATGGCTAAAGTGGACTGGTTATCTAAAACTATGGAAGGACTATGGCCCCTGCCTGACCAATGTGTGATAAATACAATACACGGATAAAATGGCAGGGGGTGACTTGCACACTCAACAATGGGCGCCCGGAAACGGTCGCTAGCACATAGTGTCGTAGCGACAAGGGGGCAACATGTCTTGAGGTGCTTAAGAGGAGTGGAGAGGTATTCCACGGCTATCAGGACAATCCCGGAAGTACGGTCAAGATCCCTACCAGCATCTTACTGGACTACTTCCTTCCTCCGAGCACGTTTGCTCTTGCGAATCTCTACTCAAGCCAGCTAATAAAGGCAAGAATGAGGTGGGAGGTCAGTTCTCGTCAGTGTTCACTCCAGCCGGCCAATAAAGGCAAGCCAGAGATGAGGAACATGACTTCTCCCGGGAGATAGGGTACGTGGGGTCGCTACTGCCCAGCAGCTCGCCACATGCTGCCCTGCGGGTTTCTGTATCTCTCTTGGTCTGGCTCCTCACCCTAGACCTGTTCCGGCAAAGTAACCTCTACCGGCACAGACCTAGAGTTCGAAGCTCGCAAGCCCCACCACGACGTCAACGTAGAGATACGGCGATGGGGGTATTATATTTATTTTTAACAGGTACTTTATACTCATTACTAAAATAGTGTTCTAGGTTTATCAAATAATCGACTTTCTTATCCATTGGTTAGATTTTACAAATGGGAAATGATTTTTCATATTCTTTGTTATATTTTTTCTTAACCTTTTTACTGGCTAGGAACTTGATTAGTCTTATCTGCAATTTTTTAATGTCTTGTAAGTACGTTTTAAACGTTCTCCCATACACAGTAAGTCCATAACTGATTAGTGAGTCAGTGATTGTATAAGACATTGTTCAACTGATAGAACTTTCCCAATATAGATCTCAACTTGTTACATATATGTCAGTTACATGCGTTTTCCAATTAAAATTAGAATCAATATTAAGGCCTAAATATTTAAATGTGCTAACATACTCCAATTTCGTACATACGCAATTAACCTTATCACTACGCAGGCACTCGTACGCATGTCCTATTACATCGAAATCCTCTCTGTGCACAATTTTAGCTCGTAGATTGTGTGGCGACTGTGTATGCATGCATTTTGTCTTGGACAGATTTAATATATTTCTGTTATCATGTGCCCGTTTGGTGATACGTTCGAAGTCTTCTTGCATGTACTGTTGTACCTCCAATATATCCTTCGAAGCATACGCCACACACATGTCATTTGCATACATAAACACTCGACGTTTGTTTACAACATTCGACACACCGTTCACGTGCATTATATAACCTACTGGCCCCAACACTAACCCGGTCGGCACACCGACATCCACACCCGCCTCCTCACCGGTCACACCAGCTATGATCGTGCGTATTTTTCTGTTAGTCAGATCGTTTTTGAACCACTTGTTCATAGGACCACGTATTCCACATTCATCCATCGCCTGTAGTAGTATGTTGTGATCCAATATGTCGAATGCCTTCTTCAATCAATAAAAAGTGCTATCAGCTGTTTACTAGAGTCTAGGCACTCATTAACATAGTCACTATACGCTGCTAGGGCCGAGACAGTACTGCGCCCTTTCCGGAATCCATACTGCGTGTCTGACAATATACTATGACATTCTAAGAATTTATTAATCTGGCCAACAATATTTTTTTCTACATTTTATCAGTGATAGACAGTATGGCTATGGATCTATAATTTACATATTTCGGATGGCTTCCAGACATAGATAGGCCGTATTCTTTAACATTAATTATTTAACTCATTAGGATAAAAACTCTCAGTCAAGCACATGCTCATGAATTTTGCTAAAATAGGACTTACTTGTTTTCTTGTATTTAATGTATTTTACCTTCTCCCCATCCAGACCTGGCACTTTTTCACATGGCAACATATTTATTACTTTTTCTATGTCTGAAGAACTTACAGGAATATAATTATAAAACTCACCTCACTAGGCTTAAACATATTTTTCTCTGTCAAAAAATGTTATGTTACAAATATCTTAAACTTCCCCAGTAAAAGTTTTTGTAAAATTTGTACAGATTTCAGTAATGCTATCTGTCTTCCCTATGTCACATCATCTAGATCAGTTTTGTTTCGTCCCAGCCACGAGTTAATGTTTACCAATATTTTTCTAAAATCCCCATTACACTTTTTTTATTTCTGCTTGCTTATATCTGTTTCTTTCCTCAATCACAATTTTTTTTACCTTTCCATTTCTAAATTTTGTATATTCTAATCGCTTATTTATGTTTTTTGGTGATGCTTTCCATATTTTAAATAAGTTGGCCCTATGACACAATATTTTATATAAATATTAAATCTATCCATGGCTGTGTTATTCTTTTGTCATACTTTGGTACTGTAACCGTACTTTCCTTATAAATTTGGCAAAATGCTGCACACAATTTTTGAAACAACAATAATGGGCATGACACTACGAGTAGTTGTGTCCAGCATATGCATCTAGCTTTTGTTTTTGTCACCAATAACTTCTCGAGTTTTATTACCACTAAACCACCTTTAAACACGTATTATACGCTTACACTCTTAGCCAGCGCCAGTCCGACGGCATGATGGTCAGCGATGTGCGACTCGAGCATATACGACAACGAACCGCACTCATTACGCCCCGCTCACACCCATACATGATCCAAGCACGACGCCTGACGCCTGATGATGCCCGTCCACGATTGCCTCACGTGTTATCTCTGTACTCGGTATTACGCACTGTAGGCCGCATCGACACAAGGTGTTTTTGTACTTTGTTGAAGTTGGATGTACTACATCATTCAGAATGTCTATATTTATGTCACCAAATACAATAACGTTTTCAGATGCAGAGATAGACCTGATGATAGTCTCTAATTGTTCTATGAAAGGTACCTAACTAACAAGGTAACTTATTCTTATGAGGTGGTCTGTATTAACACTTTCACTGCCAAGTCCATAGACTTCATGCAAATTCGCATGCCCAAAAATGTGTCTCGCATAAACATAACAACCCGTCAGTCGAGTCCATCGGCGCGATGGTTACGTAACGGATCCCCTATGCCCAAGCACTCGGTAGTCGAGTTCACTAAGCCACGCCCACTCTGTGCCAGCCAGGTACAGGGTTGTCAAATGCCCTGACCGTCAGCTACAAAATTTATTATTGAACAAAATAAACGTAGGTGCCGATTCTATTGTACACCAAACTAAACTAACTAAACTACATATCACTAAAATTCCTTACTTTTGCCTATCTTAAAGCTATTCTGCAAAAAAATATCACTAAACTTAAAAATAATTTTGACAGTATTAAAATCGAATTTCACAATCGCGACTCCACGTGGTAAGTACTTTTTGCCCTACCCCGTGATTTTTTTTGAGCCGGAGGCGCGCAGGGGGGCAGAAGAGGAGGGATTTTAATTTTTGTATCCAAAATATGAAAAATTATATTACCAACATGTTGACTTTTAGGGGTTTGTGCGTTTAGTAAAGGGGTCGAAATTTTCATTATTTTTGCGATAGGACGCACCGTTTTCGAGATATCAGCAAAAGAAAAGAAAAAAAAAGACAGTACTGTTTTTACAACAGAAGTCGAGGTGTTGGTGTGAATTTTAGTTCATGCCAACTAATTTTATTTCACACCTTTTTAATCGCGATTAAAAATAGTCAGATTTAGTTAGAAAATCTAAATTTTAGGTGAAAAACGTCAAATTCAGAATAGCAAAATTACCATTTTCACTAAATTAACATCATCTTAGTGCTGTCAAACTAAAATATAGTTAAGTTGTGTCACTTTAGTCAATTTCAGAATACCAAATCGTCGTTTGACAGGAATAAACTAAATTTTGGTGATTTTTAGTCTAGTTTAGACGCATTTGTGACAAGAGAATCGGCACCTGTGTAGAAAGTTAACCTTTACGAAAATATAATTTTTATTATTGAGTATATCTGCGGCATAATTAAAGTAAATAATTGATTGTTATAAGACTTACTCAAAAGTACCAACTTTTTAATCCTTCATTCACACCTAGTTTATTTTTGGCGGCTCTAGTAGCGTGTTTTGATTTGCACCCGGTAGGCGGGTGCTTGGGCATGGTCACATGTCATCTATAGCTGACACGACTCGGGAGCCGAGTTGTGGGCACACGAACGAATTATCGTTCGACCCGGGAGCCGGGTGCTGGGCACTTAAAGTGTTAAGAAATTATATGCATTATTTTTTTTCTGTTCTAAGCTGGTCATGCAGCATTTCTACGGCTTCCGTTTCCACTCTTTGAGTATCGAAGAAAAGGCTTTCTTTTGCGTATATCAATATTCCTCCCCCTCTGGTAGTTTCTCTTGTGTGTATACATAATATCTCGGTATTTGATAGAATGATAGTTCCTCCTTCTTGATATTTAATTCACTTTATTTATTTATTTATTTATTTAAACTTTTCACACTTAAAAAAGTACATAGGCGGACTTAATACCTTAGGCATTCTCTACACTTTGTATTATTATATCCATTTTATATTTATTTTGTTCCAACAATACTATTCGACTAGTTCCAACAATTCATAGAAGTGTTTCCGAATTGGCCTTATGTTCAAATTAAAAATATGGCAGCACCCTTCATTGATAGCTATAACATTATTTACTGCCGAACCCAATAACGATATATTTTCAGTAAACGACGGATCGCTATTGATGGTAGACAGTATAATTAAGTCTTTATATCAGGCCGGTAAGATTCCATAATCTTTATTGGGACGTTAAAACCATAGATAGATAAGTTTTTCAATCTCCAGTATGCCAAAACTGGTGATAGATAAGTTATTGGATTCGGCCGTTAATGTTGGTATTTATGTTGTAATATATTTTAAAAGCAACATCATTAGGAAAATCGTATGTTTGATTGAATTTTAACATTGAGAAGAGATCACCTAGTGTGTACTCGCCACGCTAATCGCGTGTATTTAATTACATTCTTCGAACTGTTTCAAATCTTCTTCCGATCTTATGTTGTAGATCTTTTTTTCTTCACTATTCCTTTTAGCAAAAATATTACAGTATTGAACCCAGATATACTGAAAATATTTTGGCTTTGATTCGTTTCTTACAATCCATAGAATTTGACGCTTGACCTTAGGCAAGTCTTCATTTATAAATATTCTCATATCGCTGCCATTGGCGTAGACATTATTATTGGTAATCTTATTTTCCTTTCTCGCTAACATCCATTCGTTGCGGGGACTTTTAAGTGCAACCAATACATTGTTGGGTCCTATGTCGCCGAGTTTTGCTTGGCCTACCCTCTGTGCATCATAGACATCATTTGGGTTCAAGTTTAGCTTCTGAGCCAATTCTCCTACCACCGATTTAATATTTTCCAGACTGTGCACCTTTAATCCGTGTATTTCTATATTCTTTTCTTTCTCCTTAATCTCCAACTCCCTCCAATACATAACAAAAAATAACATAAAACAAGCGCCTGGTTTAATCCGCATTGTGTTTGGAAACAATCGAATTGAGATTGAATCCGGATTGGCACAAGTACCGACCAAAAATATACATTCTGTATATATTATACTTGTGATGAACACCTTTTGTTTTGACGGTAGAATGAAAGTAAATATATTTTTAAATCGGATAAATGATCAATGATTTTATTTCTGTAAGCAGGTTTGTACAATCAACTGTCTTAAGTAGACTGCCACCGGAATCATCATTAAGGCTTGCACGTCAGATCTGCGCCTATCTCTGTGTGTGTGACGTTTTAATGCAGACAGTAACGAGCACACAGTATAACTACGAAAGCTCGTTGTTGGTTGGTCAGATGCATGTGTGGTCAACACGAAATAAAGATACCTACAACTACCTACTTATATACTTGTTTTTTCTTAATAAATTATCGACCACAGCGGCTATTTAAAAGCAATGCTAAAATTCGAAGTGAAAATTATAAGCAACGATGGCCGGTTCGCACGAGTGGGTGGTTGTTATTGTGTGTGCGTGAATTGGAGAAGGTTCGAACCTCAATGCGCACTTTCGACTCTTTTTGCTTTTTCGTTTTCGTGTCAGAGTTCAATTATTTATTGAGTTTCGTTAATATAAAAACAATAGGGTATAGAGGGTAAAAATAAAGTAAAATGGGTAATTTAATTTAAAAAAAACACTATTTTTATAGGAACATTTATTGATGTTATTAACAACCTATTCCATCATCATCTACCTAGCCTTTTCCCAACTATGTTGGGGTAGGCTTCCAGTCTAACCGGACGCAGCTAAATACCATTATTTTACATGGAGCGACTGCCTATCTGACCTCCACAACCCAGTAACTGGGTAATACGATACCCCTTGGTAAGACTGGTTGTCAGACTTTCGGGCTTCTGACGACCCGTAACGACTGTTAAAGATCCACGAATGACAGCCGGGACCAACGGCTTAACGTGCTTTCCGAGGCACGGAGGAGTCTCGGTATGTAAAGATGGTCACCCATCCACGAACCAACCCCGGCAAGCGTAGCTTAACCTGATGGATCGACCCGTGCGGCTGTTATTACTTAGTCACGAGCTCCTCTATTATTAACAACCTATTCCAAACTTTGAAATAAATAAAATACCTAATTTGTTCGTAAATCATTTTTGGTTGCTACTAAAATGGGATGTTTTTAGTTTATTGAGGTCATAGATTAATTTATTCATTTTCTCAAAGAAAAGAAGATAGAAACTAAATCTCAATCCTACAATCTTACGATCACTAACTTGTTACTATTATGGCCAGTGTATCCCCTGAATTCCCCTTCTAACATTTAATATTATATTTTTTATTAACATTTAGTGTGACCTTCCGTTATTATCAATGCAGTCAAGAAGACGTCGACGCATGGAGGCCACAATATTACTCCAAATATTTGTGCACGTAAACTATCCCACAACTCCATGCAATGGGACTTCAGCTGTTCGAGACATCTCTTGTCTTGCGCTTCCCATGTTTGCACCATTAAACCCCATACATTTTCTATAGGGTTTAAATCAAACACGGAATAACTTTAACATCCGAATGTTGTAACATCTGAATGTTATTGATGCGGCTGAGGAAATGAGGCGGAACCTACAAACTTCTGTCGTTAAAAGTAATTTAAGAAAAAGAATGAGACTTTGTGTAAGAAATAGCGGCGGCCATGTAGAACATGAGTTATAAAAATATTGCTAAAATTTGTCTTTTTTTTACGTATTTTAGCTACTTTTACCTCAAACTAAAAATGTACCCTCTCCTAACTTAACTGTTATTTGGGCAATGTTTTGCCTATTTAATAGCAAGTGTTATACCTTTTTGAATAGCTAAAGAGACGTAGAACTTTATAAAATTATTTGCAGAATAAGTTCCATACAATATTTTTTATTAAAAGCCCATCAAAGTTAAGAACACTCTATTAGAAAATTCATAATGCTAACCGTTGTCGAGCAGTTTTTTAAGCTGTTAGTAGTAGGTTCAGTTTCTATTGATCATTTTTATTAATGGACATGTCTTCTAACTAGATACATAAAAAAAACCGACTCTAGGAGCTCTAATCCCAAAGAAAACGACTAAAAGCCAAAAAATAAAGGATTTTTAAAAATAATCTTTAAAATTTAATATCTCCATAACGGTTAAGTTTCGGACATTTTATTTCAGAATCAAAATCATCAGAAATGACCTGAATAATAACCTCCTTTAATATTCAGTACGACTTTCCCTGTAACCCTGTATAAAGGTTTTAATAAGCAATTATGCTGCAAAAAGTGTTAACTACAAAACCCTTTATTGATTTTTACAAAATCTTCCTTAAAATTTACCAAAATGTAAACCCAACATCTAAAATACTCAACTATGTAGGTGTCTATAGGTTGTCAAAGTAGTTTAAAACGAAGAGAATGTAGTGGAGACACTCCATTGTTCCGCTAACTGCGGTAATTAGTGGCGCTACAGTCTGTCCGCTAGCTATCGACGTTCCCATCTAAACGGGCGTTTAGCTTTTGTTAATAATTTCTGGTGAATTCGGCTTGGTGCACGCTAACGAGAGTTAATATTTGTGGGGCTTGCAACCAACTTCATCCTAGTGCGTTTCTATGAGTATGTTATTGTACACTTTGGGAGCAACATGAATAAGATATATTTTTTTCTAAAGAAGTTTTTTAGTGACTAGAAAAGTTCAGAGAAAGTGTACATAGGTACGTAATATTGAAATTCAAAGTAGGTACTGCGGTATTTTTTTAATCCTATTTTTGCCTGTTGTAAACTTTCTTGTACAAAGATAGCGTATTCACAGAAAATCTCTAACTTATCTAACTCTACTTTCAATATCTAACCTCTGTAATATTATATATATATAATGTATATATCATCTCTATTCATATAATAAAATAGTAACGAAGTCAAAACTGTACATTTAATATTTTTGGAAAAAAGTAATTGCTACGAGGTGTAGGAAAGAGTCAGATCCCGAAAATATAGTTTTTAGAATTTTTATCCGTTTGCCTGTTTACATATATGGATGTAGGTATGTTCCGGATTGCCGCAAAAACGGCTGAGCGGATTTGGATGAAATTTGGCACACATATAGTTTATAACATGGATTATAACATAGGGTACTTTTAATCCCGGTAGTATGTTCCCGTGGGATATTTTCAGAAATCCACGCGGGCAAAGCTGCGAGCTAAAGCTATTAATTTGTATAAAACTGTGATTTAAACAGACCATTAAAAGTTTGAATCGTTAAAGCTAACAATGTCGAGAGGTTTACCGTTTTCTATTTTTAGCTATCACAAACACAGAGCACAATTTTATTGTTTTGTAACGATCAACTTCTGAAATATTAAAAAGTAAAATGGGTTTACAAAGAATAAAAAATTGTTTTATTAATAAACACAACGTTTTTTTAGAAAAGAGATACTGAACACAGTAGAAATAAATAAGAATATGAAAAACGTATAAGTCTGTGTTTTAATAGCCACACATACGGTGAAATATACCTAACCTAGATTATCATTAACCGTAGATTAAGTAAACGTTAACGGTCTGTCAAGTGTTAACGGTGCAATCGGCCGGTTCGTAATACTGAAGTGCAAGTTATACAGCGGATAGTTAGTGCGGATATCAATTTAATAAAGCTTCATTTGGTTCATTACGCTCTCCGCTGAGGAGGGGAATGCAGTGCGATTATGCATTGAGATGAGCTAAGGGATTTGGATAATAAGTAGATATACATTCTGTACTAGTTGTATGATTAAGTAATAGTCATTTGATAACGTTTAGCTTGCTTTAAATATAAATCTGGAAATCGCTAAATGGCATAAAATGTTATTAAATATTTGTATAAACGATGCATGAATAAAAAAAACTTGCAGCTTTTCACAATATCGCATAAAGTGACTTGTTACTTAGAAATTATAATATTAAATGGTTACATACATAGTAATACTAATTGCCATTTCAACAAAGCTTATACAGGGTGTGGCGTAAATAATGGATAATCCTGTATCTGGGAATGGAGGACCCCAAGCCCTATAATATAAAAAATTCTCAAACCCGAGAGTAATTTATTTGCAGAAATCAGATAGTGAAAATTCCTTCATTTGTGAATACGGTGGCCGAGGAAGTGACTAAAGGTGGCAATGAAAAATAAATTACTCTCGGGTTTGAGAATTTTTTATATTATAGGGCTTGGGGTCCTCCATTCCCAGATACAGGATTATCCATTATTTACGCCACACCCTGTATATGTAGATACTATTCACCCCAATTCCTATAACAAAACCTTTGAACCTATAAATACATCACAGAATTAATAAAATGTGTCGCACCGATTTATACCCACCCTACATTCCGTTTAAATATTTGGAAAAATTTGCATTTCAATATGGCGGCCCCCAGTCTCGATTAGGTTTAGAATACTGATTCGTGGGATTAAAAGTCGTTTAGTTAAAGGGATATTGGGAAATAAGAAAGTCGTCGAATTTTTCCATCGGCGTTGTGATTGGGAACGCGGTTTTATTCCCATTTGCTGGTGTCAATGGGAAAATAATGGAATTTTGATGTGTTATTATATAATAGGTGCGGTGAATAATAAAAGGAAAAATAATTTCTTTGTGTTTTCAGATTTTTACTTGGATGCTAGATGACAAAACACACAGCTCTGTCATGTTATTTTGATTTGGTGACTTTAATTTTAAAATCGTATGAACACAAAAGCAGGTAACATTTTTTAGCTCCACAACTATGTAGTAATTCAACAATAATTATAAACATGGAAATATCGATCAGATCATAATAAGAACACTTTCAGCTTTCAAAACAATCCATCAAGTTTCTTCAGTAAATTAAAGGCCCGAATACATTCAAAATTAACCCTGCAACGGTAACAGCAAAATTTTAATTCCAGCCTTACAATACCTCCGAGAATTTGCCTTCCGTCGTAAAATATTCATAGAGCAGAACTGTTGGGTGTATATCTTTAGACTAGTTGGCTGTTGGCTGTTGGCAACTGAGGCAGAGTCAGGCAAGCGTTAATTTACACGACTATAGTTAAACTCATAGAGTCGTGGCGTGTTCCCATCTTGTTTTCGTACTGAAGTTAATTTCTAATGACAGCGTTAATTTAAGGTGCCTTGAAATTAGGAGAGAAGTTGTGTTGTCATTTGTTTTGGTGAGTCATCTTCAGACTAGCCCTGGCTAAGTAAATGTTGGCTGTGTTTGCAATGACTGCTGCAGTGAATGGTCAAAGGGGAAATTGCCGTAATCACCACGCCCGGCAGGTCACGCTGCATTGAGGAAAGGTGTGCTTCCCAAAATAAATAAAAAAACCTGAACATTCTACAAACTAATCATTCAAAACGACTCGCTATCTGAAACAATCACGATACACATCCGTAGTGATGATATTCTCAATATATTTTTATTTTATTTTGTTCAATTGATGGACGCTTTAACCCCAACTGAGCATTCAACATTTAAATAACACTAGCTTTTCGGATCAGATGTGATGTGTTGCAAATTGTATTGTTTCATTTCAATTTTATCGAAATATTTTTGACGATGTGACCGTTGGATGTGACCGATATTTTAAAAACTTTAACGTTTTTTGTAAATACAGTAGCGTAATTTTTATTGTTTTCTTTTTTAATTTTTGTACAAGTCATTATCAAGTTTTATTGAAAAATTAAGCATTTGATTCCGATAACGTTAAAGGTTATTTATATAATATTTAAGTCTTAGCTCAACTCCAAGAAAAATAACTAAAACTTTGCCCACCTAATTGTTTGCAACTTCAAAATAAGACACTCTCGAATCAGAATACCTTCGGGGGCAGTCGGCACCGACCGAGTGATTACGAGGCAACATCCTCTGAGGGATACAATAACTAGAGCTGCCGGCTACCTGTCTGTCACGGGAACTAACTTGAACGACGTCCACGGAAACTGTCGTTTCTAAGTGATATCTAAGTAAGTTAGCTTAATATGTCAAGTGATAGATAAGTAATAAAATGACACGTGATGTATACACGCGTACTCATGGAAGGTCCAAGGACTGGGTTCGTTAGGAAAGTAGCATTGGAAATTTCCTATTAGACCCAAATACGGGTTAGAATGTTGATTATCCGGGAAGTTCATCCGGAGGTCCTATTTGAAGCAGGTATGTAACAACACTTTTTTTTTAATAGGTCAGAAGATAAATTTCTTTTTTAAACTTATGTTGTCCTTCTGCTGACGAAAGGGTTTCCCCATACTTTTACAATTTTTGATACAAATTTCCTAGTGATGGTGGGAACAGCAAAGGCTTACGTCACACGGCAATACGTCACAGAGGAGTTTCTAGTATTAGAAAAACATTTATTATCATTTATCAATTGATCAAATATTTATGTTAAAACAGACAATCAGGAACGTAGGGTTGAATACAAAACTAATACAGGGTTATGTTAAATTGGCTAGCTAAACTCCGCAGATGCGATGGTTATCGACATCTCATAAAAAAAAAAAATATGATTTTTTGTGGTGTCATCAACTGCAGTTATTGTAGTCACTTGAAATATTAGTTTAAATAAATCGTTTTTTTTTTGTGTAAACTTCACAGACGTGATGGGAATCGATACATAAACACGATAAAACAAAAGAAAACAGTTTTTTCTCAACTCATATTTCAAGTAACAATACTAACAGCGGTCGTTGACCTCCCAAAAAGAAACATCAATCTTTTTATTTTTTACTTTATCGTGTCTGCGGAGTTTAGCTAGCCAGTTTAAATTACCCTGTATATAAATACATATATAATAATAATATGATAACTAATATCTATATAACGGAACTGGCGCAAACCTGTAGTACTTACCGATGACCGCAAGGAGGGATGGCAAAGCAAGGAGCCACGAGCCCGGTGTACATTTCTTAGCGTCCGTATCGTGGCTACGTACCGCAAGGAGGGATGGCAGAGCAAGGAGCCACGAGCCCGGTGTACATTTCTTAGCGTCCGTATCGTGGCTACGTACCGCAAGGAGGGATGGCAAAGCAAGGAGCCACGAGCCCGGTGTACATTTCTTAGCGTCCGTATCGTGGCTACGTACCGCAAGGAGGGATGGCAAAGCAAGGAGCCACGAGCCCGGTGTACATTTCTTAGCGTCCGTATCGTGGCTACGTATTAGAGGCATTTTTGGGGAAACTGACGGTTTTGTTTGTGAAATTATGAACGAAGCTATCTTGAGGAATAACTACCGTACACATATTATGAAGGACGGAACGGTTGCGCGTGACGGGCACGCCACCGTCCGGGTGAGTCTATCAGACATATTATCTCTGGTGGTTCTCGTCTGGCTAACGGCGAGTACTTGCACAGGTATAACCAAGTGGCCAGGATTATTCACCAGCAACTTGCTCTGAGATATCGTATTACAAGTATGTGCCCGACCCAGTTCTCGAAAATGATCATGTCACGTTGTACTGGGATCGGTCTATCATTACTGACAGGACTATTGTCGCCAATAGACCTAATATCTTTTACTCTTACACACGTTGTCTACATCTCTTTATCTACTTTCCTATCGCAGGTATGCTGGAAGAGATTTCTTTAGAAATAACCATCACCTTTGTACGTATTTTTCTGTTCCTTTCTTCTTGTTTGTTTATATGTGTGTACATAAACTGTTAAATAAATAAATAAATATACTGGTGATAGATCGATTAGCGCGCCGGGCAATGATTGTCGATGTTACCATTCCACAGATGACGAGAATCTCGTGAAAGCTGAGAAAGGGAAACAAATAAAATATCTCGACTTAGCACACGAGGTTGTTGACATGTGGAATGTGAGTTCGGCTGTCATTGTGCCGATTGTCGTAACAACCAATGGCCTGATGGCCGAAAGCCTCTATCAACATCTCTCGTTGTCTACCAACACCTGAGGAGGCTCTCGCTAGGCACCTGCCCTTGGTCCACCTGGATCAAGGGCTTGATCCAGAAGCGTTGGACACGGTCCGTATGCTTAGGAGATTCTTCTCTCAGGAGCCCTGCCTACCGGTAGCTGGGACCCTGTTCCCGATACCGGTGGGTATTTTTTATATTTTTAAAGGTTTTTTATGTTTTCATAAAAGTCTTTAAAAATATAAATTATATGTTTCTACATGAAATAAAGTAAATAATAATATAACATCACGCCTATATTCCCCGAAGGTTTAGGCAGAGGTGCACCTATAGTACACCCACATTTCGCCAGTTATGTTTATGTCCCATGTAATAGGAGGCAGCCTTTGCTATCAACCGGGCACAAATCCAGACTTCGGGCTGCTATTAAAAAACCCAATAACACATTGCCCGACCCAGGAATCGAACGCAGGACCTCGTGCTCACCAGTAGCGCTTGCGACCACTAGACCAACGAGTCAAATGAATATGAAACTATTAGAGTAAATAATGTTTTATCGCTTCAAACCATTTCAAACTAAAATAAATTTGGGCCAAATACAACACTACGGTACAGAGGTACAATTACAGCGAGAACTGTGCGATTGCTCATGATTTGTTTGAAGATGTGAACGGTGCGTGAGTGTAATTAGTGGACGGCTCCACCTGATGGGATAAATCTCGTGTCGACGGACGTATTCCCACGGTAGAGGGTGCTAGTCACGAGCAGAGGAGGGGAAACAATATTGAACTAGTTTCAGTATGAAAAAAAAAAATATTATTAATGGATACATAACTGGCGAAATGTGGGTGTACTATACAAGTACACCTCTGCCTAACCCTTCGGGGAAACAAGGCGTGGTGTTATGTATGTGTTATGTTATTAATGGATTTCACTATTTGCAAACAATTTAATGGAGCAACGGATCTTCTGGCTCCTGAGGACATCGACGAGCGCGTTGTTGGTAAACATTACCGTAACATATTGAAAAACGAGATCATGGCGGAGTTCCTATTTTGGCTACGCGCCGATAGATCACTGTGCCGTTGTGTGTAGGTATATTCGATAATTATAATTCTGCAACTCTTTTTAAACCTTCACTCGTATTAATAAAGCCAAAGCAAAGTTACACCAGCGGGGCAATTGCGTAACACATTATCAATCGGAATCGGTTTCATTTTGATAGTTCAACAACATTCATTGCGTTATTTACCTGTTGAGCACACACATTTTTCGAACTTATGAAGCAATGGATTAGCAATTTGCTTCAAATTGATTTAGATTCCGATTGATAGGGTGTTACGCAATTAGGGTGCAGTATTATTCAGCTTAACCATACATTTTTCAAGGTTTAGGTATGAGATAAACTCAGGCTTTATTAATAAGGCGGTTTAAAGTGTAAGTCAGCAAATTTCTAACGACTAATTTAATAATAATTATTAACCGAGCGTAGAGCACTTCCAAAATAATGTTATCTTGATATGAACCAGGCTTCTAGTCCCGAAAACTTGTGACTTCAAAGGCTAACTTATAAATCCATGAATAAATTAGCAGCAAAAGTTTCTAGATGAAAGTTCGTGCGGATCAATTATAAATTATTTTGGTAAATAATTAATAAACAAGCTAAGAATATTATATTTCAGTCATGCTTAATGACAGTCAAACTTGGTATTAATTCCAAAAACATGAGATTATTTAGATGTGAGGCTTTCTTATCACTAGCACATTGAGATTTAATAAACTACATGTACTAGTAATGGAATGAGGATATAGTAAGAATGTTTCTGTTAAATTATATACATTGTAAGAGGCAACCTTCATTGAGATTGTACGAATTATTTTTCTCTTGTCTCCAACTTACACTTATTACGTGATCTAGCTTTGACACACGGTGGACCAAAAATGCTTCCGCAACATTTGTAAATGCGTTATCCCCGCTACGTCGTCTCCCTTGGACCACACCCCCTCATAGTCCGCACGCTTATTAATCACAGCGGTACACGGCTCGGTTTGTTCGCGTTCTGTGCAGGTGCGCCGCTGACTACACGCTACGTTTTCACGTTAACTGTGCACTACCAAGATAGCGTGTTTTCATGTGACTTGAAACTGCGTGGGATAGCATATTAAGTTCATGATTCGTAGAACTCTGCACTGCGCCGAGACGGTTTACGTTTTAGATAGACTTAGATTACAAGACTGTGATGCAACATGTGTTTGTTGCCTTTGTTGGAATCAAAATTGTGCTTCTTATATACATAAAGAAACTTCAACTGGTTTCTAATCACAGCGATACACAACGTACAGTTTGTGTACATATTATATTCTGATTTTGTGTTTATGTTGTGATTAAACTGTGCATTATGTCTTATACGACCTGCATTTATTACTCAGGTTCTATGAAAACTTTAATCACTAATCACAAGCTCACTACTAGAGTTGTGGCGATCCATAACTGTAATCTTACACAATACAATACTATATATCTATCTTAAACAATTATCCTTATATACATAATAGCATAGCATACACATTATACAACTATACACTTATATCTACAAATCATATTTACACTTATATTATTTATATAAATTCATCAACGAGGCATGATGAGTCATGTCGTTGATTTGGCCTTAAGGTCAGTGTGAAGAAGACCGAAGTCATGGCTCTTGATACACTGAACAGTGGCCCAGTCGACATAAAGCTCGGTTACGTCTTGCTGAAGCAGGTAGATAAGTTCAAATATCTGGGCAGCACTATAACATCCAGGTGCCTCCTTGATAACGAAGTCAACAGCAGAATTGGAGCAGCTGCTACGGCCTTTGGCAGACTTCGTGTCAAGGTGTTCCGCTCGCATGACATAAAACGCTATACGAAAATAGCTGTGTACATGGCAATAGTTCTGCCACATCTCTTATATGCCTCCGAAACATGGTGTCTATACCGCAAGCACGTTCGCACATTAGATAGATTCCATCTGAAATGCCTACGAGACATTATGAACATCCATTGGTCGGACCGTGTTCGTAACACGGAAGTACTACGGCCAGCTAATGTCGGTGGAATAGAGGCTTATGTAATGCGGCGGCAGTTGCGGTGGGCTGGCCATGTCTCCCGAATGTCTGACGACAGAGTGGCGAAGCGCATCTTCTACTCAGAACTGCGGGATGGCAAGCGCAGACAAGGCGGCCAACTCCTTCGGTACAAAGATGTGCTTAAGCGCCACATGACGCGGTGAGATCTAGAGACGTCACAATGGGAGGCAATGGCAGCAGACCGGTCACTGTGGAGGCATACCGTGAGCACTAAGGTGTTTGCGTTTGAAAGGCGACGTAAAGAGGAGCTCGATGCTAAACGAGACGAGCTCAAGGCCCGACCACCCGCGGCCATCCAATATAATTACATCGGAGGGGTGCTGACTTGCCGTGAATGTGGACGCACTTTCACGGCAAAAATTGGTTATATCAGTCACCTGAGGGCACACCAGCGATGTCATCAATAGGCAGATCCAAGTCGCTGTGGCCGAAGTCGGCCAGGATCATATATATATATATCAGTCACCTGAGGGCACACCAGCGATGTCATCAATAGGCAGATCCAAGTCGCTGTGGCCGAAGTCGGCCAGGATCATATATATATATATCAGTCACCTGAGGGCACACCAGCGATGTCATCAATAGGCAGATCCAAGTCGCTGTGGCCGAAGTCGGCCAGGATCATATATATATATATCAGTCACCTGAGGGCACACCAGCGATGTCCTCAATAGGCAGATCCAAGTCGCTGTGGCCGAAGTCGGCCAGGATCATATATATATATATCAGTCACCTGAGGGCACACCAGCGATGTCCTCAATAGGCAGATCCAAGTCGCTGTGGCCGAAGTCGGCCAGGATCATATATATATATATCAGTCACCTGAGGGCACACCAGCGATGTCCTCAATAGGCAGATCCAAGTCGCTGTGGCCGAAGTCGGCCAGGATCATATATATATATATCAGTCACCTGAGGGCACACCAGCGATGTCCTCAATAGGCAGATCCAAGTCGCTGTGGCCGAAGTCGGCCAGGATCATATATATATATATATCAGTCACCTGAGGGCACACCAACGATGTCCTCAATAGGCAGATCCAAGTCGCTGTGGCCGAAGTCGGCCAGGATCATATATATATATATCAGTCACCTGAGGGCACACCAACGATGTCCTCAATAGGCAGATCCAAGTCGCTGTGGCCGAAGTCGGCCAGGATCATATATATATATATATCAGTCACCTGAGGGCACACCAGCGATGTCCTCAATAGGCAGATCCAAGTCGCTGTGGCCGAAGTCGGCCAGGATCATATATATATATATCAGTCACCTGAGGGCACACCAGCGATGTCATCAATAGGCAGATCCAAGTCGCTGTGGCCGAAGTCGGCCAGGATCATATATATATATATCAGTCACCTGAGGGCACACCAGCGATGTCCTCAATAGGCAGATCCAAGTCGCTGTGGCCGAAGTCGGCCAGGATCATATATATATATATCAGTCACCTGAGGGCACACCAGCGATGTCCTCAATAGGCAGATCCAAGTCGCTGTGGCCGAAGTCGGCCAGGATCATATATATATATATCAGTCACCTGAGGGCACACCAGCGATGTCCTCAATAGGCAGATCCAAGTCGCTGTGGCCGAAGTCGGCCAGGATCATATATATATATATCAGTCACCTGAGGGCACACCAGCGATGTCCTCAATAGGCAGATCCAAGTCGCTGTGGCCGAAGTCGGCCAGGATCATATATATATATATCAGTCACCTGAGGGCACACCAACGATGTCCTCAATAGGCAGATCCAAGTCGCTGTGGCCGAAGTCGGCCAGGATCATATATATATATATCAGTCACCTGAGGGCACACCAGCGATGTCCTCAATAGGCAGATCCAAGTCGCTGTGGCCGAAGTCGGCCAGGATCATATATATATATATCAGTCACCTGAGGGCACACCAGCGATGTCATCAATAGGCAGATCCAAGTCGCTGTGGCCGAAGTCGGCCAGGATCATATATATATATATCAGTCACCTGAGGGCACACCAGCGATGTCCTCAATAGGCAGATCCAAGTCGCTGTGGCCGAAGTCGGCCAGGATCATATATATATATATCAGTCACCTGAGGGCACACCAGCGATGTCATCAATAGGCAGATCCAAGTCGCTGTGGCCGAAGTCGGCCAGGATCATATATATATATATCAGTCACCTGAGGGCACACCAGCGATGTCCTCAATAGGCAGATCCAAGTCGCTGTGGCCGAAGTCGGCCAGGATCATATATATATATATCAGTCACCTGAGGGCACACCAGCGATGTCCTCAATAGGCAGATCCAAGTCGCTGTGGCCGAAGTCGGCCAGGATCATATATATATATATCAGTCACCTGAGGGCACACCAGCGATGTCCTCAATAGGCAGATCCAAGTCGCTGTGGCCGAAGTCGGCCAGGATCATATATATATATATCAGTCACCTGAGGGCACACCAGCGATGTCATCAATAGGCAGATCCAAGTCGCTGTGGCCGAAGTCGGCCAGGATCATATATATATATATCAGTCACCTGAGGGCACACCAGCGATGTCCTCAATAGGCAGATCCAAGTCGCTGTGGCCGAAGTCGGCCAGGATCATATATATATATATCAGTCACCTGAGGGCACACCAGCGATGTCCTCAATAGGCAGATCCAAGTCGCTGTGGCCGAAGTCGGCCAGGATCATATATATATATATCAGTCACCTGAGGGCACACCAGCGATGTCCTCAATAGGCAGATCCAAGTCGCTGTGGCCGAAGTCGGCCAGGATCATATATATATATATCAGTCACCTGAGGGCACACCAGCGATGTCCTCAATAGGCAGATCCAAGTCGCTGTGGCCGAAGTCGGCCAGGATCATATATATATATATCAGTCACCTGAGGGCACACCAGCGATGTCCTCAATAGGCAGATCCAAGTCGCTGTGGCCGAAGTCGGCCAGGATCATATATATATATATCAGTCACCTGAGGGCACACCAGCGATGTCCTCAATAGGCAGATCCAAGTCGCTGTGGCCGAAGTCGGCCAGGATCATATATATATATATCAGTCACCTGAGGGCACACCAGCGATGTCCTCAATAGGCAGATCCAAGTCGCTGTGGCCGAAGTCGGCCAGGATCATATATATATATATCAGTCACCTGAGGGCACACCAGCGATGTCATCAATAGGCAGATCCAAGTCGCTGTGGCCGAAGTCGGCCCGGATCATATATATATATATATCAGTCACCTGAGGGCACACCAGCGATGTCATCAATAGGCAGATCCAAGTCGCTGTGGCCGAAGTCGGCCCGGATCATATATATATATATATCAGTCACCTGAGGGCACACCAGCGATGTCCTCAATAGGCAGATCCAAGTCGCTGTGGCCGAAGTCGGCCAGGATCATATATATATATATCAGTCACCTGAGGGCACACCAGCGATGTCCTCAATAGGCAGATCCAAGTCGCTGTGGCCGAAGTCGGCCAGGATCATATATATATATATCAGTCACCTGAGGGCACACCAGCGATGTCCTCAATAGGCAGATCCAAGTCGCTGTGGCCGAAGTCGGCCAGGATCATATATATATATATCAGTCACCTGAGGGCACACCAGCGATGTCCTCAATAGGCAGATCCAAGTCGCTGTGGCCGAAGTCGGCCAGGATCATATATATATATATCAGTCACCTGAGGGCACACCAGCGATGTCCTCAATAGGCAGATCCAAGTCGCTGTGGCCGAAGTCGGCCAGGATCATATAAATTCATCAACATCGTACACAACGATCCGATGCTGTGGAAATACGCCGCGTCTACGTCACACGCTGACGTAGTAGATGCGCATGAGTGGGGTCGCACTACTTAGCGCGCGTTCCTTCACCTTGGCTGACCTTCCGGTCCGATCTCGCTATCTCGACGCGGAGCCTACGCAACTCTTAAGTAGTCCCTATCGTAATTATATTCGGTATCCCTTCAGGATTCTTATGCACAAAGGGGTTTTGGTGTATGCACTGTTAAATTTATTATAAATAAGACTTTCTTCCTTGTGTACCTATCCCAGTATATCGAACAATAAGTGCCTGTCTTAAGTGAATGTTTCTGTGTTTTGTGTACGCACAAAACCGTGAGTAGATAACTATATCTTTTATTTGATACTGCTCACCTCACAAGCACAATAATGTGTGTACCCTCAACACTAAAGAGTCATAATCCAACAAAAATAAGGTAGTCTAACACTTCGCTCTATTTTCATTTGGAAACAAATTTAGTTCAAGGATCTTCAGATCAATGACCCATAACTAGCCCAACTTTATATGTACTAAAAATACTATAAGCCAAGTAGCTAGAACTTACGTCCACTGTGAACCTAGAACCAGGTCACTAACCTAAAATGGATGATGTTCTCAGAATTCATGAATGCCAGAGTATAAATATTAAAACTAGCTTAACATGGCCACAGTTAGGACATTCATCTTCTACAGTGACAGCTATGACAAATGTGGCTCACAGAATCGACCTTTTTACTCCGAGCTCTTTCCGGAGCTAAGATTATGAAGATAAAAGTGATTTTGAGATGGAAGTTATGAAAACTTTGGGAATTATGAAAATTTCACGGGATATTGACTCAATGATAAGTCACAGAGAATATTGATACATGTTTTCAGTTCGCCTAATGGACAGTAGTTTTGTATTTCAGTGTCTAAAAGAGTTTTGATTTTATCTGTTTCGACAGCAACCGTCCATTTCTAGCCAGCATCGCTTTCTTCACACAATGTTATCTTTTCATTCATTTCGATTACAAATAATTAACTCTGTGTAAAAAGGAAGGTAGGTTGACAGCGTCACTGCTGTTCACAATAAGGCTGTATAATTAATATGTCATTGTGTCGCGATGCTGCGAGTGGACACACGGTATCGGGACACAACGGTTTAATGTTTCACATACACGTCTGTGATTCGTATCAATCGGGAATGTTTCGTGTCAGTTTATAAATTTATGTTTACTGATGAGTATGGGTCACGTCGCAAACTTCATATATTGTTATATATTGAAATCTCTAAATATTTAAATCTCATATACCTATTGTTAGATATACTTAACAATTTGTACGACCTTAGGATTGCGACCCCTTAACCAAATATACATATAATAATTCATAGAATAACAAGCGTAGATTACAATACTTACTTAGTTTACAGTCCATAGGAATGGCATGCCCCCAAATTGAACAGTGGCATTACAATAAGTTCTACAGAATATGTACGAGTCGGGCAATCAGTATAATAATACCAAGCCTTCGACTGGTAAAAGCCTGTTCCATCTACCTACCTACATGTGAAAAATTTAACGTGCTGTCAAAGGGAGTGCAATTAATAAATAAAACCCTTTGAATGAACAGCGCATTTGAATATCAAACAATAATAGGAGAAACGCGGGAACCCGGGGTTGCCATTTTTCAGCATTCTCTACTGTTTTGTTAGATTTATGGGCATACCTACATTTTTTAAATTGTAACTCCTATTATTTTTTTGTTGTGCCATTTTATTACGGTTGACATAAAACGGACAATGTGTGGGCATTACTTTTGTTTTTAATAGGTGTATAAATATTTTACGTACATTTTAATTATGAGAGAGCTTTGACAACTCTTATAGAGCAATTTAGCACAATTTTATTTTTTGAAAGACCAACTGATCCCATTCTAAATAGACTGTTTTAATATGAATCATAAATGTAAATAACATAAGGAAGGATGTTTTCATAAAGGAACTTTTTCACAGATATTTATGGCAACACTAGAAACTGCAATGAAAAGCGTACATACATACATTGCTCCGGCATTTAGTCGGTCTGAAATGACATGCCCGGGTTAAAGAGTCGTTTTTTCCATGTACGTATCTAACGAACGAGCACAATTTATGCCCATTTGTAAGTATGGGCCTCATTCGTAAGCGTATGGTATGAGAGAGACAGAACAGCGATGTATAAAATACGTATACATTAACATTTTCTTCTAGAATACAAATATGCTTACGGGATCTACGATGATAGGTATACGAGAGGAAACATTTATAAAGCAAATCGTTATTCCTAACTTTGAAAAATCTCACGTCTGGCAGAAGAATACAGTCCTAGACATGTACGATTGTTCTCTTCTAGAACATACTATGTAGTATGATACGCGCGACCTTAAAATTATGAAATCGATACAATGTTTAACCGAATTCCTTTCTACCAACACAACAGTTTTACTGCTAACTGACGAATGGGTTATCAAAACCCAATAGCTGCGCATAACACGAATAAAACCCGTAAGCCTTCTCACGACAGCATAACCTGTAAACGCGCGCGTGCTATTTACGAGCCAATCGTAAACCGTTCCCAACTTGGCCCTCAACAAGCCCTAACAAGTTGAATTCGTATGGCTAGCAACATAGACGAAATGAATAGCCCATTTCCATCTGAACAGAAATTGCTCGTGATATTAAAATTGATTCCAGTAGGGCTTTATTGCACAGAACTTTTCACCGTAACTGTTATTTTTCGGAACAGTAAAAAAAGTGGAACAAATTGTATCGGGAGCAATTTTGTTTTCATTGTGGAGTGTGGATGGAAAGCTGTTGTTTGTTGTTTAGTGTTGTCGGAATATGGATTTGTGGGGATAACTGTTATTAAACATTGTTTTAGTTACAAAGTTGAGTGAAAAATTGAGTTGAAACGATTAAATCTATCTAACAATTTGACAGAACGCACGTAAATATTGCTATATTTTAAATTATAAAGAAGAAGGAAATGAAAATAATAAAATAAGTTCTTCAAGAAACTCTATAGATATCCAACCAAAAAGGTAATTTATATTCTTACGCTCTCGATAGGAACATCTCTTCTTGACAATAAATCATCTTTTGTACCGAACTCGTAGATAACATTATTCTTTATAGACTACTTTTTTGCCTCGGATATCTCCAGGGTAAAAACCAACGTTCTTTATCTAAGACTACCTTCGCATATAAATCTAGTAGTTACTTTTTCGACTTACTCAAAAGAAATAGCGAAATCAGTCACTTAATCTGTGTCAAAACCGGGAATACTGAACAAATATACAAGATATTTCCATCATCCGTGGATATTGACTTGAGCAACGAATCGTGGGCTTCCGAATAAATCTAACATCAATACAGTAGGTTATTTATTCGAGTATTTTTACCTTTCGTGTGCGAATCACCGACGAGGGAATACGCAGGAGCAGCCCTGATAGCTGTTATAAGAAGCCTTGTTTATTTTCTCGGATGTTATGTGAGAGTGAAATAACTTTTGCTTTCAGTTTGTCTTGGCATGTTTATTATAGCAAATACTTTTGGTTGTTACAGGTAATATTGTGCTGTCACTGAAGTATGAGGCTTGAACGACCCAAGTGCGATGCGTGGAGGGTTACAATACAATCAAGGTGAAAAGTAGCCCTATCATAGCGGTTCATTCGACTTTGATTTCTTCTAGTTCCTGTTTGCGATTGCAGAATGCTGGTTTGAAAATGTATGTCTGACTTTGTCATCAAAGCGTAGTATAAGAGATTCTTTCTCATTTTTGGCAAACATTTACAGAAAGACTTCTGAATGATTTAAAATGAATACTTATAAGACGCGTTTGGTAAGTTAAGCATACCGTTTCTTGTGTTCAGCACCCAAGTACAAAGAGATAAAAGGTTTACTTCTGTAGAAAATCTTTTGTTGCAAACTGCATCTTACATTAGAGTTTATGTTCATAATAACCCAATAAATAAAGCAAGTAATCTATCAATGGACAGTGACTTATGGCGCACACTGACCTGTATGAGCGCAGTACGGGAGTCGATTATTTTACCTGCTGTAGATATGATGAAGTATCGTATGTACTTAATCAGTTTCAAGCCCGTTAATGAATGTTATTAATTTCATTATTTTATACAGATAACGTTTCAAAATTAAAATATTAATTTCACTCAAATTACGGAAATGTATTTGATATTCGTAATTATTAGCCAAACGTCCAGTAAAATGTTTACGTTAAGTTATCTGATTTTTAACGTGTAAATAGTTTTTAAATAAGAGCTAATTATGTGTGAAAGAAACTCAAATTGAAATAATATATTCATTAATATTATATATGTAGGTACCTATATAAGTATATGCGTTATTAATTATTTTTCACCAAGCACAATCAGTCATCTAATATGCGTTTTTGAAAAACAGATAGTAATTTAACATTTCAAATATACCATGTATCACTATTTCATTTCATAGTTTGACATTTGCACCTGTCAATTTACTACTAAATTGCGTTTCACGAAAGAATTCCCTTCGCTGTAATGTTGGTAGCACGGAAATCAGTGTAAATCAGTGTTCAGCAACACTAATTTCCGTGTTACCAACATGACGGCGAAGGGAATTCTTTCGTGAAACGCACTTTACAAACTTTTATACACTTATGTATAATTACTTGTCGTGACAGATTCGTCAATGCGGAGGCGAAACTACTGAGACTAGGAACGTGAAATTTTGTACTCGGATTTCTTTTATAACGTAGGGGAGCATTTAGAAGGGTTTTCTATAAATTCGACCGGTAAGGGGGTGAAAAGGGAGGATTTTGTTTGTAAGAAAAATCTTATTCCTTGAGTTAATAAACTTGAAACTTAGCAAATTTTAAAGTTTTAAATTTTTTGCTAACTAAAGGTGAATTGGGTATGTCAAAGTTATGGATGGAAGAATTTTAACGTGCGGTCCGATTAACTCAAAACTTAATATTTTTACGTAAGACCGAAAATGAGTTTCTTGAAAAAATTCAAATGAGTTTTTTTTTTATTGGGTTTTAAAAAAATAGGGGAAGTTCAAAATCCACGTGGACGAAGTCACGCGGGAAGTACTATTTTTCAAATATAAAAACTATCAAATCAAACTCAATAATATAACAAATTAACATTTGTGATTATTTTAATTGAATAAATAAATTAAAACACTTATTAAAAACCTACAAATATTTTAATGAACAAAAACACAAAAAAAATCACTTCCAGGAACAAAGTCACAGTTCTAAGAAAAGCGCAAAAATAAAAGATTCCTCAAAGTTTTCGCGTCGACTCAGAGCTCAAGTGTTCGCGGAAACTTCCAGAACTTCTATAATAATAGCGTTTTCTTAATAAATAGTTATGCTCTGAGATAGTTTGTGGAATATGAGTTGTGAGAAGGTAGTTATGAGTTAAACACTCGGAATGCAGAGTGTTTGTTGATCTTGTGGAGTTTAAATGCATTGTGTTAGCACTGAGACTTACATTCTGGGAATGGATCGTAATCTGATAGATGTTTGAGAACGATTTTGTATACAACCTTAAAGCTTCATTCTAAATAGGGCAATAGTTGGCTCTTCATAAATAATGGTTACCAACCATTATTTATTTTTCTTAACAATCTTATGACGCAAATTACAAACTAATGGTAAGGGTGAATTATATATGTTGTATTGCTGATCCTGATAATTTAGGTACAAGTTTTAAATAAAATATAAATGTTAATAAGAACAAAAAAGGAATACACAATATAGCTGTCTTGAGAATGCTTCAACTGGCGAGCTAACAAACGTCAAAATTGGCAAGTCTGGCGACGGCCTTGATGATGCTCCGTCCCTTTTCGTATCACTTACATTTAAACCCCGATTTCTCGCTATTTTACTGTGAAACTCATGTAAAACTGTTATTGATTCGTAATCTGTACAATATTTCCTATCCGTTGGACTTTCATGTAATTTAGTTTACAACAAAACGAGCATGTGTTAAATTAAAAACAAGTTTTGTTATTTTCACCCATTATTTTCATTCAAGACCTCAGATATCAAAATTCTGCATATTTTTATATTATAAAATGTTTTTTACGAAGTTTATTAACCTATCAATAAGATTAAATAATATATATCTTAAAACCATTTAAAAATATGTCCAAGTAACGAATTGAAACACGTCATAGAATTTCGCGGCGCCAACCAGCCTCATTCAACGCTCTGTAATTATCGTAAACATATCATTGTCGATTATGTCAAGAGTTATGTGGCTAGCTTTTGTGAATAAAAAACCATATGCAATCACTTAATCGTTCAACAAGATAAACAAATACCATATGACACCAAATACATAAATAGTTGACGGCGACTGTCGTGACAGACTTCTTTTTTTAATTCTCTTTGGCTCGTCATAATTTATTCATTTTAATAAAAACTACATTAAATAACCTCCATATTACAAGTGGTACTATTTTTATGATTAATTTGAAAATTGAAAAAAAATTGCAACATTTGCCATTTTTTACTATTTTTTTGCAACATCCGGGAGTGAATTTCGGCAGCCACTTTTTCATTTTGACGTTTAAAATGTTAGTAGAATGGCATGTTTTATATTTAGATCTATCTTTTGTGTTCTTTATACCATAAGAGCAATAGAGATATGGCGCTAATTTTCATAGATAATCGCAATAGAGTTGGACCACGATCGAGCTGCCGTTGTACGGCGGGCGCCAGTCGAGTAACATTTGACAGCTGCTGTACAATAGAGTTGGACCACAATCGAGCTGCCGTTGTACGGCGGGCGCCAGTCGAGTAACATTTGACAGCTGCTGTACAATAGAGTTGGACCACGATCGAGCTGCCGTTGTACGGCGGGCGCCAGTCGAGTAACATTTGACAGCTGCTGTACAATAGAGTTGGACCACAATCGAGCTGCCGTTGTACGGCGGGCGCCAGTCGAGTAACATTTGACAGCTGCTGTACAATAGAGTTGGACCACGATCGAGCTGCCGTTGTACGGCGGGCGCCAGTCGAGTAACATTTGACAGCTGCTGTACAATAGAGTTGGACCACGATCGAGCTGCCGTTGTACGGCGGGCGCCAGTCGAGTAACATTTGACAGCTGCTGTACAATAGAGTTGGACCACGATCGAGCTGCCGTTGTACGGCGGGCGCCAGTCGAGTAACATTTGACAGCTGCTGTACAATAGAGTTGGACCACGATCGAGCTGCCGTTGTACGGCGGGCGCCAGTCGAGTAACATTTGACAGCTGCTGTACAATAGAGTTGGACCACGATCGAGCTGCCGTTGTACGGTGGGCGCCAGTCGAGTAACATTTGACAGCTGCTGTACAATAGAGTTTGACCACAATCGAGCTGCCGTTTTACGGCGGGCGCCAGTCGAGTAACATTTGACAGCTGCTGTACAATAGAGTTGGACCACGATCGAGCTGCCGTTGTACGGCGGGCGCCAGTCGAGTAACATTTGACAGCTGCTGTACAATAGAGTTGGACCACGATCGAGCTGCCGTTGTACGGCGGGCGCCAGTCGAGTAACATTTGACAGCTGCTGTACAATAGAGTTGGACCACGATCGAGCTGCCGTTGTACGGCGGGCGCCAGTCGAGTAACATTTGACAGCTGCTGTACAATAGAGTTGGACCACGATCGAGCTGCCGTTGTACGGCGGGCGCCAGTCGAGTAACATTTGACAGCTGCTGTACAATAGAGTTGGACCACGATCGAGCTGCCGTTGTACGGCGGGCGCCAGTCGAGTAACATTTGACAGCTGCTGTACAATAGAGTTGGACCACGATCGAGCTGCCGTTGTACGGCGGGCGCCAGTCGAGTAACATTTGACAGCTGCTGTACAATAGAGTTGGACCACAATCGAGCTGCCGTTGTACGGCGGGCGCCAGTCGAGTAACATTTGACAGCTGCTGTACAATAGAGTTGGACCACGATCGAGCTGCCGTTGTACGGCGGGCGCCAGTCGAGTAACATTTGACAGCTGCTGTACAATAGAGTTGGACCACGACCGAGCTGCCGTTGTACGGCGGGCGCCAGTCGAGTAACATTTGACAGCTGCTGTACAATGCCAGTCGCCGGCATAGAACTATTATTACTACGTAGTACTTTATCTCAGTGGTCGCCGGTTGAAGGGTGTGACGAAAAGTAGAAAAAAAACATTTGTATTATCGTTAGATTAATGAAACTGAAATATATTTTTTTCAGGAAACCCTTTAAATTTAAGACTTGAAACAAACGGTTTGGTAGTTTAGAGCCCGTAACGAAAATTACAAAAAAAAGAAGTCTGTTGGATCAAAAAAAAAAAATTGGGGTCGGGGTCTGTAGTAAGTTGCCCACCGTTCTTTGAACAAACAAACAACACAATAGGGCAAAACTTGGGTAATCGGTGATAGTTTTGTTTTTTACTTGTAAAATTCGATTCATTGATCAGATTATTTTTTAAATTTACTGCAATATAGTTGACAAAAGAAGCTTTGCTAACTTATATCTAAAAATGTGGCAAATACTATAATGATTGAAAAATATACATTTATCAAGTCAGTAGTAACTTGGTAATATAACACATATTATCTATCACCGAATAGCTGCATATCACCAATTAGCCAAGTTTTGCCCTATATGCCGTCTTGAGAACCAATTCACCTACATAATAATACCATATCCCAATATTCCTCCTACAGTCTTACGTACCCTCTCAGAGATAAGACCGCTGAAGTAAGAGGCTGTTCTTCTAAAATTAATTAATACCAGCATCCCCTTAGATAAGGGAGATCGTTGTAGGGACAGCTGAAGAATATTAAGTCGTCGTTAAGGCAATGCTCCGTTGTAAGACGATGTGTGGCTCTTAGGAGATAAGCAGACTTGTTGCTTGGTTTGAATAATGTTTTGTATGTAGTTTTGACACTGCCAAGCGTATCTTTACTACTACAAAGAAGTAAAATATGAGTGGACAGTCCACAAGGTATGATATCAGATGTTACTTTCAACACTCTGCGATTTCGAATCGTTTAGTACGAAGTGGAAATCTATCCTATGAATATTAATTATAGTTTGTAAAAACCACCTATTTCATCGAATTTGGTTTTAATAACAACTGTTTGACACAAGTAAGACGTAATTATCAGATTTCATTCGTAATTGATTAACCTGGCACATTAACCTGACACATTAACCTGACACATTAACACTGCCAGTTTTTACGTTTCTTCCCCGACATATTTAAAAAGGCTTACATGACGATATGGAAGCACCTGTCCCATATAAATTGTGGAGGAATCAGATTAGCGGCCATCTATTACCAGCAAATGAGCTCCGAAACTGTGAGGTACTGTGTAATCTATGCGATGAGCGGCGTGAGCGAGCGCTGGGAGCGACTGGTATCATGTGCAGAAGAGCAAGCGGAAGTAAATGACTGATATAAAAGCGGTTCCCTTTTATTTGAAACAGGGTTAATCATTTAAATTGGTACCTAATTGTGATTTGTGGATTCATAAATTAATATGACATAGTAATAAATATAACGATAGGTACCTAAACCTATCGTTATATTTATCATACTAGCTGTACCCGCGACTTTATTCGCGTGGAAGTCGGTAAGATAAACAATATACTAAAATAACAGCCACATTTTAATAAAACCCCCTCGTCCTCCGACCCGTCGCGTCGCATCGCCCGCCCGCGCTTCGTTTTCGCTTACCGTTCTTTCTGACTTTTTTATTTTTGCTCGGCTCCTAAGGGTCATAGTGTGATATTAAATAGCCTATAACCATCTTCGAGAAGTGGGTTACCAAATGCAAAAATAATTTTTCAAATCCGACTTTTTGTTCACAGTTTCATGGGTTTTATTTTTTTTGCGCGGATCCTTTATTCTTTTTCTAAAGTAGCCTAGGTTACTAAAAACAGCTATCTGCCAGTGAAAGTCCCGTCAAAATCAGTGTAGCCGTTTCGGAGATTAGCCGCAACAAACAGACGGATAGACAGATAGACAGAAATTTTAAAAATTGGTTTTTTGTTATAAGCACCGGATATACTTACATATGTTTTTAGTAAAAAGCTTTTGACATTACAAACAGACGCTTCAATTTTATTTATATGTATAGATGTATAGATTAGTACCATTTATTTATTTGTACAGTAATGAGTACAAGCCTATTACTGACCACCGAAGAAATACTTATCCAAAACAGAATTAAAATGATTTTTTTAAATCATACCAATATTTTTTTGTTCTAATAAGTTTAACAGCGGTTTTCATACCAATCATGATAATTATCAAGCGGAACACACGTACCTACCTATCTCATGGCTTAAACCACACAGCTCTGTTGCCATACTAAAAATGAAGGTAAAATGTGGCTAAAATAATAGGGCGGGCGGCAAGCCCTTTCACAGCCGGCTGAGCGGGCGGCGTCGGCGCGCGAGCTATCTTTTTAATTTATTTTTTCCGTATTACGCGTTATCTAAATGTTGTTCTACAAAGTGGACATTTTAAACAAAATGTTTTAAATGCTTTCCTGAACATTTTAAACTTCGGTGACTGTATGTTAAGTGGCCATTAGCAAATGGGCAGTCATTTAATTATTATGCAACTCATTCAATTTAACTAGCTTAAATCTGGATGAAACCTCATTACAATTAAATGTTGCAAACAATATTATAATTATTGAAAATAAATCAAAAGAAAAAAAAAACAAGCTTTTATTTAAAAAAAAGTGAACTAAAAGAAAAAAATAAAAAGTGACATTTGTCATACATACATACATATTCTAGGTTCAGAATAACCCCTCTCTTGGTAACTCATCATCATAATTTAGACGTACATGGATAGGTAAGTTCTAGGGAAGTATATAAATATAGATCTTTTAAAAAATTAAAGGTATGTATCAATTTTTAAAGCTTGAGGCACTGATGTACGCTATACAGGTTTACTATACATGTATGACAAATGTCACTTAAATTTATTTTTTTTCTTTTTCGTTACCATTTTTAAAATAAAAGCTTATTTTTAATATATTTTTTTTACTTTTAAGTCATATAGGCTTATTATTAACATCTTTTATTTTCAAAACCTAGCATATAACATTTTAATATTTTAGACCATTAACTTTATTTCACTATTAGCTGTGCCCCGCGACTTCATTCGCGTGGAAGTCGTAAGATACATAACATACTACAAAAACTTATTTATAAAAAAAAACAACCGACTTCCAGAAAAACACTACAAAGTGAAAAATTAATTTCGGAAGTTGGTGTCTTTGGTTTAGTATTTTCGTTTTTCGCCACCGATTTCTGAAATTAAAGTTATTTTCCACTTTGTAGTGTTTTTCTTGAAAGTCGGTAGTTTTTTTTTTATAAATAAAATTTTATTTTCCACTTTTTAGTTGTGCTACCTACCCCACCCAAACTCGTATACCACTACTTGCTAAGTAAATAACAGTGACAGGAAGTTATTATAACATCATCAATATATGTACATAAACGCAAAAAATACGTATTATTGAAGTTAACTCAAAACCCACTCATCAGAATTTGACCAAATTTATATGCGACCACAGGAGTATACCATTTCAAATAAAACTTTGCAAAAAGGCAATTATATGTCGCGCTAAGTCGTGTTAGAAGATTGTAAGGCGTAGTTTTATCAGGTTTGGACGCCGTCGCCAACAAATTATTAAATCGACCACACGACGACATATCGTTGACGAAATCTATCTTCTGACAATCAAGGCCACACATAACGTACAACTCGAGTAGCGCAATTTGAAGCATATTACCATTAAAATCATTTATAGCCAGAGTGCATCTCATGACAATTCCAATAAGCCAAACACGGCTAGGATACATTGTTGTATTACGGAGTTCCGGTGCCTACCTTTCGGCTTCATCATCAGATAAGTTCGATGGCACCATTTTCATCAGAACCATTTATTTAAATTAGCTTCGTCATAGTCACTTAACTATCTTAATCGAAATATCTTATTGCCACCCATGAAATACGTTACATCTAAGCGCTTTCCATGAGGGAGTTCCATCTTTCGGCTCCATCTTCAGACCCTCGTCATCATGTGTAATAGAAGGCATTTAAGATAACAAAGCAAATCAGCCAAAACTCGACTATCTTAGCACTTTCCATGGGGGAGTTCCAGATCTAAACAAAGGTATTATTTTACTATTTTTCATAAGGTCAGGAAACTCCCCACAGTCAATACAATTATTAAAGATAAGAGCTAAAGTAGGTGCTACAATGTCAATAATAGACTCAGCAACTTCTACAGAATTACCCCTCTTACTCTCTTCTCTACATTCTTTTACATTTCTCCCTACACTCTCTTCTACATTTACATTTAAAGCGTGAAAGGTTTTAATTATTTATGTCTACAGGTAATATGTTCAAAATGAAATTCCGTATCGCACACAACAACATTTGCCTTAAGCAAAGACTCAGCAACAGAAGGTGATGAGTTAAGGGATTTAGTAGTTGAAACGGGAATATCTGCAAAGAAATTTTCAAAGGCCATGGCGACTTGTGAGTCTGATTTTATTATGTTGTCATTAATAGACACGCTGTAGTCAGTATTTCGGTTACTAGACCTTCCCGTTTCACTATTAATAATACTCAAAGTCGTTTTTATTACATTACTACTGTGAAGAAGAAAGAAGACCTTTTAAAATTACCACTCTTGACTATTACTAGTTCTGAATGCTGGGATTTGCGGTTCCAACGCAACGACTATTTATTTTATGCACTCTCGATGTTTGAAAACTACAGAGTAAAATCAATTATATCTGCATGCGGAAAGAAGATGCATAGACGGGATAATAGAGGATGTACAAGGTTGCGTTGTTTCTTACAGAGTTCCAGTGGCCACCTTCTCGCTTCATAATCAGTCAGCTACTAATAGAGTACTTGTCAAGACAACTCGATGAGGTTGTGTTGTTTTTTATTACAGAGTTCCTGTGGCCATCTTCCGGCTTCATCATGAAACTCTGGACATCATCTGTTAATAGACTACTTGTCGAGACAAATCAAATGAGCCCAAACTCCATGGGGTTGCGTCGTTTCGTTAAAGAGTTCCTGTGGCCTCCTTCCGGCTCCATCATCAAGCCTAGATACGATCGACGATCAGAGTACTCATCAAGACAAACCAAACGAGCCCAAACTTGGTGTTATTGCACTGTTTTAGTACTGAGTTCCTGTGGCCATCTTCCGGCTTCATCAGATCAGCTTGATGGTACCAAAATATTGCACATACGTGTGCCACAGCTCAATCAAACATCGGGAAGTAGGTGAAATATTGATTGCAAAATTCCGGGACATACAAGTGAAATTAAATAAAAGCTTGTAATAAAAATAATTTAGTTACTACTAAATTATTTTTTTAGAAGCAAACTCACTCAAACAGCTGATCAGGAAATATTTTATGATCATATCATCATAATATCATTAACTCAACTTCAGATTAAGAACATAATTATTAACACTAGATGAAATTGGTTGTTTGTATTGCAATTACATATTGCAGTACAAACAACCAATTTTTACTTGTTTCTTATTTATACCAGTCAAATCTCCCACACAAAGCCAACCGCTCTTTAGTAAATCAAACACAAACGTAGACAATGAATAGGTACTAGCACACCTGATCGCGCACGCTGACAAACATATATATATATACAAACACATACGTAGACAATGAATAGGTACTAGCACACCTGATCGCGCACGCTGACAAACATATATATACAAACACATACGTCGACAATGAATAGGTACTAGCACACCTGATCACGCACGCTGACAAACATATATATACAAACACATACGTAGACAATGAATAGGTACTAGCACACCTGATCGCGCACGCTGACAAACATATATATACAAACACATACGTAGACAATGAATAGGTACTAGCACACCTGATCGCGCACGCTGACAAACATATATATATATACAAACACATACGTAGACAATGAATAGGTACTAGCACACCTGATCGCGCACGCTGACAAACATATATATACAAACACATACGTCGACAATGAATAGGTACTAGCACACCTGATCGCGCACGCTGACAAACATATATATACAAACACATACGTCGACAATGAATAGGTACTAGCACACCTGATCGCGCACGCTGACAAATATATATATACAAACACATACGTAGAAAATGAATAGGTACTAGCACACCTGATCGCGCACGCTGACAAATATATATATACAAACACATACGTCGACAATGAATAGGTACTAGCACACCTGATCGCGCACGCTGACAAATATATATATACAAACACATACGTAGACAATGAATAGGTACTAGCACACCTGATCGCGCACGCTGACAAATATATATATACAAACACATACGTAAACAATGAATAGGTACTAGCACACCTGATCGCGCACGCTGAAAAATATATATATACAAACACATACGTAGACAATGAATAGGTACTAGCACACCTGATCGCGCACGCTGACAAATATATATATACAAACACATACGTAGACAATGAATAGGTACTAGCACACCTGATCGCGCACGCTGACAAACATATATATATATACAAACACATACGTCGACAATGAATAGGTACTAGCACACCTGATCGCGCACGCTGACAAACATATATATACAAACACACACGTCGACAATGAATAGGTACTAGCACACCTGATCGCGCACGCTGACAAACATATATATATATACAAACACATACGTAGACAATGAATAGGTACTAGCACACCTGATCGCGCACGCTGACATACATATATATACTAACACATACGTCGACAATGAATAGGTACTAGCACACCTGATCGCGCACGCTGACAAACATATATATACAAACACATACGTCGACAATGAATAGGTACTAGCACACCTGATCGCGCACGCTGACAAACATATATATATATACAAACACATACGTAGACAATGAATAGGTACTAGCACACCTGATCGCGCACGCTGACAAACATATATATACAAACACATACGTAGACAATGAATAGGTACTAGCACACCTGATCGCGCACGCTGACAAACATATATATATATATACAAACACATACGTCGACAATGAATAGGTACTAGCACACCTGATCGCGCACGCTGACAAATATATATATACAAACACATACGTAGACAATGAATAGGTACTAGCACACCTGATCGCGCACGCTGACAAATATATATATACAAACACATACGTCGACAATGAATAGGTACTAGCACACCTGATCGCGCACGCTGACAAACATATATATACAAACACACACGTCGACAATGAATAGGTACTAGCACACCTGATCGCGCACGCTGACAAACATATATATATATACAAACACATACGTAGACAATGAATAGGTACTAGCACACCTGATCGCGCACGCTGACAAACATATATATACTAACACATACGTCGACAATGAATAGGTACTAGCACACCTGATCGCGCACGCTGACAAACATATATATATATACAAACACATACGTAGACAATGAATAGGTACTAGCACACCTGATCGCGCACGCTGACAAACATATATATACAAACACATACGTCGACAATGAATAGGTACTAGCACACCTGATCGCGCACGCTGACAAACATATATATATATACAAACACATACGTAGACAATGAATAGGTACTAGCACACCTGATCGCGCACGCTGACAAACATATATATATATACAAACACATACGTAGACAATGAATAGGTACTAGCACACCTGATCGCGCACGCTGACAAACATATATATACAAACACATACGTAGACAATGAATAGGTACTAGCACACCTGATCGCGCACGCTGACAAACATATATATATATATACAAACACATACGTAGACAATGAATAGGTACTAGCACACCTGATCGCGCACGCTGACAAACATATATATACAAACACATACGTAGACAATGAATAGGTACTAGCACACCTGATCGCGCACGCTGACAAACATATATATACAAACACATACGTAGACAATGAATAGGTACTAGCACACCTGATCGCGCACGCTGACAAACATATATATACAAACACATACGTCGACAATGAATAGGTACTAGCACACCTGATCGCGCACGCTGACAAACATATATATACAAACACATACGTAGACAATGAATAGGTACTAGCACACCTGATCGCGCACGCTGACAAACATATATATACAAACACATACGTCGACAATGAATAGGTACTAGCACACCTGATCGCGCACGCTGACAAACATATATATACAAACACATACGTCGACAATGAATAGGTACTAGCACACCTGATCGCGCACGCTGACAAACATATATATATATACAAACACATACGTAGACAATGAATAGGTACTAGCACACCTGATCGCGCACGCTGACAAACATATATATATATACAAACACATACGTAGACAATGAATAGGTACTAGCACACCTGATCGCGCACGCTGACAAACATATATATACAAACACACACGTCGACACACAGACAAACAGACAGATAGACACACGGCGGTGAAATGCATTGCACGCGTCACTGGGTACTTACTATTTGGACACACGCTAGAATAACTTTATGATAGAAAGCTAATGGTGAATGGAAATCTAAAACTTGGTTTAGATTTATAATTTCCCTAAAAGCAAAAATTGGGTCAATTAGAAAGAAAGAATAAAAGCAAAATTGTTTAAGTAATGGCCTGTGGATTAAGTATTGGATCATTTTTCTGTCAGATAATTTTATACATACAGTCATTTTGTTCCATTTTATTAGACAGAAGGTACGTATGTAGGTAACCAGACACTGTAAATCGAAATTTATTACTAGTTCAAATCCTAACTAAAAAAAACTAGTAGATTTTTCCAATAACATTTATGGATTTCATAGATTATCTGCGGTTTTTTGTTCATTCAATTAATTCAGCCTACCGCGGTCTACTGCTGGACATACACTTCTCCCAGGCTGCGCCACAACATCCTCCTCCACCATGCGCTGCCGTAGTTTTTGGTTACCAAATTCAAATGAATTGTTTTTGGACAGATTTGTATTGATATAGCTTTACGATCAATAAGCACCAGACTGATTAAATACATCAAAGCAAACACAAATTCAGACAGTAGGTACATACAGTAACAAAGCTACAAAAATATATCTACAAATACAAATTTATACAGACAGACAGACAGACGGCAGTTAGATACAATGAACGCGTAACTGGGTACTAACTATTTGAACTCCGCGGATAATACAAATTAGACGAGTATTTATTATGATTATTGTGTATTTATTTGTTTTGAATTAAGGGCTCAACGATTATGGACGAAAACTAACGATCTGTTTGTCTCTCTACGTTTGCGTACTACGAGCAGTTTGAAATGGTAGTGGAATGGGCAATTATAATGAATGTGAATGAAGTTTGCGGAACTTGTAAAGTTATTGTGATTCTAACTTTAGGAGTTGTAGTGTTTACTAAAGTGATTTAGTAAACAAGACAACTTTGGCCAAATGATTTGGAGAATGACAATGTAAATTCTAGCTTGTTGATTAGAAACATGTACTTTACTAACGCAGCATTCTTTATAAATGAAGTTTTCTCATGTTCAGGATTGGGCAATAAGCATCATTTTAAAAAGTGGATTAAAAACCTCCTTGTTACATTGCACATAATCACAAATCTACGGATATATCTAAAGAGATGCATTTTATTGCGAGGCCGCACCTCGGCCACACAGCTGAGCACCACTTAAGAAACCGTGCCTTCCTCTAGAGTAGCCATAAGCTCAGCCATTACTTGAGGGTTAGTCCTGTACGAGATTTTTATAAATTTCCTGAACATACATCAAAGCTTTGCTCAAGGTTTTCAGAACAAGGGTGCAGTTAGACGCAGAAATTGCATTATTCAAAAACTCAGAAGGCACAGAGACAGTAGGCTGCACATCAGTGGTAACACTTTGTCCTTTAACTTTCCTAGCGCAGCACGGAGTTGCAGTAGACTAAGGAGCCTGCGTTTGTTACACTGACGGACGGCCTACCGTATAACAATTTTGATTAAATCAACTTTGTCAAATCAAAAGATGAAAACAAAATTGCTGACAAGTGGTAACAATGTTTTGAACGTGCATGACATCCAAATAAACAAATAGAAAGGCGCAATCAAAACTAAATCACTGTATAGCTCAATAACGGTCTGAATTCTATTAGTCGAGGAATAGATCGAATATTTGAAAAACATGAAAACATAGTGTAGGGTACTGAATGGCAACGCATCCAATATTTGTCCACCAATATTTTCGTATTTGGGTTAACTTTTTCGATCAATGTAACTTTTACTTGAATAGTTAAACGTAATAAAGGGTAAAAGTAAATAAATTCCTCAATTTCTTTTGTATTGTGTCAAATAATATCATTATGCTGCGCAGGATTACATTATTGAAGCAAATGAATATACTGGTAATAATTAAAAACCTGCCTGCCTAGCCTGTTCCCAACTATGTTGGGGTCGGCTTCCAGTCCAACCGGATGCAGCTGAATATCAAATTGAAGCAAATGAATAAACGAGTAAAAAATAAAAACCGCAGGATTATTATTCTAAATATAGACGAACAATTAAAATGTGTAGCTGAACCAGAGTAAGGGTATAAAAGCGCTTCGTGTAAGAGCTGAACAGTCAAATACAGACAGAAATTCAAAGCAAAAACAAAAATATAATCAAAGGACAGTCCGAAATTCTTTTCCCATCGCCCGTTCCTACAGCCATATTATTGGATGGCGTTGTTTACAAGATATTTATGTCTAGCCCTTCCCTTTAAGGAGCTAACCGTAAGTACAGGCCATTGTCAATGGCGTTATTTTTGTAATGCGTTTACTTACGTTTATTATTGTTGAGCCAAATGAATCGTTCCGGAAAACATGTAAAGAATTCGCTATAGGTTTTTACATTCACAACATTCACACCACATCAGGCACATTATTATTTTCTGTTGAAAGTAACATACCGTTACTTCCGAACAGCCAATTAGCCATTTTAAAAAGAGTATTCCTTATTAAGTAGTCGCACCACGTCATCAAGACTAAATGGACGCGGAATGCTTCCCCAGGGAGCTATCGTAGGCCCATTTCTAAAACGCGCTTAATGAATCACTGCCAGTTCCATTTTCTTTTTTTTAGCAGAGAGGACCCTGAATTAGGCATAATGCTTGTTGGGCTAAGCTCTCTGTGTCATTAAGTTTAGAATGAATCATGTCGGTGTCAACTAAAGTTTTCAATTAATTTTGCCTGATTCGATTTTCTTTACTGATTTCGTAGTAATTACGATTTGTCAGCGTTTTATCATTTCTCGTTTTTCATTCATTTGTTATCGAGTCACCTTTAAAAATTAAGAAATTCAAATATATTTCTATTCTAATTTAAGGATCAATACCTATTGATAGTTATGTTTGCCTCGTAGAGAACTTAGGTCCCAGTACAGATGCTCCATCTAATAATTATTTTTTTCATATGGTTAGTGACTAACCTGGTGTCAGCTTTAATGCCGCCCATGGGCCTCTGATTTGGCTTCACATGCCGTCGAGAAATATCTCTCATGCATGCCGGTTTCCTCACAATTTTTTTCTTATCCGTTTTTTAAGCAAGTGATAATCTGACAATGCTCACATGAATTCGAAAAGTCAGAGGTTCGTACTCAAAACCTATATATGTTTAACTTGGCAATCCGACGGTCACACCGCTAGGCTATCACTGCTTCTAATCTAATAATATAGTTACTCGTAACAGATGATGATTTATATATCTACATATAATAAACATTTCTCCACTAACCGTTTGATCATAAGCAAAAGCGTCTTATCGCCAAGTGTCAGTTATTGTGGTAAATGCCCGATACTTGACAACGCTCGCCCAATGATCCACACGTTTCGCTCGTAATTCACCAGCAGTCGACAGGTGGCGCCACTTACCGCCATTTTTATGATATTACACATAATATGTCACGTGTATTCTTTTGTTGTTCGAAGCTGGTGATATATTTGTGAAGTGGGGAAGATACAGGTACCCTGGCGCCTTGCGATAAAAGTTTTTTTCGTTATTTTCAAGCACTAGACTGTAATGGGGCCACTTATCATTTTTCTTGGAATATTACATTCGTTTATAATTTATGAGTATTACTTGATAACGTTCTTTACCTAATGCTTCTTTGCCAAAAAAAGATGTTTTTAAATATTTACTACATACAATTGTGTCTCATACATCTTCAACATTGAATTTTGAAACATCCGAGTAGGAAGTTCCTTAATAATTTCACTTTCTGAATTTTACTCTCCTGGCCATTTTTGACTTACTATTTTTTGTAGTTTTTTTATTAGGAGTATTCCAATGAGACAATTAATTTAAAAAACAAATGACTACGAAACCCCTACTCACGCCAACTACTCTCATACCGTTACCCTCTCCCAAAAATGTAAACAAAACAAATAACCCTGTGCAGAATGAACCGACAACGGAGATTCCAGTAATTATATCGTAAGGAGAGCTCTTGAAAAAACTTGGCAAATTATTTGTGTAGCGTCAAAAGAAAGAATGACAGCAGATGATAGTAGCATCCCCCGGGTGAGGCCATTAATAACGTTCAAAAACATTGTTTGTTGAGGATCGCCGCGATTTATCGTGGAACCACCCTCGCGCCACCCTTCGGTAAAAAAATGTTGTGAAGTGCGACACGAACGTTATCGAGTTCCGTATGAAAGTTAAAGGAGTGAATTATCTAGGTTTTGGCTCAGTGGACAATTATTTCATCGTAATGATAACGACAGAGTAGAAAAACAAAGAAAGACACAAATTATTGATTACTTATTAGATAATTGGTTGATCTTTCCAAATATCATTTAAATCATATTAAAATCATCATCATATTATCATCATCATTTATTTTATTAATTTTTATTATCATTATCATTTATTTTAGTATATTATTATTTTGTTACTTTTTTTATATTTCTTGGGACCTTAGGGTCCCGGACCTTTGGAAGGCATATAAGGGGCCGAAGCCAACTCGCAGAGGCCCGTTAGACGCTTTCAATGGAAATGAGGTACCAACCGACGATTATCCCTGTGCGTACTATGCAAGTGCACCCAAGGACAACCCCCGGTTGGTGTAGGACTATTGCAGGATATGGTGACAAAAAAAAATATTGGGCTATGAGTTTGGATGGCTAAAGTGGACTGGTTACCTAAAACTATGGAAGGACTATGGCCCCTGCCTGACCAATGTTTGATAAATACAATACACGGATAAAATGGCAGGGGGTGACTTGAACACTCAACAATGGGCCCCCGAAAACGGTCGCTAGCACATAGTGTCGTAGCGACAAGGGGGCAACATGTCTTGAGGTGCTTAAGAGGAGTAGAGAGGTATTCCACGGCTATCAGGACAATCCCGGAAATACGGTCAAGATCCCTACCAGCATCTTACTGGACTACTTCCTTCCTCCGAGCACGTTTGCTCTTGCGAATCTCTACTCAAGCCAGCCAATAAAGGCAAGAATGAGTTGGGAGGTCAGTTCTCGTCAGTGTTCACTCCAGCCGGCCAATAAAGGCAAGCCAGAGATGAGGAACATGACTTCTCCCGGAAAATAGGGTACGTGGGGTCGCTACTGCCCAGCAGCTCGCCACATGCTGCCCTGCGGGTTTCTGTATCTCTCTTGGTCTGGCTCCTCACCCTAGACCTGTTCCGACAAAGTAAACTCTACCGGCATAGACTTAGATTTCGGAGCGCGCAAGCCCCACCACGACGTCAACGTAGAGATACGGCGATGGGGATATTATTATTATTTTTATTTAATTTTTTTTAACGTTTAAAATGTGTCGAAAATCTTTCCATACGTGCGTAATGTTACATTTCAGCCCTAAACTGTTTGCATTTCATTTTCTCATCCAAACTTAAATAGAAATCTCCGAGCCTAAAGTTAAATCTACTCCTTCACGAAACAAAATGTCTAGAAAATTTAACTTTCGCAAGGGGACTGCTTAAACAGAAACGTTTTAGGCCTTACAATAAAACCCATTAAGCACTGAAATCAAGCTCAGTCGTAAACCTAGATTTGGGAGTATTTGGGACTATTCTCAACATCTGGACCGACTAAAGGGACGTCCTATTTTCGTTAGTTCAGCTGAGTGATAACTTCTTTGATGTTTATTCAGCCGAAAAGCAGTGGCGGTTGGAAATCATGTTTTAGGTTTAGAACAGACAAAGTAGGTAATAATATCACTTGAATGCAACACAAACTTACTTTCACTCTTTTTCTGGTCTTGGTAAAACAAGTCTCTGATAATAAATCAAATAATACCTACTAACTAAAACGGGCGGTGCTAAAGCTATGGCGGTGGTCGGCAGGAATATCAACAGCCTATCAAATCACTTGATATGCGATTTGCCACGAGATTAAATTGAATAGGATTTCAGAAACTGAGAGGTAGTCCGTAAAGTGAAGCTACTGTCGGCTGGCACTTTCATAAGAGAAGTTCTGCCCGTCCCCTTTGACAAGACTGTGATCGCCTCTTTGATATAAGAGGATTAGCATTGCTATCCCCAAACGGTCTATTGCTATCTACTTGCCTATTCTATCATGACCCTACACTCTGACGCGCATATATGATAACATTCCGTCTCTTGGGTTCTAGAACGTTCTCTATATGTATATACACATTGTAATGAAATAAGTCTACTAAGCTACTTCATGGATTTTGATGCGATTTACACCATCATTCAGAGAATTTGTTGATGAAGGGTTTATGGTAAACATTCATTTGTGTAAAGCTGGGAAGCTGGGGTAAGTCATGGGTCCCATCGACAGGGATCTCTAAAAATGCGATGATCCATCGTAGAGAAGCTATCTCCTCTCACCTAACACAAGCGCTCGTGAAAATTATTTTGTAGCGTTTTTTCAGTTTTTATTTTTCAAAGTTTTCATGAACATTTTTTCTTATTAGAGAATAAATTATTTATAGTGAAAGAATATATCCTGAGGGCGATTAGTATTCTTGAGAGCTGGAATGTTAAATATTATGAACTCTTTTATGGATTTATTTCGCTATAAAGTTCGTTTCATGATCTTGAATATTAAAAGAGATACTTTGGGATAGTACTTTTATTTTTATTTATATCCGAAAGTCCCTTTACTTTTATTGTATTATGAATAAAAATTGAATCAACTAGTTAGTCTTTTTACAACTATCTCCTTGCGTGCTAGAACACCGATATTCTAAGACCGTTTGGAGGAACTTCCTTGACGCTTACTCAGCTCAAAGACTTATGTTTTATGAGAACGCGACATTATAAACAAGAAAGTCTTCATAAAATTAAGAACTTATAAGTCCAAGTAAAGAAGTTTTATGTCTATGTGTAAACTTCACCTCGTGTTAAGATAATAAAAGCCATGGCGTACACTATCAATAACCCAATAATACAACAGCTATATTTTTATCGTCGAAAAATGCTCCTATATTATCATTATAAATAATATTGTATCTAATAATAAACGTTGGAGCAACGCAAAGAAGATCTTAATAAAATCCGTGTAATAAACGTGAAGCGACAGATTTACGACGAACCGGTCCGGCCCGAGACCGGCGCGATCCGCTCCAATCCGGCTTAATCCGGCCGGATCCGGGCCGGCGGCGATCTGGAGCTTTACTCCTTCGGGAGAGGCTCGTAATAGCCGTAATAGACGGTCCTTAAACGTCCAGTTACAACATGACAGGGCGAGTTTTGGCTCGTAAATTATGTTGGCTAATTAGTTTTCGTGGTTATTTAATAAGATATAAATAGTAAAGCAGGTACAGCGTAGTTCAGTTCTGTGTCCGGGCTTTGTGTTATCGAGTTAGCCGAGTTTAGACTGGCTTTCTGAGCTATGCTAGCGTTGATTTTCTCTACTTTGTCACAATTTAAGCTGGATAGCAGCTTGTTTCTGTGTCATGGTAATGTTTTAGATTAGTATTTTAATTGATTTAGCATTTTATATAGGCAGATTAGCGTCAGTTGGTTGCTTAGCTCTATTCAAAAACAACATTTAACGGTCAGTTTCGTTCCCGTATTGAGAATAACTACTCAATCAATCTGTTTCTTCACGTATATAAAATATATATTATTGTCTTTTAAAACTATTAAGAAACCTCTTTTAATCTCATTTCTAGTCGTACCACCAACTTTACTTCAGCAGTAACAATTAAACGCTATGTAATCAGGTAACTAAACTAGGGCGGCCTCGCTTCTAGTGCTCGCCAATTAGATTGTACGGTAACAGACAGACAGACCGACGGAATGAGAGCGCTCTAATGGAGGTATGTTACAAATATTATTATTAAAAAGCATTCAGTTTTTACTGCAGTTGGGAACTTCAGGCTTGGTGGGAATGAGTGTTTTTGTAGAATATTTTTGGAGGAAAAGATGGTCTTTGTGTCCGAAAGCGAATATAAGTAGATCCTGAAGCACCTACCATTGGATCTATTATGGTACTTATTACTGACAAATGCGCGCACCGACCGGACAAGTCCATTCAAATCTGTGTGATTCTCCTCAAAAGACCATCTCAGACACTAATCTGCATGATGCTCATAAGGGCTGAGCAAGATGATGTCTGGACTTTAAAATATACCTCAGAAATATTTCGGTGTTCCTTAGAGTAGTCAGATAGTTACACCGACCTCATCTAGTATTAAAACATAATTTATTTTTGACGTGCACATAAATGTTTTTCTTTTTTAATAAATATGATTTATCATTTAGCAACAACAAACAAAAGCAGTCAGATAATATGTCTCATTATGAATCCTAACTAATATTGTACATACGGAAGTGTTTGTTACGCTTTCACGCTAAAACGGGTAAACGGATTTGTATGAGATTTGGCACATAGGTAGAACATGACCTGGGTTAGGACATAGGATACTTTTATCACGATATTCCCACGGGATTGAGACTTATGCGAGTGAAATAGCGGGGCGCTGCTAGTTAATGATATTAGAGGAAACTGGCGAAAGAATTGCGATTAAACTCTTCATCCTGGTTATGTACAACAATGTAACGACTTTCGTTCCTGCATCGTACTCAAGTATTCTACTTATTAAAATACCAGCAGGGCGGCAGCGTATAATTGACTCTGCCCTGTATTCTTTCAGCCAACAATAACTTTAATAAACAGGCCTGACCCTTACAAATGCAACTATTTAACCCTCTCACAAACAAACCTTTAAACAAGGTACCCCGCACATTACAGGGACATATTCCAGGGTCACGTTGCATGTAATGAAGGGCAGTGACTAACTGGTACTAAAAGTACCGTACACGTCACATAGCGTAAAGGTACCATGCCGTAGTGTCGTTATGAGTAGTTTGTGTTATGTGGAGGGTTGGTGTTTCTAGTACAACGTGTAACGGAACGGTTCAAGTACCCGGATGAAATATGAAACAGTTTTATTGAGGGAGTATTTCAAAATGTGAGGTACAGTTATTGGTACCATAGAGTGGCCCTAAGTGATCGGGAATTAAATAATAGTCGTTAATAAACATGACTGTGGCAGTCAGTTAATCTTTCAGAAGGTCAATACCTACTAGTATTTATTAAAAACGCAATCTCACCTCAGCGACTGTTAATGTCAAAAACATACGCGTATTTTTGACAGATGGAGACTGAGATTAGAATGTCACTGTGTTATTAAAACTTCGGAGTTGCCTGAGTTATCTTACGCTGAAAACGATACATAAAACTTAGGGCTCCAGCTGCAATGCGTAACGTGTCTAACTCAATGCCGACGAACAGTACCATTTGCTTACAACATAACATTAGGTATGTACCTACATTCCTTACGTAGACACAGTCACTAGTGCTGCCGTAATTACAGACAGGTGCAAATTAATGAACTAACAATGCCAAAGTAGGCCACGAGCAGACAGACGGTGAATGTGTCGGTTTTGGTACACTGGCGTGCTTAACGAAATAGTTTATGTGTCGTCGTTTTGTACGATTTGTTTATTTTATAAGTATGTAATTAAGGTATTTCTGTTTAAAAAGTACTCTATTTCTGCATACATTCACCTCTAGTACCGAGGGTCAGTCTAGGAACAGACAATTAATATACTACATATTGTCTGGTCTGGGACTTAGAGGATCGGTCCTTTGAGTTTTATTGCTATTCCCCAAAGGTTTTAGTAGTGCTTAAGACTTAGTAGGTACTTAGTTAGGTCGCTAAAGTTCGAGACACTTAAGAGGCTAAGTTACTACTAAAATAATGTACTCAATTATAAATGTTTAACTTTGACAACACAATCATACATACAAATTGATCGGCCAACTCTATGGAGATCCAACTCTATGGAGATCCAACTCTATGGAGATCCAACTCTATGGAGATCCAACTCTATGGAGATCCAACTCTATGGAGATCCAACTCTATGGAGATCCAACTTTAATACGTAATGTAAGTGACCCTGAACATATAATAGACCTTTAGGTTAATAAGTAGAAACGGAACGTTCACACAAAGCCTTAGGGATCATAATAATCATAGATTACGAGAATTAATCATTATTTTCAAATGGTCTTATAAACAAGTATATTACTTATTTTCTTTCCGAAATTACTTTTACGAATTGACTAAACATGATCTGTAACTATATTTTACACATTGACGAAATGAAATGAAACATACAAATTTATTTTCCAATTTTGTTCTACATACATTAACTACAGTAATAATAGCCCTTCGGTCTGTTAACTGCCAATCGAAAGGTCGCGTCGCGCCGATTGTGTGAACCCTCCCTTATAAGTAATACGTTACATTTGAGTCGGAGGGTTGACCGGATTATTAGTGATGCGTTTTGCACATTGCAAAATATTATTAATAGGGAAAATGTAATAGAACTTTTTTATGGGTGCAGCAATAGTTTCGATTTTTGGGCGTATTCTATTAGTCTACTGTCATTATCACAGACTAATGGTGGTTAGGTTTTGTCAGCGTACACGATCGACCAAATTAAATTGGTCAACTTTTTTGTTACACGTGGCAGTTGGTTTTGCTATTAACACATTAAACTGGCTTATTAAAAAAATGAGCTCGTAAACTCAATATTCGTATAGACTCCTAAGGGAGAAAACGTTATGAAAATATGAAGATAAGTTAATAAAATATACTTAAAAATTAATTTAAATGTTGAAGAAATATGTTCCAAATGTAATTTTACTTTTACGTAGGATCGACAGATGGTGTGGAGTTAAAGAATTGTTTCCTTCACTTTATGGGGAAGACGAAACTTTTTCCATACAATATATTTTTTTTTTTAATTTCAGCTTCTGTTTTCGAATGGGGAAATTTTTCTATATTAGGGAAGTAAAATTATGTATACAGTTTTAAATCGCTTTTTAAAATGTGAAAGGCAATTTTAAATTTTAAATTAGTTTCTTTTTCTTTGGCAGGTGTAAGTAGTACTTACACATAACCAAACGATAATTATGTTTTCCAATCCCGGATTGCCAGTAGTGAATTGAAAAGTAAATTCTAATTATTATTCTCTGAGTATCAAAAAGTACGTAAATACCTAGACAATGCTACGAATATTATGTGTCATTGAAAGTTTTCATGTTGATGTCTTTCTTAAAGCATCTACTTATCCTCAAACAAAGCTTCAAATATCAAGGTCGAAATTAAAACTCTACTCCTAATTAAGTTACGCAGTAAATAGCACTCGTGCCAGTAACTCGACTCTCCCACTGAACTCTCCTCATGAATATTTACGAGCCATTACTGTTACTTCTCAGCGTCAAGTCGACATTTTTTGTAAATAAACAGAGGCTCTTGTTACAAAAGTTTTTAAGTTAATTCAACAAAAAATATTGTAAAGTTACGCGTGTATTTTAACTGTAGGATATTTTAAAATTAGGTCGGTTTACCCGAAGGCGATGGATTATTAACTCTTAACTTAGTTTGAACTTTGTGCTTTCAGTGGTATTGTTAAGCTAACTTTGAAATTGAGGAATAAAAAATGTGTTAAAAATAATTTTTGGTCGTCACTCGTTGGACAGAAAACGTGGAATATTGTGGCAACCTAAAACTGCAGGCCTCTTTATTTACAACCCGTTCCGAGTAATTTCCGCATAATAGAAGATTGTTTGCCAAGGGGGTAAAAAGCTATTTTAAAGGCGAGAGTGTTTCTTTGAATCCCTCGCTGCGCTCGGGATTCATAGTACGTCACTCGGGCTTAAAATAGTGTTGCTCCCGAGGTGGACTCCACTTTTTATCACCCTCTATAAGAAAATAAGTAAGTGCAACTTATGAATTAGAATAGTACGATTATTTATATACTAGCTGTACCCCGCGACTTCGTTCGTGTGGAAATCGTAAGATACACAATATACTAAAATAACAGCCATATTTTAATAAAAATCTCGTGTCCCGACCCGTCGCGTTGCATCGCCCACTGGCGCTATTACTTCGTTTACGCTTAGTGTTCTTTCTGACTTTTTTATTTTTGCTCGGCTCCTAAGGGCGTGATGTTAAATAGCCTATATCTATCCTCAAGAATTGGGCTACCAAATGCGGGAAGAATTTTTCAAATCAGATTTCTTGTTCACAATTTCATGGATTTTATTTTTTTTTTCGCGGAACTAATTTTTTTTCTAAAATAAAAGTAGCTTATGTAAGTTACTCCCCATAATATCAGCTATCTACTAGTGAAACCATCAAAATCGGTCCATCCGTTTAGGAAATTAGCTGGAACAAACAGACAGACAGACAGAAATTTTAAAAATAGCTTTTTTGTTCTAAGTACTGCATATACTTTCTTATGCATTTAGTAAAAAGTTGTTATTTTGACGTTACAAACAGACACTTCAATTTTATTTATTTGTATAGATATACATATAATTAGGAACAATAAGACACAACATAGAAATAATATTTTTTTATCTTATACGAGTATGTCATCATCATCATCTGCCTGCCTTTTCCCAACTATGTCGGGGTCGGCTTCCAGTCTAACCGGATGCAGCTGAATACCAGTATTTTACATGGAGCGACTACCTATCTGACCTCCACAACCCAGTTGCTGGGTAATACGATACCCCTTGGTTAGACTGGTTGTCAGACTTTCGGGCTTCTGACGACCCGTAACGACTGTCAAAGATCCACGAATGACAGCCGGGACCAACGGCCTATCATATATGAGTATGTACAACTAAGTAAAATCCGAATTTGAGTAAACAATTACGAACGAAGGCGGAATGCATTTCGTGCGTTTTTTATTTTTTTACAACCTTTTTTTTTTAATTTGGCTCGCGCGCGGTTTACTTAATCAAACAGCCTGTTACTTGTTCATACAATGTTTGTGATTGATCTCTTTGGTGATTGGAACTTTTAGTAACAATACTTTTGGTCCCTAGGGATTAAAGAGCTATTTTGGTCCCTGTTTACGAAGAATAAACTAGCTCTTTTTAGGGTTCCGTAGTAGAGGAGCTCGTGGCTAAGTAATAACAGCCGCATGGGTCGATCCATCAGGTTAAGCTACGCTTGCCGGGGTTGGTCCGTGGATGGGTGACCATCTTTACATACCGAGACTCCTCCGTGCCTCGGAAAGCACGTTAAGCCGTTGGTCCCGGCTGTCATTCGTGGATCTTTGACAGTCGTTACGGGTCGTCAGAAGCCCAAAAGTCTGACAACCAGTCTTACCAAGGGGTATCGTATTACCCAGTAACTGGGTTGTGGAGGTCAGATAGGCAGTCGCTCCATGTAAAATACTGGTATTCAGCTGCATCCGGTTAGACTGGAAGCCGACCCCAATATAGTTGGGAAAAGGCTAGGCAGATGATGAGTCAACAAGGAACCCTTATAGTTTCACCATGCCCATCCGTCCGTCCGCAGCTTAGCTCAAGGACTCTTAGTACTAGAAATCTATAATTTGGTATGGATATACATATTAGACACGCCGATAAAGTGGTAAAATAAAATTATGAAAAAAAAATTATTTAGGGTACCTCCTGTACACGTAAATTGGAGATTTTTTTTTCTCGTCTATTCCATGGCGTGGGGTGTTGTTGGAAAGGTCTTTCAAAAATATTACGGGTTTCTGAAAACAATTTTTCGATTAAGGGATCCGTTTCTGAAATATTAAGCTTTAAAGTGATAATTTTTGTTAGAGTCAAGTGTCCCCCCCCCCCCCCTGCCAGCTAAACGATTAGTTTTGGATACGTGAAAAAATTCACGGTAGTAATAGGTAATAGGTACTACGGGCTGGTGTCCGCAACTCCACGACAATGCGCGTATTTTGCGTGATGGGTGGGAAAATCAATTATTCGATCCACCCCAGCTCCTCAAGGAAGGCCAGCAACGCCTTGGTGTTACTGACAATCTCACATAGGGTACCTGGGTTACCGAAGTACTTTGCCCTGTATGTGGCGAGCACTGGGCAGTTTAGTAGCACATGAGCTGCTGTCTCGTCGTCCTCCATGCAGGCCCTGCACAGCGGACTGTCTGTGACTCCTATGACAAAGAGGTGTTTATTAAATGACCCGTGGCCAGTTATGGCTGCTGTAACTATACGCAGCTGCTGTTTATTTAGCCGGAGAAGCCGCTTCGTGAGGCGGCCATCAATTGCAGGGACTGCTTCCTTGGCCTGCCTACACTCACCCTGCTCTGACCATCGCTTGTGGTGTTGCTCGCTGGTGCGTTTCCTTACCAGAGTGCGTATGTACCCGAAGGGGAGTGGCACGATGGGTTCAGGTCCCACTGGTGCCATGCTCGACCCCCTCCTGGCAAGTTCGTCGGCTGCGTCGTTTCCTAACGAACCGCTGTGTCCCTTGATCCATTGAATGGTTATGTTATTATGGCTACCCACCTGGTTAAGGCGCTGGTGGCACTCGTATATTAGCCCAGAATCAACTATGTGACTGTCTAGCGCTTGCAGGACAGCCATGCTGTCTGAGAGTATACGGATCGAGTGGTCCTTAACTTCCCTGGCCATGATGGCTGCAGCCGCTAAAGAAACACCCATGCATTCGGCCTGGAACACTGTGTTATGGACCCCCAATGGTGTGGCTATGTGCATGTTGAAGTCCTCCGAGAAGATTCCAGCACCTGTACCACTACCTGTTTTGGATCCATCCGTAAAGATGCGCAGCTCCGCGGGGCACAAACCCTCACATCGGTGATCCTCGTGGAGTTGGATCCTGTATTTTTTATCAAAGATAAATTGTATGGGTACCCGGTCATTTATGGCTTTCGGTAGTAGTATATACAACGAAGTTAAAAGGAAAACTATCACAGCTAAGTAGGCTTTACAAGTTTACGAGTAATAGTCGAACAACTTACATTTGCAGTTGGAATGTATGAGAGATTATGTTTTTCATCTACAATGTTAAGTTTGTTCTTGGAATAAACTCATCCCAACTACGGAATCCTTCATTGTGCGTGGCCGCACTTGGCCGGTTTTTAATAGATGTGATAAAAATATCTGTACGGAATTAATTCGGGTATTTTTTGGGAGATAAAGGTTTGTTAACTCACCCATAACAGCAGCCTATGACCGCATCTTTAAAAAAGTTTACATCATAAAATTTCCCAACCAAAGCTTTAACGCTGGTCAAATTAGTCAAAATTGCGTTAAGTTAAACCACTGTCTTCTACCATCTATTCAAACAATTGTAGAATTTCAATGAAAAATACCCGAAGAACAAACTCCGCAACCACAAACATCAGCTATCTCAAATTGACCGCTACGACTTCGTTGACTCAACAACAAAATGTATACAGAATCTCAAAGAACTTAACATTGTTTAGTACAGTTGGCTCTGGTTTGTGAACTTTGTACTACCAATGCTATCAATTTACAAGTAGGTACCCAGACAGACACTGTACAAATAGACACAAAAACATCCTGAAGACGACCCTGTCGCATTTCAATGGGAGATTCAAACAGATATACATCTATTACTAATATCACCTTTACTGTTAAAGTTTTAAAGTTTATTTTACAGTGATAGATTGCAGCAATAATGTTGTCAAACGTACACTTGCGGTCAAACAAAACGGGTACCAACCAAATAAAAATAAATGTCGCTTCGTTAAAGCAAATTTACATTTTTCTCTGTAGCTTTTATTTAATTAATTTTCATGTTATGCTACTCTTTCACGGCTCATCGCGTTTGAGATGAATTACTCGAGACATTTTATTAGAAATTAATTTATTTTTCTTTTTATGTTTATTTTTAAAGTAATCGGATTGCTGGATTTTGTGGGTATCATGCTATACATATAAAGTTTGTATTTTATAGTCATTTCGATGGTAATATTTATTTTAAAATTTAAGGATTTTATGCTGACTGACATTTTTTAAATTGTAAAAAATAGCTTATAAGCATTTCGAAAAGATTGTGATTATAATATCTATGTATTCTGATGCAGTCGTACCTAATATGACTGAGTAAAGCAAGTCGATAATGATAGTCTACCAGAATAATACAGTCATTAGCCTTAACACGTCACTAAATGTTATAGTTGCTCAATCAAGTGCACCTACACTAATGTAATCTGTATACCTACTGCCGTGCACAATCAGGTGGACACTCGAGCTAATTCCACATATTAGTTCTGTCGATTATTGTCTCACAATTACGTGTTAACGAGCTGTCACAGGTCTGTCGACCGACAATCGACCGTTTACCGGTGTACACAGGATTATGTCCGCCAGTGTAATCGATCGGCACGTATTACGAGTATTACCATACTATTAATAGTGCACGGATTGCGATTAACTGACATTTGGCGCCTTTGAGGACACTACGACGATCATGTAGCCGGTGAATTGGATTTAGTGTTATGATGCCAGTTTAATAGCTTCTTTGAATGGAAACATTTTGAAAGAGAATTATTGTTATTTTGTTTGGTAAATTCAGTTCTTTTATTTTCTATTTGATCTGTTGTTCTTTGTGAAACTAGGTCGTTTAGGTTGATTATTTTCTTCTTGAGAATTCAGCAATAGTTGGTTCATTCATTTAGCGCGATAATAAGATGTATTTCGATAAATAAAGACTGGCACACCTAAGTGCATGGAGACATTGACATTTACTTAACGATCAAAGTAAAAACTCATAACAAACTAGATCGTGCTACTAATATTAATTGACATTACAAAACTATTCGTCACCCTACATCAAAGGCACAGAGGGTCATAAAGACCCAACTATAACTAATCCGTCTGATCCGTCGCGGAACTAACTTCATTATCAGACAAAAGAGAGGAAATCGTTATCGGAACACAAGCTTTGTTCGTCATAGCGTGTGTCGATACGCTGCTTAACTTAATGGGGTGAGTAGGAAATGTGACACATCGCTGTAACTAAAAAGTTAATAAAGACAGCAAAAAAATGCAGTTAATAAATTATGTAACACGATCTCTCCTAGACGATGACTTGCAATAAGGCCATACAATTTTTTTCATACTAGCATACGGCCCTCCGACCGCGACTTCCGACCGCGTCCATAATTTTAATACATTTAAGTATCCTATGGCACTCGGCAATAGTGTACCTTTCTACCAGTGAAAGCATTTTTGTAATCGGATCAGTACTTCCAGAGATTACCTCTTACAAACGAACAAACAATTGTACCTCCTTATAATAATTAGTTTAAACGACAGGAACCAGTTGTGAATTTTTTTTCTATCTTGAGTAGGTACCTACTTTTGGCTCTGCGTAGCTGAGGCAGGCATAAGATGCAAGTGATGTCAATATCTAGGTGCTTGATTGTATTCCACCAATATTTACAAATATTGTGTATCACGTTATTAGCAGTTGCAAGATCACTGTTCCCTGAGCGATCTCAGGAAACATAGTGCATTTCAGATCGATCTAGCAATCAATAATTGATAGATATAATCCTTTACCTGTGACAATTTATTATTTAATTAATTATCGACCCGTTTCGGGTGGCACAACAGATGAAGGATTTTGTTGAAATAGCAGTGGATTCGCCCAATGACATGATACTGGCATTAAAGGTCAGTACGTTGAGGGTATGTGCTTGTGTAACGTAGGAATGTCTGCCTGTCTCTTCAGTAAACACCACCATAATGCGCACCGATGCAAATCCAGCAGTATTAACAACCTCAAGCAAAATACAACTACTTGTATAGTAATAAACATTTCGCTAAAAAACGTGATTTCCCCTAGGATTGCGAGTCAGACGGCCCCCGTTCATGTAATACCGAGCTCTGCCTGGAATAGTTGGAGGTCTACTAATGACTGCACCTCCACTTTATTTGAAACGGATCTTGGCAATGAGCCAGAAACGTGAAATTTTATTTAAGGTCATATTCTTAAACATAGGGATGGAAATGATTAGCTCTTAAGTTTTGTGAAGCTATTCGTTAAATTACCTTTTAGAATAAGGCGCTCATATTTGACAATGATGGCTAATTTGGCTAGAAAGGTTGCGAACTCTGATAGTTATGATGACTAATAGAGATGTATCGAAGAAAAAGTGATGCTGCGCCGACCATAAACAAAACAGGATCAGGGCAGTGAGGTGCCGAAGGGACAGCTGTTACGATCTATTCAAAAAGTATTCGTAGCATGGAGTTACATATTCAAATAATCCCTAGACCATTAAAACACAGAGGTTCACATAACAATTACACACTAAGAGGTCCTAAATCCGTGTCTAATCAAAGAGGAGACAACAAACGGGAGAGAGTCATTATTGTAATAGGATTAGAAGCATATCTGCGTAGTTTATCTTAGCCAAATAATGTCGGCACTGCAGGGATCCGATACGAGCTCGGGTCGCTTATGGCAGCAGAGCTCGGCAGGGGGCGATGCGGTATCGGAGGGTAGTAGGGGTTGTAATGTGGATCAAATATTGGGCTTGGATAATGTGCACGTAGAATTTCTAGTGCTCTAAGAATGGGTTTACTAAATGACATGTAAATGATGCTAAAATAGTATACGGGTTGTAGATAATTGATAATGTTCTCTGTACATCTCGGTACATCGCAATCCAATGTACCTGGTTAGCGGACTTCGTAAACGTGTTCGATGTAATTATGACAGCTGTCTGACATCTGTCATTGCTCTCTCCTCTCTGTAAAAGCTCATGGTGGTCGTGTGTGCCTCTGATTGTTGTACAATAAATATCCATCTGAATCGTACCAATACTCGTCTTTTGTACCCATAATCCATCACGGGTACCGTTTGTCGGAACTGATAAGCCCTTGCTTGCTTGCTTTGGCAATATTTTCAAAGTAGGTACATAAAATAAATGAAAACATCACGTATACCTATATATTGTCTGAAGGAATAGGCTGAGCAGTTTCAAAATAAGTTTGTTTTTATTATGTATGTACTGTAATGGCCTGCCACGATACTAGGGCAGACCACTACTTGTGTGCGCGTGGTCTCTCCTGCCACGATACTAGGGCAGACCACTACTTGTGTGCGCGTGGTCTCTCCTGCCACGATACTAGGGCAGACCACTACTTGTGTGCGCGTGGTCTCTCCTGCCACGATACTAGGGCAGACCACTACTTGTGTGCGCGTGGTCTCTCCTGCCACGATACTAGGGCAGACCACTACTTGTGTGCGCGTGGTCTCTCCTGCCACGATACTAGGGCAGACCACTACTTGTGTGCGCGTGGTCTCTCCTGCCACGATACTAGGGCAGACCACTACTTGTGTGCGCGTGGTCTCTCCTGCCACGATACTAGGGCAGACCACTACTTGTGTGCGCGTGGTCTCTCCTGCCACGATACTAGGGCAGACCACTACTTGTGTGCGCGTGGTCTCTCCTGCCACGATACTAGGGCAGACCACTACTTGTGTGCGCGTTGTCTCTCCTGCCACGATACTAGGGCAGACCACTACTTGTGTGCGCGTGGTCTCTCCTGCCACGATACTAGGGCAGACCACTACTTGTGTGCGCGTGGTCTCTCCTGCCACGATACTAGGGCAGACCACTACTTGTGTGCGCGTGGTCTCTCCTGCCACGATACTAGGGCAGACCACTACTTGTGTGCGCGTGGTCTCTCCTGCCACGATACTAGGGCAGACCACTACTTGTGTGCGCGTGGTCTCTCCTGCCACGATACTAGGGCAGACCACTACTTGTGTGCGCGTGGTCTCTCCTGCCACGATACTAGGGCAGACCACTACTTGTGTGCGCGTGGTCTCTCCTGCCACGATACTAGGGCAGACCACTACTTGTGTGCGCGTGGTCTCTCCTGCCACGATACTAGGGCAGACCACTACTTGTGTGCGCGTGGTCTCGACTCCGAGCTGTGTTGCTGGATATATGAATGAGACACATAACAGCACTGCTGTTACTATTTATTGGCTTATGGGAAAGCACGTTACATTGTCAACCGTAAAGCTAGCACTAGCACTGACTCAATATAAAACAATTCGTCTATATGTCATAGTTTAAACCTATTCTATATTTCAATAAACCAATGTTTGTCTTATCAGCCAATGCCACAATACGTGGAGGATTCATGCTGAAGGCCGGCTCGACTAAAGCCTCTACAGTACCTAGTCTTTGTGTTATTAACTGGTTCCATCCATATGAACCTACAAGGGCTGGTTCTCTATACGAGCTGTTTTAGAAGCGATTCGAAGTAATAACTTGTAAGCAAGTTAGCATAATGAAACATTGTCCTTAATTGTTTACAAGTGTCAACCCAGCTTACCCTACATTGTTCCAAATACGTACAGATCTGGTATATTCAGTACTATTCCACTTCCACCCAATATTCCTTAAAAAAATATTGAACAAGAACCTAAAAACACGTCATCAGAAATAAACAAAACCTGTGTAGCCGAACACGATGTATTTATTCCTTGCTCCGTGTACAGGATGTTGTTTATCTCAGCTTGGCGCGCGTCCAGCAGCGCCGATGTTACAACTATATCATACGACTTAACAATGACGTGGTTCACTTGCTTCCAAATCGAATTTAAATAAGTGAGCTGTACAATATTAGCTACGTAATAGCTCCTGAAGTATCTGAACTTTAGCAGAATAAGAAAGCCTTCAGCCGAATTTATATTACGAAACTAGTTGCGCAAAAGTAGTTATTCATTGAGTTTCACGTGTAAATAATTATCTATTTACACGTGAAACTAAACTAAGATTGCGCAGTAGTTTCGTAATGTAAATTGGGCTTCACAGCCATGGCCTTGGACAGGAGGGCTATAAACGTTTAGCACTCGTTTAATTATTATAAATTATGGTCCAAAAACTATGAAATATATCGTACATACTATCCCTTAAAAGGTTAGGGGAGAAAAATTCCGATAGACAACGCTAAAACGACCAATTATGTAAACATTCCCATCTTTACCTAAGTTGGGCTCTTCATAAGATTACCGCTTACTAGTGATCGCAGTCACAAAGCTGTGGTTTCACAAAGTCTTTTAGTCTAACAATTTAGGTAGTTATTCAGCCTGTTAGCCCCATCTACAAAATCTTCACTCAATTCAAGAACACATCACCTCAATCCTTCTAAAAGTCAACATTATCCATCCAAATTAGGTTCCCCCGTTGGTGTGTAGGTGTAACCCTCCAATGCGGTGGCATTATACCAACTAGACACACGATTGGTCGCATTGTTGGTCCTGATTGATTGATCACCGCGCTGTATTTGTTCATTACCGCTGCCAATTGATCGATGGCTCGCTTTAAAGAATATACATCATTTTTGTCACAAGATATTACCCGCGAAAAGGGTATGAAAGCACCTTTAGTGTGCCATTTCACTTTGTGACAAATAGGGACAATGCAAACGTTAGATAATGTTGACGACAAAATGGATCTATTATGGGCTGACTTTGTCGGTTTTTTCGTGTGATAAATCACGTTTAAAAACGTGTGATTTATATTCCCGTATGCGAAGAAAGATTTTATCAGGTATTTTATCTGTCAATTACTAGGTAGGTAGTTAGACGCTAAGTTATTTTCAAGTTACTTACTAATTAAGTAACTTAGGTAAGTTGAGAGTCCCATGTATAATTTTACAAAATGTTGAGATGCCAACACGCGACTATGAAGTACCTAATTGGTAATTTCCTTCAATGTTGCTGTTTTACGAATGTTTTTATGCTTTTATTTTGTTGTCAACTTGACTGTTATTAACTGTTTTTATCCTGTGTTTTACTGTTACAAACTGGCAATTTTTGCCTGCAACACACAAAATTTGAATGCATGTTTCAAATAAAATGATCTAAGTAATTAATTATCTTAACATGAGCAGCACTAAACAGTACGTATTGCTAATCGCAGCGCGATCTATTTGATGTATCGGCAATCGGCAAACATGGCGCGCGTTTTAATAATACGCCAAACAGAACTGCGCGTATTAATGATACGCCAAACAGCCGATTGTGATGTATTTGCCGATTTGTTCATATTAAGCGTTTGCTTTTATGGTAATTTTATTGTTGGCTGTAAATGGACTGAAGTAGGTACCTACTGTCGTTTTAAACTGATGAGGGCGATTTGTTGATTTTTTTAGATTTAATTAAGATACCAATGAGCCCTGTTTTGTAAAGATTCCTAAAATAGTACTACTTAAATGAAGAATATCGATTTTCGCGTAATATACGGATCGTAGTTTTGTAAAAAATAAAGGTACCTGCTTATTATTATACAAAAGCGCTTTGAAAGAATTTAACTTCTTTGATTATGAGTTCATCTCGCTGCCACTTAAACAACATATTTAAAGTAGATATCGTTCACTGAAAATATTTTAACATCAACCAAATTAAAATACTTCTCTTATCGAACAGTTTTATTATTTCACAAACAAAAATTATAAATTCAGATATATTGTAAATAAAACCAGCGTCCGAGTCCGTAGCGGTAATTAATGAAAACAATCGGAACAGGCGACAATTAGTTATGTCGCACGGTCGCGCGACTGTACGACACTGCGACTTGACGCGCGACTAATGATCTCAGGACTATTTCAGACTAAGTTCAACAGTTCATTGTTGGAAAGTCGGGAATTGTAAGAAACTAAATAAAGGTTATTGGACTTGGAACCAGTTGCAAGGTAGGTACTGAGCCTAATAAATTGTAAGAAACTAAGTAAAGGTTATTGGAATTGGAACAAGTTGAAAGGTAGGTACTGAGCCTAATAAAATTATAAGAAATTAAATAAAGGTTATAGGATTTGGAACAAGTTGAAAGGTAGGTACTGAGCCTAATAAAATTGTAAGAAATTAAATAAAGGTTATAGGATTTGGAACAAGTTGAAAGGTAGGTACTGAGCCTAATAAAATTGTAAGACATTAAATAAAGGTTATTGGACTTGGAACAAGTTGAAAGGTAGGTACTGAGCCTAATAAAATTGTAAGAAATTAAATAAAGGTTATTGGACTTGGAACAAGTTGAAAGGTAGGTACTGAGCCTAATAAAATTGTAAGAAATTAAATAAAGGTTATTGGACTTGGAACAAGTTGAAAGGTAGGTACTGAGCCTAATAAAATTGTAAGAAATTAAATAAAGGTTATTGGACTTGGAACAAGTTGAAAGGTAGGTACTGAGCCTAATAAAATTGTAAGAAATTAAATAAAGGTTATAGGATTTGGAACAAGTTGCAAGGTAACTGAGCCTAATAAAATTGATCAATAAGTGTTTGCCTAGAAGTTAACTGAAGGCCAATCCTCGTACATAAAAAACGTTCAAATTCAAGTTACAATCTCATCTCAGCGACAATCAATGTCAAAAAGTTTTTATAAAGTAGGTTAAATATAGGATTTTTTGACAAATGAGGCTGAAATTAGAATGCGAACGTCTTTAGAGTATGGGAATTGCCCCCTGATGTATTTTATTCCTTCGCATCTCAGTACATAAGACAACACAGAATATTTGATGTCATTTTGCCAATCAAAGCTGAGCTTCAAAACTTTCATTCTAAAAAAACAGAATTATCAAGGATTATTTCAAAATGTATTTATTTTTTTTAGCTTTGAAACTCAACACAGAATGACAAAGTCAACCCTTTAAAGGCGGCCATCGCGTCCTAAAAGTAAAAACAACATGAAAAAATAAATTGAACTCGCAAACTATTGAATTTTTCATGACTCTGTCGAACGTCCATCTACCTGGCAATACGACCGTTTCTTTGAGCGATTTAATTTAAGTCCCGATCCACAATTACAGGGAGACTGTCCCTTTCGGAGTTCGGTGTCAAAGCAACGAAAACTCGAATTACACTCACCAACTTCCGTTCGAAAGGGTTACGAGCAGAATCACCATTTAGAATACATCGCCAGTTTTGTATGGACAATTTAAGTGAAGTAACAAGAAAAGCAGAAATGAATGGTTTGTTTCGAAATGTGGTCGAAGATTTTCGAAGTTGGGTGTGTCGGGACGTCGAGTTGAATTTATCAGGGCTGACGTTTGGTAAAGCTAATGTATTCTCAAAGTTTGACAAAGCCGACTCACCAGGTAGGACCGGGTAGTACCTACCGGGTAGGACCGGGTAGTCTCCGAGGAAAAAGCGAGGGTGTAATGGAAACAAGTTTGGAATTCGTCAATGGATTAGTTCGGTATCTCACGAGATAGACTTTACATTGAACAGTTTCACTATTTTGTTCAGTAACTGTTTGTACTGATTAACACTAATGGATGTTGATTTTGGAATAACTTGGGATTTGTTAGTTTGAAATGTTTAATTAAAGTGTTTTCAAATGGATTTAGTATTATTGTATGAAGTATGAAAGCTGACTTTATATAAAACAAAGAGGAACAATCTTGTGGACCCGCAGTTCATCAAACTGAAGTCCTAATTTATTTAATGTTTTTGTGTTGCGTAATGTAGGTAATTTTGCATACTATTGTATAGAATCAAGTTTCTCTAACTAAACAGACAGCTGTGCTGCTGGGGAGTTTATTGCCCCACTTCTTCTTCCTAGCTAAAGTATTAGGAAGTGGTGAAGGCCAAGCGTTTTGGGGGACTGTCTTATGTAATTTTTGACGTACAAAAAGTTTCTCAGCCTAGTTTTAATAAATGACTTTTGATTTTTGATTACCGAACAAACTATTTACCATTAATTAATTCCGACAATTTCAAACGCCCAGCTATTACTTAATGCCCTCCGAAGTTAGAAAGTTGAAGTGGAAGTAGGCAGCTACTCTTGGTGCAAGACACTTCTTATTTGATAGATGGCGTGCCAGGGACCCACTAGATTTGGAAGATGAAGAACCGAGTAATGTGGGATCATTCAGAAAAACTACAGTCATCCAGTATCCTCTCCGCTGGCGACCGACCTCCTAGAGTTGGTAACAATAGAACAGCATTAATGGATAGCGATAAACTGAGCTGATTGATTAACAAAATAGTAGTTACGCCTTTCCATCTCCGACTTCAAATCGCACTCAAATTGCAATACACTCACCAACAATACCAATATAAACCTACACTGCCAAATAAATCGCAGAATGAACGCGCTCTGACGTCACTGTTCAATTTGCCGCGTCATTGTCCGCTTTGTTCTCCACTCGATACGATGACGTTACTTGTTTGCCGCTTATCTTCGAACCGGCAATGGCGGATGGGAGTTTTTGGTCGAGATATATTTTGTATAATAGGTACAGACAGTGCCCTGTGTTACTCTCTTCCCCTCTTCTTTTTTGTAAGATGGGTTAGGTAAGATAATGCAGGACAAGGAATATAATAAGGATACCCCCTATAATAAGAATACCTGGCTTACTAATGGGAATAGTGTTATATAGTAACTGGTTGTGGAGGTCAGATAAGCAGTTCCTCCATGTAAAAAAGTTGTATTCGGAGGCTTCCGGTTAGACTAGAAGCCAACCCCAACATAAATGATAAATTATTTTATTTCTGTAAGTAAGTTTATACAAACACTTTTACATGTCAAACATTTTTTATTTTAAACTAGATGAGGCCGGCGTTTCCTATCTGACTACTCTGAGAAGAAAGGCCGAAACAAACTCAGAGGTCACAGTCTCTTTTAAAGTCCAGACATAATCTTGGTCAGATCATGTGAAGACCATGTAGGTTGGTGTCTGAAATGGTCTTTTGAGGAAAGAACCACACAGATTGAGTGGACATGTCCAGTCAGTGCAAGCATCTGTCAGTAATCGTACAGCTCTACATAAAAGTTAAGGAGCTCAACGATAAGTTAAGAATATAGTACTAACATAGTTAAGAAACAGCTGGGCAAGTGATGATGACGACGGGGTCTCAGTTACCCCAGTTCAGCTCATGGCGACACGTTGGAGTTGCTCACGACGATCACATATCATGTAACATCTAGCTCTTGTCGAACGCGAAGGAGCTAGGCTCTGTACTTCGTACTCGGGCATTCGAAGGATTTCCTAATTATTTGCCAGAATCGGTAAATAGATTACCGTGGGCGTGACACGAATACGTTTACACAGGGTTTACACACACACTGCCACAACCACACACACGTACAAATACACATACAAACTCATCAATTTGCTTTTAATTACACCATGTTGAACATCAATGTTTAGTAATGTTTTGTACACATTTGTATGGGATTGTACGAGCAACGATTTAAGTGTTTGCGTTAGAAATTAAGTTACATTTGCTCATGTAATATTGCTAACACATTTGCGAATTACATTAATTGTCGTTAGTTTGGTTGCAAAAGCGCGTAAGGATTGTGTGGCTATTATAGGTTTTATGTAGAGATAGATAAAACAGTAATTAGGAAAGTAGGTACTTATTAATTTCGAAAAAGACTTTTATCTAAATAAACGTAACATATGCTCATAAGCGTGCTTACAGGTTGTTGAACAGCCACTTGGCCACAATATTGTAGCTGAAAATTGTAGTCTAATACTGCAGTGTGAAAAATTGTAAGGTTTGTTTCCTAACATTGATTTAACTAGCTGTTCAATCAATGTTGACATGCTGAAAAAGAATTTATAAACGGAATTCGTGTATCACGTACCATTTTAAAGTTATGACAAATATATTTTCTTATACAAAAGACAGGATAAAATATAATTAATATTAATTAATCTAAATTATCATTTTAATTTAGAAATATTTATTTTATATCAATATCATAACATATTATTATTATAAACTGAAACAAAGCAAATTTGACAAATAAAAAAAATACTATATACCTTTTAAAAGCAAAAATGATGAAGAACTAAATGAATTGTAAAATCTTCTTGAATTACGAACTAACAGCAATCTGCTAAAATTTTACCATTCCATCTCCTTTGATAGGTAACGTTCTTCTATATTTTTAATGTCTTGTTGAAAGCGTTCTCCTTGTTTGTCACCTACCATTCCAAGATTATTGGATAAAAAATCGAAGTGAGAACGCAAAAAGTGATATATAAACACATTCTGCATCCCATCGTATTATATTTTTAAAGTAACGTAAATAAGCTTGTTTGACCTTATCAGTTGGAATTCTTCTTTAGATTTAAATATATATTTTCCACAAACCACAAAACTTATTTGGGTTATTTGAACATTTACGACGGTCACTTTTCTCCATAATTTTTTAAAGCTAAATTAAAAACGCTAAATTAGTTAAAAAAAAAACCAATTGTATTTATTTATAGCTATTTAACACTGCGCAGTATCAAAACAAAACAGTAAACTAACTATTTATTTTTCTTTCGAGGGTGGATTTAAATAGTTTTCGTGCTATAACTTTGAAACGTGATATAATGGATACCTATAATACAAGGCATTATGAATAATGATGGAATAAGTAATTCAAAACAGGTAACATCATTCATGTTAGGAAAGCTATAAAGAACCACGACACTTCTCTCGTTAATGAAATCTCGTACAAAAAGCAGAAGTAAGGCAATTCAAAGTATGTGTTAGCCTGAACTTCAGTAACTTCAGTTGCAGTACCTAGAACAAGTTCTATTAGTTACCGACTGCGGCTGAGATCGACGCCTGCACTGAGCGGCGCTGGAAATATCCCGCTCTACAGTTCTGTAGGGACTGAACAGAAAAGTTGATGTCAAGGGTATATAATCAGGTCTTAAGTTTTTAGTGTTTTAAATGTTAAAAACATATTTAAAAAGTCACGCCTGTTTTCCATGCAGGGGTAGCAGATGTATACAGCACTCCCGGAAACAATGTTATCAGATCATATCTGTAACAATTGGCGGTTCTGTTATCCTTAACAAATCTCGACCCCGGGCTGTTATTGAGGTTATTAACTTACAGATTTCAAAATAAATCCTTTTATATTATTTAAAGAATTTTACTATTATTAGCCATCCAAACGTCCGGGCGAATAATGTATAGTCAAGCTCGAACTATTCAGTGGTTAGAGTGCATTATGGAGCGCGTGAAAGGAGCCTCCCCGAGTGGCGTTGATAAAAATCGTACTGTGATTCCAAGCGCCGAACGCACCCTGGACAGCTAGCACTCGGTAACGCACCCTGGACAGCTAGCACTCGGTAACGCACCCTGGACAGCTAGCACTCGGTAACGCACCCTGGACAGCTAGCACTCGGTAACGCTAATTAACCAATCCTTTCACCACAATGGTACATTCAAACGGCTCTCCTCAGAGCCACGACCAACGGTCCTTTTTTGGCCCAAGTAACAAAAACGACCACTCTATGGGCACCCATCACCGGCTCTCCAAACCCACTGTCATTATCACCTCAGTCAATATTGAAGGGTTTTCAGACAATCAAGTCCCAATCGCAATCTCAACTTTGCCAGAAAACAAACTGTGACATTCTCTGTGTCCAGGGAACGCATAAAGGCACCAAACATCTTAAGCCTCATATCCCTGGAATGACGCTTGCACTGGAGATACCTCACGCAAAGTATGACAGCGCCATTTTTGTTAACCCTGGTCTAACTGTTTTGTCTGCAACCTGGAGTAATGAACATCTCATAGAAATCACACATCAGTCTACAAGCCCCCTAATCAGCCTTTTGAGCTCCACAAAACACCTAACTTTGACAGTCAATACACTAAAATAGTTATAGGTGACTTTAGTAGCCACAGCATATCCTGGGGATACCAAGAAACTAGCACTGACGGAAACTTATTCGAGGAATGGGCTGCACCTCCGAACTGTCCCTCGTACATGATGCCAAACAACTGGAATGATTCAATAGTCGGCGTTGGAAACGAGATTACAACCCAGATTTAATCTTTGACAGCAGTAATATTAATCCTCTATGTTCAAAACTCGTTTGCCAACCTATCCCAAACACACAACACAGACCCATTACGTATGAGATAAGAGAAACAA